>OX442327.1:21550495-22800495 GCA_949358125.1 Idaea dimidiata
GTCTAAATATAGTTAGAAGTAATTATGTGCAATAATTTCTTTAGATTGTTCCAAAAACTTTCTTTTATAATTCTTCAAATTATAATCGATTTGTTTTGAACAATTGATATTGCAATATGTGTACTTTTATGGTTGGTATTCTTAACTAAAAGCCCTATATATTTCCATATTTATATACTGTAAGATACAAGTAAATTATATATAATTATATTGTACCTATATGTAATATTTCTCAGATGTAAGAATGATCGTAACTTCTGAAGCTTGACTGATAGAAAGAAAAGCAGAAATTTCGATAGGTACCTATAGAAATTTAACGATTTCTAAAAAAAATAGATATACTATTTATAGATAATACAACTCAGATCTTTTATATGCTGTTAAAATAACGAAATTGTTATAAATGTAGGCTGAATTTTGCTATCTATATTTGTGGAAGAGGCGTATGATTCAAATAGGGGCTTTTTCAATTCTACGCGCGAAAGGTCAAAGGCCTTCCTGTTCATTTGTCTCTGGGAATTTCCCTTTAGAGTCTTCAACATCTTTCGCCGCTGCTTTAAAGTGAGTTATGGCTTATTGGATAGAACTTAGTGTGGATTAGTTTTGTAAACTTCCGCTATCTATAAATGGCGCCATTATATGTGAAAATTAGTTCTTGCTCGCAAACGAATTAGCATTAGAAGTTTAGTTCTTTGTAGAAACTGTATTATCCGTGGTAGATGTTCTGTCATTGACTTTGGAACTGAAACTTTCAGAGAAAAACCTTTAAGTAGATTATTTACTAAAAAAATGTAGATAATTGCGTAAATAAGTATCTATCGTTAGCAAAACTATCATTAAAATCTATAGAAAATTTTAAATGTTAGATATATTTAGGTGAATTACGATTGACTTTTATGCCTAAAACTCTATTAAAGTCTGGAATTCTATTGTGGTGCGTATCTAGGAGAATTAATGAAGTAGCTTGCTTTAAGTTGCATAATTTCATAATTATTTGGTTTGCTGTGTGATGTTGATAATCATGACGCGCAACTTTTTTTGTACTATTTTTTCAACATAGTTAGAATCTAAGCTTAAGAATACTACTGTTCATTGCCCCAGTAGGATTTTAAATCTATTTTCATAATTGAAATCCTTGGTTTGACCCAGGTATTATTCACAACCATACAGTCCGAAATCTACGATGGAAATGGTTATATCTGTCACTGTCATATTGAGTCGTGTTGAGCGAGACGGAGATGAAACTCTCGACTGATACTCTCTGAAAACTCCCATTTAGATTGAAATAAAAAGAAATCAACTCGTTCACAAATCATGAACCATTTGTATTCAAATTTCATCTCAATTGGTCCAATAGTTTTAGTAGAAAATTAACAACACAGTGCAAACTTTCACCTTTACAATAGATATCATAAATAGGTATAAATGTAAACATTTTCACTACAAACATATCTTGTTTAAGTTGCACTATTGACCAGAGCAGATGACAATCGATTGTTTTGCTAAGAACATTACAACGCAACGCTAAGAAACTTGAGTAAATTAAACAAAGTTTGACTTGGCGGATGGATACAGAAGTTATTTTCATCTGCTCTTGCCGCAAGTATCTACCTGAGTATTCTTTAGAAGATTTCTGTTCAAAACGACGTTAATTATATTTTTCTTTTAAGTAAGTTCTTTAAGTTAATTTGATAAGCATTTCCAGAAACTGTAAATATACCTCGAACTGGAACTATGTAGGCTATTGATTAATCAGTATTTTTCTTAATAATTTATAACTCGATTTTAAGTTGTTTACGAGTGTCTTGATTTGATAATGTTTTGTTGTTAATTAATATTTTATACCAAAGTTAACATTCCCCACTAATAGTGTAGTTTTTTTATATAATGAATGTTAAATGACACGATGATCAGTGGTTCATACAACATTTTATTTTCATTTACATTTTTGTGTTAAGTTGGTCACTGAATCTGAGAACTTAAAAATCATTAAATCATTTGTGGTTTTGTATAGATTGCAAGCTGCGCTTAAAAGAAATTGGTAAAATTTTCGTTGATTGTTGACGTTGTAAACATGAAAATATGGCGAATTTGTTCATTAAGGCTTCTTTTTTTTTTTCAGAAACGTCACTAGGCCATGCAATTTTACATGGCACTGTGGTGTCTTTGCTACACAAGTTGTGTCTTAGTTTGCCAATATTACCCTTGGCGTAATATTTTCATAAGAACCAATGTCATTAAAATTTGGATTTAAATTCTCATCACGTAAAATGTAGTAAGATATTTTGTTGTTACTAACTGTTAATTCGTCTACATAGACATAAACCAAATATTGAGCGCGGAGCGTTAGGTAATTATAGTTTATTCGTAAGAGATACTAAGTATATTGAAATATATAAATAGTTAATTCTAAAATAATATATTGTTGTTTTATTGTTGTAAAAACACACCTTACTCTTACAAGGTCTTCTTCTTCTTCTTCTTTAAAATGGCTTTTCCTTTCGGACATTTGCCAGTGTCAAGTATTATCAATATTTGCAGGTTATTTTCATCGAACGAAACAGTCAAGTCGTCATAGTTAAAGTCAAGTCGAGGGAATCATTGTAAAAAGGGGGCCATTTGTTACAATGTTGGTTAAAGGAGCTTTGGAGAAAACACTACGCTAAAGTCCATGTTTTGCACCGATTTTCACTTTTATTTTTCACTTGTACACCATCACGAAACTAAATTGATTAATACGCCCCCGAAATTAAACAATTTACACGCATTTGAACAAAGTTTCACAAAAAAGAAAATTTAGCAACACATCTCCTCAACGCATTCCCGCCAAAACTCCTCTTACAAGGTCGAAGAGAAGAGCTGGTATTCTGTGGTCGAATTTAGGTTATAATTTTTTATTTCTTATCGGTTGTGAACCGATTATGGCCATTTTGTAAAGTACTAGCCAGTGTCAAGTAATTAATATTTTTTATAAATTTATATATTAAAGTTATTTGCAATTTGCATCAAAACAGTCAAGTCGTCGTAGTAAAAGTCAAGTCAAGGAAGTCATTGTAAATGATTGCTCTTTACAATGTCGGTTCACGTGAGCTTTGGAGACAACGCTAAGATCCATGTTTTGCACCGATTTTCACTTTTATTACACTTCTACACTTTTACGAAACTAAATTGATTAATATGCCCCCGAAATTAAACAATTTTCACGCATTTGAACTAGGGTTTCACAAAAATGAAAATTTAGCTACACATCTTCATAACAATATGGATGAAATTATAGCTTTCTAGTGAGCCAAACTGCGGACAGACGGACAGACAGACAGATGAGACTAACAGGACATGACGAAAGTATAAGGGTTTCTTGTTGACTACGAAACCTTATAAATAGATCCCAAGTTTACGTGGTCACGGCATCACCCAAGAACGGCTGGACCGATTTCTATAATTTATTTTTGTGTTGTGTTGGTTAAACAAGTTCGTGGCGCTAGCAAGCACACAAGTTTGTTAAAGTGACATCTAGTAAACCTCATACAAGAATTTTTAGATAATAATATGGAAGTGGTTGAACCTGAAAAAGCAAAAAGGTTCTGAAACTATCCAACAGATGGCGCTGTTTTCAATCATCGTTAAATTTTGTTTAAAAATAAATCCTAAAGTTTAAAATATTTTCTCTTCTCAGTCTACAGATCCTATTCTCACTCACACCCCTTTGTAAGGTAAACGGCTCTATTTTTTCGACAAAAGAATAAAAAATTATCGATGCAGGCAGATAAATAAAACTTACTACTTACTACTTACCCATTGCATCTACAACGCGTCGTAGTTATAATAATAATAATGGACGAAATTCGTATAGCTATCTAAGGTAAACTAAGTCTACAGCGCTGCGCTGCTCCGGGGACTTGTTCTGTGAACTGAACTCTATTCATTACATGAGACGTCTGAGGGAATCTACACTAATTTGCAGGCATTGTTTAGGTAATCGAGTTGGTCAGCAACGTACCTACCTAGAGAATTTCCGAGTCTACAACAGATAAAACTGGCTCTATTTGTTTACTGTTCACAGAGCAAATGACAAAGTCGTTACGCTTAAATTAAATTATGTACCACCCACCAGATCGAAAAGGATCTCAATGATCGTGGATGAACGTACCTTAGTTTGTTGTCATAATATTGTGTTTCGTTCCACGGTTACCTTAGCCATTTCAGAACGTACGAGCAACGCCAATAAGGAGTCAAAGTGGTCGCCGTGTCCAAAATCGGACTGGAAGACAAGGAACTATTAGAAACCAGCTTCTTAAGGTGTAGACTGAAATGAGTTTGAAGTTAGGCAGATAATCATCAGTTGAGGATACTTTTTCCCGACTACTAAATATTTAGTTTTGGCATTCTAGGTAGGTACTTATGTAAAGTTTTCCATTTCGTAGCGAAAACAGAAGTTTTCACTACCTACTTTGTATTGAAATAAATTACATTTCACGATTTTAATTGCGTTGGTATAATGTCAGAATTATAGCAATGTCGATTTAATACGTTTCAGAGCCTGTCACAGACTCCCTTTTCAAGGTAGACTATGCATGGGTAGATAGTAATTTACATGGTAGGTGCATGGTAATAATGTTTTATGTTCTAACACAGGGTGCATCGAGTGAAAAATAGTATTTTAGTGTACAACTAGCATTACAAGAAAAAAAACCTCTAGCAATTCAACCGAACTTAAACCAATACAGTTCAATTTAGGTTCAATTGTTGGATAAGAGATTGAAGCAAGCGCCGTAACTCACCTTCTTTAATATCCTAGTCGCAGTCTTTACAGCGCTGGTTGTTGTTCACATTTAGTGTTGCTTGTCTGCGAACTCTCACAAATTGAGTGTAATTGCTATAAAACAGTTATTCCACCACTCCGTGGATGAACTTGATAATATTACTGGATTAGGAGATTAGAAACATTGATTTTTTCATTAGTTTCATTGCTAGCAACAAAATTGTTTCTTCGTATTTATCACTGGGGCCAATATACCCTGGTTATCCTATTTCCTTTTATGGGTTTGGTAAAAGGTGACTAAGGGATCTGAGGAGACTTCCGGAAAAGAGTGTCGTGTCATGGGATCATTGGTGTCTTCGGGTGTGACACTACCTGACGTTGTCAGCGGGTGCAAAGTTGGAGACTCGTGTATTTATATATGCTGATGACTCTTTCACCTCCAATACCTACCATACTATGCTTACGCCATGTTAGTGTATAAAAACTAAGAAAAGCCCCGTCTCTCGGGCTATTACGTATGTCTTTGGATAATTGACAATGACTTTCCAATTTAGCTAATTGTTTTTTTCAATCCTTTGTATTTCAAAGTTTTAATTGGTATAGATTACAATCATAATATACCGATATCAGTATCGGTAGCATATCAAAAGTATTTCTTATAATAATAAGTTATTGTAGCTTATCATTTTATTTGGTAGCGGATTTCCTATTATTGATTTTCATTTCAGACCTGCTATAATTTTTTGGTTCCATGAGAATTTATTAATTTTTACCCGACTGCGCGACGCAAAGGAGGGTAATGTGTTTATCGGTCTATGTATGTATGTATGTATGTATGGATGTTTCTATGTGGCATTGGAAAAAAATTAGATCGGTAAAATGAATGGGTCCCGACTATGAGTCATTTTTTACTCATTTATTATGTGCTCTGTGTGTATCGATTACAAAACTATTTGAATGCTTATTCAGTATTACTTAGCATAATTTCAAATTACTGGGCTTGTTTTTATTCTTTTTAGTTATTTTTGTTGTTTTTTACGTATTTGTAAATCGAGTTTTTTACGCAGTCGGGTTTTTTGTTTTTTTAATTAATTTTTTTTTTGATTACTTACTATTGAAAATATGATTATCCTAAATCCGCCGGGTAATCTTACAAAGCACTCAGCCTATCTATTATCTTGTTGTTCAAAAAACATTTGTTTTTATTTGAAAATAGAAATCTGCCTATTTTTGTTTTGTGAGAAAGGTAACTATTGTTGAAATTACTAAAATGGAAAAATGATAAGGGGAGATCAGATCGAGAAGACGTGTTTTCCTTAAAACAGTATTTTTTTTTAATTTTAGGGGTAAAAATGTAATTCATCTCTGATACCTAGTTACCGAACAGTGTTAAATAATCTTGTCTTAACTAGTTACAGAAGTTTAGTTACCAACGAGGAAAGTCGACCACAAGGAACGAGATTGCAATTAATCTGGTTTTGCGGACCCCCAAAGCACTCTACCTTTATTTATATCACCATTATTTATAATTAAATAGTTTATCGTAATCTTGTCAACATCTGAATTTGAAACGAATATAAATTTGACTGGAATTGCTTCTACATTCAGTACCTAGACGATCTGTGCTGTGTAACATACAAAGGCGTCATTGATTAGACGCTCAATATGTTCGGTACGTATAATACCTTTGCAACTAACTTGTTAACATACCAACATATCTATCATATAACATATCTCCTTGAGTATCATGATATGTGTTTCATTATTATGTTTCTTTATTATTAAAATGCTTTTAAATACTTGTATTATAATAAATACTTTGATAGATAATACTTTATTTGATCAATAACAAACACAACACATTTAAAAATAAAATACAAGTAAATAAAATATAATTGTACATCAAATAAATAATCAAGTTTTAATTCATTATCATCAATTAATGCGGGAACGCGGGAAAATCGCGAGGCGCAGCTGGTAATCCATAATATTCACCCAAAAAGCTTTTCTGTCATAAAAAAGACATCGTGGTGATAGGTAATAGGATTAGTTTAACCTTCTTTAAGATCTTTTTTTTTAAACCACTTAGAAATTCTATAGGATTTTCGATGCTGTGCCTCAATGCAAAACTTTCGATGTAATAAAACAAAATACATTTTAATTTATTTTATGGTTTTCGCGATTTTTCATAACAAAACACTTTATTTACCGGGCTTAATTCCGTTTTATTCACCGACCGACCGAGCTTTCGACAACTTTACAGTTGGCTTTTTCAAGGTTGTCAACCTGAAAAACCCGGTAACTAAAGTGTTTTAAAATATATTTTGTCTCTGACTTTACCAACAGTTATGTTTTGCTATTCGCTAGTAATAGATTTGGTACTTCACTTTACTATTTAAAATTTGGTATTCGTTGGGAATAGAATATTGATTACTACAATAAACATTTTACCATTGGTATGATTAGTTTTTGGTGTTAGTAGGAGGGAATAGTTCCGTCTGTTCCCTGCCGAAGCAACTCGAGCGGGCGGTCGCTACTTGTCGTTGCGGAAATGCCCAAACTGTTAACGTTATAGTGACTCATCGCAGGGGTACAGTAGTATTTCTATATCACTTTAAGATTTAAATCAGGTTTTAAGATATCTAACTAGCGATAACGAAATGTAGCTAGGTACCTAGATGGGTATTCACCGGCACCGGTTTCTACAATTTATTGCGATGATAGCGTTGCTGCCGATGCGTCAACAGATAAGTTAGTAAAATGAAAAGCTTTCGACAAAGATAATCCATAATATTTACTTATTTCTGTAATATAGCGACATCTCTTTATCAGTCTTTTAACTTAAGACGTATGGAAGTAGAGTCCATCACATACAATACAATTTTACAGTCGAAAAGTTAACAGTTTAGCCATGTCTTCAACACAAAATTGTGGCTCATGCGAGCTACATAATAATATCGCAATCGATGCGGCAGGCACTAGGTCAAACTGTTAACGTTACAATGCATGTAGAGTACTGAGTGAGCCATACAGTTATTTGAGATATTTTAATTGTAGAATTCGGGCCCACGGTAGTTTTATAGGAAACTTGCTGCGCCCCGTGGTTTCATCTGCGTTAGTCCCGATCCCGCAGGAATATCGGGATAAAAAGTAGGTTTATGGTAATTACTAATCAGTAACAAACATGCAGTCAAAATTAAAAAGAAAAAAGTAGGATACAATGATATTTAGAAGGATATAATTCAACTACGACGATAGACGAGCAATATATTAGGGGTTAAAGTATGAAATTGCCGATTTGTACTGAAAATCTTAATTGTTTATTTTTTAAATTTTTAACAAATTTATTTAATCAAAATATTTGCCATTATTATCTATACATTGCTGCCATCTAATGGGAAGGTTATTAATGCCTTTGCGATAGAACTCCGACGATCTAGACTGCACAAACTGTGTGAAAGCATTTTGTACTGCCTCCTGGGAAGAAAACTTCTTGTCACGTAGATAATTGTCCAAATCACGAAAAAAATGGTAGTCCGTTGGAGCAAGGTCTGGTGAATACGGAGGATGACGAATGGTTTCTAAGTGCAGTTCCTGAAGGGTCAAAATGGTTTCTCGTGCTGTGTGAGGTCTCGCGTTGTCGTGGAGCAATAATGGTGAAGATCGATTCATGAGTCGGGGCTGTTTTACTGCTAGTTTTGTCAACATGGTTCGGAGTTCGGCACAATAGACATCTGCCGTAATTGCTTGACCAGATCGAAGAAAACTATAGTGAATAACACCATGCTGAGACCACCAAACAGTTACCATTACCTTTTTATTGGTAAGTTTTGCTTTAGGACACTGTTGTGGCATTTGACCTGGGGTCAGCCATTGCATTTTTCTTTTCCGGTTATCTTAAAGAATCCACTTTTCATCACATGTTACAATTCGATCCAATATTCCTTCATTTCTGTACCGGTTCAACAAGGCAACACAAGTTTCAACACGCGTTTCTTTCTGCAGATCAGTCAAATCATGAAGCACCCATTTTTCGTATTTTTTTATTTTATTGATTTGACGCAAGTGAGTCAATAAAGTGGGTAAGGTAACGTTAAACCATGCCGCTAATTCCTGGGTAGTTTGACTAGGATCGGCTTCCACTATCTCTCTTAATTCATCGTTATTCACCTGTGTGGGCGGTCTTCCTCGTGGCTCGTTCTTTAAGTCGAAATTTCCATCACGAAAGCGTTTAAACCAAAATCGCACGGTGCGTTCATTAGTAGACCCCTCTCCAAACGCAGCATTGATATTGCGGGCTGTTTCTGCCGCGTTAGTTCCGCGTCGGAACTCGTATTCAAAAATCACTCGAATTTTCGCAGTATCCATCTTTCTTGTCTAAATTGAATAACAAAAACAATTGAAAGTCGATATTCAAATGTTTCACATTTTTTAAAAAAAGAACATCACAGAAACCATTTGAAAAAAGTTTCATTCGAAAACCTCAAACCATGAAGATTCTATGTCAATTCAAAGAACCTATTGCAATAAAACGGCAATTTCATACTTTAACCCCTATTACTTAGGTACATAATATTAGGTACGAGTTTAATACCTACCTTATACGACACGTGTTATTGTTTACCTGTTTTTATTTAAACTTTATTTTTATACATTACGTCGTTTTTAAACGTAATGCATGATAGCGTAGGAATTAATATAAGTGTCTACTGATATCTCTGATGTAGATCTAAGTGATGTTAATCATGAAAGTTATTTATAAACATGAAATAAAGAGTTATCTATAAAGGTAGTTCAATAATTAATGTTTTTTTTTAAATACTTTATTATAATAATAAATCTTTTATCTGAACTAGCGTTAGCTGTATGTCAGATGATATTTATTTCCTTCGTGTGACAATTATTTAACATTACAATTATTAATATTACATTTAACATTGCAATTAATATTACATTTAACATTGCAATTAATATTATATTTAACATTACAATCAATCAATTCAAATTCAACCAATTTGCAAATTCTTTCATTTAATATTAAGTTCCAATTTTAAGTTATCCACACACAAGTGAATATCAAATATAAATTTTAATAAGTGCACAAAGTTTATAATACAAATAAAAATCAACAGATCTTTTTTTAAGAAAAACAATTATTATTATAGGTAGCTAGGTCGGTTGTGGTTTCAGCGGATGGCCCAATCGAAATATAATATCCACGTAATTCCAGACATCTAGCTATCTTCATTCCAAGTCTTGTTAGTCCGTTTTGTGTCAACCCGTATTGCGTGAAGGAATAATAAATATCAAACTCCTGTATCCCGCTCCTAACCTGACCAATTAACACCAATTTTTCTTCTATGTTCGCGATTTTGAGTTGAAATGAAACTCAATTTCTGCTTTGGTTTGATTTTATTATGTTCAGCATTACTGAACTTCTACGGGTTCTACTAGTCCTTCTACGGACTAAATAAAATTTTATTTATTTAAAGCTGCAGGTTCAATTCCCACCGGGTGCAAATATTTATATTTAAAATAAATAATTGTATCTGATCTGGGTGTCTTTCTATGTATAATATGTATGTATTTACAATAATAAATATTATAATAGGTAGTATATCCTTTGTCTATAGTACCCATAGTACAGTTTTGCTCAGTTTGGGGCTAGATTGCGCTGTTTGTAATGTCGTCCAATATTTATTGTATTTATTATTTTATTTTCACAGGCAAAGTTATCTTTTTATGCGCACTAGCACTGGCCCAAAGCCGGCCAGACACACAGGCAGAGAAAGACCCTCGTTTCTGGGAGCATTCAGATTTATGCCCTCCCATACACGAACATCACTTACTGCCCCACGAGAACGACTGCACCAAGTATTACTACTGCGAGTATGACATGAAGTATATCCAACCGAGAGACTGTAGCCCCGGTACTGAATTCTCTTATGAGGAACAGGTAATTTATTCTTGTGAAACATCATTATTCTAGGTCTTCGTTCACCCACTTAAGTATAGGACTCCCTCTACTCCGCCGCTCTAATACGCTCAATCTCGGTGAATCCTGCTTGCCGATTTTTGCTGCGATGTTATTTGACCTGAGTCCGTATTCTCGTATTGAAATAACCCAAAATTTCGTATCGACATAATTTCAATATCGTTGGGGTCAATCTTCAATTTCAAATTTGACGTTTGTGAAACACCATTTGACATTGTTCGATAAATTTTTTTTTGGAGAATACCGTTTTCCATACATTTTAGAGTCAATTAAGTTTTTATTGCAGTTCAGTTGCAAATTGTACTGATGTTGAAATGAAATTTTGTTTAAATAAACACGGGAGTCAGGGCTGTGACGCTGGTGATCTGTCGTTTTAGTGGTCGGTTTAAAATTTTCTTGCCAAACATCATACTCATCTTTTTTCTCATTCACATTATGGGTTACCATATTTCAAGACTTGTCACAGCCCAAAAATCGAAACCGCAACCTTTTGCGTTGCAGCCGGTTCGCCGTGCAACAGAAGTCATCAACATATTGTTTTATCCATACGCGATCCATGTGCCTCTATAAAGATTGTTTAATTTGATTTTTAGGTATGCATCCACCCGGCACTAGCTAACTGCAACCTCCCCGGCCCTGGCCCCACCGAATCGCCACCCGCTCCGTGCCCTACCTGCCCACCAGTAACAACGCCGGCTCCTCCTCCTTGCCCTACTTGTCCTCCAGTTGTTACTGATCCACCTCCGACTGCGCCTCCAACAGCACCACCAACTGCTCCACCAACTGCTCCACCAACTGCTCCACCAACTGCACCACCAACTGCACCACCAACGGCACCTCCTACAGCACCCCCAACTGCGCCACCAACTGTGCCTCCTACAGATCCACCAACCACACCGTGCAATTGTGAAGATGGAGGAACCGACTGCGAGGTCGACTACGACGCCATCTGCCGTGAAGACTGCCACGCGCTGCCGTGGGCGCACGCGACCGACTGCGACAAGTACTGGCGTTGTGAAGGCGAGAAGGCAGTCCGTGCCATCTGCGCCGAGGGTCTCCACTTCAACCCCAGCACTGCCACCTGTGATTTCATGTGCAACGCGGGCTGCGTGCGTCGTCATACCACCACAACTACCTACGCCGACGGACTCAAGATCTTCGTTCCTTTCTCTGAGATCGGAACGAACGATGCCGTCAACGCGATTGAAACACGCATACATAAGGCCATCGACTATGCTAAAAAACAATAACTTTTTTAATTTTGTAATATGATAATCTGTTTGTATTATTTATTTAACACGTATTTTTAATGCCGACAATATGACTAGACTGTTGATTATATGCCGTTTAGGCGGAATCTAAATAAACTTATTCCAAAAAAATACGAATACTTTTAAATATTCAAACTGGACTGATATATCTCCTACTTCTAATACTCAACATATTAAGTATATCAGAAGGAGGCAGAATAAGCAGTAGGTATGCTATTGATATTCTTTATTTTGCCTATTTAATATGGCCCTCTTACCTATCATTGTGCAAAAATTCCTACATAAGCGACCACCATCGAAGTATTACCGACCCTACCAGTATTCCTTACTGGAAGCCTGAAAGAAGTCTGGTGCCTGTATTTACTACAAGTCTACGAGAATATTATTAGTTTTAAATTCTTGAACTGGTTACAATGAAAAAAAAACCATGACAATGTAAGTGATTTCATCAAAAGATTATCCTATAAATTTCGGAAATATTTATACGTTTCCGTACTTGTTTTATAAGGAAATGTTTGTTTATAAGTTTATATTTGAGTTTACAGAGGACTGCCCTAATAACTTTGACCTTAAAAGGAAAATTACTGAAGTTTACCAATTACTCCTTCAGTCCGGCCATACTTTCCGAGTTTCAGGAATAACAAAGGACGATCTTTAGTAAGGTTAAGGTCTAATGAACTACCTAATTGAATAATTCTGTTACATCTTGGGTGACGTCCGTCGGTAAAAGGACCCCAAATAGTCCACACACAGCAAATATTTAAAGAAAAATAAACTAAGCAAATGAATTACAACATCTTATTACACACAGTGCTATCTAGCCGCAAACTAATCAACTACGCATGTACGAGTTATAAAATATTTTAGGACATTTTCTAAAATCTATTCTTAGTAATACGTTATATGAAACGTTTTAAAACATTGTGTATTTTATGCACCACTATAACAAAATTATGCAAACATTTCCTTACAAAAACTTGACCAGTTACATTCTTCCAGACTATAATCAAGACCAGCAAAGCCTTTACTTTTCTGTGCGAAATACTCATGTAACTATAAAGTCACCCTACTCTGTAAATTGCCTGAAATATGTTAACAACACATGCGCAGTGATAAAGCTTTAAGTAACAGAAAGGTGGTTGGATCAACCAGTCGCTAGTCGTTTGGCGGTTTTTTCCCTCAACAAACGTTCCCTTCAACTCGTGTTGAAGTTCGTCTTTTAAAACCACCGAGTGTTTTAAGTAAGCATTGTAGTAGCATGTTATGTGTTTAGAAAGTTAAAAGAAAGTATAAAAACACTTAGGTGTCCGTGCTATCATTTAAAGGTAAGTTTTTGCAAACAAATTGTTGCTTCAGCAACAAGTTAGGTACTTACCTACATAATTTTCAATGGTCACACGTTTTAATGGTTATTGATGTTACATCCTGCATGTCCCTACATAATATACCTACCTGTTAATGTAAGTTGATGTCCATTTGAGTGTACTGTCTGCGACTTTCATCAATCAAAAAAGCGATAATTTCGTGCTAAAGCGACATTTTCAAGAAAAAATCCAAGAACGTTGTGGCGTCACTTTTAGCCGAAGGATATTTCCCGATGTCCACTACCTGCTTTAACACCACTGGTGTATAGCGAACCAACTTTTAACTATCCGTGCGGTCGTCCACCACTTGTGGCCAAAGGGACTAATAAAATAGACAATGGCCTCCATTGATGGATAAATGGTATTGGTGGATTTTTAAACATAGCCTATCTGTAACTTTGACTTTTACTATCGGTGAAGAAACTGGGTATTAAATTGATAATGTTTTGTGTTAGTAATCTTAGTACAAATTATAAAGACGTATCCGACAACTATTTTTCTTCATAGCAGGGAAGCAGCGTCGTCATTATTGTAATTTATTTTCTACCCGACTGCGTGACTAGACGAAAGAGTTATATTTCCTAGGTAAGGAAAAAAATCGAAATTCATTGTCCTCCGATTGGGGTTGAGTGTACTTCGAAAATTTGTGTCGGGTGCACATTGAGCCAGTTTGTCATGAACGGCAACGTGTCGTCAGCTACGGCACGTTAGGCACAGTTGCAAAACCAAATGCACTTTTGTTTACTATAGTAACATGCCTAACTCAAATTTGATCGATAGATAACAATCTATTTAAAAAATAACTGCCCAAACATTTTTGGTTTATTTCATAGGGCAGTCAGGGCAGATAGTTTTCAAATTTATCCGTCGGTCAATCCATTACACAACGTTATCATTCTCGAAGCTTCATGGCAAAAGCAGGTGAAGCTAACAAATAATAACCACATAAGTTTTCAGTAGTTTCAACCAACCAATTTGGTAATTTCAACGAAAATCTGTACAATTCTAAATGTTCGATAAGCCTTCTAAATACATTAAATAGGATAGGATTACGACGATATAAGTAACTCTTTGTCCTCAATTCGTCCTGAATTTTTAATTCAAAAAGGTTCATACATAGAGCGAGGGCAATTAACGGTGCTAAAACAAAAACCGGCCAAGTCATCGCAGTTGGAGATCATTGCACTTGGCCGGGGTTTTTTGCACGAAGGTTTTTTTACAATTATAACAAAAAAAAACACGTTCGTTGGATCTGAGCCTTAATTGTTATATTATTCTGGCTTTAATATATATTTTTTTGTTATAAAGGCAACGTAAATCTTACCTTTTCTGTGCACAATCACAATTCATGCACCGAGTAGGTATTTTTGGATAACTATACCTAATTTCTTCTATGGTTTTCGCGATTTTGCATAATAAAACACTTTATTTATCCGGTTTTATCGCGTTTTTTTAATCATTATTTGAACCGAGCTTTCGCCAACTTTACAGTTGGCTTTCTCAAGGTTGACTGAGATGTAACTATACCTATTCGTCGTTCGACACAGTAGTAGCAAGTTCTGTGGTTACCAGGAGCAAGAGCTGCGATATATAGCTGCTCTACATATAAATATTCAAATTTATAAAATGAATTGGTTTGGTAAAAATATTGGTTACCTGGAAGAGATCGCCCATAGGCGATAAGGCCGCCCTTTGTACCACTTTAGTTTTTAAGTTCTAAAATGTAACTTGTTATAATTTGTGTTTTTTGGTACAATAAAGTGTTAATCAATCAATCAATCAATGAATAGTAGTAATATAAGTCTTTAAAAACTCATTTAGAAGTTAAAAAATTAACTTCGACCATTTCTTTTAATTGCTTTGATTTAGACACTTTTGTTTTAACTTAGTAGGCAGGAACTTTAGATTTCAGTCTTTTTAAATGTCTCACTTCAAATTCCTGCCAAAATGAGTCTTGAAGGACAAACTGACAGATCGGCAATCAAAAGTTCAAAGTAATAATATCGAAAACTTAACCAATGGATAAAATTTGAAATGAAAATATTTTTTTCCCAGTTTTAATAGCGTTCTAACAACGATCTTTCGAATTTTGTTTCGTCTTCGTGCGAATGGCGAAGCTCGTCCATCAGAGACGAGTTTAAAATGCATCAAGCAGTCTCCTAGTAATCTCTTTCTAGTACTCTTCTCTTCCTAGTAGTACGCGCGTTCCTTATTTGATTATAAAGCATTTTTTCAAGGCACTACGTTTGAAGGTTTCCAAAGCCTTATTATCCACAAAAAGAGACTTGTGTTAGAAACTAAAATATTGTAAATTATTAACATAATGATTTTTATTGATATATCAGTTATTGTAGAACTTTTAATAAGAAATAACAAGAATGTGTTATTATTTTTATATCGACGATATTAATAAATTCCTATCCCCTAGAAAGGTCAACCATTTTACGAGTTTGTTCATGATTTTGCGGGAAAACCAAACAGTGGGTAACTCTCGATAATTTAACGATAATATTTGGGATAGAATATAAAATTGTTTAGCCATTTGGTTTGATCGTTAATCGCTGATATTGTATCAATACATGTTTTACATTTTCATTAGGGGATGATATTTATACTAGACCACCCATATTATCTATCCAGTGGATGTCTGACATCAGAAGAAATTGACAGGTACTATGGAGTACATTGCTGCTTTGACGTAACGTCGTTATTACCGGTGATCACCTCAAAGTAGCAATGTACTGTATAGTGCCTGTCATTTTCCACAGTTGTCAGACGTCAACAGATATAGATAATATGGGTACTGGTCGGGACAAAGTCGGACTTTTGCTTTTGACGCGTTAGTGGAACGTCGTCCTGAATTTTTATTTTTGCAAAACCTAGTTTTATTGCGTGTATAAATTGTTTAATTTCGGCGGCATGTTATCAATTTAGTTACGCGAAGTTCAACGAGTGTAGTAAAAATAAAAATACCAGTGCCAAACATGCACGATATTAGCACGTTACAAACAAATATTTTCAAATCCGTTCAGCCGTTTTTGCGTGATTGAGATACAAACACACATAATCACAAACTTTCAGCTTTATAATATTAGTATAATAGGATAGGATGAGTGTAGTATTCTAGTACTGAATAGTTTTATAATTGACTATAAAATAAATAATAACTTAGTAATGTTTTCATTAGAGCGATATTGGTCTAGTGGTAGATACCCCGACTTTTATTCCTAAGGTCCTGGTATCGAATCTCGGCCGCGCACCCAATGTCTTTTTCTCTAAGAAAAAATGATGTGATCTGTTAACATCGCTTTTACGGTGAAGGAAAACATCGTGAGGAAACGCACGGCTTAAAGTCACGCACAAAGTTATTTGCGAAACAATTAGCCCTACAACTGGGAGGGCTAATTGTTTCGCAAATAACACACAGTTAAAAAAGACTTTTACTTAAACTTAATAATTTCACTTTGTCGACGTTGATCAGCATGCCCTTCTCCTTCACTCCAATCGCCAGCAATCTCTCGGCCCTATTTCCCTTTATTACCGTAAGGTAAAAAAAGTAACGTAAATTTATAAACTTTCGTAGGATTCTAAACGAGAGATAAATTGTATTATTCTACTAACACATTTATGTAAATTTATAAACCTGCAAAAGCTACGCACTTGTTTAGTAAATATAAGTAGTATATCCGTTGGCTAGTCACCGTAACACAAGCTTAGCAGCTTACCGCGGGGCTAGATGGCGCTGTGTGTTCGTCACAGGATTTATTTATTTATTTAATATCGAGCTCCGCGAATAAATTATTAAACATGGTAAATACCCCGTAAATAAGTAATTTTAGTAGAGAAAATAACCATGTAAGTTTAAAATCTTACTGTTCTTGTTATTATCCGGTGACATATCCTATATAACGCAGCCTCTTCACCACTCACACTACGACCATTTCCTTCCAAGTTCTGAAAGCAAACTGTTTTTATTTTAAGTATAAATTATTTATTGGTATTATATTATCAAACGACATTGAACCAAATGAATACTTAAACAAAATTACAGAAATAGAAACGATTTATGTACAAAAATAAACTTACGAGTTCGTAATTCATTTTATACTAATAACAGTGTCTATTTAATAATTAGGTACCTAAATAAATACAGCAGCAGTGGGCATTTAAGTCAAAAGAGAGTTGAAAATTCAATTTTTTTTTGCGTAAACGAGATTTTTGAGGTTATGTTTCACTAAAACAGCTGTTTTTTGGGTAAAGGTAAATTATATTTAGATAACTTTATGGCAAATGAACTGTAGTTTATAGAAAAACTGATATAAGTAACAATCAAACTTTAAACTCTACATTTTCATAAATTAGTTCGAATTACCAATTAGTTAAAAAAGAAGTTCAATTTTGGCAAATGAACCGAAATGAGCCAAATGCTTTTAGAAGCAACTGATATAAGTGACAATCAAACTTTAAACTACATTTTCAAAAATTACTTCGAATTACCAATCAGTTAGAAAGAAGTTCGATTTTCAAATTTTCGTCTAGCACAAACTGGATGGCTTAAATTACCATGCTCGAAACACGCTGTAGATATTTTGTTTTATCTTACTAATATTATAAATGCGAAAGTTTGTAGTATGTAGGTATGTGAGTTGTAACTCTTTTACGCAAAAACTACTGAACCGATTGCGATGAAACTTGGAATATAGTTAGCTGGATACCGGGAATAACACATAGGCTACTTTTTATCCCGATATTCCCGCGGAAACAGGACTTACGCGGGTGAAACCGCGGGGCGCAGTAATTATTATAAGCTGCTCTATTCGGTAGGTAAGTGTATTAAATTCGTCACGTGTCTAACCCAAATGGCAAAGTGTCACACAATTTCAACAAAAGTTATGTTTGCTCATTTTTGCAAAGTCACCAGATTTATTGGCCAGAAAATATTTCTAAAAAGAGTTTTTTCTTTTATGTAATAAAACCGTCGTTAGGGGCTCATATCTTGCAGGTTTGTTATGAGTTTGAGTTTACTCTTTCAATATTCTTATCGACAATTTATTAAGAAAAGCTATTTGATACTTTTGTACTCAATTTTATTTTAGTACCTAAATAATGAAGAAGGCCGTTTACCAACAACTCCTAAAAACGAAATCAATGTTGTTTTATTTTCATTTAGATGTTTTACATTTTACACGATTTTATACTTTAGGTACCTAACCTACTGGGTGACAAACACATAACTCAAAATTATTCTAAATCTTACCAATATTATAAAGTATGAAAGTTTACGTATGAGTGAGTAAACAAGTGTTACTTCTTCACGTAAAAAACTACCAAACAGATTACGATGAAACTTCGAACGCACTAGTTAGAAATTTGGATTAAGGATGAATTTAAGGCTAATTTTTACCCTGATATTCCCGCGGGATTTAAGTTTAACGAATGAAAATGGCGAGCTCTAGTCCTACAAATATTATAAAGCTGAAAGTTTGTGAGTGTTACTCAATCACGCAAAAACTACAGAACCGTTTGCGATGAAACTCGGAATATAGGTATATCCCGATATTCCCGCAGGGAACGGGACTTACGCGGGTGAAACCGTAGGGCGCAGCTAGTAGGAGATAAATACACTTTAGCAAAACTTGCATTTCGTTACAATATACGAGTACATATACCTATGTATAGTAAAGTCGACACTCATTCGCCATTGGGAATAAACTTTTGTTCGACCAGTTTCGTTCGTGTTATCAATCTGGGTCAGTTGTCAGGAATATTGGGCCCGGCATCCAATAAAGTAATTTAATCCCGCCTTTGTCGGACATTTACAGGTCAAAAATGGTGACATATTAACTTTTCTAAGAACTTCCATTTGGAAATATCAGCTTTTAAAAAATGACTAGCTGCGGCCCGCGCTTTCACTCGCGTAAGTCCCGATCCCGCGGGATTATCGATATATTTCAATAACAATAACAAACAACAAAAAAAAAAAATAAGCGTAATCGGTACAGCCGCTCAGGGGCTCGATTCGGTAAGGACATAGCATGCGGAATGCCGGCGGACGACCGACGTGCAGGAGATGTACGTTAATTCGTATTCTGTAAATGTTATTTAACTTAATTACTACTTTAGTAGCCTTCAAAATTAAGGGCTACTTAATTATTTAAATAGCTCCCCTGGTTCCTCAGCCAATCAGTATTAAAACAAGTTAAAAGTTATAGAATAGATATTATTTTTACTCCTGCAACAAATCGACTTCAGCAATGCTCATGCAACCCGCCTGTTTGTCGCATGCTATGTTTTTAGAGAATCTGCCCACAAGCGTGATGCCTTGACCATGCGAAACCACTAGCTAGCGGGCTGAAACTTTGGGATTATGTCAAAACCTTTTATGATGAAAGTATGTAGGTATAATATACTAATTTCCCATTTACATTGTAGTTTTCACTAGAAATAATATTAAATAACGGGGTATTTACCATGTTTCATTTTGTTATTATACGGAAATATAAAACTCCGTATAATACCAAAATTTAACATGGTAAACACGCTGTTATTAAATATTTGTATTTATACTAACATAACCTGCCCATACATATTTGCTTTGATCTAAGGTAAACTTGGATATTGCAAGCTAAACATAGATTTACTTAACGCAAGTAAACCATGATTAGGGAGATCCTTCATTAATATTCACGACATCACCGTACAGTGTAGCCACTGGTGATTTATTTTAGAATGAAATTTACATAAGAATCTCGCTTCGAAATATAATAAGTATTATGACAAGTAATTTGATTATTTACTGCTCTGTCGTAGGTAGGTACTAAATGTTCACGCTGAAATTAAACTCAATACAAACCCTATTAGCCTGTGATACCTTAGAGTTCTTCATGAATGCGACTGCTTTTTTTATTTCACAAGATTTGAAAGGTTAAATAAAATGTTTGAATAAAATAAAAATGTCTTAGATACAATTTAAAAGGTTAAACTTCAGCACGCGATCAATACGATGACTTTGTAAGGTAATGATTTGACTTATATCACCCTATATTCTTCAATACATTTCACGCTGCTACTGTCATTGAAACGCTGATGTAAAATGTATGAGAATTACGGCAATGTTCCATCGAAATTTACCATATTCTTCTTGTAATCTCTAAAATAAGGTGAGCTCGCCGCCGGCTCACCTATTATCACAATTTTCAGGCCTTTAACTTGACCTAACAACTGCTACCAGAAACATTATTTTATTAAAATTTCACCGCACCGGGATCAAGTTTAATGTGCCTTTCGAAACACGGAGAAGCTCGAGAATATGCTTTTGGTTCACCCATAATATTAGGGCCGTAATTGTTATGTACAATTTCTTTTAAACATTTTGTTATACATTCTGTATGCATATTTGGCACACAATACAAATAATCCCTCTGCTTTTGAAATGACTATGAATCAGTATGGTACCTATTCATAAAGATGGTAGTTGTCTTCAACTTTATGTACCTACCTTACTGTATAAAGTAGGTAGTATTCGTGTCATTAGTACTTCAATGTTCCAATCTAACTTCAACTTCCAAGATAAATAAGACACTTCATAAAGTTTAATGTTAAAAGTTGGTTACAACGTTTATTTGCAAGGCCTATCTTAGACAGCCACTTACCTACTCTGTTTCTGCTTTTATTTTATTAGTAAAATCAGTATTTTGGAGGCGGTAATAAAACAAAGGCTGTGACAAAGGGCAGTAATGAGAAGCGACCTTCTTGCAGTCCCGAAACTAATTAAATCGGCCGTTGCAGACTGTCGTTATTGTTAGTACGCCATTATGTTGCTTTGAGGATCTTTACACAATTTATAATGTTATTTATCTATATTTATTTTCTTTTATTGCCATTTTTAAATAATGTAAACAATTATATAGTTAAAAAACATAATCGTCATATTTCCTATCCTCATATATACTGAGTTATTAATAGTAAAATAATAATTGTGAGTGTGTTTTTCTGGTTTTGACGCATTTTACTCGGAAAATTATAACTTACACATAATGTACATACGTCGTATAATTTTCGTAGTGATTTTCGATCAGTGTACATTAATCTAAAAGCATATTTGCTTGAGCAAATAAAATCGTGAAATATCGACATATATCCGAAAAATTGAGAAATGTTGTGTACGTAGAAATGTTGTGTACATAGAAAAAAGAAATCAAATAGGAATCTTTTTTCACAAAACCGTGCCGGAAACCTTTTCCCTTTTTCCTTATAATTTGTGTTATTCATTCAAGGTTTGATCCTTTGATGAATAATGTTAACAAATACTTTATTTCTGAAAGATTGTTTATGGACACTCCATGGGGATGGAAATTTATTGTTCAATCTGTATCAATATTGTTCAATCAATACTGTATGATATTAAAATTTAGGTACTGACACCATATTATTCCTCCGTGCTTCGGAAGGCAAGTTAAGCAAGTTAGAGGCCTTAGTGCGATTCGAAAACTCTAACACTACTTGTGCCACACCACTACACGAATAAGACCATACAAAAAGTAAGCCTTCACGCCTCGAGAATATCGAGATGAAATGTAGACTTTATGCTTTTCTTTCAGCTGTCTATATTTCATTTTAAAAGAGTAACAAATTAATATACCTATATACATGAGATATACATACATTTTTTTGAAAGTTATTGTACGAACTCGGCATTTTTTAAGGTATAATGTCGTAATTTTAAATTTATTATTGAAATTTTAAATATTATGTGTACTAACGCGATCTAGACCCGAAATTCTATTAATATTTTTTGAAATTTGTATTTAGATTTTTCTTCTATCCTCGCGATGCTGTTACAAAATGAAACATATTTTAACTGTTTTAATCGCGTACCTTTATTAATTTTTTTCATTGGGTCAACCTGTGATCAGGTCTGAAAATACTTGGAAAGGTCGGGCGTCTAAAATGCCTAATTACACAACAAGGATACAAGTAAACAACACCAAGGACCTCCACCACCTCGGATACCACCTTGGATACAAGTAATCATTTCGAAATTAAATTTGAAAAACTTTATAACCTATTTTTTTACATTTTGCAGCATATACGAAAATATTATAGGTATAAAAAAACACCATGCAAATTTTAGAAAACAATTGAAAACATTAGCCTACACTTCTTATGCAATTTGCAAACAGACTTCTGTGATCATTTGAAAACTGATCCCGATATTCCCGCAGGGAACGGGACTTACGCGGGTGAAACCGTAGGGCGCAGCTAGTAGGAGATAAATACACTTTAGCAAAACTTGCATTTCGTTACAATATACGAGTACATATACCTATGTATAGTAAAGTCGACACTCATTCGCCATTGGGAATAAACTTTTGTTCGACCAGTTTCGTTCGTGTTATCAATCTGGGTCAGTTGTCAGGAATATTGGGCCCGGCATCCAATAAAGTAATTTAATCCCGCCTTTGTCGGACATTTACAGGTCAAAAATGGTGACATATTAACTTTTCTAAGAACTTCCATTTGGTAATATCAGCTTTTAAAAAATGACTAGCTGCGGCCCGCGCTTTCACTCGCGTAAGTCCCGATCCCGCGGGATTATCGATATATTTCAATAACAATAACAAACAACAAAAAAAAAAAATAAGCGTAATCGGTACAGCCGCTCAGGGGCTCGATTCGGTAAGGACATAGCATGCGGAATGCCGGCGGACGACCGACGTGCAGGAGATGTACGTTAATTCGTATTCTGTAAATGTTATTTAACTTAATTACTACTTTAGTAGCCTTCAAAATTAAGGGCTACTTAATTATTTAAATAGCTCCCCTGGTTCCTCAGCCAATCAGTATTAAAACAAGTTAAAAGTTATAGAATAGATATTATTTTTACTCCTGCAACAAATCGACTTCAGCAATGCTCATGCAACCCGCCTGTTTGTCGCATGCTATGTTTTTAGAGAATCTGCCCACAAGCGTGATGCCTTGACCATGCGAAACCACTAGCTAGCGGGCTGAAACTTTGGGATTATGTCAAAACCTTTTATGATGAAAGTATGTAGGTATAATATACTAATTTCCCATTTACATTGTAGTTTTCACTAGAAATAATATTAAATAACGGGGTATTTACCATGTTTCATTTTGTTATTATACGGAAATATAAAACTCCGTATAATACCAAAATTTAACATGGTAAACACGCTGTTATTAAATATTTGTATTTATACTAACATAACCTGCCCATACATATTTGCTTTGATCTAAGGTAAACTTGGATATTGCAAGCTAAACATAGATTTACTTAACGCAAGTAAACCATGATTAGGGAGATCCTTCATTAATATTCACGACATCACCGTACAGTGTAGCCACTGGTGATTTATTTTAGAATGAAATTTACATAAGAATCTCGCTTCGAAATATAATAAGTATTATGACAAGTAATTTGATTATTTACTGCTCTGTCGTAGGTAGGTACTAAATGTTCACGCTGAAATTAAACTCAATACAAACCCTATTAGCCTGTGATACCTTAGAGTTCTTCATGAATGCGACTGCTTTTTTTATTTCACAAGATTTGAAAGGTTAAATAAAATGTTTGAATAAAATAAAAATGTCTTAGATACAATTTAAAAGGTTAAACTTCAGCACGCGATCAATACGATGACTTTGTAAGGTAATGATTTGACTTATATCACCCTATATTCTTCAATACATTTCACGCTGCTACTGTCATTGAAACGCTGATGTAAAATGTATGAGAATTACGGCAATGTTCCATCGAAATTTACCATATTCTTCTTGTAATCTCTAAAATAAGGTGAGCTCGCCGCCGGCTCACCTATTATCACAATTTTCAGGCCTTTAACTTGACCTAACAACTGCTACCAGAAACATTATTTTATTAAAATTTCACCGCACCGGGATCAAGTTTAATGTGCCTTTCGAAACACGGAGAAGCTCGAGAATATGCTTTTGGTTCACCCATAATATTAGGGCCGTAATTGTTATGTACAATTTCTTTTAAACATTTTGTTATACATTCTGTATGCATATTTGGCACACAATACAAATAATCCCTCTGCTTTTGAAATGACTATGAATCAGTATGGTACCTATTCATAAAGATGGTAGTTGTCTTCAACTTTATGTACCTACCTTACTGTATAAAGTAGGTAGTATTCGTGTCATTAGTACTTCAATGTTCCAATCTAACTTCAACTTCCAAGATAAATAAGACACTTCATAAAGTTTAATGTTAAAAGTTGGTTACAACGTTTATTTGCAAGGCCTATCTTAGACAGCCACTTACCTACTCTGTTTCTGCTTTTATTTTATTAGTAAAATCAGTATTTTGGAGGCGGTAATAAAACAAAGGCTGTGACAAAGGGCAGTAATGAGAAGCGACCTTCTTGCAGTCCCGAAACTAATTAAATCGGCCGTTGCAGACTGTCGTTATTGTTAGTACGCCATTATGTTGCTTTGAGGATCTTTACACAATTTATAATGTTATTTATCTATATTTATTTTCTTTTATTGCCATTTTTAAATAATGTAAACAATTATATAGTTAAAAAACATAATCGTCATATTTCCTATCCTCATATATACTGAGTTATTAATAGTAAAATAATAATTGTGAGTGTGTTTTTCTGGTTTTGACGCATTTTACTCGGAAAATTATAACTTACACATAATGTACATACGTCGTATAATTTTCGTAGTGATTTTCGATCAGTGTACATTAATCTAAAAGCATATTTGCTTGAGCAAATAAAATCGTGAAATATCGACATATATCCGAAAAATTGAGAAATGTTGTGTACGTAGAAATGTTGTGTACATAGAAAAAAGAAATCAAATAGGAATCTTTTTTCACAAAACCGTGCCGGAAACCTTTTCCCTTTTTCCTTATAATTTGTGTTATTCATTCAAGGTTTGATCCTTTGATGAATAATGTTAACAAATACTTTATTTCTGAAAGATTGTTTATGGACACTCCATGGGGATGGAAATTTATTGTTCAATCTGTATCAATATTGTTCAATCAATACTGTATGATATTAAAATTTAGGTACTGACACCATATTATTCCTCCGTGCTTCGGAAGGCAAGTTAAGCAAGTTAGAGGCCTTAGTGCGATTCGAAAACTCTAACACTACTTGTGCCACACCACTACACGAATAAGACCATACAAAAAGTAAGCCTTCACGCCTCGAGAATATCGAGATGAAATGTAGACTTTATGCTTTTCTTTCAGCTGTCTATATTTCATTTTAAAAGAGTAACAAATTAATATACCTATATACATGAGATATACATACATTTTTTTGAAAGTTATTGTACGAACTCGGCATTTTTTAAGGTATAATGTCGTAATTTTAAATTTATTATTGAAATTTTAAATATTATGTGTACTAACGCGATCTAGACCCGAAATTCTATTAATATTTTTTGAAATTTGTATTTAGATTTTTCTTCTATCCTCGCGATGCTGTTACAAAATGAAACATATTTTAACTGTTTTAATCGCGTACCTTTATTAATTTTTTTCATTGGGTCAACCTGTGATCAGGTCTGAAAATACTTGGAAAGGTCGGGCGTCTAAAATGCCTAATTACACAACAAGGATACAAGTAAACAACACCAAGGACCTCCACCACCTCGGATACCACCTTGGATACAAGTAATCATTTCGAAATTAAATTTGAAAAACTTTATAACCTATTTTTTTACATTTTGCAGCATATACGAAAATATTATAGGTATAAAAAAACACCATGCAAATTTTAGAAAACAATTGAAAACATTAGCCTACACTTCTTATGCAATTTGCAAACAGACTTCTGTGATCATTTGAAAACTGATGGAGCATGTAAACAAACTCCTTAGTAAAGCATAGCTTTTGTTTTATAAAAGCAACATCTGTCCATGTCTTTTATGTCAAGCCTTTTACCTGTATATCTTTGTATTCCTATTTTTCCACATTATATATCCTTAAATAACTTATCTGATTTCTTTTCGCCCTATACCATCACCAACATTGGTTATGGGCTCCATCCTTGGTTTAGGGAATAAGACAGATTGTCATAGTTGTTTGTCCAAGTGAATAAATTGCGAAATATTTTTCGACAATGGCGGATAGCAGTTCTTCATATTCCAGCGTTTCTATCGAAAAATTACGCGGTGCCGATAATTATGCGACCTGGAAATTTATGATGAAGAACATCCTTATCCACGCGGACTTATGGGATGCTGTGGAATTAAAACAGATCAAAGATGAGGCTGGTGGAACTGTCAACGTTTCTGATAGAAGTTCAGAAAATATGGCGAGGAAGGCATTAGCCAGAATATGTCTTTCGATACATCCTAAAATCATGATGCATGTTAGAAATGCAACAACTGCAAACGAAGCCTGGATGAAATTGCAAGATTTATATGAAGGCGCAGGTCTGTTGAGACGGCTTAGCTTATTGCGATCGTTGTTTGGCTTGAAACTAGAAACATTTCCTAATATGGAAGAATATCTGAACAAAATAGAAGATATTAGCCAACAGTTAACAGACATCGGAGCAGGCCTAGCAGAAGATTTCGTTACAGTGATAATGATGAGTGGATTGCCTAAGGATTATGATCCTCTAATTATGACTATTGAAAACTCATTAGTCAAGTTGACAGTAGAACACGTTCGACATAAGTTGATACAAGAATATCAACGTCGGCATGACAAATATGACGTAGAGCAAGATGACACAAATTCAGCTTTGGTTGTCCGAAAACAACATAACAAAAAGAAATTACGTTGTTTTAACTGTAACAAGTTTGGACACGGTGTAAAAAATTGCCCAACGAAGAATAAGGCTAGTTATGAAAACAGGATTGTAACAAAACCTGATAAGGATTCTCAAAAGGCAATGTTTTTCGCTTTGGTAGCGAACCTAAATAAAGATAAATGGTATATTGATTCCGGGGCTACTAGTCACATGTGTAATCGACGAGAAATATTGCACAATTTCAAGAGTGACACAGTCGTCGAAGTTGGTGTAGCAAATGGTGAAAAATTGTTGTCGTCTGGACGCGGTGATGTTCGGATGATGTTAAATAACAATTTAAGAACGATAAGTGATGTGTTGTTTATACCAAACTTAGCAACTAATCTACTTTCGGTTAGTGCAATGGCACAAAAAGGTTTCACTATTGTATTTGAGGGAAAACAGTGTAAAATTTGCGATCTTACACTGGATTCTCAACATCAAGTTGTTGCTACAGCTAACTGTGTAAATGGAATGTATATACTGAATGCAGGTAAACCTCTTGCTAGTGTGCAGGAGAAGCCATGTGCTTCGTCACGGTGTTGGGGAGTCAACAGTTTTGATTCTTCAACAGAGCAGGTCGTCGAGACTGCTGTTATGGTTTCTCAGGCTGCGTCGTCTAGTAACTTACAAGAGTTATGGCACAAACGGTTGGGACATCTCAATAAGCGTAGTATGGCGCAATTGAAAGGTATGTCTAGTGGTTATAATTATACAAACACTAATTATAAACCATGTGTTATTTGTATTGAAGGTAAGCAAACACGATTACCTTTTCCGAAAGAGTCTAAGAATAGATCAAAGGAATTGTTAGGGCTTATTCACACAGATTTATGTGGCCCTATGCCTGTTGAATCGTTAGGTGGGTCTAGGTATTTTCTCACATTTATTGACGATTTTTCTAGGAAGACTCACGTTTATTTTCTTAAATCGAAGGATCAAGTCTTTGATAAATTTAAAGAATATAAGGCTTTAGTTGAAAAAGAAACTGGAAAATGTATAAAAACATTACGTAGTGATAACGGTGGTGAGTACATTAATAAATCTTTACAGAATTTATTGAAGAAGAATGGGATTCGCCATCATACTACAGTGGCTCGCTGTCCAGAGCAAAATGGGATTGCCGAGCGGGCAAACCGCACCATCGTAGAGAAGGCGAGGTGCATGTTGCTGGACGCTGGATTAGAGCAGCGTTATTGGGCAGAGGCAGTGAACACTGCCGTTTATTTGAAAAATAGGTCGCCTACTAAGGCAGTACAAGGTGTCACACCTGAAGAAAAGTGGCACAATAAAGAGGTAAATCTTAGCTATCTTAGGACTTTTGGTTGTATTGCTTATGCATTACAAGAAAAGCGTAATAAATTGGATTCGAAGTGTAAGATGTACATATTTGTAGGATATTGTACAGACACTAAGGGTTACAGACTAATCGATCCCTTGAATCCAACAGTTTGCATTAAGGCAAGGAATGTAACATTCTTAGAGAATGATTTTTTTTTAAAAGAAACAAAGAGAGTACAAAGTCTGATACGCAAATGATTTACAGTAAAACTTCCTCCAGAATGCATGAAGTTCAGAGCGATAAAATTGAATCAATTATACAATTGAATTCGATATCAGATCAAGCAGTAGAACAGTCAGATTCACATGATGAAGTTATGAGACCTAGTAATGCGGTTTCTGATGAATCTAATATTAGAATACGACATAGTTTAAATTCTTCAATTAGTGTGGATTCAGATGATTCGCGTGATGAAACTTACGTTCCAGATTACACGTCACTAGACTCTTCTGATATGGATTTCGACGATGCGGAAATGGCGAACTTGGCAAGTCATATTAACGACGAACCACAGACGGTAACTGAAGCGCTCGGGAGTACTGATTCTGCTAAATGGCGTGAAGCTATGTTAGATGAGTATAAGTCTTTTTCTGATAATAATTGCTGGATCTTGATGGATAAATCCATCAAGATTTGCCTGAAGGGCAAAAACCTATAAAATGCAAATGGGTTTTTAAATGAAAACGAAGTCTTACTGGAGAGGTATTAAGATATAAAGCTAGATTAGTAGCAAAGGGTTTTACACAGAAGTATGGTGTAAATTATCACGAAACTTTCTCGCCTGTTGTGAGGTACTCTACTATAAGATTGTTGTTAGCAATAGCTGCTGAATTAAATCTTGAAATCGATCCTCTCGATGTTAAAACAGCTTTTCTGAATGGTGATCTTAAAGAAACCATTTTTGTAGAGCAACCTGAGGGTTTTAAGGATAAGAAATATCCAAAGAAGGTTTATCGCTTAAATAAAGCTATTTATGGTTTGAAACAAGCTTCGAATAGTTGGTACAATAAAATAAATAGTGTATTAACGAAAAAATTGAAGTTTAAGAAGTTTTCATCAGAACCATGTGTCTTTTTAAAACGAAATGGTTTGAATATTACCATTCTCGCACTGTATGTCGATGACATTATGATATTGTCAGATAACGTGATAGAAAAAGCTAATATAAAGAAGCAGCTTATGGCACAGTTTGAAATGCGTGATTTGGGGCCAGCTCATCATATTCTAGGTATGAGATTAAGCCGAAATAATGGCGAGTTTACTTTAGATCAATCTGCTTATATTAAGCAGGTTTTAGAACGTTTCAAAATGTCAGATTGTAAGCAAGCGTGTACGCCAATGGAAACAGGACTAAAACTGACAAAAAGTGATACTAAGTCAGAGAGTTTTCCTTTTCGTGAGTTGGTAGGTTGTCTTATGTATATAGGTGTCTGCACGAGACCTGATATTGCACATACAGTGGGTGTACTAAGTCAGTTCAATGATTGTTATGCAGAAGTTCATTGGAAGGCTGCAAAACGAGTTCTACGCTACTTAAAAGGTACGATGAACTATTGTTTAACTTTTAAAAAGAGTGGTATGGATGTAAGTGCGTATGTCGACGCAGATTGGGCCGCGAATCATATTGATAGGAGGTCATTTACTGGTTTTGTCTTTAAGTTAGGCAAGTCGACAGTCACGTGGGAAAGTAGGAAGCAACGAACAGTTGCCCTTTCCAGCACCGAGGCGGAGTACATGGCTATTTCCGATGCATGCAAAGAGGCATTGTTCATTAGATCTTTTCTAAATGAATGTTTAGGTATTACGTGTAAAATATCTATGTTTAATGATAGTCAGAGTGCTCAGAAGTTATGTACGAATGCTTTGTACCATTCACGTACGAAGCATATTGATGTAAGACATCATTTTAATAGAGAAGTTATAGAAAATAACATTTTAAGTTTATCATACTTACCGACTGATAAAATGATGGCTGATTTGCTGACAAAAGCTCTTCCAAAGGATAAAACAGTATCATTTGTTAGATTGCTTGGTTTATCTGTATGATAGCATATGGTATTTAAGGGTTTTTGTTTAAGGGCAGGTGATGGAGCATGTAAACAAACTCCTTAGTAAAGCATAGCTTTTGTTTTATAAAAGCAACATCTGTCCATGTCTTTTATGTCAAGCCTTTTACCTGTATATCTTTGTATTCCTATTTTTCCACATTATATATCCTTAAATAACTTATCTGATTTCTTTTCGCCCTATACCATCACCAACAAAAACAATAAATAGGTATTCAATCCTATCCTTTTTTTCAACTAATATTAAAAAGTTAAAAGTTTGTGTGTATTATGGGGTCGTGTATACAATTTGTAACGGGTAAGTTCTTTTAATCCGAAAGGGGGTTGTTCTAGACGTCTAGGCGAGCAACTTTTGTTCCACGACTTTTGAAAATTCAAACTTTTATTTGGAAATTTTGAGATTATGTTTCACTGAAAAAACAGCTGATTTTGAAAATAAAATGAATTGAAGTTTTGATTGTAAACCACCAAACTAAATAAAAGGACATCATAAGGTCAATGACCTCAAACGGCTGATTTTCAAGTAAACTTTACACCTAAATTTTACGAAAAGTACTTCGAATTTCCAAAAGTCGTAGAACAAAAGTTGTTCGCCTAGACGTCTAGAACAACCCCCTTTCGGATTAAACAGGTTTACCCGTTACACCTTGTATAACAACAAAACAAACAGATTGCAATGATCCACGGTATATACATACTGAAAACCTGAAATGACGCGCGGGCTATTTTTCATTTAAATAATCCTACGGTGGTGAAATCCCACAGGTGAAACCTCGTGGTTAATTTTCATGGCGCTCCTAGTTTATAATTAACTCTAGGGTAATTCTAATTATATAATTTGGTTGTCCAACTGAATATGCGTTGCTAGCAGGTACGTTTAAAACAAAGTATGATTAGAAATCGTAATACAACACCGTCGAGACGGAGGGAAAGCTAAATATAGTATAAGTTACGAAATTTCTACAACTATTGGTATTGAACGCCTTATCAGAATTCATATTTGCACATTTCCTTATTTCACGTACAAGGCTATTTCCAAGGGTATTTAAGTATTGATCACGTACGTACACATTTTATACGAATATTTAGATAAAATATAGTCTTATTTACAAGCAACCCTATGCGTAGCTTAATGCTTTTGTGAGTGGAATAAGAGCTAAAGGGACAGTCTTCATGAGCTCTGGAATCGCGGCGATATTATCTTTTTTCTATTGTAACGCTCGTGGAGACGATCCCTAAGTCCTGTATGTACAAATGACCCTGTACGTGTACTATGCGTGTACTAGAGTTTTGTCATATTTTCACTGACGTTGATTGTCACTCCAGAGTGCAAGATAGGGTCGTTTGTAAATACGGTTATCAACTTCAGCGAGTCCATGCATTGTGTCGTTTGTGAACACGGCTGTTAGTTCGCCGCATGGACAGTTTTAATTTAGTTGTCCAGTCGGTTTGTGAGTTTTGAAATCGCTAAAACTCATCTAAAATGGAAATTTCATAAATTGTACTTTCAATTATAAAGTTTGGAACAGAATGCGAAGGTAAACGGTAAATAATAATTAGTTGCGTAGTAGTACTTAATAAAGCGTTAAATAAATAATAAATAAAACATTTGTGACATATTACAAATAGAGTGCAAATTGAGTTCATAGTGATAAAACGTTTGTCAAAAATACTCCCTAGATGCAAAGTTTGAAGATATTCTTAAAATATACAGAATTGTAGAAAGATGTTTGCAGACTGTTTCAATTTCCAAAATTCTAAAACCAAATAAAGAGCTCAGCAGATTACAAAAGCTCGTATAGACACTGTGCAATTTGTTATAATAATATGTATAAACCAGTAAATTTCAAAATGCTACATAATGTTGAAAAAAAAAAAACCCTATCACGAAAAATATACAAAAAATGCATCATTATTTTCTTGAATAGCCAGTTCAAATAGCAATTTTCTATGATTAATAATACCTAAATGTTTGTACTAAGCTTAAAATCACAGCTAACGTTATTTTATCATGCTATACTCTCCACAGAAAATTCTCTTTATTCTTGATATAATTTCATGCTTCAGTAAAACGTAATGAGCTCATCATAATTTAATGCCCTCACAGACTGTCTGAGAATGCATTTTACACAAAGGTTAAAGCTCAAAGAATAGCATGCAATTTGTAGGCAATTTGTATATTTATATTGTCAGAGTTTTCTTTTTGCCATAGAGGTAGATTATAAATGTAAATATGTGATGGCATTTATTAACTTCCATAGTGTTAATAAGTAACTAAAGTTTATTCGCTAATTTTTAGTTGCGTTTCCCTAGATATGTGCGAGGATGCGTTTGCTAAAACCAATTGATTCGCTTTATTTATCAAAAATGGAACAAATTAAGCGCCTGGTCTAACTAAAAGTCAAACTTCAACAACAACAACTTAAGTAACTACAACAGTAACTTTCAACATTCAAATTAGAAGGAAACCACAGGAAATAAAAACTATTTCATCAAAACAAAGTAGGTCCCCTGGTAATGACAGTATAACAATTGTCACCAGTGCCTAGCTATATAAAACATGAATAAAAGATGGTAGGTACTGAAAAATAAAACATACCTACACCTAAAGCGAAACTTATTATCTGAATTTAATCCAAGTTTAATTCCTTAGTGGGTTTAACTACGCAATTGTTAGTTATGTTTTACAGCCCGAGAATATCTAGTTTAGTCCAAAGGGATTTAAATAACAATGTATTAGAGAGAACATTTTTTCATAATGTAAGTATTCTTAGCCAAGCTTTGAACTTACATTTCGGTATTTCGGTAGTGTCATTTGACTGCATTTACTTACTACAAAATTAGTATGTTTTTTTATTGTTTAACACCCTCATTTATAAAATATTATTTACACATGACTAAGTTATGTGACGTTTGTCTCTGGCTGTCAACTTTGAAACTTCATGGTGAAAGTAAAAGACAAACGATTTATTAGGGAATGAAGCCTCTGCCAGATGATTCCACACCCTCGGAGTATGAATGAGAAATGATAAAACGAAACCCTCATTTTAGGTCTCGGGGACATCATAGAACGGCTTGTATCTTTTTCTGGCTGGAAGAAAATGTGACGATTTGTTTTTTCTAAAAGTTTAACCTTTTTTATACAGGCAGTAAACAACTTAAAAGCATTTCGCGCGCAATGATAACTAAATAGGTTACGACTTATCCTATTCTATGTTCCAAGGTTAGTATAACGATTTAAGAGTGAACTTTCAATAGTCATATCAAAATGTAACCCCTAAATCGTTTGGTTCTGTTCTCAATTCCTTTGAAAGCCTAGATCTCTTTGTTCTACTCCATATGGAGTTAAGTAAGGTATGAGAGTTTACCGACGTTCCTGACCTACTTGTTTCGATATATCCAAATTTCTCTAGTATTACGAGAACCGGTCAACTTTTATCTACAGACTTTAAAAATTGGATTCGTATTTGTTTTTGGATTGCGTTTTTAACACTACGTTAGATAACGCCGATTAGCAAAACCTCGTCAAGACCGGGCTGCTAATATGTTAGAGATGCAAAAGTTTTACTTTGATGTTGCTCAGCATTGTGACAAATATAAAACAAATAGCTGCGCCCTGCGGTTGTACCTGCGTAAGTCCCAATTTCGCGTTGTTCGAACACCTATCTTCCGCAGTGCTAAATTCCACACTTAAACGGTCGCCATTGAAGTACCAATACTGCTAGGCGCTATCGCGCCTGGATCATCAGTACTTCCCTGGTAGCCATTTAAGTGTCGACTTTTGCACTGCAGTAGGTAGGTAAAGTAAGATAAAAGTAAAATTTGTATGTACTTAAGTAAATGATGATGATGATAAAGATGCTGATAATGTTGAAGCCACTCTACATCATTTACCCTACCCCTGAGTCGATTTTCATTCATCTGTCTCGATTTGTTAAATATCACCTGCGTAAGTCCCGATCCCGCGGGATTATCGGGATCAAAAGTTACTTTCCGTTACTTAACCTATTCCTATGCCAATTTTCATCCAAATCGGTCGATCATTTGACCGTGAAGAGGGTACAAACATACACATTTTCGGATTTATAATATTAGTAAGAATTTCGACTAGATGGTAAGTACAGATACGCTAAGTTTGCATATTAACCTCTTTAAAGAAAATGTGTTAATATCCTTTTTAGGAGAATAACATTGTATAGAGATATGGCTCACCTACAGTTAGTTTTCAGGTCGCCCCAAGGCCTTTAACTGGACCCAACGACTGTCATCAGAGATAATAACCGGAACCAATTGCTTAACTTACCTTCCGATGCCTAGAAGAGCTCGAGAAAAAGCTTTTGCCACACACATTATTGGCCATCTATCCAAGTACTTACCGTGGCCGCAGGACCGGTTTTGTTTAGCCTTATTTTTTACCGCTATATCGAAAACCCCTAATTGCTTATAAAAAAATTTAATGGATTAGATTATCCTCTGGGAAATTAATTTAAAACCCTCGCGTAAGGTGAAGGATTGAGGAACTAAAAACTCATACTAGTTTACTTACTATACGTACTATACTCATACTAGCTTGAGTTGCGACGCGACGTCTCGTAAGCGCCAAATAGTATTTTTCGTTTAATATTAATTATAATGCTAGTTTAGTAAAACTGTATAATGGTCCTATTTATTACAATCTTAATAAACCTCTTTTCATCGTTAAAATAGAATATTTCAATTACTAAATATAATTATTATATATTTAAATCCAATATCTTATTATCAACCACGTACTATACTGACAAGCTAGGTACAAACTGCTGAAATTATCAAGCAGATTTCATAACGTAACTAAATTATTCCAAAATCTAAATAAAATACAAAAAGCCTTAAAACTACAAAACAACATAAATTTACAACATAACTGTATAATTACCAATTTGAAGTGCAGATTACTTCCAATCTATACAAGAATAACCAATGCTAATATATATTCCGTTTCGTTATAAAATGAAAAACTATTCGTAAAGGGCAGTTTTAGTTTTTCTTAGGTTACATCCAAAATGTGTCGTTTAAATAAAAATACTAAAGTGAAGGCAAGGTAAATTGAATATCACAACATGGATTTCGTATGTTTTGTAATTACTGAGACATGGTGAGGCCTGTTTTGTTTGCAACGCGTTATTGAAACGTGGTCCTGCATTTACTTTTTTATGAAACCTAGTTTTAATGCGTTATATTGTTTAATTCTCAGAATTCGGGATTTGGATTCTCAGCCGAATCCGTAAAACTGTAAAACGTAAAACTGGCTGAAATTGTCCTTTAATACAGTCAGATTAGCCATAACTAAAAAAATGTGATATATTGACCACCAAATCCACAAATTCTTCGATTCGTCCTTTATAACTCGCAAGATCAGCGGGCGCAGCTAAGCCGTTGTCGAGCTCATCTAGAGTGTAACATTTAATCTCTTTGTCAGAAGGACGAGCCAGCGAGCCACTTGCTTCCTGTCAACACAAATTAGGTTTACTATTTACCAAGGAAGATAAAACCAGTTGACTGCTCATAAATATTCTCCTCTCACGGTAATAGTAGGACGTTTTTTTAGTAGTACTTTCTGCAGGAACTTCCAAGAGTTTAGGTATAGATAGGTAACGCATCGGGCGATCACAAAGAGTCTAAGTATACAAAGGTAACGCAATAGTCAATCACAAAATTTGGTTATTACTTTACCCCCAGCCCGTGAGTTGTGTTTTGTAGAAAAATTCGCTGTATGAGCCGTCAATTGGCTTTATTGTCTTTGCCAACCTCCGTTAGACCTCCGTACACGGGGTAGACAATCGAATAATTCCGGGCAAGTTAGTTCACTTAATACGCCGCTGTTTGTGGCCACCAAATACCCCCAATTGGCTTAAAATTATTACTTACACAAAAGTGGGTCACATCGCTCCCTGGTCCTTTTAGGAGGTCAGGTTGTTTACTTTTAGTAAAGGAAAATGTCTGACGGAAATTGACATGTCCTGTTTTTACCTACGAAATTCTACCCAGAAACATAGTAAAGGGAAAGAAAGTCAATTTAAATACAATACATTTTGTACCTTTTATAGCTTTCTTTTAAATTTGTAACGCTGAACAGATTTGATTTCTGCGACATGAATTATTATAATTATATAGATTAAAAGAAAGTAATAACAGTGAAAAATATTCGTTTGCTTAAAAATCTTTGAATAAAAGATTGAAACTTAAAAGATAGTAAAAAGTCGAATAACCACTGAACATCGGAACTTGTTTGGTTGCATAGAAATGACCGAGATGGGATTTCACGAACGCGCGATGATTTATTTATCGTAAAATGTACAATAAATGTAAAATTTTATGCTTACACTGAGGAGAGGTCCTCTCAAATATAGTGGTAATCTATAAAAATATTGAAAACAGGTGATATGTGAATTATATTCACGTGGAAAAATCGTGCTCTTAACTTACCTTAGTAGTTTTCCAAGAATAGAACAAAAATCGAATCCAACATCAAAACTGGGTCACGCTAAATCATCAATTCTATTAGGTATAAGAAATCTCTATCACGTTTCTCTTTTCAGATAGGTAATCGGTAACTAAGCTCCCGATTAAGTGATCGTACTATGTACTAGGACTAACAATGTACTAGGATTAACTTGAAGGTTAAACTACTCTAGAACTATTGCGTTGTGGGCAACTTTTTCGCAATTAATCTCTTATATAAATTTCTTCTACGGTTTTCGCGATTTAGCATAATAAAACACTTTATTTACCGGGTTTAATCGCGTTTTATTCAAGATTTTTAACCTACCGAGTTTTCAACAACTTTATAGTTGGTTTTTTAAGGTTGACTGTCAAAGGTTCACCTTGAAAAGCAAAAACTTGGATTATTTATTAGGCCAACATCACAAACAAGTCTACAAAAATCAGATTTACCGTATTTAACGCAAACGCTGATGTATGAAGTTACTAGACTACTAGGTGGTGGATAAAAGTAAAACGACGTTCGAATTTTGATTCAACTTTTTGAAAGGTGTGTGAGTAAATTTAAGAACGGGAACAGTTTTACTTTAGAACGTATAAATCTCGGCCGCCTGGGCCGACATTAAAAAGCTTTACTATCAAGCCGCCTTTCTCCTTTTAGTCTAAATAGAAACCAGTCCAGTGCTATGTTTAGTAAGTATTACCATGAATTAATTCACGGTAACTATTTTGCATGCCATTTGCAATAATGATACTTAAGGGGTCCTTTTACGATCCCTGGAAGCATTCTTCAATCTTAAAAGGAGAAGAAAAACATGCTTTCTTTTATAATTTAATTCTATCAAGATAATGCGATGTCAGAGGCACATCACGTTTATTATAAGTTTGTTTTGTTTTTTTTTTTTTAATCAAGCTTATCTACGACAAAATTATACCTGGTGTACTTACTTCAATCGTAAAGTTATTTTATTCAAGAAAAATATGTTTCAGTTGTTGTAAAAGAAAGCTTAGCGAATCTCATTTGTGTTTGTAAATGTTTATTCGATAAAATGAATAAGCTTATTATATGGATATTTTTACCATCTTGTATATTATAATGATCAAAAACCAAATAATATTTTAAGAATTTGGTAGACAGTTCAAATAAAAGATAAAAACTCAAATACTTTCTATGTTATTAATACTTCTGCTAAACGCTCCGTTAACAGCTTTTTAATAAGATTCTTAGGTACGTACCCAGAGGCTTGAATTAAACAATTTAAAAAAAAGTTTGTTAAATCAATTAAAAAATCAATCTTTGTGTTTGAACAAAGATTGATTTAAAACCTAATAGATTATCCGGATAAAAAGTATCCTATTTTCCATGTGTTAAGCTTCCTCCATACCAAATTTCATTGAAATCGGTTTAGTAGTTTTACATGATTTGCACACAAACAGACAGACAGAAATACAATCGAAAAATTCAAATATCACATTTTAATGATCGGTTTTATGAATACAACATGTTCCAATTACTTTTTTCGAAAAATATTCAAGGTACAAACAGGGCTTCGTTACTGTTTTATTATATGTATGTCCAGTATCTCGGGGCTATGGAGCCCCGGACCTTTGGAAGGCGTGCGTGGAGCCGAAGCCTGAAGGATGGATTTTACTTTTTATTATTACTAAAAATAATACTAAAAGCCGCAGAGTTGCGGCTTTTAGTATTATTTTATGTATAGAATAGAATACAAATAACATGTAAATGAGTCAAAATTCGAACGTCACGTATTTGTTACAATACCCACCATCTAGGTAGTCTAAGATCACATTATTTGACGCTAGGTAGTCATCATTTATGTAGGTACTTAGTTCCTACTTACTACTTACTTCGTATCGCTTCCTTAATCTTCTGGATTATAGGATTAATGTTCTATCTCCTTAGACAAACAGTAAGTCTATTTAATTAATACCATCTCCTTCCGACGAAATGTATTTGGCACTACCAACTATATCTGTCCGGGCGGATAAAATTGAAACTTTTATTGTAATAATCCAATTTACCAATCTTACTAATATTATTAAACGCGAAATTTGTATGTATGTATGTGAGGTTGTTACTCTTTCACGCAAAAACTACTAAACCGATTGCGATGAAACTTGGAATATAGGTAGCTGGAGACCTGGATTAAAACATAGGGTGAAACCGCGGGGCGCAGTTAGTTTACATATAAGCGCTTCTCTACCAACTGCCCTGTTAATTTGGTTATGTCACCTTGAAAAACAGATAAATGAAGGACCATTTTTTTATTTAACTAAGGGCTGATTTTTCAAATCCCCAGATAGAGATATCTGACAGATAAAATGTAACACCACTGAATGAAAAACGTCACTACGATATTTAAAATTTAAAAAGAAAATAAATCTAAATTTAGAGGATTAAAATTTGAAGGCTCCAAAATTTAGTTGGGTTCAAACTTATTCGACGGATATCTTTTATCAGTGTAATGAAAAATTGGCTCTTAGGAATGTTTTGGAATTACCTACTAAAGTAAGTGGACTTAATCACCTAGGTACTATTAGTTAAAAAGATGATATCGTAAGGAAGCCCGTGGTTCGGTCGACTGCAGACGTAGTACTTATATCGGGGACTAAGCCAAAGCAGTAGTAAATTCCATAAAATTAGTAAGTAAACAAGTAAATTCGGTTTTGTAAACTGTCTAAATGATAAGTGAAGGCCAAAATTGAGTTAATATCGCTGTAAAAAAATTACCCAATTTGAAAAATAAACTAAAATAATCAACTAACTTTCAATGAAGATTGTTCATACATATTTGATGGCTCAATATTTTTTTAAATAACTTAACTGTTAATGTAATTGTAATTGTAAGCTGTAATTAAATTACTTTATATAACTGACTTCAAAAAAGGAGGTAGTAATAGTATATTGTGGTTGTATATAAAATTGGATTAAAATGACAAATAATTCAATACTTATTTAATCTCTTTAACGTTTAGTAATTTAAGTTAATTTTGTCTTAATCTTAATAATGTTTTTATAAAATTAAATGTTTTATCGCTTTAATTTTGTTTAATTATCTTCATTTAAAACTGTAGTCATCTGTCATCTAATTCTACAAATATTAACGTTAACATGATGTATGACTATCAAAACTCATCTCTGTGTGTCTTTGTCATAAATCTACGTCACCTTATCTAAAACACTAGGTATAGATTTTACACAGAGGTGTTTCATCCACCTACATTGGAATTTAGGATGCTGACAGCTTAAACCGCTTCCCACAAATCCTTATATAGCACAGCTTAGAAGCTTATGTTGACATTAACCTTAGTATTCGAAATGAATTTTAATTAAAATGTAAGGTGGTGGCGCTCTCATATATTTGAACGCGAATCTGTATTCTGTACGTACCAGGGTGCCATTTTATGAAATCTCAGCGAGTGGTAACAAGGTGCATAGCGAGGATAGTACAGTTTCGGCTTTCGACTTGTGTTACTGTTTTAAGTCGTAGTTATTATATGGAATCTGTTTTTTAATACTATTTAACTGTCTTGTATAAAATTGTTCTATTTCTTTCTTATAATGTTGCTTTTACATTTGTGTATCAAGTTTTTGTGATCATTAAATGTTTATCTATTTTATCATCATCTCAGCCATTAATTGTCTACCTGTAAACATGGGGCCTCCCTCTATACGACTATTGTGATATACCTATATTAGATTACTACATTTTTAATTCATTAATATATTAATTAATTATTATTCCAACTGCTGAAAAATTGCGTGATAATTAGTTAGACATATAAAAAAACGATAAACCTAAACTGTTGAAATATAAATAAATAAATAAATCCAGTGACGAACACACAGCGCCATCTAGCCCCATGGTAAGCTGCTAAGTTTGTGTTACGGTGACTATACAACGGATATCCTACTTATATTTATTTTTCTTTTGTAAATTCATACATATTATTCATAGAAATACACCCAGACCAGATACGAATATTTATTTTTATTTTTAAGCATAAATATTTGCACCCAGTGGAAATCAAACCCGCAACCTTCTGTATTGTAGCCAAGCGTTCGCCCGACGTGCCACAAAGGTCGTCAAATACAGACAATTAACCTACGTACTAAGTTCTTAATTTATTATTTAAAACCTTTACAAGGCAATTATTAGGTAAATGCTCCATAAAAAACCACTAAAGACTCCTGTTGAAGCATTTATTAAATTAATTATCTAAATTCTATACCGAAGCTGATATCATTAGCTTCGTTTTACCCAAGAAATGGCCGATATAAAATGTTAAAAGACATTTGTATTTAATTTGAACTATCTCGATTCAAAATTGAAATTACAAAATTGAAAAGGTGGAGGAAAACAAGATGTGGAAATGCTTGTACATACAAAATGTGATTTTAGCCTCATTTTTTAGTAGACAGGTATGCCTAGTGCATTGAGCTACGACCCTTGGTTTCATCCGCTTAAGTCACAAATCTGCAGGAATACTGAAAAAAAGTAGCCTATAAAGTAGCCTTAGCCCATATGTTAATTAATTCAGGTTAGTAAGGTAGTAAATAGTACCCTTTAAGTTAGATCAAAGAAAAAGTCAACCTGGCGGCAATGTTCAAACCGTGCAACTCGTAGTCAATTTGAAATTTGAATACATTTCGTAAGCAATTTGTAGGCAATGCCAAGTTATAAGTCTTTAAGACTTTAACCCAATGATTTAATTAAGCTTGAGATGTTTTTGAAAAATTGGGCCTTAAAGCCCCGGCATAGAACAGATTTTGTTGGATCAGGATAGCAAAATCTAGTCTTGACTCTTTTTTGTTTTGACTACATTATATTTCACTTTTATAATACTACTAATATTATACGAAAAAGTTGGCATGGAAGTATGTATGTGATTTTATTTCTCTTTTGTGACCCAAAAACTGCTGAACCAACTGCAATGAAACTTGGTATGCAGATAACTGGAGATCTGGATTAATACATAAGCTAATTTATCTCGATATTCTTGGTGTAGCGGGATTTTGAAACCGCGAGTCTCTGCAAGTTTTTACGATAAAAATATGGTTCAATTAACTTTGAAATTCAACATAACATGTTAAATTTGAAAGTTATGTTGCTTGAAACAAAACAGAATCATAAATTAAAGGACGTATAAACATGTAAGAAGTACGTACCTATATGTTTTATCTCACGTACGTGCTTGAGACATAGTAGCATATCCACGAGTAATTCAAGAAATGATATTGTCGGGACCCCGAAATTTCTTTCACGCCCACAGAGTTTGAAAGACGAAAGTTATGTCCATAATTGAGATTGAAGGACCTACGAGTTCTTAATAAATCTAAAAGCTCTTTGGACATGTTAGATAATTTTATACCCTTATTTTTTCTTAAATAGAGATGGGTAGTTTTTTTATTATGTTGAAAATTGTTATTATTATTTGTTTGAACGAGATTTTTGCTGTTAAGTTTCTTGTTGACCGATCAATAGATTGACTATAATCGTTTCAATAGGGTTTTAGGCTTTGCCTTGATAAAACCACTATTATTGATCGACAACACTATTACCTATTAGACTAATTCATAATTAAAAAAATCACAAGAGGCATTTTTATATTGAGTTTGAGGAAAATAACTAATTTTCAATTTTCGCTCGCTGTATTCTTTGTCAAAAATACATGTGAAAGAATTACTTCGATACGTTAATTCGTTTCCGATTTATAAGCAAACGTGCGCTGCGGACTCGTACTCGCGTGTGACGTCACATTATGCACGCCCAGTCCGCTCGCGTTCTACGTATTATATGTCGATGTCACAATAAATGTCGTCTAACGTTTTGATTAGGGGAGCGTTGTAAATGACGTCACGTGATTGTTAACGAGATTCAATATTTATTGTAAGTTTCAATGCCTGTAAAATCAAAACTAATATAGATATTTTCGCATAAACATAAGCATGAGATCGCATGATCGATCGGGATCGCATAAGAAATGAGGTGATCCGTCAGAAAACCAAAGTCTTCGACATAGCTCACCGGATTAGCAAGCTGAAGTGGCAGTGGGCTGGCCATATTAGCCGCGGAGAGTGGAGACCGCGTCTCGGTAGGACGTCCTCAGGCACGATGGAGCGACGATTTGCGCAAGACGGCTGGCACAAACTGGATGCGAGAAGCCGAAAATAGATCTAGGTGGCGTTCAATTGGAGAGGCCTATGTCCAGCAGTGGACTGCAACAGGCTGATGATGATGATGATGATGATAGATATTTTCGACAAAAACTAGTGTATTTGTGTACATACAAGCTTTACTGTAACAAACTTTCAACCGATTTGGTAGGTATGCCAAATCGGTTCTTTCTTCATTCTTCATTGTTGTAAAAAACACACAAAAGAGAATTGTTATTAATTTCAATGTTAGTTTTGTATTGTTGTTGGGTTATTCATGATTGACCAATTTGATAGTTTGACTACCGATATAATTGGTTTTGCCTCGCATATCGATGCATATCGATGCTGTCGATAATCGACGATAGATTCGCAAATACAACGCGATTGAAATATGAATTTAATTTCAATACAACATCATGAAACCTAAAAATATACCAAGTATAGCAAGCCTAGCAATTAACCATCACCCGCCTGAATACAGCTTCAGATAACAAAGAGATTAGAAGGTGAAGCAAATTCGAATGTTTTTGTTAGAATACTCAATATCTAATATTCAAGAACGTTGTTAGTCTAGTGGTAGAAACCCCGACTTTCATTAAAATAACGCACAAAGGCCCAATAGTAGGGCTAATTGCAGAAACACCCAGTTAAAAAACTTAAGCTTTAAGCCAATATCTATGAAAATCTAAGCATCACAGGATAAAAACATGAAACATCTCTTGTTACAGGAACAATCAGATGTTTAGAGATGTTAAACTTGTCTCCGTCAAGTTATCGAAACGTTGACGTCGGCGTTCGAACGGTGAACACGAAGAAGGTCTACTCGCGGAGGCCGTGGTATGCTCTCCCTGTAGATCCGGCGGAAGTGTTGAGGGAACAGGAACAGTACAACACAGGTAACTATGAATATTTAAATAACATTACTTTACAGGTTTTTATCGCGTAAGGGTAACAGATTGGATCCCTTAAGACGGCAAACGTCGACCCAAAAAATAGTGGCGCGATGGTCTGGATGCATTCGACTTGAAGTGGCCACTAATTTCTGGGGGCCCGTGACACGTGGAAGGAATAAGAGGAGGCCTATGCCCAACAGTGGGATATTATAGGCTAAATATAATAATATCATTGCGTAATTCTTATTAAAAAAAATGTTGTACCAACGTTTTAGTGTCTTGCAGATATTTTGATCCCAGGATGAAAGAGATATATTATTATTGCTATGTTATGAAAATATTATTGCCCCCTGTGTCCCCCAATTCACCCGATCGCGCGAAAATTTTCAAACACTCTTTCTTGTCGGATGCCTTCATCACGTTATGAGTAACACAGTCTTAAAATTTCAGTTCTCTACTATTGACGGTTTAAACCGTGCGTTGATCCAGCAGTCTGTCAGGACGAACCATTTTACAAATGTAGATATTCGCGAGTAAAATTAATTTTGCCGAGAATTCTCATTTCCAACTGTAGGAAACTTTTGCCGATGAAATATTGAAAATGCAAAATTTCAACGTATTTTGACATAATACTTGCATATTTACATCTTAAGATGAAATATGATACGATGTGGGTATATGATGTTGAATATAAATTGAAATTCTATTCACGTGCAGTTTGTACTACAGTCCCTATATCTACCTAATACCTGAGAAACTTTCAGAGGAAGAAAATTAAATACTTATATACTTATAGCAAGCAAATATACCTACTTTGATATTGGCTTTTGAGGCACAAAAATAAACGCAATGTACATTAATATGTTGGTAGTAGACAAATTAATACGTCGTATTTTGGCTAAGATATTGAGTTTGTAATTTTGAAATTAGGTGCTTCTAGAGTTAGGGCGTGTAGATTTATAAGCTGGGCTCTACACTCTAGATGAAATCTGGTAACTTTTTGACAGTGCACGTCATATAGTTACGCTCTAGTCTCGGCTACATTTTTACATGAAAATGTTTTTTTTACTTGCTCTAATTTACAGAGGACAAGATTTCAATGTGGCATCCTAAAATACTTTTACCTTCCTAACAGAATACGAGACAGAGTACGGCGGTACAGAATCTCAGCGTAAACAAGAAGAGTATTATGAACAACATCAAGAATATGAAGACCCAGTGACGTCACGACACGTAGACAACCTCGGTCATTTGGACACGACACCGAATCCGAGATACGAGCAGTCGCCTACAACAAGCTCCGTTTCTGAGTTCTCGATTGCTAATGCTGTGAATTTGAGAGGTAAAAGTACTGAGGCCCGTATTCATGAACGATCCTATGCGTGGCTTATGTCTTGCTCTTTTGTGTCAAAGTCAACGTCAGTGAAAATGACAAAAGTCCTTTGTCCTTTGTGAATATGGTTTCAAAACCTTAGCACACTTTTTAAGATCCAAATAGAGCTTGCTCTTATACAATAGTTGTGGCTGGAGGCGCAACACGAAATGCCTTTATGTTTATTCTCATTCAGTCGAAATGTACTACGATTTTCCTGTGACCGAATCCTTAAACCATTTTGGTTTAACCTTTTGGTCCTACGCCCCTAAGGATAAATTCTCGCTTGCCAGCCAGGCACCTTATTTCTTATCAGTAAAACCTTTTGTAATCAGTCCTTATTAGCAGTTTAAGTTGTAATCATTCAGTCAGTCAGGCCTTCTATAAATTTAGATACACATTACATATTACTTATTTCTATTAAACTTAAGAGAAAATAATTTTTTGGTTAGACTAAAAAGTCTAAATGTCAACATTTTTTAGTACATTTACTAGAGACATAGAACATAATATACGTAGGCAATAAACCACGTAGAGACCTAGATATTTAATTCAACTATAGTAGACGTGACTAATAAAACTGAGACAGTAAACCAAACCATTCTTAATCTTCACACTCCAATACGGCTAGAGGTAAATAATTACGATTACCTAGATAATACAGAGTACGAACTTGAAATATAATAATAATAATAATTGGCTTTTTCATCTAATTTTAGATGATTAATACAGCTCAAGCAACTTTTAATCCATGCTACTTTTATGGCGCTGTTTGCCCGGGACGTTGTTAGATGGAGTAGGCTTGACCCAGCACGTATACCACCCTCCCAGCCTAGTCAGCCATGCCCAGAGGAAAGAACTGGTCCTTACATCTGGAGCTAACTAAGCCATGGGTTTCCTCACGATGTTTTCCTTCACCGTATGAGCGATATTATTAACGCACATAACTTTTAAGCAAGGAAAAAGCAACTTTAAATATAGCACAATTACAATTACAATTACATTTACTGGTCACTGTACTTTTCAGTAGCATTATTATATTCCTAAGGTCTAACTTTACAAAAGCTTACATTTACCTACTGGATAATATAGGCTTTCAGGGCGTAATTTTACCTTTAGGGCTGATTTTTCAAATCCCGAGATAGAGATATATGACAAATAAAATTAATCTCTTTAAATTATAGTATTTTACGTGCGCTGTGTTTTTGTGAATATATCTTTTCTTTAAAAATAGTTCTATTATATAGGGGTTTATAAAATTTGTTATTTTTCTTTTTTTGTTTTATTCTCCGTACACCTATTACCTTGCTCTATATTATTTCCTTTCCACTAAGGTGTATCGGCAAAAAACTCTCAACTGGGTTAGACTCACCTTAGTATTCATATGTAATTTGACTGTTTTTTTGTGAACGTTTCTTGTGTACTGAATTAATCAAATAAATAAAATTAATTTATTATTTATTATGTTTGTGTTTTTTTTATCTTTGTAGTATTTATTTCTTGTGTAAGTATTTTAGATAGTTAATTTTCGAATGGATTTGTATTTTATTAATTTTTTTAATAATGAAATAAATAAATAAAATGTAACACCACCAAATAAAAAACGTCACTATGATATTTTATAAGAAAATAAATCTAAATTTAGAAGATCAAAACCTGAAAGGCTTTTAAATTTGGTTGGGTTCGAACTTATTCGACAGATATCGTTTATCCGTGGAATAAAAAATCAGGCCTTAGTGTGATAAGTGGCCATAAGTATTTCATGAACTAAAATAATTTAAATAATAATTTAATTGTAATTAAAAACGAAATTATTATTCCATTTTACTAGCGAACATTTGAAACAATGTCGAAACAATGAGCTGTAAAAAGATATTGACTTACGAGACCGACTTTTCCGAGCTAACTCGTATTATAAAAGCCATTAAAGCCTAAGTAACCTTTGTAAAAGGTAAAATATTAAAAAAATACATTACATTAAATAATGCGCGCCAGTCCAGGCCAGTAATATTCAGTTTTAATGAACCCATAAAGACGTTGATGGCATGGTTTCATATTTTCTGACACCATTAACGTTGTGTCGTAATCTAGAAAACATGTAGAGAAGATGATATAGGTAACTATATTTTAGAAATTGATACTTTACTCCTTATCTCGGCGATATTCCTTTCAGGAACCTGGGGTTCCCTTAAACACAGATACGATCCTTTTTAACTATACCTACTGCAAATAGATTGGGCAATGTATTTATGGCCGGCCGCCTGGTTGATACCAATTATCCTTGAGACCGAACAGTTTACTCGCCACCGCGCAGGAAGAACTCCAGGTTTGCTAGTATCTCTAGATCATTTTGTCGGCTTTTACAACACGGGAAGATATGGGCTAACTCCATTCTAAGTAGCCTATTCCGGAACTATATGGTTACCGGCTGCGGCTATAGAAGCGTTATAAAAGTAAATCAAGATAAAATAGGAATTTGAACATTCGAACTAATACCATAAAACTCTGTATTAATAGGAAACTCCAATCAAGGGCGGTCTTAATAGTTGATCTTAAATAAAACTTAGTACCAATAGTTACATTATTTATCTTTATGATAAAGCTATGAATCGTATCCATGTTTAATAATTGATTGCGACAAAACTTGGTACCTACCTAATCTTGTACTCTTTGACTGGTGACGTTGAACAACGAAACTAGTGTCATGCATTTGATTGTACAGTCAATTTCACAAAAGCATTATCCCTGCTGTTGTTACTGGAAGCAATTTTATGAAACAGATTAGATATATAGTACCGCTGTGTAAACGTTTTTTTTTTAATGACTATAAATTGCATGCCACTAGTTTCATAATGTAAATCTGGCTTAACGTCGTAATTTAAGTCAGGAGTATCTAATAATTTTTTTTTTACAGAAGCGGCATTGGTTGCATTGGGCGGCGCAAGCGCAGCGTTAGTTCTCCTAATCGTAATGGCTGGTGTGTTCGTAGCACGCAGGCGTAAGAACAGCCCCGCCCCTGCCCCCTCGCCGCCGATACTCGTCTACCCCCCGCATGATATCTCCGGACCGTGTTATATGTGAGTATACCTACACACTTCATATTATTATAATAATAAATTAAAGCTGTGTAGACCTAGATTGGACCAGCACCTGTAGGTAGATAGTTAAATAGATTAATACTTTATTTGCACAGCCAACAACAATTACAATCAGTTTACATTTAAAGTAAGACAAATACACAGAGCTTAAAAGTAAAAAAGTTGTACAAATGGGCTACCTTATCGCAGGTTTGTTATTATCTATCAAATTGATAGTCATTATGTATTATGATGATTTGACGTAATGTAATGTGTGACGTATGTATGTAAATATTCTGAGATAATATTAAAAATAATTTTGTAAGTTTTTTTACTAAACACTTGTTAAATGTTGAACATTAATGTTTTTTACAATCTTCCGACATTTATCTTGCTATTTTATATTTCAAATTACCAACACAAGTTACGACGTAAAATAATCCCCTTGACAAAATAAAACCACTTTTTCGACTTTAAATTAATTTGACAAAATGAGATTTAATTTCCTTATATTACATCTTTTTCCTTTTACTTAGGTAGGTACTTACTGACAGTTAAGAAAACTTTTTCTAAACTCGGTAAAGGTCACCCATTTGTCTTCGTTTCGCTTACCTAAAAGATAATAAACCAATTTATGGAATGACTCGAAAGTTTGAAACTCGAGTTTAAATGAGAGTAAACCAATTTCAATATTAATTAATTAATGTTAAGCTACAAAGATTAGCGGGCTACCGTTTGTTTACTTTGGGTTTATTGTAATTAATTGTTGTCTTTTAATTTACTCTGATTTCGTACTCAACAATTTGACTCTGCCCCACGGCTTACCGGCATGTTAATTTAGCCAGACACCTAAATTAACAGTTACTATACTTACTGCCTCTATGGCAAGTTTTAGTCAACTCCGTCCGTGCGTGATTGACACAAACAAACGTCTAACTCAATAGTAATATTAGAGACAAGTTAGCTTTTACAAATTTCCCACAAATACTAGTTAGCATAGAGTAGATTGATAACTTATTTTCAAAACAATAAAGAATACTAGTTCTTTACGTAGGTATTCAATCACACAACCTAGTAATAAAATAGCAAAAAAAGCGAGGCTTCATTTATTTTCTTTGCAAAGAATAAAAAACACCAACTCGGTTGATTGCTACAAATATAAATTCAGTTTTCGGACTTTTATTTGGAATCTAGGTTTCATCGACGACGCCAATACGAAACAATCTAAGTTCGGAATTCCAATTTTGGGTTGACTTTTAAACATTTGGATTCAATTGTTAACCGATTTCCCACAAGAAGAAAGAAGTGAAGAAGAAGGTACTCAATTCGTTGTAATTAATCTATACAGGGTTATAAGAGTAGCTGCTGCTTTAAATTAACTGCTGTAATTTTTTTTATGTGCTTCAGAGGATAGGTTAGTACTTAATTGTGATTATTCAACAAACTTATTTTAAATAAATAAGATAAATTATTTACTAAGTTACAAGGTTACACGAATACCTAGACTTTAAAATACAGAGAAGTAAAGTACTAGGGAAAAGCTTGCATGAGTTGCTTACATTACATTAAATACTATGCCTTGGTATTCAAAAGTGTTTTCCGGAAATTAAACAAAGCATTCATTAGTTTAAGGCCACACCTAGAGACTTTGTAAATTTATTTTCATTATTATATCAATTGCAACTGAACAGCAATCAATAAGCATTCGAAATTTCATTAATCAAAATGTTTAGTTTTGCATACATTTTAGAATCAATAAAATTTCTCATTAGTTGCGATTAAAAATAAATCAAAATACAATTTCTAACAATTATCAACTTATTTATCAAATTTAAGCAAAGATAATAAACCAGTAGGTAAGCTTTTTATTTAAGAAAACTCGTATGCCCAGAATGCTAAAAGAATATCAAGACAATAAAGGAATTATTTATTTATCAAACTTTACATAACCAGACCCAAGTAGAATATCAATATTGGATGTCAAATACAGAACCAAGTTCTGTATAGATGTTTGAGCAGACACAGTATAATAATATACAATGCCACATCAAACTTCAACTAACATACTAGTATGTAATGAAACGTGACGCAATATTTGGATACGACAATTATTACTGAATAACAAGTTAGCATTGACAAATTACCCCTTTGCTAATAATTTAATAAGCACCTACATATTCGAGGATAGCTATGTGTACCTATACTTTATGATTAATGAAATTCAAACCCGCATAATTATACCTAATCATTATTTGAACTAGCAAAGAAATTAATTCTTCTCCTTCTTCTTCTGTCGTGTCAAAGACTCAAATTACATGTGCCCAGAACTTGGCGATCCACAGCAGCGTCCGACGCTATCATCAGGTCCTCCGCTGAACAGGTAGTAGGGCATTTGGAGCAGATCGTAAGGTGCTCCATCGTCTGTTCGGCCTCTTTAAAGAAATTAATAAAGACTAGCATAGTTTACTTGACGTTTTTAAAAAATATGTAAAGAATAAAAATATTTTGCAAGCAAGCATAGTAATTAACAACAATAGGTAACTAAATTGAATATTTCGCAATTTGTTTTTATTGCTCAAGGCATTACTCGTATACGCAGAGACGCGAGTTGAAATCTCGTCACAAGTAATTTTTTGGAGATGAATTTTTCCTTTAAAATATTTCTAGTAACTATATGAATTTTAAACTGAAACTAAACAGGATACCTAACGTAAATATAAAATTAAGTATTCAAAAATAAATTACCTACCCGAAGCATGGTGCCCAAGATGCTGGCGGCGTGGCGTTCCTGCGCTGGATAGTAAGGAGGGCTTATCCGCTAGAATAAGAAACGGCCAGATAAGGAAATTTTTAGTTATAAAATATTTTAACAAATAATATGTACGCGCTTCTCGGAGTAGTAGGTAACCGGAGTGCGGTCGTGGAACGCACTTGACAGATATCACAGAAATGACACGAATAGGTTTTATTTGCTGCCAACACATCACCCGAATTAATCCGGTGGAAACAGCTTCGGATCAGATCTGTGGTTTGCATTTTTGGTCAGCATTAACACCCGATCGAAGCAATCGATTGGCTTTAGTCAGATGGACTGGACCTAGACTTAAATGTAGTCAATTCAGGTCATTGAATAGCTTTAATTAAAAAGCTAGGCTAGGCTTTCATTGAATAGCTTACTATTGAAAATATATACCAACATCTATTATATAAATATATATATATACAAGATGTAACGGGTAAGCCCTTTTAATCCGAAAGGGGGTTGTTCTAGACGTTTAGGCGAACAACTTTTGTTCTACGACTTTTGAAAATTCGAAGTACTTTTCGAAAAATGTAGGTGTAAAATTTACTTGAAAATCAGCTGTTTCTTAGAGTTCGAAGTCATTGACCTTATGTTGTTCTTTCATTTAGTTTGGTCTACTACAATCAAACCTTCAATTACCTTTATTTTCATAAACAGCTGTTTTTCCAGTGAAACATAATCTCAAAATTTTCAAAAAAAAAGTTCGAATTTTCAAAAGTCGTAGAACAAAAGGTGTTCGCCTAGACGTCTAGAACAACCCCCTTTCGGATTAAAAGGGCTTACCTGTTACATCTTGTATAATCATCTATAATTGATGAAATAAAAACCTGGTGCTTTACCAAGTCGAAAGCTCTGATTCAAAGCGGATGAAGAAAAACCTTTCCGATTTAAAAAATACACGAGATTATACCGATTTAACATGATTACTCTTATTCAAAAGTATCGCTCTTGTTGATCTCATTTTTCTTATAATTGATCAGTGGACTGTTTGACCTTTATACTTTTTTGATTCGACTGAAGATATTGCTCGTTTGTATATTTAGAAGAAAAGTTATTTTATAATTATCTGTAGTAGGGCTTACCTATTTATTTATGACTAGCTGTTACCCGCAACTTTGTCTGCGTAGAAATAGTGCATAGCCGACTTTTTCGCTAATTACTTGGGTTCTACTAATTGGATTTCGATGTAAGGCATACCACGAGGTTCCATGAAAATATAACTATCCAATAACCAGATTATTAATTGTATAAGGAACAAACAGACAGACAGACATGAATTTTAAAAATTATATATTTTTTTCTACTCCTTAAACAACTTTTTTTTAAATTTACTTTCAAGTACAGACTTTTTGTTCTTTACAAAAAGTCTGTACTTGAAAGTAAATTACTTTACCTTTACCTTAATTATAAGTATAGAAGAAGATAGATTGCCAGGCCAAAAACAAATATTTATTTTTAAGCAACAAGTTTTGCGCTAAAATGCGACTGACCCATTCACCGTCCTTTTCTAACTCAAGAAACTTACTGACTTGCATGTAGTGCTCATTATTTTTCCCCCAGCTCCTTTTGCCTTACAAGGTATTCTTTATTTTAATGTTTATTTCTAATTTTCTGGTCTTGCAGAAACATGAACAATTTTGTTATCATTTTTCATTTAACAAGCGTAGCCTAGACTAGTTTGTATATTTTCTTAACTGAAATTTATTAAAAAAAACTGCTTTATGTAGAAGACTGGAATAAAAATCTCAGCATATAATAGTTGCAATCAATAAAATTACGTGTTATTTCGTATAATACTTACGAAATTGCTGTGTATTTAATAAATCCTAACAACCTTTATATTTATACACATTCGCGCTAATTGGTGTCCTATGCGTGAACTCAGTTTTTGTCACATTTTTGCAGACGTTGATGGTCACTCAGAAGAGCAAGACAAAACATTAAATCACATATAATGTCATTTGTGAATACGGGCCTCAGAGTACTAAGTACATCGTTTAATAAACGGTAAAATACCTACGCAATAACTGTAGATTTGTGATAATAGAAGAACAACCTTTGATATGGGTTATGGTGGCGACGCAAAAACTTTTCGAACCCACGTCGGTTTTTAACGAATATATGTCGGTAATTTGTAAATATTATAGATAGCATGTTTGTAGTGGCTACAGGAAATTAAATTAAATTGAATATGAAAGTTGTTGAACATGAAGCCGATCGTTTAAAATTATATCTCACAAGGGACGCATAACATGTGAAAGGTGTGCCTTATAGTTTCTATTGTTTCAAAACATATCCACACTCTAATCCGCTTTTTAACTCCCGACTTAAAAAGAGTAGTGTTATAAGTTTAAAGTGTCTGTGGCAAACTGCCACCTGTCTATTGCGACATAGTTTTGGATTAACATTAAACTTTCCACTTGAACTTTTGTTTTTGACGCGTTAGTGAAACGTGGTACTGAATTTTCTTTTTCGCGAAACCTTAACGTGAACTTAAGATGCTTATATTTTAAAATTAATTTGATATTAGACGACCTCTGTGACGGGTCGGGCGAATGCTTGGCTGCAATGCAGAAGGTTGCGGGTTCGATTCCCGCTGGGCGCAAATATTTATGCTTAAAAATAAATATTTGTATCTGGTCTGGGTGAATTTCTATGTATAATATGTATGTATTTACAAAAGAAAAATAAATATAAGTAGTATATCCGTTGTCTAGTTACCGTAACACAAGCTTAGCAGCTTGCCATGGGGCTAGGGGCGCTGTGTGTTGGTCACAGAATTTATTACAGAATTTACTATATTACACTATTTAACAAGTGGAACTGGCTGAAATTGTCCTTAAATGCTGTCAGAAAAGGCATAACTAAGCAAATTAATGAATGAACTTTGCATTTGTGTTTTATATAGAATCTCCATAAAGTACAATTTAATTCACATTCTGCTTTTACTGTGGCCTCTTTCAAAAGAACCTTGGCACATTTTATATTTTTCAACGGCGACTGTAGAAATATCTAGATAATTCCTTAGTGAAACATTCTACAAGGTGGTTTACCTATTCACTTTGTATATAGGAGGTTTTTACTAAGGAATTATCTACATATATTTTATAGACAGTAGATGTTGTACAACACCTTCTCTAGTGATTTAAATAAGTAAATCCTTTCCTTACCCTCAAATGTCAGTCGGTAATGAAAAAAGTTAGAAAACACAAATTGTGTTTACTTAACTTTTGCCCAGATTTAAGTTGAAAAGGCAACAAGTGGCGTACAAAGTAAAACAGAATTGTCAACTTTAATTACTTTACCTGTAGTATCTTGAGAACAGACAACGTACAACGACATAATCCAATGACAAGCGACCATCGACATTAACATTGGCCTGGCTGCACTTGTATAGCCGAACGGGTTAAGCATCACCTGGCTATCCAGTTAACCATTGACCATCCAAGCCTAGTTAGGCCTAATTAGTTGCTTAGTTTGGGGCTAGATGGCGTTGTATGCAACGTTCTACAATAAAAATATCTCATAGATACTTAATTTCCGCTAGCCACTCCAGTCTGAACCTTATCTAAATGATAGAACTTTGTTACAGGACGAAAGAGGTGAACTTCTCGCTGCCCACGCTTCGCTCGTCGTCACTCAACGAGTTACGCGACGTCATCAGTGTCAACAGTCTAGGCAGTGATGTACTGTCTCCACCGGTGCCGCCACAACTGCGGTCAAACTCCTTCAGTAAGTGATTTGTACTATCATTTGAAATAAAAACAAGTACTTTGCTCAGTTGAAAAGTTTATAACCGTACTGTATTTTGAATAGTTTTTCTTCTGTTTTCGTATTCTTCGACTTTGTATTGAAATAAAACTCATTTTTTCAGTTTTAATCGTGTTGTTTTTATTATCAGCATTGTTGCAATGCCGATCCGACGTTCCGGAGCCTATTTCATACTCCTTTTCAGACAATGCTGATAATAAAAATAAAGCTATAATAACCGTAGAATGAGTTTTATTTGTGTTTTGAAGTCAGTTTTAAACATTGTAATATTTTTTTATTTTATTTTTCATTCTCTTATCTTCATATTGATAGTTTCTTTACAGGATTGGTTAACTTTTGTTTATAACAGAAAACAATTTATCTAAAACAACTCGTTTAAAACATTGTAATTGTAACAAGGGTGTCATGACCGAGAACACGTTGCCATTCAAGGCAAATTGTCTCAATGGATCCTAAACTGTGTAAGTTTAACTAAATCGATCTACGGAAAACCATTTTCCGTTTCGGGTAAATAATACGCTTACGAAGCATAGGTGTAATATCAATTTTTAAACATTCTTATCATTAAAACAAGGCAATGTTGCAATGAATCAATATTGTGTCACCCCTCTTTTTCCGTCAGAGGTTAAAATGTAATTCTCTGAGGAAAATAGGGTACTTTAAAGAGAAAAGCATATAAAGGCTTTTCGAGTTAGGAGAAAATGAAAAATGTTTACACACCAGAAACGTTGCATAACCACTCTATTATAATATAAACATGAAAGTATTTGTGTGTGTTAGTATAATTGAATATTTTATTAGTTCTTCTTGATAAAATTATATTGAACCTTGGTGTGTACCCTACGAGTGATTAATTATGTATTGATAGATGACCAAAAAGTATTTAAACATCAAACGATATTTTTATGAAACGTTTTGCTTATAAATCTTACTGCCAAGTTTGATAACTATATTTTGATGTTATTTTTTGTTGTTGAAGAATGGCACTTCACTGTTTTTTCTTCGAAAAATTAAAATTTTCGAAGGTTCTGGTTGCATTTTATACATTGTATTCCAATTTATGTTTTCAATGTAAAACACAGCAAACTGCGGGGGCCATTAAATTTTGAAACAAAATTATACGCGACGCCGAATAGTGAACCCTCCCAGTGAATAGTGAGTAGGTCCTAGTGAATAGTGAACTCCTTTTTTTGAAGTCGGTTGAAAAAATATTTGCGAATAAATTAAATACTTATCAGTATTACTTGTATATTAAATATTGGTAGTATTTAGCGTGTTTAAATTTGTTTGTAGTGAAAACAAAATGTTAGTTGAAAATCGAACTACTTAATTACCATTTTTTATAAATACATTTTTTTTTTCTAAAATAACCGAAAAATAGAAAGGAACGCGGAGCTCGGCTAATACTCAACCGATATTATACTTTTTATTGCTCTATAAAAATTTTTCACTACACAGAATTGTCTATAAGGATTCAGCTGAAATATCAAAATAAAGCGTCCTAAGCATTACAAGATCATAACAGAGTGGCACAAAATAGAATAAAAGCTTGTTACAAACAAACGGACGTGATTCTATCCACTTTCATCGACCATAAACCTCATTCGTTTGTCTTTTGTATTGTGAATCATAAAAACGAGCTTACTAGTGATAAAATATGACAAAAATGTGGAGTGAATTATATTTTAACTGACTTCAAACAAAAAAGAGAACTAAGTACAAACTGGACCTTCCTATCGAAATTGTATATGTATAAAGGACAAGTTGGTTACTAGAAATACTTTAGACGATCGCATATAATAGCTTTTTTATTTAAATATAAAAAAAAATGTACTAAAAGTTTTCTAGTTAATAATTATGTGCTAAATAATGCGATGATTAAGGTAAGCAAGTAGTAAGTATAGGTACAATGTAAAAGGGATCACTCAATAAAACTGTGTTTAATCTAACCTGTAGTTTATTTGCTTTTATTATTTATTTCTCACAATATTTCATTCTACCGTTGACAACGCTTTTGAAGTAATGTCACCATTTTTCTCAAAACCATAGACCAGATATTTAGTTTAGCCAAAGACATAAGCTTGGCGGAAGTGGTGGGTGTTTTCCAACAATTCTGCCAACATAAGTTAACAAAGAAACGGTTCTACCAACTTAAACTTAATCAACATAAGAAAATTGAATTGTCTACAAACATTTACAAAAACAGTTAGCTACTTTTGACTCATATTAAAATAACACCAAACAAACAAACTCATGGTAATAATTATCACCTAACAAATGAACCACGAGGACCATGGACACAGTCAATAAACCAATCAATAAACACAGTTATAATTCTTTCGCACCTAGTTATTATTAAGTTTTTAATCTCAATTCACGAGATTAACAATTATAATATTTAATTAATTTTAAATATTTAGTAAAAAGCTCCGGGCTTTTAACCTTTCTATTAGTGCACGCAGTACATCAGGGCCTTTTTCGCTATAGTGTAGCAAATGATAAATTATTAATTGTCTTTGAGGGTAGGTACCACAGTGCGTATTAGTGGGGTTTACATATTATAGCTCCGCCCGCGGTTTCACCCGCGTAAGTCCTGTTCCTGCGGGAATATCGGGATAAAAAGTAGGCTATATATTATTCTCGGTATCTAACTACCTATGTTCTAAGTTTCATCGCAATCGGTTTAGTGGTGTTTGCGTGAAAGTAACAAAGTCACATACATACAAACATACATATAAACTTTTGCGTTTATGACATTAGTAAGATACTATGAAATTACCGCATTTGATCTCGTCTAAATTAGTATTTGTAACATTAAAGTTTTAATCATGAAGTTATTCGGTCAAGTCCTTAATTAAAACAAGACCCCAGAAAGTCGCTTAAGGGTAAAAGTCAAACTTCACAATTATCCCCACATGAACGGTTTCAGGCGAAATTTGTTTTATTAGGAATTCAATACTTCACTTTCAAGATAATTCGGAATAATGAATCCACGTCAATCTTTTAACTTCTTAATGAAAGGGTTATTTACCTGTTAACTAGTCATGTTTCGCGGTTTCACCTAACTATTAGTTTAATAAACCCACTGAATGAATTTCGAAAACTAAAGTGAAGAAATTCTTTATTATAAATTTTATATAAAGTAGCAAGAATTTTTGAATGCCTATATTAATTTTCAAAATTTCCTGCTACTAAAAAGAGAACTAATAAATCAAAAATGTAAACTAAAAACTCATAAAATTACTTCTAAGTGACTTTTTGTTTGCTTTTTCATTTGATAATTGATAGTTCTATGTTTACATTTTCGATCTAAGACTCAAACAGGGTAGTATTTTACGAGTAGTATTATTTTTTCAAACGCCGAAATGTCAAATACCTACCCCCTGTATTTGACATTTCGGTGTCAGTATTCTCTCTTTGTACAACCAAAACCATTGGTACAACCAAAAGTTATTCCACAAGTCCCTCGTGGTACGTCTACCCGTCATGATAGTCGTACCCCGGGCGGGAAATTGTTCACACAGAAACAAAAACGATCGAAACTGAAACATTAAACGTTCGAAACCAAAACAAAAGAGGATTGAAATCAAAACAACAAATAGTGAAAATGAGCATAAATATAAATTTCCAGAAGAAATTAATCGAAGGATAATTTTATTATTAGGTTTAGTAAAAATCTATGTTAATAACTTAAGTTCGTTGTTACCCATCAGGTGAGATGAGGTCAGATTCTAGCTCATCTCATGTGAAGAAAAAAAAACGTAGAAACAGACAGACAAAACCTGCAACTTATAATGAGATGATTAACGAACTTTGATCGGTTATTTTTGACGTAAAACCGTTGATGTCATTCCCCAAAGAGCCAAACATTGTGACGTAAATTCCAATACCGAATGAATTCTTAATTTCTTTTGTTAAATTAACTTTCGTTCAGTTGATGATTAAAAACTCGCCAAATGCGAATCGGACACGTGCATGAAGGGTCCATACTATTATAACAATAAAATCACGTTTGATGTGAGCCAAACTTAAAATATTATCTTTTAGTCTGTTTGTAGTATTTAGTGTTATAGTGACAACGTAACACTAGAACTAGGCGGCTAACTTAAATTGGCTAGCGATCACGGTTCACAGCTGTATCCAGCTTGGTAGCAGACAGACAGACAGTGAAGTCTTAGTAAGAGGCACTTGATATTACCTTTTTGGTAGAGAATCTTAAGAAATGTAATTTTATTTCGAATTATAGTTCGAAAGTCAAATGCCGTAGCAATTCACTTATTCGGAAGTCAATTGCTACGGCATTTGACTTTCAAACAAAGGAATAGAAATATTCGTAACAGAAGGTTTACTTAGGTTGACATTTAGCTGGGTGGGTATACTATGCAACGAGCATTATCTGAGTGCTATACATTGACCGTATGTTATTGCACAACACTGCATCCATCGCTATCAAACCAAATCACCGTTGTCTCTTCATTTTCAGCGTAGATCAATGGACCAAGCAATGCAATGCTTGGATAAATGGAAGTTTTTTCAATCGGTTGGCTGCATTGCTACGATGTTGTATTGTAGCGTAGAACTTCGTAGCAATAAGCCGTAGCAGCCTATGAACTGTTGGGGATATCGTGTCAAGAAAGTATTGTCAAGTTGATTGCGAACCCTCATGGCTCTTATTTAAAAACGAAGCTTTTATTCGTCTTTGATTTATAGTCTGGTCACGGAAGGATTGGTAGATCGAGAAATTTAATATTTTATTTACATGTAAAAACATTAAGGTAGGAAATGCAATTCTGTCTTATGAGACAGCAATGTATTTAAATTGTACCTAACCTGATGGGAAGCAATCGAAATCCGTTGAACTCTGGACCCTAGATTACTTGAACCATGTTTGCCACATTTTTTTGGTTTAGGTACCGTAAGTTGTCATTGGATGATAAAATAAAAAAAGATAAATTATAGATTTAAAAAAAAAATGGTATAAATTCGGATAATTATGTCAAATTGGTCATGAAAAATGTCAACATTACACAAATAGTTAGGTATACATCACAAAAGTCATATCGATTACGTGCATTTCATTATATTATCAACTTACAATAATTGGATGATGAAATCTGATAATAATTATTTGCTTTCGCTTTTGTTGTAATAATCGGCTTTAAGAAGTTTACAATGCAGCATTTGTCCAACGCTTCGTTCCAATTGGAAGATTTTACTTATTTATGAAGATGAATAATGTTTAAAATAAGAACGCCTTATACATTTCAAATGAGCCTTATCAATAGTGCAATAGTATCCAGCAGCGGTGTAGAATAGCATTTCTGATTGTTCTAATCCCAAAATAAAAAGTAGGTCTATAATGTCCAATTTTTCTTTGATTTAATTGAGACTACTCAGGCATAGTGAAAATTATTAAAAATACATGCGATACAAAATAATTATAAAAACACGTGTTTCAGAGATGTTTTGCTAAATATCTATCTTTGAAACCGGCCAGTATTTAATAATATTTTTTTTTATAATGATTGATTTGATTTTACTCAATATATTTTTTGATAAACTGTCTAGGTAACTTCTAATTAATAAAACACAATATTTACCGGGTTTTACTCGCGTTTTATTCAATAACGTTTTTAATAATATTTTTAACGACTGAGCTTTCGCTAACTTTACAGTTGGCCTTTTCAACGTTGACAAAAAAATAATTTAATAATTAAAAAATCGACTTCAAAAAGAAACAAAAAATAATTTAAAATACAACCAAAAAAAAAATATAATTGTTAAAAAATACCAAAATAACCTCTACATAGGTACAGTGCCACCGACTAATTAATCTGTTTTATCATCTGAAGTCTTTTTTGAAGTTCTGTTTTGAAGTCAGTTTTAAATTATTAAATTATTTTTTTATTTTACCCTTTTTATTATACCTACCTACCTAAAAATCAACAATATTGTTACCGTTATTTTAATTATTGAAGAGTTTGCTGATGAGAAGGTGGTTTCAGGTGCCCAATCAATCTGTACTTAGTTCTTTAGGGGTCTATTCTTTTTAGTAGAAGTCCAAAAATTAGTAATTTATTGAATTCTGGGATGCTATCCTGTCCATCATTCCGAAGATTTTCATCAAATCCTTACCAAACTTTAATGGGACCACCTCGGAGCTTCCACCTTTCCATTAAAAAAAGAACTATATCAATCGGTCAAGCCATCTTTGTGTAATCGATGAACAATTGAATTGAATACAGCGTTTTAAGGAGCATTCCCGGTCCTCACTTCGAAGATCCTTATCAGATCATCATCAAATTTTTATGGAACCATCTCGGAGCTCCCACCTTTTCATTAAAAAAATAATTATCTCAATCGGTCAAGCCATCTTCGAGTAATCGATAAACAATTGGATTGATTAATGCGTTTTGAGGAGCATTTCCGTTCATCACTCCGAAGACCCTCATCAGATCCACATCAAATGGGACCATCTTGGAGCTCCCACCTATCCATCAAAAAAGAATCATCTTAATCGGTCAAGCCGTCTTCGAGTAATCGGTGAACATACAAAAAAAAATATTATACATACAGACGAAATGATAACCTCCTCCTTTTTTTGAAGTCGGTTAAAAAACAACCTTGTATGTAATAATAATAATAATAATAATAATAATAAATCCTGTGACGAACACACAGCGCCATCTAGCCCCGTGGTAAGCTGCTAAGCTTGTGTTACGGTGACTAGACAACGGATATACTACTTATATTTATTTTTCTTTTGTAAATACATACATATTATACATAGAAATACGCCCAGACCAGATACAAATATTTATTTTTAAGCATAAATATTTGCACCCAGCGGGAATCGAACCCGCAACCTTCTGTATTGCAGCCAAGCGTTCGCCCGACGCGCCACAGAGGTCGTCGTATGTGTGTATAACCAGTGTAGACGGGCCTGGCGCTTGTATCTTTGTATCTTTGTTCGACGATAACTTGGGTATCGTTGCTTCGATCTTCATGAATTTTGGTATGCGCGTAGTTTAGGTCAATAGAATTTATAAGTTCGAAGATGAGCCGGATCGCTAGGGGGATTTGGGAGATAGGGGGTGCATAAAGAGAAAAAATCAAGTTCTAAAAATTTGTCAATAGATGGCGCTCGACATCAGTCTTAGATCGCGGTATCGTTGCGTTTGCTTGCGATATATACTCCAAGATCTGACATTTTCGCAGAGAATGTTAACGTCCATTAATGTTTAACGTAAATAATTCATGTTTATGTTACAAATTGTGGTCGATTTTCGTAATTAAGGAATGTTGTGTTATCGTTTTTCTTGTCTTTCGTTATATTATTCGTTTAATAATAATTCTTATTTTGTAAAAAAATAAAGCTGTTGGTATTAAAATCCTACAAAAAACAAAATCTCTCAAACAAAAATGTGAGGTCTCAGTTCGGGGCGAACTACTAGTATTATAAAGCTGAAAGCTTATGAGTATGTGTGTATGTTTGTTTCCTAGTTGTCCTTTTCGTAAGTTGTCGTTCTCAGCTTGAGGGTTGATAAATATAGCAAAGTAACCCATGACCCCAATTTCCCAATACTTCACTTTAATTTAGTAAAGTATTCCTTTAACCTTTGCGTAGTATCAGGAAAAACATTTTACATTTGTACCATTCTATTTTGGTTCCCTTTAACTGGATGACGTAGACATGTCCATTTGCCGGACATACGGTGACGGTAATCGGCTCTCTCCCTTTGACAGGTTAGTAACCTCAATGATAATTTATACCCTGTGTGTCCTTTCACATTTGATGACGATTTTTATATTCCTATCCGGCTATACGCTACAACATTTCCTCTGTAGCGCGTCGGGCGATGGCCCGACTGATTTCGGTTAAGATTTCCGCCGGGTGCAAGTATTTATGCTTAAAAATAAATATTTGTTTCTGGTCTGGGTGGTTTCTATGTATCATTTGTATGTATTTACAAAAAATAGAAGTATATCCGTTGTTCAGTACCCTAAGTACAAGCCGGGGCTATATCAGTTTGGGGCTAGTTTGAGCTGTGTGTAACGTCGTTTAATATTGTTTCATTATTAATAAAATATAGCGTAAAATCGGTTAGGTCTAACAACCATTTAAATCAGTCTTAACAGTATTTAACACTGTTTTAACGTTGCCACAATTTCAATGATGCTTTCGACGTTTTATTCGTCTATCATCGACTTCAAAATCAATGGCAAGTTCTACTTACTTCTATTTCTAACCACACAGTACAAAGTATTCTATCCTTGGTCTAAAAAACACAATCTTTTTTGCGTAAAACTCGAAAACGTTAATTTTTATAAAATATGAGCTTTTTGCATATTTTTTACAATATTTACAATTTACAATATTATGTTGACAAAATTTCAGATTCGGATTCTCCCTACCCCAAAATTTTCCCACTATTGAGCTTTTAGAGTACACATTGACTGACCTATAGTTTCTCATTAACATTCCTCCATCTACAAAAGCTTTTACAAATTTCCATACGCTAGTAAAGCTGGACATCAGCATCAAAAATTCCTTTTTAGAGTCAATAGAGTTTTTAGGAATTTGTTCTAGGGAGGTAAAATTTACAGTTAATATAAGGAACATTTTTAATAGAAAATAAGGAATCGCTTAAATATTTTCGTAAAGCTAATTTACTGGTGTAAGGTATCAATTAAGGCAGTTTCCATTTTTCTCTTAGATTAATTCCTTAGCCGTAAGATTAGGTAGCGGCTTATTTGTAAAGACGTGAAAAATTTATTACAACTTTAAAAGTATTTTTGGCTTCTACGTTCACTTATTTAAGGGAATAAAAACCTTTTAGAAAAAACTGACTCAGGTACTTAGTTCTAATATATTTTACGTTTAGAAATTAGAAAGTCGGCATTGGATGAATCTCAACTTTTGGCTAATTATAGCAAATCATAATTGGTAAGTACCTACTAATTTTTAATTATTTGAAAAATAGAATATTTTTATTGAATAAATCCATACTTGGCTGCACAGTGCACATTTATAGCGCACCTGGCTAGTATACCGCCTTAGTTTTATTAAAAGAATTATTATGTTGTGATATTTCTTAATATATTAATGCTCAAGGCATTCTACTGATACGTAAGTAAATTATCCATGACTTCTTGTGTGGTGCAGTAAATTCTCAGTCAGCGAAAGGTTCCATCGAACATAATCATTGTGTGCCATCTTCTAACCAAGATTGGCGGTCAAATGGTGAAAGTTTTTCGAACTTTGGCTGCAGTTTGACTTAACTCTTAAGGCAAATTTCATATACAATGTAATTATTTCAAAACCAAAACGAAAAAAAAAACAACACAATAATGAAATTTGCAGACCAAGAACTTAATTAAATTATAAAAAACCTTTACGTACGACTCCACGTACCACTCAAGTGATTTACGAATCCGTTCACGATTTCTTTTTAATTGAACCCAAATTACAAGGACCTGTGATTTATACTGTTTTTATACAGGAAATCACTTGTGTTTTGTCTTGTAATTTATTTTATTAGCTATTTGGGACAATAAAAAGTACGCATGTATTTGTTCCGGGTACTTTATATTGCTTGTGAAATTAGGTAGGTATACAGGAAACAATGCGCAAGTCCGCTACTGCTTGAAGAAAATTAGGAGACGTAGTTTTATGCTGGAGTAGAAAAAATCTGATATTTTATAAAAAGTGTGCTTAGTTATAATTGAATAATTATATGGATAACATGTATGTATTTATAAAAAAAGTATAATATGTAGTATATCCGTTGTCTAGTACCCATTAGTACAAGTCTAATGCTTAGTTTGGGACTAGATAGCGCTGTGTGTAATGTCGTGCAAAATTTATTTATTTTAAATATTAGGAGTTTCAACGGCAGGGACCATTGTTTCCATTGTTTCTCCTAGTATCTGATGTATGTACTACCATCATATCTCCACAGTCCAAGTAGTTTCTTGTCCGTAGTTTACACAATAGTTCTTTTGATATGAAACGAGCTTACCCTTGCCCCCATTTAATAGTGCAGACAGGAACAAAATGTTACCAAATCGAACTCATGTTGACGTCGGCTCTACGCACGCCTTTTGAAGATTCGAGTGCTCCATCTATAGCCCCGAGATACGAAAATTAAATTGAATGTTTCTAAAAGAAAACATTCAACTAAAATAGTTTCAAACTTTCAATCATATTAATATTAAACAATATTTACCGACCGACTAACAGCTTTTTAGAGGTGACTCGTAAACTCATTCACCTTATAAAAGTCTTAAGTAAAAATATAAAGGTTTTAGGCAACTTTATGAGAGCTTTTCCGGGTGAAAAATTGACTAAAGCAATCGTTTCTTTCACAAAAAGGTGTGAAAAGGGAAATGTTAAGCTCTTTTCGTAAAATTGTTTTTATCTCCCGAAAAGCTTAGTTTTGTTCTTTGAAAAAAAAAAAGGTATGATTCCTGTTTTATCCATTTTCAAAGAGAACGTTCAGGTATCTGATCAACCGTCAAAGGTGTACAGATTTATTTGCTTAAAACCGTAGGGCGCACATTTATATTTTATATGCAGATTTTTTCAAATCTCTAGATAAAGATATTATCTATACTTATATTAAAGGAAGAGAGGATAAAAAGTCTGTACTTGGAAGTAAATTAAAAATAAGTGGTCTAGGGGACTTAGGATGTCTTTCTGTCTGTTTCTCTGTCTGTTCCTTATACAATTTAAAACTACTTATCCGATTGAAATCTGGTTTTCAATATTGGATAGTTCTATTTTCGAGGAAGATCGTAGTATACTTTGCATCGAAATCTAATAAGTAAAACCCGAGTAATAAACGAAAAAGTGCAACCGGTCGAGAGCCGCTCGGCCGCTCGCGCCCGTGATAACTGAAGTTATCACGGGCGCGAGCGTAGTAAGTAGGACCAGAAATAGGCTATGAAAGTAGTTGAAGACCAGTGGATCTGCTATATTTATTTTTATTTATTTCTTATCGGTTGTAAACCGATTATGGTCATTAGGAAATTAGCCAGTGTCAAGTATTATTGATATATTATGCAAGTTATTTGCATCGAAACAGTCAGGTCGTCATAGTTAAAGTCAAGTCTAGGGAATCATTTGTAAACACGGCGGCCATTTATTTACAAAGATTTTTCACGGAGCTTTGGAGACCACACTAAGTCCATGTTTTGCACTGATTTTCACTTTCATTCCACTTGTACACCTTCACGAAACTAAATTGATTAATATGCCCCCGAAATTAAACAATTTGCACGCATTTGAACTAGGTTTCACAAAAATGAAAATTTAGCACCACATCTCCTCAACGAGTTCCCGCCAAAACTCTGTGTTTATTTTACCCTAGCAGCAGTTTCATGCACATTATTTTTTTTAATTATGTCGGTTATGTGGCAGTTTCATCATTTTATTTGGTTTTAGATTTAATTTATGTTGATGTATTTTGTTTATTTATGCTTGTGTTTTATAAAGTTGATTTGTTATTTGTTTATGACACCTGACTCTATTTTTTTAGTGTCTTGATGTGTAGGTAAGTTGCGAGCTGGTTTTCATTGAATCTGAAATTGAAATTTAACTCAAATGAACTACGTAATACCATGATATGAGACTGCCCAGCTCCATAACTTCAAATCACACATTATGGTACTCGGTGGCTACATGTAACATGAAATTGTACACTTGTATTGCAGACCATAAACAAGCACGGAAAACAGGTGTGGGTTAATTACACAATACGTGAACCTTGAACCGAGGATTGGAAGGTCGCTGCTACACCTACACCCATAGACAATCCTTAAACTTGTTTAAAAATAACTGAAATCGGTTATAATTTTCTAGCAAAATCGATTTTAGTTAATTATAGAAAAAAATTTAGAACCTTCTGTGGTTTTCGCGATTTTGCATAATAAAACACTTTATTTACCGGGTTTAATCGCGTTTTATTCATGACTTTTAAAACGAACCAAGCTTTCGCCAACTTTACAGTTGGTTTTTTTTCAAGGTTCACTGTTAACTTTGAAAAAGCTAACAGTAAAGTTGGCGAAAGCTCAGTTCGTTTTAAAAATTATTAATAAAACGCAATTAAACTCGGTCAATAAAGTGTTTTAAATATAGAAACCATTTACAATAGCCAATAGTACAATGGATAGCTATGCCATATAAAAATTCAATGCTGCCAATATCCTTGGCTCCTTTGCGCCCGATACGATTAGGGGCGGTTTACTTGACTGACTATAAAATATGTGTACCTTGTTTTGACATTAATTACTGAGTAAAGTTTGTATTTCTAAATAAAATAATAAAACACAATATTTATCGGGTTTTACTCGCGTTTTATTTAATAACGGTTATTACTAAAACTTTACTATAACTTTAACAGATTAAAATAAACTGTATTTACTTAGACTGGAAATTAAAACTATATATAATTAAAATTATACTTGTCTGTGGAGTTAAGGCCCTCAATGCCGTATTACAAGCTTACGCTTAGTTCGGCGACAGAAGCTTTAAGTGAATTGGTTGTACTCTTTACTCTTTATAAATAATATAAAGCTTAAAATATTGTATAAATGGTTAATGTTAATATCAATGTTTATTTTGGGTGAATGGTGCAATTGTAATATGTTTTTGGGCTAAATAAAGATTATTATTATTATATATTATAACTGCTTACATATTGAAAGGTTTTGATACAAATAATTATGAGATGGTAGTTTACAGTAACTTTTTAGATAAAATAGACGAATGACATCTTAGTTAGCTTTTGTTATAAGCACGTATTAAATATAACGCGAGTAAATCCCAGTAAATATTGTGCATTATTATGCAAAATCGTACAAACCCTAGACAAAATTATAAAAAAGTTTTCATGCAGAAAATATAAACTCTTGAATAGTTTTTTTTTTACAATAAAGTCGTAGATAGTACAGCCTTACTCATAGACAACAGGCAAGGTCTTAGCTAAGAGTTTTTCAACACATTTTCTCTAACGTCGGATGCCATTTACTAGAAAGAGACAAAGCATTCCTCAGTTCAGCTTTTATTAGAAATACCTCAGAGCTTATACGTAATTATTAGGCGTTAACTAATTTAACTAATTAATCGATTATCGATCATAGGCAGATATATTCTAACGACTTCTTTAAAAGTATGTGAGTAATTTCCCGTACAATTTGACTATGATGCTCGTCCGTCCGAGACGAGTTTGAAATGCTTCACTGTCAAGCGACCATTGACCGTCTAGTCTCTTATAAGACACCTGTCTAAATTATTTGACTAAGTTATCTTTAAACTAGTTAATTACGAATTGGAATTATTTGTGAACTACGGAGTAAACAACAGAATTCATTTAATAAAATAGTTTACTTAATTTAAACTAAGAATTACAAAGTGGATAACAAATTTATTCGCATAATTACCATATTTAAGCACTATTATTAAAATTAACTATGACATTCTTTGTTCTTACAAAATTGTCTGACATTAATAAACTAACTGATTAAGACAAAATATAAAATTTAGCTGTAAATATGGGTTTTTGATCCACAAAAAAGCAGTGTGCCGAAGGTCGTAAGGTGTAAATTATAAACATGTTTTATCAAAAAATCCACCATTTAATAAATCAAATTCCGTTTGTTGTGAAAATGTTAAAAGTATTGTTATTTTTTTTAAATAACTATACTATAAATAATAACTACTAATGCATTTAACTAAATAGTAAAAATACTCGTTTACTTACTTACAGTCAATCTTCGTATCTTTATCGTAGGCAATTCCAATATTTGTAGTAACGTAATACGATGTATCAAACATCGTATCGCCTCGCCTTAAATTGACTTTGAAGACAATATTTCAAAGTGAATTGAGTGATTTCAATACTCGGTTTAAATGTCGAGACTATTCGGTATTTTGTAAACAACAGAAAGGCAAATCACTTAATTATTTATTCATTACTTCGTTTTGAATAAATTTTGAATATTCTATTATTTTGATTTGAAGTTCCTATAGCTATAATCACTGCCGTTTCGGCAATGATGTGCTATTATTATCTGGCCAAAGTATCTTGTAGGTAGATGTACTAAGGGGCTGTTGTAGTTGACTAATAATTTTGGTACACTGGTATTTTTAAGACCACTTGACAATTTGGTATACTGGACATTTTAGCACAATGAACATTTAGGTAGACTAGTTATTTTGGGACAGTAGTATTTTTAGGACTGGACAATATCGTACACTTAATATTTTGATACACTGTTTATTATAGTACACTATACATTATCGAACTGAAAGATATTTATTTAACCTTCAGTTATATGAAAATTTTAATTGTCTTGTTATCACGGTTAACTCTTGAACGCAGATAAAAGCAGTTTGAAAGTTTCAAAAATAAACATTTGAACTCATGATTATTATTATTCCTGGGTCTTATTCGCGTATTCTTATTTTTTAATTCTCTTACCTCGACGTTTCGATCATGTTACAATGATCTTGGTTGCGAGGGGGTAGGCTAATACGCGAATAATACGCGAATAAGACCCGGGAAAATAATTATGAGTTTCAAAGATGTCATAGACAAATTCCGTTTTCCTCCTGTCACCAGGACACTGAACCTTGTAACTGGCTGAGGGGAGTCTTAGTAATGAGATCCCTTTTATACCATTTCTGTAGCTACGGAGCCCTAAAAAGAACAAAATCCTGTAGGTACCTTTATATCAAAGTCTTGAAAAAGTAGTTTCCCAATTCCCAATTTAAATCTTTCGCTCTGGAAAATATGTCTGAAGTGTCAACAGAATTCAGTCAGTGCTTCACTCGAGAAACCAAATTTCACTCCCACATCACTCTGACATTTTTGACAAAGATAAACAAATGCTATGTGCCGTGAATTCATACGTAAACACATACATACGGTCTGGATCAAAAGTTGATAACCACATTTAGACTTCAAAATCGGTATACATCATAATTGTGGAGGTGTTAAAACACGGACAGACATTTATAAATGAAAAATATTACTAACTCTTTTTACACGACTTCCATAGGAAGTGTTATGTGTTTGCAGTTTGTTTGGTCAGTCAGCTTATCCACTGTGTCCGTCCTAAATAATTAGGGATTTAAGCGTATTCTGGGCTCCCAAGAAAGATGATTAGAAGAGGGGAATATAATCTATCTTTTCTTTAATTATCAGAACGAACGTCCTGTTTTTGACTTCCCACTTTTATAATGTACCTATAGCAATTTTGAAAGTCCGAATGTGGTCATCAACTTTTGATCCTGACTGTACGTACGTACACCTACGTAATACATATATCACGTACCAATACGTATACGTACTTGCACGATTCTGTCGGACACAGTACCTAAACCCTTGCATGACTAGCCTTCAATAAACAACCTACAACAATCTATTCCAAAACCAGAGAGAAATGAGGTCATCTAGCAAAGGTACACACATATTACACCGAAATAGAATAATTAATTAATTATTTTATTTTTTACGTTTACCTTATGCTACATACTTATTATACAAACTGACCCGGTGCCACTTTGTATCGTCATCAAAAATCACGTGGCATTGGCAGCACTACGATCCAAAGTGATGGTTGCAAAGTGAAAAACAATTGGCCTCGGTTATCATTTAGCTTAGCTTGCCAGTTTTTTTTCGTAAATATAAGCTTAGCTGGCATGTTTGAGGTGGACGAAAATGTATGTAAAACGGGGTCAACTACAGGAAATAAACAAAACTAACTTAGTTTAGTTGGCGTATAAACAAACACAGAGACGTAAAAAGCGACATTGTTTTAAGTATAAACGTAGGGCACAATATAAAAATTGTATCTGATTTTGATAAGTAATACCTACTTGCTTATTCATACACTAACCCTTATAACAAGATTTCTCCAAACGCCAGGCATCACGTCACTAAAACTCACGTTCGTGTAGTCACTTCGCTCCAAATACACCAACAGTAAGTTATTTAAGTACAAACTGAATTTGTAGGTTGAAAGAGAAGTGTTAAAACTTTCTCCTGGTTGTCCCATCATTTACATATCCACCCTTTTTAGAGTTACCTACCCAAAACATAAAACGGGGATTCTTTTACTAAAACTTTACAGGGAAACATTCATATTCTTAAATTCGCTGCTCGAGATGGGAACTTGCGTGGCCGAGGGGTTGAGGCACTGGGGTACTTATCCAGGGACGCGAGTTCAAATCTCGCCGCAAATGAATTTTTGAAGATGAATTTTACCTTTAAAAAATATTTCTTATAAATATGCCTTGAGCAATAAAAACAAATTACGAAATATTAACTGCTGTCTGTCTGTTTTCTGTCACCAGTCTGTACTTCATAATTAACTATGACTAGCTGCGCCCCGCAGTTTCATCCGCGTTTGTCTCGTTCCCGCGGGATTATCGGGATAAAAAGTAGCCTATGTGTTATTCCCAGTATCCAGCTACATATATTCCTATATTCCAAGTTCCTATATTCCAGTTCGTAATCGGTCCAGCGATTTTTACGTGATTGAGTAACAAACCCACATACATCCATACACACATACTCACAAAGTTTCAGCTTTATAATATTAATAGGATAGGATAGCTAGTAAGTTAAGAAATAATAATTGAAATATTGATGTTATTCTATTGCCAGCTTAACAACAAATAAAAAAAAACATAGAATTTTACAAATAGTAAAATGGGGCTCGTACAGGCAACTTGCTAAAACGTCATTTTTGTGATAATGATACGGAACCCATTGTTCGCGAGTCCATCTTTCACTTGGCGGGGTTGAAGATACCTACACATGTTATTGTTGTGAGCATATAAAGTCGCACTGTATAGCGAAAGTCTCTCTACTCCCCTAAAGGGAGTACATGGAATCACTGTACATGTAGGTATAACAAGTCGGATCTGCCGCAAAAGGTCTATAAATCCGATTGATCGTGATTAAGTAACAATTTCAAACAACATACATCTATACAAACTGACCTTGGCATTGTATTAGTGGTGATGAATACTTTTATTATTATCTTTCCATATAAGTAATACATATATTTTTCAAGATACTTTGAAGAGATAAAAACACAATGATTTGCTTTGGTTTGTCCCGAGAGATTGATGGATAAATTTACTTATCGTTTCGAAAATGTATTTACATTTTTGATACATCATTTCTTGTGGTACTCTTATACAAGATGTAACGGGTAAGCCCTTTTAATCCGAAAGGGGGTTGTTCTAGACGTTTAGGCGAACAACTTTTGTTCTACGACTTTTGAAAATTCGAAGTACTTTTCGAAAAATTTAGGTGTAAAGTTTACTTGAAAATCAGCTGTTTCTTAAAGTTCGAGGTCATTGACCTTATGTTGTTCTTTCATTTAGTTTGGTCTACTACAATCAAACCTTCAATTACCTTTATTTTCAAAAACAGCTGTTTTTCCAGTGAAACATAATCTCAAAATTTAAAAAAAAAAAGTTCGAATTTTCAAAAGTCGTAGAACAAAAGGTGTTTGCCTAGACGTCTAGAACAACCCCCTTTCGGATTAAAAGGGCTTACCTGTTACATCTTGTAGATGTATAGTCATGGCGTTGCTGTCTTAGTGTATGTTTCAGAATCAAACATGATTAGTCACCTATCCAGGTAAAATAAATAAATAATAAATTGTTTATTTCCATTAAAAGCTATCCAAAAAACAGAAATAATCTAAGGACATTTACTAGCCAATAACTTAAATAACAAGGCAGTGTTTATAAGACTTAATAGGCACCCACGATAAGTCTTGTATAATTTAACTTGTGTTGTGTGTGACTGTTCTTTCATTACAAAATTTAAAATATTGTAATGAAATATTTTAAATTTTGTAATTGTTTTTTATTTTATTAAAATTTTGTAATAATTTAGGTCATTATTAATTTGCTTCATTATGGAATACACTCAGAGTTCTAGCCAAATGATCTCACAATAGTTTAGTAGGCATAATGAAGTGAACACAAATAAAGTGTTCAACATAGAATGGTAATAATAATACTTGATTGAATTCTTGGCAAAGAGCTATATTTACTTTTAATAAATACATACTCACATACGTATTATGTCGGTTATAATTTGAAGTCTTTTGCTCTTCTGATTGGATCTTGTTAAAATATACCATCAAGGGAATTGTCCACCGCGATATAGGATAGTTATGTTAGTAATTTAGCTCCGTATTGTATATACATTGTATTATATATTGTAATCGATAGATGAATGCTTTTGTATTAATTTATTACAAAAATCAGTTTTTACAGTGCCAGGTAATTCAATGTTCATACAGCGTAAACTATGCCTGCTATACCTACTCGATAATTTCAAAACTGGAGACCTATATAAGCCAGGCTAACTTAGTTTTGTTGGCAGTGGACATTTGACTTTGAGTTTTCAGGGGTTCATGGCCAACAAGTAACTCATATACTTATAGACATTTAGTACTATAAGCAGCTGTAACTTTTAAAGCGTTCAGTTAGATATAGAAAGACCGATCTGTTTGTAATTTAAAGCCTTACGAGACCCTACGTTTATTTTATTTCTTTTATTCTCTTTCATGTTTGGTGTTTTGGAAAAGATGGCATAGTGACGAAAGTCGGCATTTAGCACCATAACTCATCAGAGTAGACATGTCTGAGTAAACCCTGAGGAAGACCAAAACGTTGAGCATTGGTAAAATGCCAAAAAATAACAAAAGCAACTCGAGTAATACCGGAAATTAGTTATCAAACATTTACACAAAACTTAATGCAAAAACTGATTCCTTACAAAATAACTGATTCTCGCGGTTTAAAACAAACCCTACGTTTATTATTTGTTGCTATCTTAACGTAAAAAGTTGTATAAATCTTTTTATTTGTGATACAGCGTTTATTACATTGAAAAATGAGATTGAATACCTACCTAACCCATATATTCGCTTATGACTCTACTTACAAGTCATACGTTTTGCTTTTAGGTTTAACGACGCGTCTTGGGAGTGATTCATGCGTGTAATCTGAGGATGTGCAAAAATTTTATGGCTGGAATAATATAATTTTATTCAATAAAATCAGTTTTTCGTGAAAGAAGTTCGGATCAATGTTACACGGCTCGTTTAGTCAGGAGGTTTCTGTCTTTGACCACCGGGTCCTACTCTGTTGACGACGGACTTCTAGGTTTAGGTTTATATTTTTACTAGCTGCGTACCGGGGTTTCACCCAAGATTGATCGCTATCGGTATTTTGCAGTATAATTATTTGCGTGAAAGAGTAATAAAGTCACATACATATACGGTTCATTTATAGTCAGTCATACATACATACAAACACATATTAAAAGGAGCCTCCGTTACTTTTGAATATCGGGCCAAAAGGAGCCTCCGTTACTCCTCGATAAAGTAGCTTACTATTGGTTATTATTGAAATCGGTCTAGTAGTTTGGGAGCCTCATTAGCGGAGCCTTGTAAATGACGTCACGTGCCTGTTAGCGGGACTCAATATTTTTCGTAAGTTTAAACGCCTGTAAATTTTGACTTCAACAAAAAATAGTGTATTTGTACATATACAGCTTTACTGTAGGTACTTCACTCGGTTTCTGTTTATAATTCATAGAACTATCAATAGAACTTTGGGTCCAGTCATTTATAAAATTTCGTCTGTTATAGCCCCGGATTAGGTTTATATTAATTTACGAAGGTAATTTATAGGACTTGCAATTTCAATTTCATTTTTATAATAATAATTACATTTGTATGTTTTGTAGGTAATGTTTTTTATTAGAAATATTTTTAAAGGAAAAATTCATCTTCAAAAATTTTTCCTTTAAAAAAATTTCTAGTAAATATGCCTTGAGCAATATAAACAAATTTACGAAATGTTTTTTATGTTATAAAAATCAATATAAATGTAAAAAATGCGTAAACATTACACTTATTACCAGTAAAAATATTTGTTCAATATGTTAGCATACTGAATGCCATAAGTATGCTAACACCTTTTGTCTTAATATAGTCAGGTATATATTTTCACCTATTTACCACCTAATGTAACATTCTGATAAAAACATTTTGGAATTTGACATGTAGGAATTGTACATTTTGCTAATAAATGTGTAACATATCTGATATTTCAGCGCCACAGAATGATAGATTGATGATAAAAAAATAAATGTGAGTAATTTTATTGATGGAAAATAAACAGCTCAAATTGAAACGCTCTAGATTTAGAAATTTTCTTCTCCATCATCATTCATCTTTCATTGAAATACAATTAATTTTAATAGCGTTTCTTACAGGAGGCACTTACACGGTACTATTTTACGAACTTATATAAAAAGGATGCTCTATTTACACGATTATTAATTTACTAGCTTACTGGATTAGCTTGCACTTACTATTAGACATTAAATAAGGTAAAATGGGCAGTCTAAGTGTGTGTATCGGGAATTATTACTCTGCTTCACTGAATTCGTATTAGGTACATGATTTGAAGTTACAATGAAACCGAATGACGTCATGCATATTTATTGTGTGCATCATCTAATAGTAATTAATAAATTCAAACTAAAATGAAATGAAAATATACCGGTGCAAAGACTAAGTAAGACGGTTCGGATCTTGTTCCAATGCTGTCTTCCTTTTTCTTGATAAGCGTTCTACATCTTAGACCACACTTCCACGAACAGGATAATTGTGTGTTTGACCACTATCTCGTAGTGGTCAAACACACAATTAAATATCTAAACATCTGGATGTACCACTAAGCACTGCGCAACATCAAGCCAACGATGCCCTCTAGGGCATGGAAAAGGGCGGTCAATCGACGGCACCAGAGAAGTCACGGTCCTCATCATTGAGGGAACGATTGAGGAGGAGGGAGTGGTGAAAATAACCATGTTAGTTCAAAACTTTGCATAACCCTGTTCTAAAACTGAGTGACTGAAATTTGAATGAATTTCAAATTATCAATTTAGCTACCCACATCAAAGTTTGAGTTACTTATTCCATTTGAATAAGTAATACGTTATCGTTCACAATCTGATGGTATCGTATCGACTCAATTGACGATGTGGTCTATCAAGTAGAATGCTTAAATAGAAGATTGAAAATGACAGACGCCACTTTTAAATATTTTTTTTGGATATTCATATAATTTAAATAATTGCGTTTTAATGTAAATAATATACGTATCGCCGCCTACATTAAACAATATTCGGAAATAATCTTACTTCCTACTATCCTACTAATATTATAAATGTGAAAGTGTGTGTGTTAGGATGTTTGGATATTTGTTACTCAATCACGCAAAAACTACTTAACCGACTGCGATGAAACTTGGAATATAAGAAGTTGGATACCGGGAATAAACCATAGGCTACATCTAATCCCGATATTCCCGCGGGAATCGGACTTACGCGGGTCCGATTCCCGCGGGGCGCAGCTAGTAATAAATAAGATCAATTATTTTTCGTCCCTACACTTTTTTATTTTAAACCCAAGACGGGTCTAAAATCCCAAGACTCAAGACGGATCTAAATATTTAGACCCGTCTTGGATCTAGAATAAAAAAGTAAGTCACGTTTTGTTATTATTCACCGACCTAAATCAGGGCGTCAGGCGTGTATCTGTTATGAAATCTAAAGTCAGGCAACCAAAATGCAATCTGCACCCACTCAGTTAAACTGGCGTGTGCATACATACAACTAACAAACAATATTATTATTTTTATTTATTCAGCTATCTATATTCCAAGTTTCATCGCAATCGGTTCAGTAGATTTTGGGGTTCCCTACGCTACTTCGAAACACTATCCATCGAAACACCTTTCGCCGAAGACGATTGACCGAAAGATTACTTTACCGAATAGTTGTTTCACCGATTGTTCGTTTCCCCTATGGTTCGTTTCACCGAAAATTGTTTGACCGAAGCTTGCAGTACCGAAGGCTCGTTTTACGTAACAAATGTCATTTCCAAACACGCAACCTCCTTTCATTTACTTGACACATGTGACCATAGAAATAAGAGGTAGTAGTACAACTAGAAAGTTCACTGAGGCAGTAAAAACGAGCCGAGGGAGAGGACTTAAACTTTACACGTCCTTGTCTGAATATAGCGCGGGAACCGGCGCTAATATTTGAATAGGTATTTGAAGCAAGCTGAAAACTTGTAATATACCTCTCCTAATATACGGATATGCTCAAATTTTAAAAAAGTTTCTTAAAATTAAAGGGCTACTTAAAATTAGAGGGCTACTTAAAATGTCAAATACCTACCCAAATATTGGAGCTATATTCAGACAAGGACGTGTAAAGTTTAAGTCCTCTGCTCGTTTTTACTGCCTCAGTGAACTTTCTAGTTGTACTACTACCTCTTATTTCTATGGTCACATGTGTCAAGTAAATTTTAATTTAATTTTAATTTATTCGGAAAGCAAACGGTAACAATAACAGAGAATTTAACAAAAATAATACCTATACACCACTTAGATGCTTTCGCATATAAATACCAAGAATTAATGCCACATTCATACACATGTTAACAAACAAGTTCAACAAAAAAGAAAAAAATAAAGAATCCCAATTCAAGAAGCGGCCCCAAACCACTTCCTAAACAATGCATATAATGCAAATGCAAACAAATTCAATACAATGCAAATGAAAGGAGGTTGCGTGTTTGGAAATGACATTTGTTACGTAAAACGAGCCTTTGGTACCGCAAGCTTCGGTCAAACAATTTTCGGTGAAACGAACCATAGGGGAAACGAACAATCGGTGTAACAACTATTCGGTAAAGTAATCTTTCGGTCAATCGTCTTCGGCGAAAGGTGTTTCGATGGATAGTGTTTCGAAGTAGCGTAGGAAACCCAGATTTTGCGTGAAGGTGTAACAAGTACACATACACACCATTCACTGGCCGCACACGATTCTTTTTTTGTTATTTTTAAATTACGATGATATTTTTGGGTAATCTATCTCTTTGCATGTTAATTTATTACGCTGGAGTGAATAAATTATTTATATTTGTTTATTTTACAGAATATACGAGTCGAATTAAGAATCTTCTTTGTTTTTGTCGGTTAAAAAAGAACATGTCTTAGAGACAGTAAAATGAAATTATTATTTTGCCATAAATCTCATAAAAAACGTTGGTTTCACAGCAAAATTTTAGCATTATTCTCAATGAAAATAAGAAAAGGTGGTAAAGAAAAATTCATTTACGCCTACGCTCTCCTTTTCTCCGACCTGCCAGCATAATGTTGGCAAATTGTGGTGATAATAAAAAAGTGTCTAGAAACACGAAAATGGTAAAATATCTAAGTCATTTCCTTCGGGAATGTCTACCTTCCTACGTAAAAACTATATGATCAAAGGGATGAAATAGAGAGTAAGAATGATTAGGCATTTTAAATGACGGTTTGGCAAATTAAGCTATTGACATCGACATCAAATGTAGCTTTAATTTCTCATTGTGTCCGCTCATGTCTTGTAAACAGTAAACAGAAAGCTAATTCGCAGAAGGCAGCGTTCTAGGTCCTACTCTGTTTCTTGTGTACATCAATGATCTATGTAAATTGAAACTAAAAAATGCAAAAATCATTTGCTATGCTGATGACACAGCTATCACTTTCTATGGAGCATCGTGGTATGATGTGCAGAGGAATACGGAGAATGGTCTGACTGTGGTTGCTAATTGGCTAAATAACAACCTGCTCACTTTGAACACAGTGAAAAGTACCTACATATCTTTTAGCATTCAAAATAAAACCCAGCCTGATAGCCAATTTAAGATTCAAATACATTTATGTAAAAAGCGAAATCATAACTCTAACTGTAGTTGCCCCATTATAAATAAAGTAAAATCCACAAAATATCTTGGCATTATGATTGATGAACATCTTTCGTGGCATAGTCAAATAGATCTTGTTGGTGATCGTGTAAGAAAATTGTTGTGGATCTTCAAAAAATTACGGTACGTTGCTTCAAATGACCTTTAACTCAAAATATATATCACACTGGTACAATCAGTAATAAATTATTGCATACCAGTCTGGGGAGGGTGTACCAAAATAAAATTTCTAGAGCTCGAAAGGGCTCAAAGAACATTATTAAAAATTATGTTATTTAAACCGCGTAAATATTCCACCGGCAATTTATACGTAGAGTCAAAAGTTCTCTCAGTTAGAAAATTATACATCTTAGAAACAGTCCTAAAAAAACATAAATCAAGTAATTACGATCCCAATATCTTTTTGAATAAAAGGAATAAGATTATTTTTCCTAATGTACTTGTACGTACAACATTTGCAAGTCGACAATATACAAAAAGATCAATACTGTTATATAATTTAATAAGCAAGCGTTTTTTAATTTTCTCTTTGACAACGTATATGTGTAAAAGTCTGGTACATGAATGGCTATTACCTCTAACATATGAAGAGACAGAAAATTTACTAGTGATAGAAAGTTAAACCATAAAAAAAAAAAAAAAAATTACAGTGTTATTTTGTGTTTGATGTATGTATCTTTCGTTTTATTATTTATGTATTATGTAACTGTATCTCATTTATAGTAAAGTTGATTTTTAGTTTTTATTTCTAAACGTTTATTGTTGTATGGAAGAGCGGAATACTTCTGATACAAGTGTCTTTGTACACTTAATAGAAGGTTCCAACCTTAATATTGTTATGTATTTACTAAGTTAAAGAAATAAATTATTTTTCATTTTCAATTATTTTTCATTAATTGCATTTTCGGTTTACACACGTGGTGTTGATTACTTTTGACATTGTTTTCATTCTCAACGTTTCGAGACTTTAACAAGTCTTTTTTAGTTTATAATTTCAATACAACATTACGAAAACGGAAGAAAAGTCTAAATGTAAACATTTTGGAGGTTTACATTTAGGATGTTAGGGAGACCTTTGCCCAGCAGTGGGACAATATAGGTTAATTAAAAAAAAAAAACATTTTTGATATTTCCCGGCGGGAATCGAACCCGCAACCTTTCACCAGTCGGGCATTCGCCCGACGCGCCACGGACTGGGTTATTCGGAGATTACGTCACACCCGAGTACGAGTCCGCATCGCACATTTACTTGTCTATAAATCGGAAACGAATTAATGTATGGAAGCAATTCTTTCACCAGTATTATTTTGACAGAGAATATGGAGAGCTAATATTCAAAAACTTAGTTATTTTTCCTCATTACACGATAACGTGGCAAACGTCCCGTCACACTGCAGCGACTGTTTTATATTATCGCGTCGCGTTGCTTGCGTCGGTTGGTCGCGCGTTTGGAGTCTAGAACAATGGAGTAATTTTGGGTCATGTGCAATTGTGAATTGACTGGTATATAAAGAATTTGGTCAATCTGTTGCCTATGTTCTCGTGATTAAAGACCTAAAGTTTATTTTTGTTGCAGCAAACACGGCTGATCTTGGAGTACTTGATCCCGCACTTTACAAGTCTGACTGCTTGGACGAAGATCTTATGTGGCCTGAAGGACATGTGGTAAGTGGTTTTTAATACAATACAATTCCTACTAATTTCATAACCGCGATAGTTTGTGAGATTGTAAATAATTTTGTTTACTCTTTTACATGAAAACAACCGAACCAATTGCGATTTAACTTGCAACGTAGACAGCCAAAGTTCGGGATTAACACATAGGTATCTTTTAAATCCGAGATTCACGCGGAATCGTAACATTTACAAAAGCGCATAACTTGCGCCAAAATAAGGTCTAAGGTAGAGTAGGCTAACAGTACGCCAAGCTCGAAAATAACAGCAGTTAGTTTAGTCAGAAGAAACAGTTTTAGGCCAAGCTGTTGCAGACTTGTTCATATAGAACTTAGTGTTTTCCTCTCTAATAATTCTTTAATAAACCCTTTCCAGTCTGGCTTTCACCCAGGTCACAGTACTACGACGGCATTAGTTAAGATGTACTTAGTAATTTTTATGTAATAGAGTGACAAGCATTTTTTACAATCTCACAAATTTTCTATAGTATTAGTAGGTAATTCTATTATCTGACAGTGGAATTACGAAATGTGCTACAGGAATATTAAAAATACTTCAGGCCTGCTTACTCGTATAAACTTTGTTAATATTTCGATGTAGCAGTCAGTATGACCAGAACATGTCTCATTCAGACTTTGAAAAAACTTCTGCATTTTGGGCCATCTGGCCAAGTAATATAGAAAAGGTTTTCATATGCGCTACTTTTATATTTCGCTACAAACATTTTATTGGATTTCTACTGTAAAATGCAGTGTCTAACAGCACATGTACCGTCAGGCAACACTAGTTCGTAACTAGTATTCGGTTTTTAAATTGTCAATTTGGTCAGAGCCCTGATTTCTGATTAAACAAAATTTAATCACACACAATTTATTACAAACATTACATTACAATGCAAACATTACACTCAAAATGAAACTTTAATGTGCAAAAGAACTGTAATCATAACTTAATTGACTCAAAAATGTATGGAAAACAGTATAATCCAACGAAAATTTTATCGAAAAATCTCGAAAGTTATTAACAAACCAATTTGAAATGGAAGATCGACTTCAACGATATCAAAATGACGTCGAAACGAAATTTAAATACAAGAAAACGGACTCTGATTGATTCACCTTACTGCATTTAACACAAAAAAGGCAAATATATAATATTATAGTCGGTTCTTTTTCAACAATTTTTACATAATTTCTACAGCGCTTTTAACGCAACTTTTAATCTATGCCATTTATAATGACTTACTGCCCAAGACATTATTAGGCTTGCTCATTAGTTATCTACGAGCATACTACATCCTTCAGCTTAGGCATGCTTAGATAAAATAACGGTCCAATACACTCTTCTGGTGCCATTAAAGCATCACGGCTTACGAAAGCAATGTAAACATGAACGTATTTGCTATAATTTGAAAATGTCTACAATCCAGTATTGTTTCATCCACTTCCGCTGCCCACTGTACCACAAATTGTTAATTTAATATAGAAACCCGAGAGAAACCCTGTTGGTTCATTACTACACTTCACCACATCGTTTCGCTCTGATTACAGGCCACTGAGCCTAATGTCTTCAGTTAATGCACACTTACTTTTCTTCTAATATCAAATCTAAATTGAATTAAACTAAATCTAATCTATTTATGGTGGGAACTTAGTTTGTAAACCGCTGCGTCCTGTATCAATTAAATTATGAGAGCACAAAGCAAAGTTTGAAACTAGAAACTTGGTGAAATTACGTTAATGTAGCAGTAACTAATGTCTGTGGTGGAATCCCTTTTGATTAATATTCATAATATACCTACGTTAAATAAATAAGTTCAACATATTGAACAGCTATAACGCCCTCGTTTTAGAGTTTTTCCGACTTTAAAAATTTAGATATGAAAAGTTCTGCACCCGAAAGGTAAGTCGATAAGGTAAAGTACAAACTGTACTCTGTAGTTTATAGGCAAAAACCTCTTGGAGCGTGGTATTTATACAGTAAAGGGGTAGATTGAATTTCGGATCTTAAACAAAAAGGTAAATTTGATGAAAAGTTTAATTTTCCATTTCCCTAAATTTCAGTGCAGTATTGGTGCAAACTACATTTGACACCGTTGCTGTACGTTTTCGTCCCAACTGTTCTCACGTCAAATTTCATTGTTCACGAAATTGATTTTGATTTTAAGTGGAACGTCGTCAATGCTACGTTCAATCAGTGATCGCTTCTGTAGGTACGCTTTATGAGCTATTAATTTTAAGTGCTATCTTACGATCTTTAATAGCTTGTTAGTCAGTGCGAGCTAGCGTGCGAGTAGTCTCGCATCTCGCACGACTAGTGCGAGTATAGTAGCTGTTTACTGTACGTTACTCTGCTCTCCTTAGACAATTTTACAATTGTAGCTAAGTACTAAAATATCTTTCTTACTTATACTTAATTTACTTACTTATTTTACTAATATTAAAAACGCGCAATTGTATGTAGGTATGCGACTTTGTTACTCAATCGTAAAAACTACTGAATGATGCGATGTTCAATTTAGTTCAATTATTTCATCATTGCAATGAAATTTGGAATATAGTAGTATCATAAAACCAAAAGTTAAAATTTTCCTACCAGTCAGTTCAAACGTCAAATAAGTTCAATGTTTATTTTTAATCAAACTTTTACCTTAGGCCTTGATACTGAATTTATAACATTGAATTTTAAATTATTTAATGAAACTCATAAACTAGATCGATTTGAAGCCAGTTTTGGCCACGCTTTTACTCATTTGAATAGTTATTAGGTATAATTCAAGTCTAGTAATTTAGAGTGGCAACTGTTCGATTGACATCGCCATCCATTGATGTTCAGACCCATACTTTAACGTGCCCCCTTCGTCTGTAAAGGCCCAGTTTTCATTCGAACACTGATTAATATTTATGTTACACGCCGACTGGTTGCAATGAATTTATTATTGCCGCGAAACATTTATAATTTATGGTTGTTTGCTTTGTCTGAGACTTTTGAAATATGAAACTCGACTTTTACGGAATTTCCACATTTGCGTATTAAGTAAGTAGGTGCCTAAAATAATATTCAGTAATTTAAGTAAATCCCACTTGTAAAAACAAATTATTGCGTAATGTTATCATTTCAAATTTAACAACTGATGTTACGTTTTACTTGGTTTTACTTAACTTACTATAGTTTTGTCGTTTTCACGTCTCGACATTATAATGAAACACAATATTCACTGGGTTTTACTTGCGTTTTATTAATAACAGCATTGTTACAATGTACCAATGTGTTGTATAATTTATTTATTATATACAAACCTAAATTCCATATCAAAATCTAAAGATAGCATCTGATAAAGTTCGGCAATGGCACATATATAAGTAATATGTGTCCTATGACTATATCTAGCTGCTATCTTAAGCCCTCTTTCCCTAAATTCCAGAACAAACGAGTTCCAAAACCCACGCATTTAATAAAAGCCTTCAAACCCGTTGTTCGTCGGTCGTAAAAACACGTCATATTCAGGAAAATTAACGTTCTGACATAGCTACTTACCTTCTACAGATAGTACATACTTTAGGGTAAATATAGGTTAGAGATATCAGTAGAGTTAAAAAAAAAGGTAAAGAAATGACATGTAGGTAGGTACCTACCTACCTATAGGAATTGACGTAATAGATAAATACTATAAAATGAATAAATCCTTGAAATACATTCGCTTTGGATTTAATTTTTATTTCAAAGTTTGAAAAAAAGATGTTTTACAAAATACAATCTTGATTAAATTCTTAACAAAATAATTATAATATTAAATATTGAAATTATTGCGTACACAAACTTTAGTGACTTATATTATCTTCGACACTAGGGCATCATGTGATAGAATATTTCTGTTTATTTACATAGGTATGAATAAGTGTGCCACAAAAGACATACCATCAAGATGCTAGTAAAAAGCCTTTTTTACAAAAACATTAGAGAAAAAAATCCTCTATCGTCAGTAAAGTCTGTAGACTAATTTTGCCCTTAGAAGGATCTAAATTTAATTTGTGAAATCGTGGAACTCATTTATTGAGTGGGTGTGAATGGTTGTAGCTTTAATGGCCATTGAGATTTGGACATGATAAAAGTACGGTTGTCGGATAAGTACTAGGTACATAATCCTTTGAATATATACTAGCTGATTTTAAGCACAAGCACATGTAGAGTTTCTCCTTTCCAACTTGACTTCAAGTGTTTGACACCAAAAACCTAAGTTGTTTGAAGTAAATTAAACATCCAACCAGTCAAGTGTATTTGATTGGATTGGTTCTTTTCAGTGGTCACCTTAAATTACCACTTATGAAGTGATTTACTTTCTAATTAGTTTTCCAGATTGTTTAATTATTTGGTTTATAAAATATTGTACAAAGTACTATGACCTACAACTGCGTCAAATATTCCAATATTAAAACATTGTATGGCAGGCGCGGAAGCGCCTGGCTTCAACAGTACTGCAATGGGCGACCGTTTAAGTGGGGATTTTTGCATTGCGGTAGGTAGGTGTAAGATCGCGACTTGCGCGGGTGAAACAGTGGGGCGCAGTTATTAAATAAATACCTTCTCACCTAGGATATTCGCCGCTAACTTTCGCTAAAGTTATGCCACTATAGGGCAACGGTTTCCTGCTGAGGCATTAGACAGAAAGACGCGACGAAAACCTACTCCAGATTGCTGAATCTCCCATGCCTTTGAACCTTTAATCCTAAGGCATGTCGGTTTCCTCATGACGATGAGGATGTTTTCCTATACCGAGGATGAATGTTTTTTTTTTCAACTGATAATATGCCAAAAACTTTTAAAATTCCTATTTTATCAAGTTTAACGAAGGTACAGGTAGAGCTTACAATTTATATAAACCAACACAACGTCCAAGTGAAACCTACCGTAAAATCAACCCATTACATTTAATTAAGCCTGCAAATGAAATCGGACTAATGCTGTCACACCCAACGGCTACATTTATAGGGAACATTCCAGACGTGGTACTTTTTTGCTAATTGTTATGAGGAACATTATATACCGTGTTATGTTAGGTCCCTGATGAACTCTTGGGGCGCGAATGAACACCCGCCTACAACACAGAAGGTTGCTGGTTTGGTCCAAGTATTTATGCAACTTATTTCTGTGCTATAGATTTTCCTTCTGTTTAGCGTATTTTTATTGAAATTAAACTCCGTCAAAATCATACTCAGTCTACCTGAAAAAAGGAGTCTGGAAAAGCTCCGAAACGTCAACACAACATTGCAATAATAGTGATAGCAAAAACAACTTGATTAAAACAGTAAAATGTGTTTTATTTATTCGTTTCTAGTACTAGGTGTTTCTCTACTTACCATTTGCCCCTTTTAGTGGCATTCTCGTTTTGCTGTATTAAAAAAACTATTATGTGTATTCTATCCTTTATTTGGTCTGGTTATCATAATACAAGGATAATTAATTAATTTAGGGTTAGATGATGCTGTTTGTTGATATCAGATTCCAACCTTTGTCTCCTGTATGTCGGGCAGGTGATGGACACCTGATCTACGTAACCTGTCTAATCTAACTTCACAGTGAATTCCTTCATATAGCTACCTACATACCTACTTAAATAATACGCACTGCGAGAGAATTAAGTAATTTACCCCAACCATAAAAATTTAAAAAGCTTGTTCAATGGATTTACTGGGCCATGTTTACATAACTTTAAGCGGTGGGTTTTCTCACGATGTTTTCCTTCATCGTTAGAGTGATGTTAACGCCTATTACCTATAGTAACTGTGGCGTGACAATTATGAACTCTTTGAAGAATAGTATGTTAATGCTAGAATCTACTAGGTCATTGTGCACCGCCTTATATCGCATCGTGAATTCCTATTAGAAATGATAGTGGTCAACTATGATCCATATAATATTTTTTAAAGTTAAAAATAAACTTTAAACAATAATATTATAATATTACAAAGATACTTGCAACTTGAAAACCCCAAATTTTACATAATATTACGTGTATCAGTATCAGGGCGCAAATTCACGACGAAATCGTCCTAACTCTCAATTTAATTTCCCCAGGGTCGCGTATGGTTCACACTGAAATACGAGGCGATTACAGAAAGGCTTCAAGTGCATATCATAAAGGCGAAACACCTGCCGTCACGCACCCCGGCCTTAGCTAACGCATGCGATCCCTACATCAAGTAAGTGATAGTTTTTTAGCTACGAGTATGTTTACGTTGAATTTAGTTAGTAGCGGCTGTTACACGGATATCCATTGAAAGGAACGGATTAGTTTCGCTATACTAGATTTCCGCCATCTAAAAAATAGCCGCTTTGCATGCTATCATATACCTCAATTCTATAATTTAAATATGGAACTGTTAATTATCAATGGAAAAAGTAAACAGAGAGCTGTTACTTTGAAACAACTATATAATTAATGTTTACATTTTTGATCTAAGTGTCTAAAAAAGGGTATACTATAAAGTCTAAGTATACACATTAAACAGTATAGTTCAATAAGTTCTAAAGTGTATTCATTTACTGCCCGTAATGCTGCCCCTGCCTATACCTATATGCTAAATGTGAGAGACAACAATTATAAAGGCTTGTATATTTAGTTCGAGTATTAAAATGTATACGGTTATACATTTAATCCGTTATTTTGTGACGATGTTTACTGATGCACTAATCCTGATTCTCTAGTATGTATATTGAACATTGAATCGATTTTACGTCGATTCTGAACAATTTATTTACCTTTAAGTTATGAGAAGTTTAGTATAACTACCTTGTTGCAGCGAGTAAGTTAAATTACCAACTTTGGACGTGCTAACACTTCATTGTTAACGTAAACGTGATAACTTATACCATTCACATTCAGTAGTTCATTGAGTAGGTAACTTGAGCAAGTCTTAACTACTAATGTGTGGTTGCCTTATGAACTACTCACGTGCACGTGATCCTGATTTCAAAGATACCATGATCGTTTCTCGGTGTTTTATCGTCCTTTTGTTGCTCAAAAATTTATTCTATACTTATAATAAAGGAAGAGGGGACAAAAAGTCTGTACTTGGAAGTAAATTAAAAAAAAGTTGTCTAAAGAACTTAGGAAAAGTAGTAAAACAAAATTATATAAGTTTTAAAATTCATGTCTGTCTGTCTGTTCCTTATACAATTAAAAACTACTAATCCGATTGAAATCTGGTTCTAAATATTAGATAGTTCTATTTTCGATGAAGGTCGTGGTATACTTTGCATCGAAATCCAATTAGTAGAACCCGAGTAATGAATGAAAAAGTGCAACTGCTCGAGAACCGCTCGGCCGCCCGCGCCCGTGACAACTGACAACGCGTTTTTCACTTCCGCGGGTGAAACCGCGGGGCGCAGCTAGTTTTAAATATTTATCGATATAAATTTGAAAATCTGTTTGCTTCTTCACGTTCTAACGGTTCGACCGATTTGGATGAAAAATTGCTTAGGCATATTTTAAGTGTTGAAGAGTAGGTATACAAATCTATCCTGATTTGTTAGGACATCTACCACGGAACACTTACTACTTACGCAAAACTTCTATTATGACTCGACGAAACATTTCCGTTTCACTTTATAGTTTAATTGTAGGGTACTTAATAGTAGAATTAAATGGAATATTTCACGTAGACACATATCGTCGCCGTATGATAATATAATTAAATTAGTCACGCTCTTACCCACAGTGTGCAAGTTTCCAGAGCTCCTAATATGGAAATTGTATACGGAGTAAGCCTGAATGCCAATGAGGGGTTTGTAACGGGGCAAAAAATCTTTTATGTTTTTATCTCAATGGAACAAAATCTTCTGATATTGTAATTTTTGCTATTAGGGACGAGAGCTCGGGTAATTGAAAGTATAAAGGCTTAAATATGAAGGTTAAAAACAGCAAATGGTTCGTAGCATCCGGACTTTTTATTGCGAAAGAGACATAGACTATTGCATTACGAATTAACAATTAAAAAACCGACTTCAAAAAGAAACAAAACATAATTTAAATAACAACCAAAAAAAAAGAATTGATAAAAATTACCAAAATAACCTCTACATAGGTACAGAGCCACCGACTAATTAATCTGTTTCATCATCTGAAGTCGGGCAGCCAAACTAAGTACAATATGGAACCAACCAGTAAAACTGCCCGACTTCAGATGATAAAACAGATTAATTAGTCGGTGGCTCTGTACCTATGTAGAGGTTATTTTGGTAATTTTTATCAATTCTTTTTTTTTGGTTGTTATTTAAATTATGTTTTGTTTCTTTTTGAAGTCGGTTTTTTAATTGTTAAATTATTTTTTTATTTTACCCTTTTTAGTATACTTACCTACCTAAAAATCAACAATATTGTTACCGTAATTTTCATTATTGAAGAGTTTGCTGATGAGAAGGTGGTTTCAGGTGCCCCATCAATCTGTACTTAGTTCTTTAGGGGTCTATTCTTTAAGTCCAAAAATGAGTAATTTATTGAATTCTGGGATGCTATCCTGTCCATCAATCCGAAGATACTCATCGTATCCTTACCAAACTTTCATGGGACCACCTCGTAGCTTTCACCTTTCCATTAAAAAAGAATCATCTCAATCGGTCAAGCCATCTTTGAGTAATCGATAAACAACTGGATTGATTAATGCGTTTTGAGGAGCATTTCCGTTCATCACTCCGAAGACCCTTATCAGATCCACATCAATCACATCAATTTTATGGGACCATCTTGGAGCTCCTACCTATCCATTAAAAAAAGAATCATCTTAATCCGTCAACCCGTCTTCGAGTAATCGGTAAACATACAAAAAAAAAAAAATATACATACAGACGAATTGACCTCCTTTTTTTTGAAGTCGGTTAAAAAGGCACGTTTTTATTTCCCCTAATAAACCAAATAAAATTGGTGATTTAGTATTTCCTCTCAGTCCCAGAACTAACATAATTTTCTCGCAGGATACAATTAATGCCAGACGAGCGACGGGCTCTCCAAACTAAGCAGAAGAAGAAAACATGCAACCCATTCTTTGATGAAACTTTCGTTTACCAGGTAAGTCGAATAGTTTGTTAAGTACGTTTGATTTTATTGTGTTGTTTATTGGATTAACCAAGATTGAACCATACTCTGTAGGAAGCAACAAATAAGCAGGAATCGAATCTGTTTAGTGTCAGTCATCCATTGTACTTTGTTAAAAACTTTGTAAATATTAAACCCCTTATTTATAAACGCTAATTAATGCTTTGCATTACTATGGATCGTTTGTATTTTACTGTTACATGAAGTTTTAATGTCACGTGTAAATAATATTTTATAAATAAGGGAGTAAATGTACTAGCATTGTGGTTTCAGACGCGTAGGTAATTCCTGATTCCCTGGAAATCGAGATAAAAAGTAGCCTTTGTGTTATTTCATTTCTTCAGCTATTAATACTTAGTTTAATCGCAATTTGCTGGATTTTCGTGAAAGAGCATCTGTATGTGAAATACATTGGTTCTAAGGAAATTTCTTTCTCTCAGCACGGTCTAAGGTTCCCGGTCTTCCTGAACTGGGCAAATTGAATATAAAGCGCTACGCACCTGAGTTGCCTCCTTGTAATGTCCTGGATTTCACTCCTCGAGTAGGTAGGTACACGTCGTTGGTTCGTGATACACTCAAGTTTTGGATGCACTCACGAGCGGCGCCGCATACGATGTTAAACGTAGAGGATGACGTTTTCACTTTGGTTTTATGATCACACTATCGCAGACAAACTTATTACGAGGAAAATTTAGATTTGTTCGGACGCAACGTCCACCATTATAAAAAACGTAGAAAATTATATTTTTTTTGTTGTAGGTAGGTGTCACTCACAGTGACGGCAGGCTCTCGGTTTTAACCAATGCGAGCGCTTTACGTCAAAATAGACGAATTCTGATTGGCCCAGCCTCGAGTTGACCAGGCGCCTTAGTGTCTGAGAGATTTGATTGGTGACGCCGGATATGGCGCGATATTTAAAGTTACCGCGAAGACGGTACATACCGCCCACCAAATTACAATGAAATTGAATTTTCAATGTATATTCAAACAGAGGTTGCGGATAAATGATATGCTATTTGATGCTGATTTGATAGTTGATATCGTTTTAAGAAGTTAAATATATAAGATTCAAAGTATGATAACGTTGATCAAGATTGATCATAATAACTAACTAAATCTATCCTACATCTAGTTCAAAGTCAGGTATAATCTAATCAGATTGAATAGGTAAAGGACACAATTTAACCAATGGTCTCGTGTACGTGTTACCATTGGCAGTGCGAACTGTAGCTATACGAACGACACCATCGGGGCTAACATGCAATTCAGAGACGCGAGCTAAAGGCCAGTGTAACGGTATAGTATTTTCGTTCTTTATCAGTACAAGATCACCTTCAGACAAAATCGCATCATGCTTGTTCCATTTTGCCCTTAATGTCAAAGAATTAAGATACTCGTTCTTCCAGCGATTCCAGAAATCTTGTTGAAAACGTTGAATCATTTGCCAACGATTTAATCGAGTGATATTAATATCTAAATAATTAGAGTCTGGAACGGCTGTAAGCGGTTCCAACACCAGAAAATGTCCGGGTGTTAATACATTCATATCATTCGGATCAGAACTGAGAGAATAAAGCGGTCGTGAGTTTAGCATGGCTTCAATCTGAATAAATAAAGTTGTCAGCTCTTCGAACGTAAGAGTCTGACTACCTACGATACGATGTAAATGAGTTTTTGCGGCACGAATTTGGATTTCCCATACACCTCCGAAATGACTAGCTGCCGGAGGATTAAATTTAAATTCAATATTTTGAGATTGGGAAGCAGCACAAGCATATGAGTCTAGGATCTTCCTAGCACCGATAAAATTTGTACCGCAATCTGAATGTATGATATTTACTCTCCCACGTCTACCAACGAAACGGCGGAGAGCTGCGATAAAAGCATCAGATGATAAGTCACTGACGACTTCAAGATGAACTGCTTTTGTGCTGAAGCAAATAAACAGGCAAAGATATGCTTTGCCAAGCTTAGCACCGCGATGTTTACCTAATTTGATTTGGAATGGACCTCCGTAGTCCACGCCAACCACTGAAAACGGTTTTTACCTGATTCACACGAGAAGCAGGCAAATCGCTCATGAAAGGTGCCAAATTACTGGGCTTAGTTTTGTAACAATGTATACATTTTGATAGACAATGGCGAATAGCACGTTTGAATGAGAAGACCCAGAATTGTTGTGACAAGAGATATTGTGTTGTATTCAACCCGGGGTGGCAATAATCTCTATGAACTGCTTCGATAACCATGTACGTGAACTTAGAGTCTCTCGGTATGAGAGCCGGGTGCTTGTGATTATACTCTAGACCGGATCGAGACAATCTTCCGCCCACCCTAAGGACTCCAGATTGATCGATAAACGGATTGAGTTTTCTCCACGTTTTGGGTAACAGCTTGCCATCTCTAAGTTTTTGGATCTCGTCAAAGAAATGGATAGATTGGGTTCTTTTGACGATTGCCATCAACGATGAATGAAGTTCACTAATACTGAGAAAAGGATTATAATTACAAGTCGGTTTGCGTTTCGCATTATGAATAAAACGTTGACAAAAGCCTACGATACGTTGAATTTTACGAATTGAAGAAAACCTTTCTAATAAATTATCAATGAGATTAGTGTTTTCATCTACGATTAAAGATACGATACGTTCCTCGGCACGTACTTCGATTTCGTTGGTAACGATAGACGAGGAGAGATCCCACGAAGACGAGGGTTGCCGAAGCCAAATTGGTCCCGCCCACCATAACTCGGACTGGATGAGATCGCGCGGGGACATACCTCGGGACGCGATGTCCGAAGGGTTATCACCCGAGCGCACGTGGTTCCAGCGAGCTTCGGGGACAGTGTCATGAATGTGGCTAACACGGTTTGCCACGAACGTTTTCCACCGTGAAGAGTGGCTGCGAATCCATGCCAGAGTGATCATTGAATCTGACCACGCATATATGTCAGAAAACGATAAAAATGGTTCGTAAGTTTGCTTAACGAATTTCAGCAAATCTGCTAAGAGTACAGCACTACAAAGTTCGAGACGTGGTAATGATGTTTTCTTTGTAGGTGCTACACGAGACTTTGCACAAAGGAAGGATACGTGGATATGCCCTTGAGCATCCAGTTTTCGTAGATAGACTACGGCTCCGAACCCAGCCTCTGAACTGTCCGCAAAGCCGTGAATCTCACAGGATTCCATAGAATCGATTGTAATACAACGAGGAATACGAATTTGCTTAATTGAAGGAATTTCAGCTATATATTGATTCCACTGATCAACAACTTCGATTGGCGGGACGTCGTCCCATCCTATATTTAATACCCACAACCGTTGTACCAAAGATTTGGGGATGAACGTTATAGGACACAAAAAACCCAGCGGGTCATAAATGCGTGCTACTTCGCTAAGAATTGTTCGTTTAGTACACTTCCTATCGATCGGAGAGGTTTCGAAAGAAAAAATGTCGTTATCCGGTTCCCACTTCAGACCTAAAATCTTCAAAGTTGGTGCATCTTCTATATCCATCGATACAGGTCCGGTTATACAATGTTCGGTGGGTAGATCCGCAAGCAACTGCTTCCTGTTGCTAGCCCATTTTCTCAATTCAAAAGAACCTCGGCTGAGAAGATTAATGACGTCAGATTTGATTGATTGAGCTGATTCTAACGTAAAACTTCCATACGCTATGTCGTCGACGTAGATCGAAGAAGTGAGTGCATCAACTGCATGAGGGAATTGAGAGCCCTCGTCTTCTACAAGCTGTTTGATGGTGCGACACGCTAAATAAGGGGAGGATGCGATGCCATAGGTGACGGTATTTAATTCGTATTCTTGAATAGGCTCAGATTTGTTAAAACGCCAGAAAATTCTTTGGAACACACGATCATCTTTGTTTTGAGTGATGTTACGAAACATTTGCCTGATGTCAGCGGTAAAAACGATTGGATAAATACGAAATTTTAAAAGTAACTTGGCAATGTTAGTTTGTAATTTGGGACCAATATGAACAGTGTCGTTCAGCGAACGACCACGAGTATCCTTAGCACTAGCGTCAAAAACTACTCGTAAACGCGTACTTAAACTGGTAGGACGCACTACGCAATGATGCGGGATATAGAACTTCCCATTGTGAAGATCTTTTGCTGAAACAAGAGTCATGTGACCGCTTTGAAAATAATCAAGCATGAATTCAGAGTATTGTTTATAAAGTTCTGGATTTAAAAGAAGTCTACGTTCCATAGAATAAAATCTACGTAAAGCGTTTTCACGCGAACCGGGAAAATAGAGATTATTTTTATCTTCTTTGAAAGGTAATGATACGACATACTTTCCTGATGCTTCTCTAGTATGAGTCTTGCTGAAAAGGTCCTCGCACTGTTGATCAGATGGAGCTAGTGACGACGATTGGGGAAATGAATCTAGCTCCCACATTTTCTTGACTTCTTCCATAAGAGGATCGGTCTTGCTAACGAGAAATGAATTTGAATTGAACGATGATTCTTCACATTGAACGTTACCTAATATTACGTACCCGAAAACCGTGTTCAACGCAGAAGGATGACCTGGACCGCCAGGGATGCTTCCCGGAACTAGAATTGCTGAAAAGAGCTCTGCTCCTATTAACATGTCAATTGAGCCCGGTTTGTCACAATCGGGGTCAGAAAGAACTAAATTGCGCAAATGTTCGCATGAAGAAAGGTTGACACGAGTTGTAGGCATCTTACCGCAGATAGCTGGTAAAGTCAGTGCGTTGATCTGGAATAAAACCTTACCTTTTACTCCGAGCTCGAGGTTGACAACACCTGACACGGCGGTCGCGGATTGACCTAAGCCATGTATGTCTCGTGAGATGGGTTGAGCCTTTATACGCAACAGTTGTAACGCACGCTCGGTAATGAAGTGAGATTGACTACCTGTATCGATAAGCGCACGCAAAGAGAGAAATCGACCATACGAATTACGTACCTCCACGTTTGCCGTGGCCAATAGTACGACCGAGCCAGTGGAACTAGACATATTTGTCAAAGCTTGAGTAAGCGGTGCTGTTGGACTCGGCTCCGAACGATCTGTTGCTACACCGGAGTCGTGTTCTTTTCTACATAAAAGTGTGTGATGATTTAAGCGACACCTCTGACATCTGAAGGGAGATGAGCAATCCTTCAGTTGGTGAGAGACCTTCAGGCAGTTCAGGCACCAGCGGTTCAGCTTTGCTATTTTATATCGCTCATCGATCGATTTTTTAATAAAAGATTCACACGATTTTATTGCATGATTTTGTTGACAGAATGAACATTTGATGATTAGATTAGAAGCAGTAAGAGTATTTAAAACCTCATCATTATTGTTAATAGTTTGAGATTGATAAGATTGAACGGATTCTTCAGGGCCGGACAGAAGCGTAGAAGCAAACCTTCTTGATGAGTTGTAAGTACTCGACTGACCATTGCTAGCGCGACCTCGATCGGCCACTGTACGATCATGTTGTGTGAAGTGGCTGTCACGCACTATCGACTCACACTTCGAATACAAAAAACCCAAAAGTTCGTCATAAACAGGTATTTCAGAATGAGGGTACTCCTGCTCGAATGATCGGCGAGTATGCGAGTCGAGTTTCGAAAGTATTAAATAGCATAGTACAAAACTCCAGTTTCCCGTCGGTAGGTCTAAACGATTCAATATATCTAAATTTTCTTTAAATAAGTCGAGTGAACGGCGAAATTCCATAGGAGAAGTCGTTTTTAAATTAATATTCAATATCTCCTTCCAACAAGTAAAGGCTAAATCGCGCTTGTTTTTGTACCTATTGATTAATGATTGATAAGCCGTACTATAATAAACACCCTCACACGGATATGCACGAACGAGTGTTAATGCATCCCCCGATAGACAAGACATCAAATAATGAATGCGTTCTGAGTCGCAAAGTGAATCATTCTTATGAATAAGCGAGTTAAAAACACTATAAAAATGTGGCCATGCCTTAATATCACCGTTAAAAGTACGTATATTTATTTTGGGTAGTTTAATATTTTTTGAGTTCACATTATTATTATTAGCTAACTCATACGACGTATTCAACTGGCCACTAGATGTAACAGTTAATTGTCTATGTAAAGATAAAATCTCAAGGTGTATTTGGTCGAATTCTACCCTGAGTACATCTTCCGCGTCGTTATCCAACAAAGAAATGATATCGCCATGAGCCGCCTCAAAATTAGAAACAAGTTTTTTCACTTCTGGAAAATAGGCAAGAAAAGTGTTGGCCTGGTCTTGGTCGATTTTAGACAAACGACCTATATCCAATGCCTTTTTGAGTCGGTTTAACGCAAGTGTGCGTTTACGACGTAAAACAGGTAGGTCTTCGATAGTAGGTAGTTCGACGACCGAATTACCACTACTAATTTTCTTTATAGAATGTTTTCGTTTACTTACAGAATAAGCCATAGTGCTTACTTACGTAATTTGAATAAAGAATGAACGATTTGTAACGATAACGTTAGAATAAGTTGTTGTTATTGTTAGGAAATGAAGTTAAAAATGTATAGGTATACGAGTATTAAAAGGTGATTATACCTACACGAGTTGTTAGATCGATTGTACCAGCTAAGTACACAATTGAACAAGCAAGATCCGATTTAATATTCCCGAAATTGCACCGATAATGAATTAGATTTGCTACGTAAGTACATACACGTAAAAGATAGATGATTTTGAATAGATTGTAGGCACTTACCTGCAACGAAAATGATTGCAACTTCCAGAAATATTAACCAAGCGAATTAAGAATGTCTCACGATAGTGCGTTTCGCTAAGTGAAAAGTGTTTTGCGTAGTATGATACCTACTCAAATTGGTTAGGTTATCCGAAATGAACTTTGAACCAGACTTTAGATAGGTTTTCGTATAAGTTTCGATGAGACTAATTGCAGAATAAGAAAATATGATAACGTAATGAATGATCAATCAGTCTCAGGGAATATTGTCCCTGGTTTCGGCACCATTTTAATGTATGTGAAATACATTGGTTCTAAGGAAATTTCTTTCTCTCAGCACGGTCTAAGGTTCCCGGTCTTCCTGAACTGGGCAAATTGAATATAAAGCGCTACGCACCTGAGTTGCCTCCTTGTAATGTCCTGGATTTCACTCCTCGAGTAGGTAGGTACACGTCGTTGGTTCGTGATACACTCAAGTTTTGGATGCACTCACGAGCGGCGCCGCATACGATGTTAAACGTAGAGGATGACGTTTTCACTTTGGTTTTATGATCACACTATCGCAGACAAACTTATTACGAGGAAAATTTAGATTTGTTCGGACGCAACGTCCACCATTATAAAAAACGTAGAAAATTATATTTTTTTTGTTGTAGGTAGGTGTCACTCACAGTGACGGCAGGCTCTCGGTTTTAACCAATGCGAGCGCTTTACGTCAAAATAGACGAATTCTGATTGGCCCAGCCTCGAGTTGACCAGGCGCCTTAGTGTCTGAGAGATTTGATTGGTGACGCCGGATATGGCGCGATATTTAAAGTTACCGCGAAGACGGTACAGCATCAAACCCTCACAATCTTTATATTAGTCGGATTAAAAATTATTTTTTAAAAACAATGTTGGATCTATTTAAAATAGCGCCTCTTACAAATCAATATCAAAATGTAAACCTTATTTTATCCGAGAAATTAACTATAAATAAATTGGGTTGAAAATTAAATTTCCATATTTATCTACGAGTGCATCGAATTTCATTACTGTAATGGAGAATGGATCCCACCACACCGCGAGCTTTACGGATAGGCTTTCAAAGTGATTTATTGGCATCGTCTGATTAAATGGATCGTTGACATTTAACACAATAATTATGATATTGTAGCAAGTTATTTATGTCTCTGTAATTTAAATATTTAGCAATTTATGCATTCAGTAGGTCATTCAAAAAATTATTAAATTCGACGATTTGTAGGTACATAATAACAATATTTTATCCGGATATATTCGCGTATTGTTATTTTTTTATTCTCTTACTTCGACGTTTCGACTATCTTACAATGGTCTTAGTCGCGAGAGGACTGAGTCCACTCGTGAGACTAAGTTTACAAATAACATCGTGTATAAGACTTTAAATTCAGGATTGTAGGAAAATAATTAGCATCTAGTTAAGAACTGCGCTTCTGTACATTAAATAATATATTTTTATTGGATACTAGCTGCGCCCCGCGGTTTCACCCGCTAAGTCCCGTTCCCGTTTAATATCGGGATAAAAAGTAGCATATGTGTTAATCTAGGTCCCCAGCTACCTAAATTCCAAGTTTCATCGCAATCGGTTCGGTAGTTTATGCGTGAAAGATTAACAACCTCACATACATACATACATACTTACAAACTTTCGCGTTTATAATATTAGTAAGATTTCTTAGAATTAGGCTTAGAACTCTCGTTTATATCATATCGAAAATAATAATTAAGTTATATTTACTTGTAACTACTTACTAGTAGGTACCTAATATAAAATAGTTTACTTCTTTCAAATAAAGAATTACAAAGTGGACATATTTATTGTCATTACTGAAATTACCATAATAATAACGATTGTTATTAAATGACCTTACATATAAAAAACGTCTAACAAATTATAAAATATACTAACTGTAATTCTACATTGTTTTCGATCCATAAAATTAAGCAGTTTTTGCGATTATCAATAATTATAAATATTTTATTAAAAAATTCTACTGTATAATATGAATTAATAAACCAAATTATTATGTCTCAAAATGTTAAAATTTTGTGTTTTATCAGCAAAGAATATAAAATTTCAATGGTTGTTCTTGCAACTTTCAGAGTTAGACGTAGGTGTATGACATCATTATGGCGTAGGCGTATGGCATTCAAGGGAAAGTTCAGTAAGCTCGTACCTCAGCCCCCAGATTATCTATCTAGTGGATGTCTGACAACCGTGGAAAATGACGGCACTATGCAGTACATTACTGCTTGAGATATTACCGGTAATAACCACGTTACATCAAAGCAGCAATGTACTGCATTGTGCCTGTTATTTTCCACTGTTGTCAGACATCCACTGGAAAGTGGCCTAGACAAGTGGCTTTCTATTATCGTTAACGCTAGTAGAATAGAATGGTAAATGTATGTGGTTGACATTAGCTATCGAAATGTCACGTGGTCTAGCGTAACGAACTTTAAAATTGGTAGCCAAACGTTTATTCATTTTCTATTCCATCTAACGAAACGTTAGCCGTGCGTTTAGCGCCATGTATAGTGTAGCCAAGTGGCATATTTGACAAACGAAAACGCTCCGTGAGCGTTTCTATCGTACGCTTACAAAGCGAACGCCAACACCTTGTAGAAAACTAAAAAAAACAAGGGGATTTTTTAATCAGCTGGGGAAGCTTCGTCTTGTCGAGTTTTTGTTAAACAGATTATTGACGATTTGTTTGTGAAAATACACTCCCTAAGACTTGTGGTTTGCGCATTGTGAAGAAGTGTGGCTTAGACGTAGAAACCATGTTGCTCGCCGGTGTTTGGACCAAATAGCAAAAATGCCGGGTTCGTTGCTTATAGAGCTACTAGCTGCGCCCCGCGGTCGCGAGTCGCGATCCCGCGTTGTTCTTACAACTACCTACCGCAATGCAGAAATCCACACTTAAACGGTCGCCCATTGAAGTACTGTTGAAGCCAGGCGCTACTGCGCCTGGCATTATCAGTACTTCCCTTCCTTAGCTGAACATTTGAGAAACTTGTCGCGGTGATAGGCCCCACCTTCACATACGATAAATTCGTCGTAAATCCGTTTTGTCCTTTCTTTTGTAATCAATCGTCATTTCAGGACGAGCATGGCCTAATTCAATTAATTATGTTATGTGTTTTTTTATTATCATAACTCAGGTTATGAAAATTTCCTTCAGCCAAAAGGAGGAAATCAGTATTTCATAATTCACCTACCTTTATAGTCAAACTTCACCTTATGTACACGTGTTCTATCAATCCAACACAGAAAAAACACAAAACAACAAAACGCACTGAAAAGAAACGAACTAATAATGTAATTAATAAACTGTAATATTACAAACTGAACTTTAACTCTATAAAAATAAAGTTTATTTTATTTTTAATACACCCACTACTTAGTACGTTTCGTTGTAAATGAAAGTCCAAAACCCGTCGATAAGCGGGTCACTGCGGAAGCAGGATACGCGTAAACGCGTATGCGTTACGAGCTCTGCGCTTCATACTAACTATTGCTCTCTCTGTGGCAAAAATATGCCGCCGCGAAGGTAGCATATCCTCATAATTTCTAAGCAAAGCAATCTTTGTGTCGTAGGGATTTGCTGTTTTAATACTGTAAGGCGTTGTTATTTCTAAAATAAAATTAATTACGAAAAATATATAGTCTAGGTTGGTAGTAGGTTTTTAACTATGTACTTATGTGCCCAATTTCAAAGGTAACTCCATGGGAATCGAGTTGTATGGACTCTACGCGCCTGCTTTCAGTTGTCAAATTGAATTTTGACGTTTGCGATAGAAAACATAGACAAAACTTTATATTTTATCGAATGAATAAATAGAATGAGCGTTCGCCAGGTAATTGTACATTTGGCTACAAATTGAATATCGTTAACGCTAAAGCGTTATCGTTTTTAGAAAACGAAACGCTTGGAAGCGTTTGCCACTTGTCTAGGCCTGCTGGGAGCTGATTGTATGTACCAAATTCAAACAAATCTAAGTGTGACAGGGATAGCGCTTGGTTTTCAGATGTGTAAAAGAAGTATGGAAGATGCGACTATGCAAAATATTAGAGCAAACATTTAAATACATGATTTTTTAACATTTTGCAACAGATAGGATTTTTTAAACCTGCAACTCTGCAACTATAACAAATCCGACCTAATGCGTTTATCGCTTGCAGAATAGGTGCCCATCGCATAAGGAGAAAATAAAGAATCTTAAAATCTAAAAGTAAATAATATAAAAGTCATGAAGTCGTTTAAAAGGTTGTGCATAAGCAACCCTTTTTGGATGCTAATTTCTTATTTTATTTATGGTATTTTTATTGAGCTTTTGAAATATCTCTTATGTCAAGACAAAGCTTCTACCTAGTACGTCATGTTTCTTAAAAACCAAGACCCAAATTAGCACGTAAACCATTTTTGTGCTACACGAGCTTTATTACGAAGCGCTAGAGTGCTTTTTCCTGTAAAGTAATTCTCACAGCTTCGTAGCTTGAGTGTATAAATCTATTCTGTAGGTACTTTGAGGTTATAACTATGCTAAATTAAATCATGTGGCTAACACTACACAAACAAAGTAAATGACTAAAGTTTTGCTTGTAAACAAAATTTACAAGTTCAATAGATCTCACGGGTACTAACTTTATTGCTAAGTACATTATTACACCCTTATTTATAAAATAATATTTACACATGACTAAGTTATGTGATGTTTGTCTCTGTCTGTCAACTTTAAAACTTCATGTGACAGGAAAAGACAAACGATGCATGGTTATGCAGCGCATTAATTAGCGTTTATAAATCAGGGGGTTATTATTTCAACGGCTACAACTGTTAAGCATTGAAGAGTCTGTGATGAAAAGGTGGTTCCAGGTGCGACATCAATCTGTGTCTTGTAGTTATATGGCCTATTGTATTGCTAGAATTCTTAAAATTAGCAATTTACTTGATTTTGATAAGCAATCGCTTCGCTCGCTTAGTCAATTATGCAAAAAGACTAAACAATTAAAACTTCTAGCTTAATTATCAAACAAGATACTATCGTTTGAAAATTTGATAACTGTACCTTCTTTTAAAACAGTCTAAAAAAACTACCTACTTTTAATCTGAAAATCACCTAAAACTCTCAAAAATTATCGCAGACTTATTTTGATAAATCGACAATAATTAATCCCCAACAATTTGTTGGTCAAATTTAAGATTTTTCATAGAAGACACGTAATACCAAACAAATTTCGGGTTATTTGATGGTAATCTCTTAAAAGAACTTCTTCAAATTTTCTTTTCGCCTTTAGATTAGTAATTTGTAATATGTCTAAGCTATATAAACGTTTTTGATCTAAACTTTCCTATTTCTTTTAAAAGTTGACTTAATATCATTGCTCACTGCGATTTCACCCTAGTTAGTCTTGATTATTTAGAAATACAGGGTGAAATAATGGTTATATAGGTATTTATTTGCTATATATACTTAGCCGCGCATTCCCATATCGAACGCTCACCGCTATGTGGCGACTGAGATGATGGCAGGTTTTCGTTCAGGTACTTTAGTTCTAGGTCTATGTTACATTTCATTCAAAACTAAGCTCCTGTTCACCTTAAAGCTAGCCATTAGCGAAAACTAGACTTCAATAGGATTACGAGTATATTACAAACAAACATAAGTAAAAATACAGATTTAATTTCATTCATTACCATCAATGACATTAGATATTCCGTCTCATATAACAAATAGGTATAACATTAGATGCCTATACTAAATTATTATCTAGGTACAACTACTATTATATTTTATGCTTAAGGGCTTTATCCACCATCCTCAACTAAAGTGTTGATTAGTAACGTTAATTGGCAAGTAATACTAGTATCTAGCAGATGATGTTTTTAGAAATGGGAGTTAACTTGGTAATGAGCTTACTCGGTTCTTTACTTGAGGATTTTGAAAGAGGTCCTAGAATTATTTTACCGTTGATTCGCAGATTCCTCCAGGAAAAATAGAAGGCATTACACTGAAGCTATCCGTAGTAGATATCGGACGAGTGGGTAAAGGAAAGCAGTTGATTGGTCACGTCGTACTGCCTTTGACTGAATTGGAAGGTGTCGCGCCTGATGAAGAACCTCAACTGTATAAATTAGACGTTGAGAAGGTGAGTTTGAATTTGAAATTGGTCTAAATCTCTTACCCGTGCTTTTTATGAGTATGCAGTGTAGGGTCGGTTGTGCAGTATGTCCTATCCCATTTCACATTTTTCGAAAACTTCACATAATTGCTTCTTAAGCGCGTCGCCGTATCGACTCAAATTCTTTTGACATAACCACTGCTAGGCGACAGTCACAAAGTGATTCGCGCCTAGGCCGCGACTTTTCGGTGCGCGTATGACCTTACACTCTACTTTCACTAGGTATATTCTTCCTAAAGCAATATTGGTCCATCCGTTCATTATTCTTACGAATTTTACAATATGCCTACATATATACATAAAAAACACATTTCTGATATATGTGTATACGTATGTAAATGTATATGTGTACATCACAATTGTTCAAGCGGATAAAAAAAAAGTAATTCTAAACATACAAGAGTTAGAAACAAAAGAACAGAATAAAAATGAAACAAAACCTATAAAATTCCTAACACGAAATTTCCGTTCCAGCAACTACAAATTTTAATCTTATTTAAGGGAAAATTCAGGGCGATATTGGCTAAAGTATTCGGGAATGAAATCATTCCTCTTGTAATAAAGTTAATGAATATTTATTTTCAAGGATTGCCAAGAGCCGACTTCAGACTTGGGTGAAATTTTGGTGTCCCTACTCTATAATGAAAATATGCATCGTCTCACTGTGACTGTTATTGAAGCACGAGGAATGAAGGTAAATGTTTTTTTCTTCTATAATTACTTCACGAGATTCGTTAATGAAGCCAGTGTCAAAGTTTCAACTAATACAATTTGTGATGATAATAGTCATTTGCACTTAGTTTGTTTTACCTATTTTTCTCTGTGTCGCATTTTTTGTTTTAAAGCAGTTTAAGCAGAATGGTGATAATTTTACGCAAAATGTCCACAGATTTTGTAGTTGTATAATATTTTTAAACAAAACACGAGGTGATCCTCGTATAGATTAGCTATACAAAGCCTTCAGCAGTGATCTGCTGAAGGCTTTATATAGCTAATCTATAAAATCCATTCTGTTTTTATTACTTCTCTGTACAAAGTTAGAATTTAAGCTCTACATACCAGATTTTGTGAAATAGTAGCTATATTTTGATTTTTTTCATTTCCTTTTCATCCGAAGTTCAAACACGACTGTTGACAAAAAGATTCCAAATACGTTGTTATCAAATTCCTACAAAAGGTTTTATTAAAATGAGAATCGATAGAAAATGGGAATTTATAGGATTTAGTTTATTTCAGTCAAATAAATATTTTACCCTTATATTATGTACTGAAAGTGTTTGGATACGGTGGCTTCGTAAACTTTGAAATATTGTCATTGTACCTAAATGTTAGGTTTGTATACGAAAATTGCCTTTACGCATATGGACATTTTGATTTTTATAAAAAGACTAGCTGCGCCCCGCGGTTTCACCCACGTAAGTCCCGTTCCCACGGGAATATCGGAATAATAAGTAGCCTATGTGTTAATTCAGGTCCCCAGCTACCTATATTCCAAGTTTCATCGCAATCGGTTTGGTAGTTTTTGTGTGAAAGAGTAACAACCTCACATACATACATACTTACATACAAACTTTCGCGTTTATAATAATAGGGGTTAAAGTATGAAATTGCCGTTTTATTGCAATAGGTTCTTTGAATTGACATAGAATCTTCATGGTTTGAGGTTTTCGAATGAAACTTTTTTCAAATGGTTTCTGTGATGTTCTTTTTTTAAAAAATGTGAAACATTTGAATATCGACTTTCAATTGTTTTTGTTATTCAATTTAGACAAGAAAGATGGATACTGCGAAAATTCGAGTGATTTTTTAATACGAGTTCCGACGCGGAACTAACGCGGCAGAAACAGCTCGCAATATCAATGCTGCGTTTGGAGAGGGGTCTACTAATGAACGCACCGTGCGATTTTGGTTTAAACGCTTTCGTGATGGAAATTTCGACTTAAAGAACGAGCCACGAGGAAGACCGCCCACACAGGTGAATAACGATGAATTAAGAGAGATAGTGGAAGCCGATCCTAGTCAAACTACCCAGGAATTAGCGGCATGGTTTAACGTTACCTTACCCACTTTATTGACTCACTTGCGTCAAATCAATAAAATAAAAAAAATACGAAAAATGGGTGCCTCATGATTTGACTGATCTGCAGAAAGAAACGCGTGTTGAAACTTGTGTTGCCTTGTTGAACCGGTACAGAAATGAAGGAATATTGGATCGAATTGTAACATGTGATGAAAAGTGGATTCTTTATGATAACCGGAAAAGAAAAATGCAATGGCTGACCCCAGGTCAAATGCCATAACAGTGTCCTAAAGCAAAACTTACCAATAAAAAGGTAATGGTAACTGTTTGGTGGTCTCAGCATGGTGTAATTCACTATAGTTTTCTTCGATCTGGTCAAGCAATTACGGCAGATGTCTATTGTGCCGAACTCCGAACCATGTTGACAAAACTAGCAGTAAAACAGCCCCGACTCATGAATCGATCTTCACCATTATTGCTCCACGACAACGCGAGACCTCACACAGCACGAGAAACCATTCTGACCCTTCAGGAACTGCACTTAGAAACCATTCGTCATCCTCCGTATTCACCAGACCTTGCTCCAACGGACTACCATTTTTTTCGTGATTTGGACAATTATCTACGTGACAAGAAGTTTTCTTCCCAGGAGGCAGTACAAAATGCTTTCACACAGTTTGTGCAGTCTAGATCGTCGGAGTTCTATCGCAAAGGCATTAATAACCTTCCCATTAGATGGCAGCAATGTATAGATAATAATGGCAACTATTTTGATTAAATAAATTTGTTAAAAATTTAAAAAATAAACAATTAAGATTTTCAGTACAAATCGGCAATTTCATACTTTAACCCCTAATATTAGTAAGATGTTCTTTTTTTTAGTCACTCAAACGTAAAGTTGAGTAAACAATAAAAAGTTAGAGAAAAATATAAGTAACAATTTTTCGACATTTTATTACTTATAATTTCCTTGTCGAGTTCACTTGAAATATCAAACGTGAATTGATTAATGTAAGAAATAATACAAGAAGTAGAAGTTACGTAAAATTGGGAAAAAAAAGTAAAAAAAAAAAACATCCAACGAGAGTGAAAAATTATATCTCAATCTATCCGTGAGCAAAAGGTGTGAAAAAACCTCGAAACGTGTCGGGCATTGAAAATATGTTTAACTTTTTTCTTACACTCGATAAATAACTCATAATTACGTTTGACCACCATCTCACCTGATGGTATGCGATGATATATTGCTAAAAGGTAACACGCTTATCTCAAAATGGAAAATAACAGTAGAACAAGATGCAATCCGTTATCCTTAGTGGTTGCACCGGCCAACTTATCGGAATACGGACAGGTCCACTTGGCATCACGTCTTAGGGCTTTTGGGCTTTATTGAAAGGAAATCTAATACAAAATATATAGTACTTAGAAAGTTTATATTATGTGAGTATGTTTACGTGTTTATTAGTCAATCACGCAAAAATTACTGAACCGATTGCGATGAAACTTGGAATATAGGTAGCTGGAGACTTGGACTAATACATAGGTTACTTTTTATTCCGAAATTCCCGCGGGATCGGGGCATGCACGGATGAAACCTTGGGGCGCAGCTACATATTATGTTATAAATGAATACGGCCCGTTTGCCGAAATGGTGAGGTAATTAAAAACGATGATTATTTACAAGGCAATCTAGGCCCTTGGTTTAATAATAATGATAAACGGATATTGTGTAAGTTTAAAACATAATTTGATCTAAGGTCTTCGCGATTTTGCAGCCGTGGCGAGGGGCCTTGATCAACCTTGAAAAAGCTAACTGTAAAGTTAGCGAAAACTCGGTCTTTAGTAATTATTTATTATTAAATAAAACGCGAGTGAACCCGGTAAATATTGTGTTTTTTTTTAATATGATAAAATTGATTATTTAAATGTACTCCTAGATGGACCCATCATCGAGCAGACGTGAGATGGTAGTTCGAGTGACTCAAGAACGGGCCTGTCGAGGAGTTCGCGCTCGAAGAACAGCCGCCGTCGACGTCACTGATGATGGAGCAGCTCTGGTCTCTGAGTGCTTCCACTTCCGACTCAAAGCTGACGAGCTCCACACGACTAGTGTAACTGTGCAAGCTTTGCAGCCTCACTCGGTTTATGCAAAAGGTTAGTGAAAAACTGAAATTTAACTCATTCTGCTCAAACCACCTACTCGATAGACCGACGACATTGTAGCGGTCGCGAGGAGTCGTAGCTGCTGCTCTCGATCGCTATTGGTGGCGTCGTATGGCCTATGTTCAGCAGTGAACGGATAAGGGCTGAGATACATGTTTGTATAATATGTTTTGAGCGTTTTCAATCACCCGCGTAAGTTGTAGTCTCACGAGATTCTGATCATCGCATCGGAACAAAAAGTAGTCAATGTGTTATTTCAGGTCATTTGTCTACGTTTTTAGTTCTATCGCAATCAGTTCAGTAGTTATTGCATAAAAAGTAACAAAGTCATGTAGATACTTACAATCTCAAAATTAATTAGGTTGGATTGGCGAAACAGGCTCTAGTTTGACTATGAGTTCTATATCACCGACTATTTTATTTTATTTTAATTTAATTTAATTTAATTTTAATTTATTCGGAAAGCAAACGGTAACAATAACAGAGAATTTAACAAAAATAATACCTATACACCACTTAGATGCTATGTTTTATTTTAGTTTTAATATTATTAAATGTATTACTAGTACTAATAAATAATAAATAAAAAAAAAAAAAAAAAAAAAAAAAAAAAAAAAAAAAAAAAAAAAAAAAAAAAAAAATACCAACAATTAATGCCACATTCATACACATGTTAACAAACAAGTTCAACAAAAAAGAAAAAAAATAAAGAATCCCAATTCAAGAAGCGGCCCCAAACCACTTCCTAGACAATGCATTCCGGAAGCAATTAGGCGATGTATAAAATTAGTCCAGTTCCGAATCAGTGGCCAGCCCATTTACGAGCCTTGCAGCTCTCAGGAAGAAAGAGTTACTTCTATAAAGAGTATCACTTGCCGGTACATACAAAATTACATTTTTTAATTGAGACAACTCTCTAACTGGCAAATTTGGAGGTTTTAAAACAATTGCTAGTTAATTCAAAAGTTAGTTGCTAGTTAGTTAGTTCAAATTTTGCTAGTTAATTTACTATTGGTATGGTAATTTAAATATTGTGAATGTCACTGTTTTTGTATACTGCCTTTTATTGATTTCGCAAGTGTTTCTAGTTTTAGTTTACTGTTGTGCAGCGCTTGATTGTATTAGATAATTAGTGCTATGTTTAGAGTTAATAAAGAAAACACAAGACAAAGGCTCTAGACAAATAGACTATTTACAGTTCTTTCAGCATGAAAGCAGAAAAAAAGATCTGTTACTATTGCAACCCACTTCTAAACTACTGTTTTGCTTGCCCTTTTTAAACTGATATTAAATTGCTGTAGGTAAACTAAAAGTGGTTGAAACGGTTGTCTTTACGGAAAGCACTGTTCTTATCAAGATTATGCTCAAAGAGCTTTTCAGTGGGAAAAGGAACTTCATATTGTTCATTGTTCATATTGCCCACTTTCCATTAAGATAATATTATTGTTTTCAAGTTTGTGTTGTTTTGAATATCAATGCGAAAGAAATATATTTGTAAAAATATCATGGTTCTTGTTAGTTATCGCAGAAGGTATTTGGTTTAGACATATTATGTACTTACATATATCCCTTTGGTTTTTAATAACCTACTTTTGTATTTGACTGATACGAATTATGCTCTACATGTCTGCGTGTACAAAGTTAATTTGGTAATAATGGAGCTCGATATATTACTAGTAATTTCAACTGCATTGTTCACGGGGCGTAATCCTCTGACCGGTCTCAATTGATAATGACGTTAGTCTGAAATCGTAACATTAAATGTTTTTTTTTAATTTCAGTTTTAATCGAATGCTTTCATTGTATAAAGTACACAATATGTCTAACCTATGCCTATGTCTTAGGCATTGAAAAATTCTTAGGTAAAATAATTAATGCAACGCGATTAAGACCAAAAAATAAGTTAATTTCATTTCAACATCAAAAAATCTATCATACTATTAACTTGCTTAATACTCTATTGATTACAATGAATTGTTCCAGATCGCTTGCTCGGTAAGTTCGTGCTCGGTTCGTACATGTTTGCTCGAGGGAAAGCTCTGCAGCATTGGAACGCAGCCCTTGCATCTCCGATGGAACAAGTCAAACAATGGCACTCGCTTACTCAATAAATGAACGACCTCGTATGTATTATGGACTTTGCCGATTTTAATCAGTTTTAAAGCCAATTTAGTTTCATTTGGTTTGAATATGTAAAAAAATATTTGATTATTGTTTTTGATAATATATAAATATTGCAGGACGTTGCACACAGCTCAATCTAACCCTAAACCAAGTAATTAAGCTTGTACAACGGCAACGGTTGTTTTCACGTCATACAATCCCATACAAATTGTCATTGTATTAAAACTAACGACTCAGACTCAAATTATATTTATCCTTAATCGCTAAAGTCATAAATTTTATTTGTTTCAATCGAGATTTTTAGCAACAGAGTTACGTAATCAGGCTGCTGATGTACAAGGAAAAAAATTAAAACGTATTATAAATATATTATGTTTTAATAAAAACAAGTCTAAATTTTATGAAACTTACAGCGTCTTACAGTTTTACCAATAGTAAAAATCAAATTTGAATCGGTCTTGTAGATTTAATATATAATAATATCGATAAAAAATAATCGGATTGACAAGCATTAGAAACTTTTTCTTTTACAAGAACGTAAATTTTTTAAAATGAATATTTTTTTTATTTTTTTTATATCTTAAATTTAATAACAATGTAAAATATTTTATTTATTTCAGTAAAAATATGGCCTTAACTTTGTGCCAATTGCCAAATTCATTCACTTTAACTCTAATCTCCATTAAAACATCAAAATTAATTGCATTTACAATGTAAATAGTTTCATGATACAATATTAACACTGAATGTTGGAATTCGTAAATGTTAAATTAATTATTCATAATTATTAATATTAAAACATGTTTTACTTTGGGAATTTGATGTTATCTAATATCGGTGTAATCTAATTTTGTTGGTAGCGCGTACCTAAGTTAGTGGATAACAGAAATCTTACTTTAAAAGACCCTTTTTAACCCACCAAGGCCGACTTGCATAACGATTTCTAAACATGTTTAGACTCTTAAGACTGAAATCTATAGTGCGTACTTTGACTTTGCTCAGACTGAGCTTTGCAAAAGCTAACCATAAACTTTAAATTAGAATTTATAGTCGAAATTAATTTTGCAATATACAAATAAAATAAAAAGAACTTCGTAGCCATCATAACAGAGAAACAAAGTTTAGGTCATTATTTTTGATTGGTTAAAGTTAAAACGCAAAAACTTAGGATAGTTGCGAAGATCGCTTTATTAATACAAAAAAATAGTCTGAAGTCAAAGTTCTTGCTTAGCAGTGACAAAATACAGACTATATAGATTTCAGCCTTAAACGTGATTAAGAACTATCAAAATGTCTAAAAATATCAAATTGTGACGATTATTAGCAACCATCCACTTATGAAAATATACTCCAATGTTTGGCATACGAAAGTAACTGTAATTACTTGACGAAAAAATATCCTCGTTCCTACCATAAGTTGATTTTATCACCTTAATACGTAAAACGTTAAAAAATGTAACGTTAATTGTTTGGGAATGTCCACAAGTTGCAAACGATGCCGAAGTAATCAGTACCCATATTATTTAACTGTTGACGTCTGACAACAGTAGAGAATGACAGGCATTATACAGGACATTGCTGCTTTGACGAAACCTGGTTATTACCGGTAATTATCTCTAAGCAGCAATGTACTGCATAGTGCCGTCATTTTCCACGGTTGTCAGACGTCCACTAGATAGATAATCTGGGGACAAGTACTCGTAAAGCAGCGGGTCCGCTATGCATAAGGTAAAACTGTTTACGTTACAGTGCACGTTTTTACGTAAATTTGGCAATTGTATCTTATAGAGTTACGTGCTACCGCTATAATTGTATAAGTAAATGTTAATCATTGTATATTATAGTCTATTCCAAAATTAGAGAGAAATTGGAAAAGTAAGTACCTACGTGTTTTGTATCAGCGAGTATGATCCCGAAAAATCACTGAAAAACAAAATACCAAAACTTGTTTCTAATTTTAGAATAGACTTTACTTATTTTTATACTGACTAAAGTGGATATAAAATAACTACCTAATACATTTTTATCAGGTGAGATAAGGTTGAATTCGATTGTATAAAAAAGTAATGCCGATCGTCCACCGCCAACCAAAATAAGTTATGGTTTTTGAAACAAGTAAGCATAGCTGGCATAGTTTCCGATGAACGGTCATTAAAGAAAAGCTGGCTAAGCTAAAATAGAGACTAACTTTCTTTTTCGGCTAAGGAACAAACGTGGAAGTAAGTTGCTTCATGTCTTCTAATATCAAACGGCTCGACCGATTTAGATGAAGGTTTTCAAAGAAAGCGCGTACTGTAATCAAAAAACAGTGCGCACTTGGTTGATAATGATCTAATCTTCAAAAAAAGCTTCTTGTGCTCCCGTATTAAAACTATATTATTTACTTTTATATCAAACTAACTGCGCCCCGCGGTTTCATCCGCGTAAGTCCCATTCTCGTAGGATTATAGCCTATGTGTTATTCCAGGATTCCAGGTACCTATATTCCAAGTTTTATAGCAATCGCTTCAGTAGTTATTGCGTGATTAAATAACAAAGTTACAGACAAACATACCTACATACTTCCAAGCTTTCGCGTTTGTAATATTGGAAAGATTGGCTGGGTCCCGCGGTTTCACTCGTTCGTTATCGGATGCCTACATCATGTAATAAAGGGAATAAATTTAAAAAACTCACTTATAGTGAGGCAATAGGAGCAATCTTCTGAAGGCAATTTCTTTAGGTAAGTTTACTTCATATTTCTATTTGCTCATATTTAAAATACCTAAATAATTTAATGAAATATTTGAGTTAAGGTTTTCGCCTACTATACCTGAGCTTAAAGACTACAGTATTTTTTTTATTCATTTGTTTATATAACCATTCAATATTGAACTCCGCTTTGGTATGATGTGCGAACACCTTAAATCACATTAGTAGGTTAGTATTCACAAATACTTTAAATAAAATATATTTATATTAAATACAATATTATATACACTTAAATAATAATACTTTATGATATTATATTGTACGGATAGTAGATATTATTTCCATATCGTGCAAATCAAAAATTGAAAAATAAATGGTGATCAATTGAAGTGGTTTTATTTTACTGTTTCGCATGTATGTACCTCCTTGTTTTATTTTTATTTTAGTATAATAGTGTAGCTCAGTATTAGAATTTCTAATCTCTCGTCAGGTCGCCTAAGATCTCAAACTTGATCTAACGACTACTATCAGAGCTCAGAGACTAAACACCGGGACCAACGACTTAAAATGCATTTTGAAGCGTGGAGGAGCTCCAAAAAACGTTTTTTCGCACATAAATTTTAATATATTCATAGAATAAGCTACGTACAAACTAGATGGATTTGTCTAACGGACAAGTTTTTGTACCCACCTTGTCGGATGCCTAAATCATATAAAACACACTCTCCAAATTTAGCTCTGTACTCCCGATCTTGCTGCACCTGCCGATATTGAACGGTCGTACAGGTTAAGCAACGCTTGGCGCGATCATTACTTGGATGGGTGACCGAAAATGTGTGTGGTAAAAAAGCATTTTCTCGAGCTCCGGAAGACAAGTTAACTGTCGATCCCTGTAGTTATCTCTGATAGTAGTCGTTAGGCCAAGTTATAGGCCTTAGGGTGACCTGAAAACTCTAACAAAAGGTGAGCCACACTACTACAGAAGAGGAAGCCCTGTACTATCAGCCGATTAGGCTGTGCGTTGATCCATCAATCACTCAGTCAGGACAAAACATTTCATCAGAGTTTGCTTTAATTAAAGTCTAGAATCTGACACTATGTCCGCTGGTTAAATCTGAACAAACGTACGAGTCGGAACTAAGGCAGTTAAATCACAAAAGTAACAATTTCTTGCCCTCAGTCTTGTACTCTAAGTACCTATATTATGTCCCGCACAGTGGCAAGTTCTGCCGGTCTATAAAATATAGTTTTAGCAATTCTGTTAGTACCGTCTGCTGTGTGTGCACACTGCACAGTTAATTTAGCAGAATTGCTAAATCTTTCTTATACCAGAGCTGCTTATTGAAGATATTAGAGAAATTACCGGAACGTTGAAAATTGTTTAGCGTTTGATCCCTACATAATTACATAACTCAAGCACTTACAGTACAAAATACAAGATTATATTTTATTCTGTAAGTGCTATGTATCTAGGTATGTCCGCCGGACGGATCCGTGTAATATGTAATAATCCGCCCTACCATCAGTCTTATAAATCGTCGTGAAGTAGCCGCGTTGTCGTTCACCTAAAAATATAAAATAAAAAAAACATAAAATAATAAAAATATTTTTTTATTTAAAACTTTCTTTATTTTTTGAGCGACAAAAGGACAACAAAGCTAGTAATAGCAGCTGATATTAGTGTGTGTGTTGGTGACAGAATGTATTTTTTATTTTATTTTTAATAGTTAGTTACCTAGTATATCAATTCAATTCATAAAAATATGTAAGTAGTCTGAAAAAGTTCCAACGTTAACTGAATAATCTAATCTAAACAAAAAATAAATTTATTTTTCTAGTTTCATTTCGAAAAAAAGTTAATCAAAATAATTCGTACTTAAACCATAACTTAAAGTTTATCGCCCAAGTTAATCAAATTCATAAAATAATTCTTCAGCTATTGAGTTACAGTTTTATAGCTCAATTTCTTGTTAAATTAAAAAGAAAATATGTAATAGTAAACAATGTTTCAACGCTGTTTATTTTATCTGAGTTACTTAATGGTTTTTCTACGAATTTATTCTCAAGACTAGTTAGAATTATTGTTATCTTTTTAGCCAATATATAAAGATGGAGGTCATCAATTCGGTTGTAACTAAAGATAGGCCGACTAATCGGCAATTCCGATCCCTGTAATTTGGAGTTATTTGGGTTATAACTTGTCCCTAATTAAATCAAAGACATTAATCATAAAATATTAGGGGTTAAAGTATGAAATTGCCGATTTGTACTGAAAATCTTAATTGTTTATTTTTTAAATTTTTAACAAATTTATTTAATCAAAATAGTTGCCATTATTATCTATACATTGCTGCCATCTAATGGGAAGGTTATTAATGCCTTTGCGATAGAACTCCGACGATCTAGACTGCACAAACTGTGTGAAAGCATTTTGTACTGCCTCCTGGGAAGAAAACTTCTTGTCACGTAGATAATTGTCCAAATCACGAAAAAAATGGTAGTCCGTTGGAGCAAGGTCTGGTGAATACGGATTCGAGGATGACGAATGGTTTCTAAGTGCATTTCCTTAAGGGTCAAAATGGTTTCTCGTGCTGTGTGAGGTCTCGCGTTGTCGTGGAGCAATAATGGTGAAGATCGATTCATGAGTCGGGGCTGTTTTACTGCTAGTTTTGTCAACATGGTTCGGAGTTCGGCACAATAGACATCTGCCGTAATTGCTTGACCAGATCGAAGAAAACTATAGTGAATAACACCATGCTGAGACCACCAAACAGTTACCATTACCTTTTTATTGGTAAGTTTTGCTTTAGGACACTGTTGTGGCATTTGACCTGGGGTCAGCCATTGCATTTTTCTTTTCCGGTTATCATAAAGAATCCACTTTTCATCACATGTTACAATTCGATCCAATATTCCTTCATTTCTGTACCGGTTCAACAAGGCAACACAAGTTTCAACACGCGTTTCTTTCTGCAGATCAGTCAAATCATGAGGCACCCATTTTTCGTATTTTTTTATTTTATTGATTTGACGCAAGTGAGTCAATAAAGTGGGTAAGGTAACGTTAAACCATGCCGCTAATTCCTGGGTAGTTTGACTAGGATCGGCTTCCACTATCTCTCTTAATTCATCGTTATTCACCTGTGTGGGCGGTCTTCCTCGTGGCTCGTTCTTTAAGTCGAAATTTCCATCACGAAAGCGTTTAAACCAAAATCGCACGGTGCGTTCATTAGTAGACCCCTCTCCAAACGCAGCATTGATATTGCAGGCTGTTTCTGCCGCGTTAGTTCCGCGTCGGAACTCGTATTCAAAAATCACTCGAATTTTCGCAGTATCCATCTTTCTTGTCTAAATTGAATAACAAAAACAATTGAAAGTCGATATTCAAATGTTTCACATTTTTTAAAAAAAGAACATCACAGAAACCATTTGAAAAAAGTTTCATTCGAAAACCTCAAACCATGAAGATTCTATGTCAATTCAAAGAACCTATTGCAATAAAACGGCAATTTCATACTTTAACCCCTATTATAAATTATAATAAAAGCGATGTGATAGCTTTCATTATTAATATTATGTTAAGGAGTACCTTGTTGATTTTGTATTGATTAAATGTTGTCATTTGTACTTATTATCTAATAAAAATCGGCTAATTTCCTTTTGTGACTATTTTCATATTTTTGTTAACTAATATTCGTACTAAGTACGGATTGTTAAATGCCTTTTGTCAAAATTGTGACCAAGTACAAGTTTACAACTACTAGTAGTGCGCCTCGACGATATAGGGTTAAAAGTAACTCAGGCTTTTTCAAGTGGGATTTAGGTACCTACCTATATACCAATAATATCCTTGTAGAAAAGAATAATAGATTTAAAAAACAAAAAATGCGGCGAAAATAAAAAGTTTATTCAATAAAAGCGTCGTCAATGAAATAATTTACATTTTATGCACATTTCCTAGCTTGTAAATGTCTCTACAGAGATGTCACTGTCAGTCCCGTGGGTCGGTCATTTGCGGGTGATTACCTCGGAATGGCTTTCCGCATGATAGGTTAGTATCCGGCTGTTCCGGTCTACGGAAATATGTTTCCGATTTCGAATTTCAAATATTTCGAATGGATAAGTTTCCTACCTAGAGAGTTATTTATTGGTTTTCACTCCGCCCAAGAGGTATAACGAGAGACTTATTTGCCAGTATCTTACCGACCGATTTCGGTCCAGCGGTAGATATCCTGCCTTTATTCCGCAGGTCGTGGTTTCAAATCCCGGTCGAAGGTAAGAAATACGTTTTAACCAGTACCTTGAACAGAAGAAGGAAATAAATCAAAATTATTCACATACAACCAAACAGAAAATAACAAAAAAGTTTGATAAAAATAACAAATGCTAAGGGTCATTTTTAAATAACTTGAAATTTACTTGAAATATTATATCAAAGAGCTCAGCAACATTGTAGTAAGTAATGATCTTTAAAAAGATATAAAAAACTACGTGAAAACTTTACTTACAAATTACAGAGAGACGAGCGATGGATCGTTTAAAGTTTTAATAACTTAAGACTTTACTTCGTTGAACATTTTATTTGAATTATGAGGAAAGTATAAGTAAACGTAATTTGATATTGTTGTAAATGTCATAGAGAATTCCTTTATGTACGTCAGAAAAGGACTGAGGGTACCAGTGCATATTGTACAGTTTTATGGTTTTTAATAATGGTACAGTAATTGTTGATAATTGTGCTTGATATCACTAAAGCGTCCTAATTGTTAGTAATTTCATGCAGAATAACTAAAAAATACTAAACCGCTCTTGATAAAATTAGAGCGCTGTTGGTATAGTGGTAGATGCTTCGACTTTCATTCCGAAAGTCGTGGTTTCGAAACCCGGCCGCGCCAATGTCTTTTTCTTTAAAAAAATTATGTTCGCTATTTACATCGCTCTTACGGTGAAGGAAAACATAGTGAGAGAACCCACGGCTTAAAATCACGCACAAAGGCCCAATAGCAGGGCTAATTGCGGAAACACACAGTTAAAACTTTAACTTTAACTTTTGATAAAATTAAAACTTTAAAATATGCAACTGGTACCCTAAGTCCTTTGCTGACCGTACCTACTATTTTATCATTATTATTATTTACCTTTATTTTCCCACTGCTAGGCAAAGGTCTCCCTAACATCCTTCCAAGCTGTTCGATCCTGAGCTAGATTTGGCCAATCTCCGTGGAATGCATCGAGATCGTCACGCCATCGTTTTTGAGGTCTGCCACGATGACGACGTCCGTCTTCCGGCACCCATTGCGGGACGATCTTAGCCCATCAGGCATTCGACCGACGTGACCCGCCCAATCTCCCTTAATGTTGGAAGATTTTCTACCTACATCGGCTATTAAATTAGGAATATTAAATTCTACTATTCAATAATTAATAGAGTAAGTAAGTGTTATAATATGTGCTTTCGTTTTACATTAAAAATCGAAAAAATCAAGCAAACCTCAAGCTGCATTTGCCGATTGCAAGTTGTGTAAGCAAGGAAATACTGTGTGTGACAAAAACATTTTCTCCAGCTCTTCCGTGCTTTGACAGGCACGTTAGACAGCTGGTCCCGATTGCTAACGATACCAGTCTAGCATTGGGGACTAGATCAGTCTTTAACTTGATCCCCGACACCGCCTTTCGGGGTGTTCGCTCGGGTATAGCGGACCCCGCATGGAATGCCTTTATTTGGCTGTCGGTGGGGACGCTATAACATATATAAATAGTCAAGTGGAGAGTGGTGTGCTAACGATAGCTTTCATTAGGTCATATTAGATACCAAGGGCGAGATGTAAACTCTAAAAATAGGCGACCCACAGCACTATACGACAACAAAAAAACACAGAAGACTATAAACAGTTAACAGTTTTCAATTAATAAAGCAATATACAGGCTGATGTCAAAACAAACGTGACCGTTTCTAAAGGCACGTGACTACGTGACCAAGCGAAATGAGGCTTCCAATAGACATTATGTTCAGATAGAAAACTTTTATACGGCCGTCGTAGGTGACAAAGTGAAATTGAAACTGTTCGATGAAACTTACGTCACGTTTACACGTCCGTAACTCTACTAATATAATCTTACTAGCTGCGCCCCGTGGTTTCACTCGCATAAGTCCCGTTCCCGCGGTATTATAGTGATAAAAACAACCCATGTCTTACTCCAGGTCTCCAGCTACCTATATACCAAGTTTCAGCGGTTTTTACGTGATTGAGTAACAAACACACACATACTCACAAACTTTCAGCTTTATAATATTAGTAGGAGTACCTTAACTGAATTTTCCCTAAAATGACATTAGTGCGCGATGCCGGTCTGGATTCGAACGCATGACCTTCGGAATGAAAGTCGAATATTATTTACATATGTACATATACCAAATTATATTAGTAATTAACTAATCGACATGATTATAGATATAAGCAAACAAAACCGTGAAACAGAGCGTGTAATTTTTAAACACCGACCTAAAATAGTGTTAGTAACTGTGATGGTCAAATAACAGATCCTGTCCTTCATCCAGAGGGTCGTGGATTCCAATCCCGGTTGACCAATGTCGTCAAATACTTACTACAGTGCGAAGGCAAAGGACATTCGCCATTTCGAAGTAGAGCTTTGTGACATGTCCCTACCTTTTTTTTTTTTTTTTTTTTTTACGTTAGGGAAATGCATTGAATTGCATCTCCTCCACCCCCGGGGGGGAGGCGTAGGAGTATGTGGGGCTCTCCGGGCGTGAAGCACCACGGCCTACCCACTAAAAACCTAACGAGTTCCTCCCGTGCTTTATGTTGGGGACACAGGCGCATGTGAGTATTCTTCTGTGTCTCCCAACAGCACCAGTCTCTGCAGACCTCCGCCTCTCAAAGTTTGAGCTCTTGGCACACCGGAACTACAGTGCGCCCCACTCGGGCCCTTTACGACGACAGACCCCCCCGAGTATGCCGTCTGTAGACCCTATTAGGGAGGCATTAGGTCGTTGCCTATGCGGCGCGGCCTTCTCCGCCGAGCCCTCCGAGAGCGACAAGGGAGAGTACTAGTTGCCTCTCGATCCCTTTCAGCTGCCTCCTTAGTGCCCATCACCGTCTTGCAGAAGCGAAGGACGGCTTTCCAGGCACTATCGCTCTCCACCATGCCGCTCACGACTCGTGACAGCGACATGTCCCTCCCTACAACCGCCATGAGAGCCTCCCGTGGGGCGTCCCAGGCAGGGCACTCCTGCAAAGTGTGGCTCGCCGTATCCACATCGCATGTGCAATGATGACATCGCGTGTCAGGCTCTCGTCTCGCAATCTGACACAGATACTTACCAAAGCATCCATGGCCCGTAAGCATCTGTGTCAAATGGAACGTCAGGGAACCGTGGTGCCTCTCCGTCCACTCCCTAAGCACTGGGCGCACAGCCTCCACTGTGATTCGGCCATACTTTGGGTCCTCAAGCCGCTCAGCCCATCTCGTCAGTGAGACCTGTTGGAGCTCCAAACGACGAGCATCCACCTCTCGGAGAGCCGGTCGGTGACCCCGCTCAAACGCCTCCTCCCGCCAACTAAACATCAGCGCAAGGGTTCTCGCCTCTAGGTCCCACGGCACGCTGCCTGCTAAGACACACGCAGCCTCCACAGACACCGTGCGGTACCCGCGTATCACTCTTACAGCCAGTATCCTCTGTGACTGACACAAGAGGGTGATGCTGCGACGTGTAAGTGTGTTCGCCCACACTGGTGCCCCGTAAAGGGCCATGGATTTGATGATCCCTAGATATAACCTGCGACAAAAAGATAACGGACCACCTATGTTGGGCAGTAGCCCACCTAAGGCTGAAGCAGCTTGCTTCAACCTAGGAGCCAACAGTTCAAAGTGGGCGTCGAAGGTGAGACGACCGTCGAGAACGAGACCGAGATATTTCATTGTCATTCCGACGGTAATGCGCTCACCGTCCACCACTATATGGGCTCCACGTGGCAGAGTCTGACGAGGTCCTCTGAAAAGAAGGGCCTCAGACTTGTTCAAGGCTACACGTAGGCCGAGCCTCCTGATGCGGGCCACCACATTCGCTACTCCAGTCGAAGCAAGAGCAGACGCTTCAGCAAAGGATCTCCCCCGGGCGGTGACCAGAGTGTCATCTGCATAGCACACTACGCACACGCCCGAGATGTTGTGACCTCTTAGTGCCCAGTCGTAGCCGATGTTCCACAAGAGCGGCCCAAGGACCGACCCCTGTGGAACACCACACGACATGCCTCGACGTCCAATCCCCCCACGACTCGGGTACACGACGTAGCGATCACCGAGGTATGACTCCAAGACGCGGCGGAGGTAGAGCGGCACTTGATGGTAGTTAAGTGCCTCTCTAATGACACTCCAGGGAATGGAGTTAAATGCGTTAGCGATATCCAGGGACACCGCCAACACAACCTCCCTCTGGGTAACCGCCTCCTCCACTAACGTCTTAACCTTCAGGATCGCATGAATCGTGGAGCGGTTTCTACGGAAGCCAAACTGGTTTTCGGCCAGATCTGGACCTTCTCTCCCTAGGTGTGCTACAAGACGTGCAGCTACAATTCGTTCGAAGAGCTTGCACGTCTCATCAAGTAACACAATAGGGCGGTACGCAGATGGCGAGTCAGCCGGACGTCCACCCTATTTCAGGAGAACGAGTTTACCTGTTTTCCAAACCTTTGGAAATTGGCCGTTCTCCATACAGGCGCTGAGGAGTCGAAGAAAGCGAGGACCTAAGGCTTGGAGGGATAACGCTACAGCTCTGCCCGGGATCCCATCTGGGCCTGGGGCAGTTTTCTTCGCACGCATCTTAAACACCGACATTCTTAATTCCACTTCAGTCACCTCAGTGTCTGTGTCTTCAGCATATTGTTGTTGCCCTGACATCGCTGGTGGCTCAAAACCCTGGTCATCAGGGAACAAGGCTTCCACCACTCTCTCTACAAGCTCAGGCTCAAGGGTCTCTGTCAGCGGAGGAGCATAAGGACGAAGTTTGCCTCGAGCCATGCGAAAAGGTCGTCCCCACGGGTCACTGTTTAGAGACTCCAGCATCTCTTGTCGTGCTCGTGCCTTTGCTTCTCTGATAGCCTGTACGAGCTCCTTTTTGGCGGTTCTGTAAGCTTCATAGAGGACAGCCTCCCGCTCAGCGTCATAAGAAGTGAAGCGTCGCCCTCTCCGATGCCTTGTGTATTGGCGTCTCATCACTACGCACTCCGTGCGAAGCTCTGCAATATTCGCATCCCACCAATACACTTGGCGTCTTGGCAGTCTAGATCCACACCGGGGCATTGCCGCATCACAAATGCGCGTCAGTGATCTCCGAAACCACATTGCTTCCTGGTCCACATCCACTCGTTCCTCCGGAATGGGGTTCCAGGCCTCAACCAGAGAAGCTTCTTTGGCCGTATCACGTTCAAGGCGCATAAGAGCCCATCTAGGACCTACGTCGCGAGCTGACGATGCAGTAGCTATAGAGCCAGAGATTTGGGCCAAGACGTCAAACCGAATATATCGGTGGTCCGACATCGTCTCTACCTCTTCAATGACCTTCCAGCCTCGGATCCGTGTAGCAACGCCAGGGCTTGCGAATGTCAAGTCGACAATTGAGCCACCTCGACTCCGCCAACACGTTTGCACCGATCCACGATTCATTACCGCTACGCCAAATGTCGCCGCCCATGTCTCTAGCTCTCTGCCCCATGCATCGGTTCTAGAAGACCCCCACGTCGTTGACCAAGCATTAAAGTCCCCTAAAATGATCACAGGGTGTGATCTATTCGGGCCAATTAGATCCTCCACCTCCTGTAGGAACTGTTCAAACTCCGCGAGCGTCCGGTTAGGGGAGAAGTACACTCCCACAAACAAGACACCCCCAAGCAGCCCGGAAACACAACCCTGACCTCTCGCAACGGCATTGAAAGGTGGGGAACCGACGGCTGCTCGGGAAGTCATGGCCACAACTCCCGTGGAGTCCGCAACCCAGTCCGAGTACCGTTGTACCGAGTAAGGCTCACAGACAACCGCCACTGATATTGCCCACTGCGCTGCAGTCGCAACCATAAGGTCTTGAGCTGCAGAGCAGTGGTTAAGGTTCACCTGAAGCACTTTTATGGTTTTATCCATTATTCGGATTGGATGGTGTACCCCTCACGCCCTGGTTTGCTTGACCACGACCTCTACCACTTCTCTTTGGCAACCCTAGCTTGCAAGAGCTACCACCCACCACGTGAGTAGCTGGGTTCCCCGCTGAAGCACATCCTTCACAGTATGGATCTGCTAAGCAACTGGCAGACCTGTGCCCTGGCCTGCTGCATCGGAAGCACAGAGTGCTTCGGTCCACCTCTGAGGTGCAGGAGCGTCCCACGTGGCCTCGTTCCATGCATCGGAAGCAGCGCAATGGTCTGGGTTCGAGGACTTTAACCGGAGCCGCTACCCAACCCACAAGAACTTTTCCGGCCTGAGCAATCTTTTTGGCAGCTGCAATAGGGCAACGCGCGAAAACCACCCCAACGCCTGAAGGACCCCGGCGAACCTCGCCAGTTTTGACAGAGGTGACTGGAACCTCCCCTAATCCGGCCAGAGCAGCTGCAACTTCCAGTGCTGTAACGGAGTCATCCAAACCAGTTACTCGCAGATCAGAGCATTTAGTCGGCCTAGAGACTACAACGTCATCGCCGTAGGAAGTAAGCTCCTCCCTTAACCGCTGGGCTAAAGCGTCCGCCTTAATGGCATTATCCTCCCCAGCGACTTCCATGATGGCAGCTCCTGTCTGGGCTTTCCGGAATCTGACACCGTCTTGTATACCCAGACTGCGGAGGTCAATCTTGGCCTTCACTTCAGCAATCACCCTCTCATAGGTGACACTCTCTTCTGCACCCTGGCGCAGAGTCAAAATAACTGCAGCAGATTTGGGTGGCTGCAGTCTAGGTCTTGAAGTTGTTGCCACAGACCTTAACACCTCCGTTCTCTTCGCCGACGTGACCTGGGACCGGGCCACTCGGGGTGCTCTTCCTATCACTGTCGACCAACCAGCATTCGTACTAACAGCAGCGGCAGGCTGAGTAGCAGACGATGAAGCTTCACGTCCCTGAGTTGCTTCTTGAGCGGCTAGGGTCGCCCCCCTGACTCGCCTTTTCCTCTTAGGGTGTACAGCGGGAGCCTGAGAGAGGATATTAGGCTGAGATGATGAACTCGCTATTATTTCTCCACCTCTTCTTCGCTCTGCCACCAGAGGTGGCCGCACTGCTGCCGGCTCTATAGCCACAAGACGAGCGTTAAGCATCGTTATCTGGCTTTGAATAGACCTATTGGTCTCCTCTTGTGAGAGCCTATCTCTTCGGCCACGAATGTCTACCAAAGGAAGTTCTTCTACCTCCATAGATGGACGCAGTACGGACGATCGCAGCTCTGTTCTGAGCTGTTCAACTTCACCTCTCAGTGCTGTCAGTTGAGAGTGGAGACGCGCATTCTCCGCTTGAAGTTTTCGTGTCTCATCATTGACAGAGCGTCGACCTAGCTCATCCACCACTTCCGACATATATAGGACTGCGTCCTGCAGACCCCTCTGCCAAGAACCGTTAAGGTTCTTTGAACAAGTGGCTACCTGCTTCACAGCCGCAAGGCAAATCGCAGCCTGCCTGTTGAGAGCAGCCGCAGGCTTGTCTTTCGCCGGTAACTGATCCTCCTCCACGGCAGCACTTCCAGCTATATCACCCAGACGCTTGAGGTCCTCCATGCGTGAGCTCTTACTAGGCCTAATAAAGCTGGCAACGGTCAAACAGCCGCTAATGTTTCCGCCGCCGCCGATTTTTTGCAGGTCCTGCTTTCTCCTGGTGCTGCCATATCCTTCAGATACATGTCCTTAGTACATGATGAAGACGGAGTCGGAGTCGGAGTCCGAGACGGAGGCTCGGTTTGCGACTCGTGGCGCGACATCGGTCGCACCCAAAGGGCACCGTCATCATCCCACTCCAGGCTGCACTGACTGCCGCCCCTGACTAAGCTTGTGTCCCGACTTCGGGTTCTAGAGCTCACACTATCCTCTATACTCCCTCGTATTTCTTCATCTCCCTCGTTCGACTTTCGCTCTTCTTGCCCTCCCCCCCCATGCAACACTACCCCCCCATTACTAAGATTCCCCATTTCCATTTCCATGTCCCCCTCTCCCACAACATCAGCGTTAGTTGACCCCCCCAGATTACGATGGGGCCTGCCGACCGAGGTCGGGTGGGATTCTCCGTCCGCATTGCGGCCGGTACCCACCTGGGTAGAAATTTTACCAAGCGCTTCCGTCATTTTTGTTTAATATTTTGTGTGTTTGGACCTATGCTACTGTTTGTGTACGTATGTGTTTATGTGTGTGGCTCGACCTCTTCGGTGATGAATCCATCGGCAAGGACGAACCGTGTGTGTAGGTGCATGCGAGTGAGTATGTGTAGATGTGTGTATACCGTGTGTGAGTGCGCCCCAAGCCGGTGGGGAATCACCGACAAGGAATTTAACGCGTGTTATGTGTACCTACTATGCCAAACCATTAGCCAGCGCTGATCCATAGAGAGGAAAAAGTGCCACTCTCCATAGATCAACGCTGTTTCCACCCACGCCACGAGGAGGCTGTTCGACTAGTGGGCAACATGTCCCTACCTATCTTTGCTCTTGCCCTATATTGGAACAAATTAGATGCCTAATGGAAATAAATAACTAGAGTTATAAGTTAATTTAATAAAGGAAAAATACAGCTTCAAAAATTTTATCACTCGCGCCTGCAGATCAGTGTCTATGAAATGTGCCATGCAATAAAAAAACAAATTACGAAATATACCTAGAGTTGCTCAATCAAAACCTGAAACAAAAGCCACGACTATTTCTCATGATTTCAGCTTGTAAATCGATATAAAGAACAAAGATCGCGACAAAATGAATGGATCAAAAAGATTTTACATCGTTCAAAATATTGCAAACAACCCCAAAACAATGTTCACCGTAAAAGCTCAAATATCAAAGAGAAAATTCTATTTCCGAATGTAAATTTAAAAGTTGTAACACTGGTGACGATGTTACTTGACAAAACTGTAATAAACTTCGAATCGAGTTGACAAAGTTAAATACAAGGGCTTGTCGAACATTGTTAGTTGTGGGCATATTGCGTTAAATAGATTGTTTTGTCTGATATTTCGATCAATTTATTTGACATAAATATTAATTAATAACGGGTATTTACGCTGGTATTTTTTTTAACACGGAGTACGATATTTCACCAATAATTTCAACTGGTTTGTTCACAAGACTCATGACCCGTGATTCATGGTAAATACCCCGTTATTTATTAAAATTCGTAGTAAAAACAACCATGTTAATTTAAAATTGTATAATTCATTTGATAGGTAGTCACTGTGGACAAAGGTCCGTATTCACTTTTGACTTTTGTCCCATATTCACTAACGATCATTGTCCCTTACAAGAGCATGACATAGCATTATAGGCCCGTTTATGAATACGGCTAAAAGAGTGGAATTTAAAAGTTGGTACCTACTGATCGACGTTACGAGGTGTAATGTAACATGTTGCACGGCGAGCATGTATGCAGTCACTACGGTAGTGTCACGGGGAAACCAACGACGTGGTCGAGGCATACTGACTGCATGACATGTTCGTGAACTTAGCATAGCATTGTATGACTGCTCGCCGAGTTATACTATGTTACATTACATATCGTTACGTCGTCGGTCAGTAGAATAACAGCAAGAAACAATTACATCTGATTCTACTTCGAAGAATGAGTCTGTATAAAGGTTCCGAAACGTAGAAACGGCATTGCGTCAATGCTGAAAAAACAACGCGATTAAAATCGGAAATTGAGTTCAAAAGTACTAACACTCGAAAACCTGCCTAATTAGAAATATTTTAAAGGACAAATACATCTTCAAAAATTTGAGGTTTGAACTCGCGCCTCTGGCACAGTACTCTGGGGCCATTCAAACTAGACTACGCGAGCTCCCGGAGCACCGGAGTACCGATCCGGAGGCGCAAGTTCAAACCTCGCCGCAAGTGAATTTCTGTAGACTATGTATTTTTCCTCTAAAATATTTCTAGTAGAAATGCTTTGAGTAGTAAAAACACTAATAGAAAATAAAATAAATTGCCGGATAAATACAAAATTAAACCTTTCAATTTAAAATAGTAATTCAAAGGAATTAATCGGATTCAGGTAACATTTTACGATACAGAACGTATTACATTACTTTATGAGGGAGTAAATATATCGGTTTTATTACCTTTAAATCAAGTGGAGTACTTACCTACGTAATACAATGGAATTTCATGAATTGAAAGTGATCTTACATTTTACCTACGGTCAGAATCCAAAAGTTGAAGGCAGTGTCCGGATTTTAGGTTAGTAAACAACATACAGCTCCATCTAACCCCATGGTATGCTACTAAGCTTGTGTTACGTTGACTAGACAACGGATATAATACTTATTATATTTATTTTTCTTCTGTGAAACGTACATTTTAAACATAGAAAGATATTTCTGGTCTGGGTGACCAGAAACAAATATTTATTTTTTGGCAAAACCGGCGGAATCAAACCCGCAACCTTCTGCATTGCAGTCGGATGCCCGACTCGCCACAGAGTAGAGGGCGTCAATATCTATAAAAACGATTTAAGTGGTTTTAAAGATGTATTTCTCTTTGCCAATTCTAGTTCTCTTTTATTTTCCAAATGTCTGTTTTCCTTTGAAACACCCACAATAAAGATTTTGAAAATTTGAATGTAATCATTGACTTTTGTTTGATGCTAACTGGAATGCAGATCTTACAAACATAAAAAATGTACACAAAAAATATAGAACCTCCTCCTTTTTGTGAAGTCGGTTAATAAGAGAAAGTACAAGCAGGTACATACAAATACTTGCGTAAAATTGAGTTTTACAAGCACATTTAAAGCATGATTCAATTATTTTTTAATCTACCAGTTTACAATGAGATAGATACATTAAAATAAATACAAAATAACTTAAAATGTAATTGTTCAGAGGTTTGGGAATAAGCGTTTAGCTGAAACCTATTTACAATGTCTTTAGTCTGAACTAAAAATAAGTTGATTTCAAATTCAATATTTATTGAAATTGCTATTAGCCGTTCAATTTAGGTCTATTTAAAAAAAGCTTAGTATAAAAAACCTGCGAAGTTAAAGTCGGATTCGCGTAAAAGAGAACTATTATCTCAAAAGTATTAACGTTTGTTTATCCATCCAATATATTCTTTATTATACAATAAATACCTAATAATTAACGAAGTTCCCGTAGAATCGAGACTTAGCGGGTGAAACCGCGGGGCTCAGTTAGTTAATTTATATTTTTCTATTTTCATTATTTGATGATATAGCGGGAACAGAAATATGTACCTACAGATTTGTGAAAATGTCAACTGCCTAGCTATCGTGATTCATGAGATACACGGACAGACTGACGGACTCTAGAGTCAAAATAAAAGAGTTCCGCTTTAACTTTTAGTACAAATTTGGCCTTTTCATCTAATTTGAAATGATTTATACAGCGCAAGCAACTTTTAATCCATGCTATTTACGGTGCTGTTAATAGTGCCCAGCATCTATTATATATCTCCCTCCCAGCCTAGTCAGCTAAACCTAGAGGAAAGAACTGGTCAATACTTCTAGAGCTAACTATGCTGTAGGTTTCCTCACGATGTTTTCCTTCACCGTAAAAGTGTGCGTTAATAACACACAGAGCTTTTTTGCTAGGATAAAGACATTGATGCATGGTCAGCCTGGATTCGAAGCCACGACCTTCGGAATGAAAGTTGGAGTATCTAAAATCTACCACTAGACCACCACCGCTTCTTTTAGTAAACCACTGCTTTAATTTCATGATTTTCTAATAGAGTTTATTAATTACTTTAGATCGTTTTTCTTCAAACTGTTATTATTTAATTTTAAAACATAGTTCCATTTCAGTTTAAAAGAGCAAATCAAAGAAAATTTAAGAAAACATTTTTCCTTTATACAATTTAAGATAAAAGAAAAAGCTCTAAGGATACGATCCAGTGGACTGGAACAAGTTAGCGTTTATTTATTAAAAGTCCTCGGGGAAAATCCTAAATGCGACTCTAATTGATGTGTTTATTATCTTTGTGAATACAATATTGTACCTAACTTGTACAATGGTTTTTGACTTTAATACTACGAATGCCATAGTTATTAATTCTTTTTATTATTTCAGCGCAAGCACCAGACGGATGACCATTTTAGAGGTTGAGTTAGGTAACTGGTAACTCACGGTGTTGGCGAGCTACTAAAACTACCTGTTACTTTGCATAATTGCCCTATTGTAATGTCACTCAGGTCACTTTCAGACAGGGTTTCTGAGTTCATTATTTCACTCCTGGCTTTAGCGTATGCGGGGCACTCTGCTTATACCAGGTGATAGCTAGTTTCCTCTTCTTCCAGACAGCTGGAACAAACGGGGTCATCCTTTTCTCTTATCTTTGTTATGTGTATGTTTAGCTGAAGGTCTCCTGTGAGGATTCCTATGATGATTCTAATATTGTGCCTATTACTATTGAAATAAGTTTTTTACTCAAAATTTTAGTTAATCCTTTGACTGGTGAAAACACATACGTTGTGTTTGTAATTTTGATTTAGCGATTTGCGATTTTGCGTAGGTATATTTTTGTGATTTACGATGTCAACGTCATTTCAAACTAACTTTACTAAGTTTAGGAAGTAAGCAAAACAGTTTATAGGTTTTAAGATCACATTATGTCATCATCACATCATGTGTTTCATCATGCTCCGTTCCATGCTGCGTTGGCATAGTCAATAGTCAAATAGTGTCTTTCATTAAGAAAATCATTTTGATACGTTAACTTATCCTGTGATTTTTGGGGGGTGCCATATATCCATCAATGTTATCTAAATAAAGATAAAAAAAAACTATGAATTTAATAGAGCGGTTTTGGTCTAGTGGTTATCTACCACCCGGCTTTCATTCCTACGGTTGTGGGTTCGAATCCAGGCCGACCGCGCGCCAATGTCTTTTTCTTTAAGAAAAAGTTATGTGCGTTAGTAACATCGCTTTTACGGTGAAGGAAAACAGTATGAGTAAACCGACATTACGGGCTAATTATGTTTTTATGCAATTCATTGCATAAAAACATAATTAGCCCGTTACGCGCTTTCCGGGCCCGCCCGCGCCCGGAGCGCCCGCCTTTCGGAACGCGCTCTTCGATGAAAAAAAAAACACAAGAAGGGCATAGGGTTTTTTGATATGTTTGCACCCTGCTGAAACTTGGTTAGTACCTGAGTTTAGTACATATCAAAGTCTGGTTCCAAACCTAGTATAAAATATTCATTCCACGAGTTTTAACTAATACCTAGTATAATATGAGTGAATTAATTGAATTTCATATGTGTAACATCGAATACCACATTCCTGTGAGCTTACAGTTAATCCATTTTTTTATTCGAGAAGTAGGTACGTGTTAACTAAATGGTAGGTAATTAAGTGATAAATCGAAAGCAAAAGAGCTTTACTGGGATAACTATCAATCTCAGAATTACCTCGAGATCGAGCATTTACACAGGAAACCCCCCCGCAGTTTCTACCTTATAAATTAAATTTGCCATTATTTATTCCAGTTTTATTTAATAAAATCAATTGAAATATATTGCTAGGTCATTAGATGGAAATGTCTGAATTTGTAAAAGTTTTTTAACAGCAAAGTAAATATTTAGATTTCTCTGAACGTATAAATTAACAAAGGCTAATCTCAAAGCTCGGTTTGTTTACTCTATTTGGAACTCAATACAAAAATACTGAACGTTGCGAAATTGCGCTATGAATGTGCTTAGCGTAGAACTTTTACCTTTAAATACGAACAGAAAGAGAACTCTTTTAAATCATCGTTATCATCATCTCAGCCCTTATCCGTTCACTGAGTACATAGGTCTCCCCCATACGACGCCACTAATAGCGATAGCGAGCTACCTCCATCCAACTACTCCCCGCTACATTAAAGTCGTCGGTCCACCGCTCCTTTAAATTAAACGCCTAAAATCCTACTAATATTGTAAATATGAAAGTATATTTGCACCTAAGTATAAAATGAAAAAGAAAGTATGTTTGTTAGTCCTTCACGGCATTTTAATTTTATAGGTATTTACATATTAGCAAAAGCTACTGAACTGAAACTTTGTACCTGCGAGTATGTACTTATGCATACTTATACCTATGCATGAATTAATTAATACATAGGCTACTATTTATCCCGATATTCCCGCGGGTAAGACCACGGGGCGCCGCTGGTTTTAAAATAAAGACCTTCACTTAAAATTATGTTAATATTTTAATACGTTTAACATTTTCATAAAGGTAATAGCTCTCATACGGACGACAGCGTCAACGGCAATACGACATTCATCGCTATTCGTCACTCGCTCTACTTAAAATGACTATGGGTTGTTGTTACAAATACTTGGTTTACTTTGAAACTTATTAATGTTATTCTTCAATAGTACGAGTTTAAATAGTTTTATCACTCTCTTTTAATGTTAAAGTATTCAGGTTTCCCTAAAAACTCTTACTTGACCTAACAACTGCTATCTACCATAGGAACCAGTTGGTTATGGTTGCACGGTTCCGGGGGATTAAAGCAGTTGCTTTAATTTGCCTATACCAATGAAAACACATAGGAGTTCAAGTTAATTTTTGGCGCACACTTTATCAAGCACCCATCCGAATAATGACCATGCTAGGCGTTTCTTAACCTGCACGACTTCACAAGATACTTAAATTGTATTTTTGTAATGTGTACCTTGAAGGAAACCAAAGTTGCAAAATGCAGGCAGCATTATGTAAATTCTCTCTCTTACAAACCACACCACACCTAGTCACAGGCATCGCCTAAATATTAGGGGTTAAAGTATGAAATTGCCGATTTGTACCGAAAATCTTAATTGTTTATTTTTTAAATTTTTAACAAATTTATTTAATCAAAATAGTTGCCATTATTATCTATACATTGCTGCCATCTAATGGGAAGGTTATTAATGACTTTGCGATAGAACTCCGACGATCTAGACTGCACAAACTGTGTGAAAGCATTTTGTACTGCCTCCTGGGAAGAAAACTTCTTGTCACGTAGATAATTGTCCAAATCACGAAAAAAATGGTAGTCCGTTGGAGCAAGGTCTGGTGAATACGGAGGATGACGAATCGTTTCTAAGTGCAGTTCCTGAAGGGTCAAAATGGTTTCTCGTGCTGTGTGAGGTCTCGCGTTGTCGTGGAGCAATAATGGTGAAGATCGATTCATGAGTCTGGGCTGTTTTACTGCTAGTTTTGTCAACATGGTTCGGAGTTCGGCACAATAGACATCTGCCGTAATTGCTTGACCAGATCGAAGAAAACTATAGTGAATAACACCATGCTGAGACCACCAAACAGTTACCATTACCTTATTATTGGTAAGTTTTGCTTTAGGACACTGTTGTGGCATTTGACCTGGGGTCAGCCATTGCATTTTTCTTTTCCGGTTATCATAAAGAATCCACTTTTCATCACATGTTACAATTCGATCCAATATTCCTTCATTTCTGTACCGGTTCAACAAGGCAACACAAGTTTCAACACGCGTTTCTTTCTGCAGATCAGTCAAATCATGAGGCACCCATTTTTCGTATTTTTTTATTTTATTGATTCGACGCAAGTGAGTCAATAAAGTGGGTAAGGTAACGTTAAACCATGCCGCTAATTCCTGGGTAGTTTGACTAGGATCGGCTTCCACTATCTCTCTTAATTCATCGTTATTCACCTGTGTGGGCGGTCTTCCTCGTGGCTCGTTATTTAAGTCGAAATTTCCATCACGAAAGCGTTTAAACCAAAATCGCACGGTGCGTTCATTAGTAGACCCCTCTCCAAACGCAGCATTGATATTGCGGGCTGTTTCTGCCGCGTTAGTTCCGCGTCGGAACTCGTATTCAAAAATCACTCGAATTTTCGCAGTATCCATCTTTCTTGTCTAAATTGAATAACAAAAACAATTGAAAGTCGATATTCAAATGTTTCACATTTTTTAAAAAAAGAACATCACAGAAACCATTTGAAAAAAGTTTCATTCGAAAACCTCAAACCATGAAGATTCTATGTCAATTCAAAGAACCTATTGCAATAAAACGGCAATTTCATACTTTAACCCCTATTATATAAATCGGTTACAGAACGTAACCTGTTTCATACAACTAGATTGAGATTCCAAGCGGCAATAAATCATCCGTCTGATGCCATCTAAACAGAAACAAAAGAAATGAAAGTGACAGTTTGACAGCTGTCATTTGAAATTGATATCTCGAAGCATGGAGGTAAGATAAATAACTAAGTCCATTTCTCGAAGAGCTCTGTCTTTTCTGCAAATAATGTAGTAGTAGTAGGTTCATGCATTTCGGAGACAAACAAAAGCACATATTATTGTGACGTCATTACAATCCCACAATATTATGTCGTCTTTGTCGTGCAGTTGTCATCGTTCCCTGTCGTTCGCCTATATCAGCCCTAATTAGTCGCTCTTACAATCAATTACAAGAGGTCCCTTGAAAATAGCTTCAAAATCCAATTGGAAGCTTTTGATGAATATTAAATTGAGATGAGATGAAAATACATCACAATAAAAAAAAGAGGGCAGGAATAGAAGTAGATATTTTGAAGTAGAGTAACAGCACAAATTGCGGAATTTTAGACATTTTGAAAAAAAAGGAATTATGAAAACTATTGCTGTGTAACATATCGAAATTTTTTTTTGAAAATCTCTAGAAGCTATGTCTTCAAAGCTGTTAGAGATTCTAATCAATGTGCCAATTTATTTTATCTACGCCTTTACGCCCTACCTATTTCTAACTTTCAACTCAATTTACAAGAAAAATTGTAGATAGGAACTACAAATTCAGTTACAAGACTTCTCGGAAATCAACACAGAGGTTAGGTAGGTACATGCATAGCTGTGAAATTCAATTTATGCACTCATGTGAAGATGTAAGAAAGCCTGAAACTTGCAAAATGATAGTATACAAGTTGTATATAAACAAAATCAGTGTTGGCATCGATGGTTGGCATTTATGGTTAATATTTATTTGATTCATATACCTATGAATAAAAGTGAAAAGGTTGAGAAAAATTATATCAGATTTTGTCTATAGGTACCTATAAAAAGTTTTATTTTTGATTCGGTCGTATCACTTCAAGCAATTCAAAAGCTCGATTATATTAACTACACATTTCCATACAAGATAATGTACTTGTACGTTCAACTAAAAGCTTTTTTTATTAAGCCAGTTTTTACTTAAAATTTATATTTAGATATCTATGTCCCGAAAGTGTTTTAGTCAATCCAAAGACGACCCAAGTATAAACGAGTCAAGTAATTGCCTTGGCTGTCTTTGTCACATTTTCGCTAAAGTCTATAATTGTCATCCGAATGTAAGGGATCGTATACGTTAAATCCGGTAGCTGTGATTTTTTACCTGCTTGTTTATGATGTTGGCCAAAAGAATAATCCAAGTTTGTGACCTCGTGCACCGGACGCAACCTTATCAAAAATCAAAACAACTACATTTTTTTTTCAAATTTTGGCGACTATATCCCTAAAAGACTAGTTTTTAAGTCTAAGCAGAAGAAAAATATTGTTTGTTGCGAAGCATATTCTGCATCAGCCACAAGTTTGGCGAATGTGAAATTCAAATACATGTTTTATTGAACCTTCTTCTAAGGTCTGCAAATAACAGAATCACGATTCATTAAGTTTTGTTCGATACTTTTTTACTTTGAAAATTGTGCTGTATTTTCTATATTTTACTCTTTTCTTCTCTATTATACTATATATCGAAACAATTTTTTATTTAATACAAAGGAAATAATCAATACTTTAAACTGCTTATGTGATGATTTTTAATATTGCTTAATTTCCGTAAAATTATTGAAAAATGATTTGAGACTTACGCCTTTTCAGTTTCGTGTTAAAAGCATGAAAACCTTCAATCTAAAATCAACTGTATTACAACGCATCTAAGTAGACGTTGCGCCAACCTCAGTCCGCCGTCTGGCGCCGTCGAAGGTGGACCTATGTCAGTTTTCGCTCCCAAATAATTACGTAATCTATTTTAAATTATATTTCGTATAGATTCGAACTTTTTACATTTTTTCCGGCCAATATGAAAATAATTGTTATGTTATGACAGTCATGTCAAATCATACCTACTGTCATAAAACTGTCTAGCATTGTTGTGATTGTTGGTAAAACGTAGTGATTATTTATCTTTGATATTTGATTGTTGTTGTACTAAAAAAAGAAAGACTAAATAATTACACAAGAAATAAATACTACAAAGATAATAAAAAATATAAATAATCTAAGGTGAATGACCATTGAGTCCAAAAATGCCCATCACACTGGTGGCATTACCCCGTTGAATCGCCAACGATACTATTTGTACTTAGTGTTGCAATCAGAGTAACTGTATTTACTAGCAATTTGCAATAAAAAAAGCTTTTTCCAAATGAAAGCTTGCTAAAACATCAAAAAGAAATCTAAATATAGTAAGAGAGGCGAAAAAATACATCTATTTACCTTTTCCATTGTCAAAATGAAAATTGAGATAGGTACTTACCTACAAGGATTTTGCGGAATTAATATAATAAGTATCTACACTTCATCAAGGTAATGCAAGCTAATAATCGACCATTACAAATGAGAAAGTAACTCTACCAGGCTGTGGTTCATTTTCTCGCCCAAGCCGCTAAACCGATTTTGATAAATTTCGATTCAAAGATAGATGGTACTTTGGCAAAGGTTACTTTTGAAATTGATATTCCCGCGGGTTCGGGACTTACACGTGTGGAACCGAAGGGCGCAGCTAGTACTTACATACCTACTAATCTATATCTATTATCTATACTTCTGTAATCTATCTATATCTATAAAACTCTTTGTCCTGACTGACTTACTCACTGACTGAACCGCTGGTAGAGAGAGATGAAATTTGGAAGGTGTGTTCTTTGTGATCTAGGCATCTGATAATAATATTATTACAAGTGATTCAACGAACAGTGGACCTCGTGGGAACTAATTATTGAAAGGGCTCTTTATATCATCATAATAGAGCAGAAAAATCGGATCACATAATGTTTAGATATCTAGTACATCCTTTTGTGGGGGAACTACCCCAAAAATTAAAATCCCCCACAACAAATAAAATCTATTTACTCATAGAACTTGTATACCTTTCAAGTTTCATTAAAATCGGATCTCATAGTGCGGAGATAGCTGTTACCGCTTTTAGTGGGAGAATCACCCCACCAATCAAAAAACCCCCACGACAAAAATAGTAAGTTTACACATCTACGGCTCAACAAAGTAATTTTACACACCTACTGCTCTACAAAGTAATTTTATTTGACCACTAGCTGCGCCCCGCGGTTTCACCCGCGGAAGTGAACGCGTTATCACGGGCGCGGGCGGCCAAGCGGTTGCACTTTTTCGTTCATACTCGGATTCTACTAATTGGATGTCGATGCAAAGTATACCACGACCTTCCTCGAAAATTGAACTATCCAATATTGAAAACCAGATTTCAATCGGATCAGTAGTTTTTAATTGTATAAGAAACAAAGAAACAGACAGACATGAATTTTAAAAATTATATAATTTTGTTCTATTATTTTTCCTAAGTCCACTAGACCACTTTTTTTTTTAAATTACTTCCAAGTACAGACTTTTTGTTCTCTCTTTCTTTATTATAAGTATAGATAGATATAGATAAGAAAAGGTCAACGTAAAGCGAGCCTTTATTCCCTAGGTGCATAAAGTGCCATTATACACCTAAGTAGGGCATAATAGTAGTATATGCACCGAGGTACTAAAGCCCTGTCTTATATAGCGGGCGTCATGTTGAATCCAAAGCGTACGTATCTTGAGCGAAGCGAAGGAGTTATGTACCTAGAGTCCTGAGTGAAGCGTGGAATTCAAGCGCCCAAGATAAAGACAGGCTTTATTACCGAGGTGAATATTCTACTTTACACATCTACTGCGAGACAATAAAGAGGCTACAAAAATAAGAATTTAATTAACAACAAAATAATAGATTAATGCTACGTGTATGAAATATATTTACAGCTCTATTTTAGCAATATTTTAAAGGACAAATTTATCTTCAAAAATTCACTCGCGACGAGATTTGAACTCGCGTCTCTACGTGAGTGAATTTTTGAAGATAAATTTTCCCTTTAAAATATTTCTAGTAGATATGCCTTGTGCAATAAAAACAAATTATGAAATAGCTCTATATTAATTAAATTTAACAATGATACATCAAAATGACAAAACCAAGCATCGGCTTTAGTCGATGAAATAAGTTGGGGCTTTATATTAACTAAAACTTTTTGCCTTACCCTTCCGTCGAAATAAAAATAGAAGAATAATAGCCCAGTTTTTATTTTTTTTATGTGTTATGTCTAGGTGGCCAGTTCCAAGTGGACGTATGCTACCTGAACCTTAGTTCTAAATTTAAATTACTTTATGCCCTAGGTGTATAATATCGCTTTACGCTGACCTTTTTGGTCAAATAAAGTAACTTTGTTGAGCAGTTATAGGTGTGTAAAGTAATTTAAATTTGGAACTAAGGTTCTGGTAGCATACGGCCATTTTGAACTGGCCACCTAGACAAAACACATAAAAAAATAAAAACTGGGCTATTTTTCTTCTATTTTATTTCGACGGAAGGGTAAGGCAAAAGTTTTAGTTAATATAAAGTAAAGTAGAGTATTCACCTCGGTAATTAAGCCTTTATCTTGAAAAAGATAAAGACAGGCTTAATTAATTAATAAGTGCGCTTGATTCCCACGCTTCACTCAGGACTCTAGGTACATAACTCCTTCGCTTCGCTCAGAAGTAAGTTTTTGAAACCCTCGCTGCGCTTGGGAGTTAACTCTAGAGTTTTTCGTATGCTTTGGATTCAATATGACGCCCGGTATATAAGACAGGGCTTTAGTACCTCGGTGCATAAACTAATATTATTTGACCAAAGAGGTCAACGTAAAACGAGTAATGACTCGCTAAATATCTAATGTGATATCTGGGAAGTAAAATGCGCGTTTAAGCCCTAGGGAATAAAGTAATTTAAATTTGGAACATTAACATTTGCTTGTATTACAGGTATTTAATAATAAAAATCAGACTGGTACATTCAGGCTCTGGGCCAAATGCACATTGCAAACAAAAATAATTGTCTTTTGGCCGCATGGTTAGGTGATAATAAAATGAAAATAGAAATACCGGAAAAAGACGATCAATTTTGGAAAAAAGAGATGGAACCGAAGTTAACAAGTTTTTACATGGAATGCTTACTGCCTGAGTTGATAGATCCACGCCATCCCAGAAAAAGAACAATTCTCGATCCAGATTACATAACCGTCAAAAAGAGTGTTTGTCAAACCTCTTAATCTGAAATTCCATCGAGAAAACGACTACTTCCGCCTATTGAAAACCATTCAATAATTGTTACACCACCAGTTCAACGTAGGAAATTGGAATTTCATGAAATGTAAATACTTAATTATTTGTAAATAAAAAGGAGTCAGTTTTGTTTACAAATGAAACTTTTAATGCAAGAGTAAATAGTAATAATATTAAAAACCTATTTGTGAAAACTGTAAAATGAAAAAAATAAGATTAACTCCATAGTTTTTCTGTTCGTTGCGCTGATATTTTTGTATCACAACATTTTTGATGAAGTTGCAACAAAACCAATTTTTCATCTCTCCCGTTCGGAAAGTTTAATTTTCATGGGTAGATATCCGGGTTGAAAGTAGCTCATTTCATCCCTAGGGTGGAAATATAAAAATATTTTTTAATTATTGCAACTATTTGACAAATTTTAAGGGGTATTTAAATAATTAAGTAGCTCTCAAATTTTGAAAGGCCTCAAATTTAAAGTAGATTTAAAATTGATTAAAATTTGAGGCCACTTAAAATTTGAGGGAAACTTAAATTATAAGGTAGCTTTTAAATTTTGAATGGCCTCAAATTTGAATTAGATTAAAAATTGATTAAAATTTGAGGCCACTTAAAATTTGAGGGAAACTTAAATAATTAAGTAGCTTTTAAATTTTGAATGGCCTCAAATTTGAATTGGATTTAAAACTGATTAAAATTTGAGGCCACTTAAGACTTGAGGGCTACTTAAATAATAAAGTAGCTCTCAAATTATAAATATGAGGCGCCTTCTATTTTCTCATAGAGGGTAATAAAAAGTAGAGTGTATCACACTACTCTAGAATCCCTCACTTCGCTCTGGATTCAAAAAACCACTCTCACCGTAAAAATATTATTTTGCTTCATTGTAATACAATCTACTAACTATTCTCATAGTGGGCGATGAATATTTTTCATTCGAAAATAGTATTCGCTCCCGAGGTAGACATTCTAGTATTACGGTATGAATCGCGTTTGTTGCCTCAGATGAGGGAGGCCGGAAGGGCTCCGAAACGTCGGGCTTGTATTATAAAGCTAACAAAACAAACGCGATTCAAACCGAAACACAGTTTCAGCACGCTAGCTAATTGGTAAGTGTATCAAATTGAATTTGCAAGATTCCGCCCGGACTCCGGACAGACAAACTAACAAGAAAAGTGAGAATGGCACGACAATGGTCAAGTCTGTAATAAGTCAAATAGGTAATTGGTCAAGTCCACTATCGACAAGTTATGAATTTTTCCAAACATGCCATTAGCCTGGTCCACACTGTACGATCCACATGCTCCAGAATCTTTTATCCTATTTTCTCCCTCTCCGCTGCTTGAGCGCGAATAAGATAAAATATTCTTTAGCGCGGGGATCGTCCGGTGTGGATGCGGCCGATTATTCCCAGCTGTCCCCTCTAGCCCTGTCCCCGGGGTGACAATTCGTGGCGACTGTCCCCTTTGAAAGCTGGCTAAAGGGGACAAATGGAATTATGTTTCTCAGTTGTCACGGTGGGGGGGGGACAGATGGGAATCTGTTCTCCCATTTCTACCCCGCATGTGTGTGTTATAATAAAACTAGCTGCGCCCCGCGGTTTCACCCGTGTTCGTTAAAAGTACCCTAATGTACCATTATTATTTTAATGAACTTTATAAACGCATACCACTTGCATTCATAGTACAAAATATTACTATGAATGCAAGTCGTAAGGGGTTCGTCGGTTAGGGGTGAAGTTTGTAATGAAGATCTCGAGAAGCTCTATAACTTATGCTAAGAAACTAGTGGTCTAGTGTCAATAGTTTCCGAGATATTGACGGCTCAAGTTTGACAGCTGTCAACCAAACTGATGATCTCGAGGAGCTATATAACTTAGGCTGAGAAACTAGTGGTCTAGTGTCAATAGTTTCGGAGTTAGGTTAGATCGTTTTTTGTTTTTACTTCGATCGTCTTTTGTTTTCCACTAATCTCTTCTATTAACTTTTTTTTCCCAAAAATTTACAAAGTCTTTTTAGTATCTTCTTAGTGGGACTACTTCACCTCTAGAGTATATTAATATGTATGTAGTCGACTCGTCCCAATGTCTAAACTACCGTCCCTGGTCCCAGTTTCGAAGGGGACGACTTCACCCCTAATCCAAAATATTGCTATAAATGCAAGTCGTATGCGTTTATAAAGTTCATTAAAATAATAATGGTACATTAGGGTACTTATTACGAACACGGATGAAACCGCTGGGCGCAGCTAGTTCTATTATAACACCAACATGCGGGGTAGAAATGGGAGAACAGATTCCCATCTGTCCCCCCCGCCCGCCGTGACAACTGAGAAACATAATTCCCATTTGTCCCCTTTAGCCAGCTTTCAAAGGGACAGTCGCCACGAATTGTCGCCCCGGGGACAACTGGGGAAAAATTCCTAGTTGTCCCTCCGGGGAACAGGGCTAGAGGGGACAACTAGGAATAATCGGACGATACAAGTTTTGAAGATACAAAACAAACAACTTGCAAATTATTAAATAAATATTATTGCACGACATATACAGACAGCGCAATCTAGCTCCAAACTAAGCACTGGGCTTGTACTAGGGGTATTAGACCACGAATATAATACATATTATACCTTTTTTTTTTTTGTAAATACATACATATTATACATAGAAAGACACCCAGATCAGATACAAATATTTATTTTTAAGCATAAATATTTGCACCCGACGGGAATCGAATCCGCAGCCTTCCGTATTGCAGCCAGGCCCGCTAGGAGTAATAGTGTTCCGTGAGCCAGGCGGTCGCCCGACGCACCAATGAGGTCGTATTATAAAATACTTGACACTGGCTACTTTCCAAACGACCATAATCGGTTTACAACCTATGAAAAAATAAATAACAGTTTTGATTTCGCGCGCTTGGGCGCTAGATCAAAAAAGTTGCGATGTTCGAAAGTGCATACGTGTGCGTGTGACTCGTGGATGTAGGGGTAAGTGGGCGGGCCGTTCATGACATATTTTTTATTGGAGCTTCGTCTTAATATGAACTTCTCAGGACGTTTAAAAAGTTAGTAGTTTACTACACTTTCCACAATATCAGATTAGAATTGTCGCTGTAGACCCAATAGTTTTCGAGATATAGCCTTCCAAAATTTATCATTTTAGTTCGAAAAACCTATACAAAGAAATTGCCATAAAATATATTACTGCAAAATATACTTCCTAGCACTTTGAGTAATTACTTACTCAGAGTAAGTAGCTTTGACAAATACTGAAGTCTACTATATAGTGACAAATCATGTATTTTTATTCGTTCGGTCGTTTTTTTTCCTACTTTGATTCTACGAGTACTTCTTTTCCCAACTGTATGGCGTAAAAGTCTTCTAAGTCTAAAGTGTCACTGATAATTTTGTCTATGAATTCGAAGTTATTACCTGGAAAAGGCCCTAAACATAGATAATATCATTCATAGTTCATTCACGATAATTGGCTGGGGATTCAATTCGATTCGAAAAAGAAATAATGTTTAGTGTTATAGTGCGGTCATGGACGAATCATCGTTTAATAGATTTCGGTCGTCATTGGTTGCCTAGATAAGATAGCCCTAAGCCTGGATAAGGGCGCCTGGATTGAAATTTTTGGTTTGGAATATTTTTTCAAAATAATATCGGTACAATACAGCATTTATTCATTCATGCGTCTGAAATTTCCGATCGTTTGTTCATAGAAACATAGTAAGCCCCCAGTCGTAAACTGAAGTCGCAAACTTAAGTCATAAAGGCAACCACAGTAGCAATGCGTGAAGAAATAGAAACAAAGTTGTATTTAACAGTACTTTGGAGGAAAGCAAAAGCTTTTTAGTCGGGTTTATTGTCCCACGTGGTCAATGAAAGAATATCTAAACTGAAATTTCGAACAACTATGTTGTAGAATAATGTTTAGTTTTTAGTCCTGACACAGCATGAAGTGTGCAAAGAGCACTACCCTCCTACCGCTCTTTGCATGCGACATAAAATATGCTTTTGTGTTGAAAATTGAAAGTAAGACAATTTCAATGTCTTGTGTTCTTCGTGTCGATGGAACGAAAAATTGTCAAGGGAATGTGGTTAAACAACTAGGTTTGCGAGATCTTTGGATTAAATAGTTGAGTGTTTTAGCTATGCATACATGATACTCTCTTCCATACGAAACGAGTAACACGGCTGTCAGGTTTTGTTTTGAATTTATAGTTTCCTTGAGAGTTTGATGAATGTTAATAAAACTTATCTATTTCAATCAAGAAGACTTCTGAGAGGAATGCGATGAGTTTTCCGTTTTACTTTATTGTTAAGTCGCGCATCTGATAGTCGCTGTCGCTCGTGACTTTTACGTCAATAAAATGTTGTCTATTCCTATACTTGACCCCTTTCTATATCATCATTTTTTTTGTCGTTAGTGCACTTAAAATGGAAATAACAAAGATCTAACCTCCTAGTGCCTTATAATAGATCAATACTTTCCTACCTACTATCAGTGAACTGATAAGCATGGAAGAAGCCTTTCCATACTAACTCACCTCAAATAATAGCGCCAAAACTTACTCAAATACGAAGTATGTATACACAAACTACACACCACGCTATTAGCTAAGCAATTGGACCTTTGTTTATATTTTCACCAATTGTGCGTTAACAACGAGGACGGCCCGGCGGCAATACGCTGTTCTCTAACGTGATTGGTTCTTTGAATTACCCGAACCGAGTACAACCGAAGTGACAGATTTGTGTCGCGGCACAATTTCAATCATCACGACCTAATTTTACGTGGTGTCATTTTAAAGCGTAAGAATTACTTCCATGCTTATCCGTTCAATTCCTACTATTAAACATTTTAAACTTTTGGTACGAAACAGGAAAACTTCTGCTCATTCCTTAGCCGCTTAGCCTATTACGAATTACGCTCCTAAATCAAAAATGTTTAAAAATAATAAAAATACCGCGATTATAGGTCATCGGAAAGAAATGAGTTCAATTTCGAGGTCGTAGTAGGTATTTCATAATTTAAAAGCTAAAATAATTGAGAAATAAAAAAATGATGTCCTAAAATTAGGTTACCTAGAAACCTTGGTATAGCCTCGTCAATTTACTCTGTTTAAGCCTCATCACCATCAGTTATGAAGATTGATGGCCGATTTCTTTACAAACGAAACCTGGTCTGGTTTCAAGGTAACATTGATAAATCGGGGTTACCAATCCGAAGGACGAGAGCCGTTAAATGAGGCTAATTACTGCTATTTGTTTGTTTATCAGCTTCATTCATTTATTAGTAGTAAACAAAGTGAATTGTGGTTTTAATACTTGGTTTTGTTTTAATATTTCAGTTTTAGTTGCATCATGAAATTGAATGCCTAAGGCAAACTGCTAATTTAAATTTATTTTACACACCTACTGCTCTACAAAGTTACTTTATTTGACCAAAAAGGTCAACGTGAAGCGAGTATTTATTCCCTAGGTGCATAAAGTGCTCATTATAACCCTAGGGCATAAAGTAATTTAAATTTAGAACTAAGGTCCTGGTAGCATACGGCCATTTCGAACTGGCCACCTAGACATAACACATAAAAAAATAAAATCCGGGCTATTTTTCTTAAATTTTTATATCAACGGAAGGGTAAGGCAAAAAGTTTTAGTTAATATGAAGCCCCAACTTTTTTTTCATCGGCTAAGGCCGATTGTTTGGTTTCGTCATTTTAAGTGAGTAAGATTGTGAAATTTAATTAATGTAGAGCTGTTTATATATTTAAACACGTTGCATTAATCGATTGTTTTGTTGTTAGTTAAATGCTTATTTTTGTAGCTTTTTTATTGTCTCGCCGTAGATGTGTAAAGTAAAGTATTCACCTCGGTAATAAAGCCTGTCCTTATCTTGGGCGCTTGAATCCCACGCTTCACTCAGGACTCTAGGTACATAACTCCTTTACTTTGCTCAGGAGTTAAGTTTTTAACACCCTCGCTGCGCTCGGGAGTTAACTCTCTAGAGTCCTTCGTACGCTTTGGATTCAATATGACGCCCGCTATATAAGACAGGGCTTTAGTACCTCGGTGCATAAACTACTATTACACACCTACTGCTCTACAAAGTTACTTTATTTGACCAAAAAGGTCAACGTAAAACGACTCTTTATTCCCTAGGTGCATAAAGTGCACATTATACACCGAGGGCATAAAGTAATTTAAATTTGGAACTAAGGTTCTGGTAGCATACGGCCATTTCGAACTGGCCATCTAGACATAACACATAAAAAAAATAAAAACTGGGCAAATTTTTTCTATTTTCATGGACGGAAGGGTAAAGCAAAAAGTTTTGGTTAGTATAAAGCCCCAACTTTTTTTTTTCATCAGCTAAGGCCGATGTGTGGTTTCGTCATTTTGATGTAACATTGTTAAATTTAATTAATATAAAGCTGTCAATATATTTCATATACGTTGCATTATTATATTTTTTTGTTGTTAGTTAAATACTTATTTTTGTAGCCCTTTTATTGTCTCGCAGTAGATGTGTAAAGTAGAGTATTCACCTCGGTACTAAAGTCTGTCTTTATCTTGGGCGCTTCAAACCCACGCTTCACTCAGGACTAGTACATAACTCCTTCGCTTCGCTCAGGAGTTAAGTTTTTAACACCTCTAGAGTCCTTCGTACGCTTTGGATTCAATATGACGCCCGCTATATAAGACAGGACTTTAGTACCTCGGTGCATAAACTACTATTATTTCATGTTTTTGCAGGTATTTGCAGATACAATTAATTGTAATTGTTGTACCCTAATTAGGGTTTTTTTGTTTATGTACCTACCTAATTTTATTAATTTAAAATTAGTCTCAACGTTAATAATTTACTAAAAACTTATTTAATTTCGTTAAAAAGTGACATAATTTTCAATATCCCTATTTGTAATAATAAATATTCACCTTTAGGTTATTGTTTACTAAATCCACATTGCAACCTAATCAACACGTTGACCTAGATGTGCCATAGGTCAGACAAATTGACCATACGTCTATAAAGTGTAATAGAATATGCATAGAATAATAAATTTTAAACAGAGCTGGACATCTTCAACATCTAGTGCTCTGAGGAGGACATGTGCATAGAAATACATACTCTATTAATACCTCGTTATTACCCCAGTGTTCTATTTTTTAATTTATCCCACGATTGATATAAGGTGAAAGTTTGTGAGTGAGCTCTTTCACTCAAAAACCGCCAAACGGATTATGATGAAAAGTAAAAGTTTTAACTGTGTGTTTCTGCAATTAGTCCTATAACTGGGCCTTTGTGCGAGACTTTAAGCTGTGAGTTTTGCTCACGGTATTTTCCTTCACCGTAAGAGCGATATTAATAGTGCACATATTTTTTCTCAACAAAAACGACATTGGTTCGCGGCCGGTTTTCGAAACCACGACCATCGGAATGAAAGTCGAAGATACCCCGACCTGACCAACACCGTATTGTGTGTTATTTAGTGTATTTAAATAGCTGAAAACCTGGAATAATACATGCGGTTTTTATCTCGATATTCCTGCGGGATCGGGACTTACGCGGGTGAAATAGCGTTTTATAAAATGCCTATGTAACGATATGAATGGCAAAAAAACCAATGAATAATATTTTTGAATAACTAGTGCGATAATCACAAAAATTTCAAATCCACCATAAAAGTTAAAGTAAACCTAACAAACAAAAAGTTAAATATTTTTGTAATTTGTTTTTATTGCTCAAGGCATATCTACTAGAAAATTTTCCTTTAAAATATTTCTAGTAAACAAAAAGTTACAAAATAAATAGTCTAATCGTTTTGTCGAAAAATCATTACGTTACGAGCGATAAAAGAGGGCTGTGAAATTTCACACAACATTGCCTCGTGTTTTATGTTTGTCGAATTGTATTTGGCATTGTCGTGACCAAATTACATAATATGTTCTTTTACCGAGCCTGTTGAACGTGGGAGGCGAAACTAGGTTTTTTGTACTAACCTACAAGAAATAAGTTTGTACCCGTTTAAATGGCTTCTGAAAGGTGATTGCGGACAAAAGTTTTGTCGGTGTTATACTAAAATGGGGGCTGATTAGTTTCTACGCTACGCCCACTATACCAACATTCTCTTTATAGCGTAGGTATATACGAGATAAATAAAAAACATTGGATTTGTCCAACTTCTTTATTTATTGCTGCTTCTTTATTTAGTACTACTTGCAACTAGAAATCGAGGGTAAGATTTTAATGATGTAAGATGTAAGATTATTTAATGTAAGATTTTTTATATATATAACTACACATACAACTATTAACTGTACAATTGGCGTACAAAAACGTTAAATAAGCCTGTTCACGGTGCGGCGAGAGACGAACGACTTGACGCAAGCATTGTAACCGTTTATTCATTGTAATCTAAAATTGTAAAATAAACTTTGTAAAAACAAAATCGCTGATATTTGCTTGTACCTATTTTGTTTCAAAATAAAATTATATTTGTCTTTCAATTGTGAAACGTAGAAGGAGTTTTACATTTGTTGTTTTTGTTATGCAAATGGAAAGTAAATGGCTACCTAGGTACCTAGCAGTAAAAGCTTTGTGAAATACGCCGAAAATAGAACTATTAATTTTGGTTTCAATTCTCAAAAAAAGGAGTGTTGTGGGAGTTAGAAAGTGCATACAAGTTACTTTGCAGGTGAATAGTTTCCGAGATTTACAAAGGTTTGCTTTTCTGCTTCATGAGTAGGTATAGCTTAAGTTAAAATCTTTTACAAGCTTGCTAAAAATAATTAGTGAACCTTAGAGGAGTTGAAACATAAGCGGCAGATAATATAACAGAAAATAAGATTCAACATTATGCCCCGTCACTGGTAATTCAAAAGTACAGATAGAGAGAGTAACAAAAATGGACTACAAAAATGTACGGCATGGGAAAAACTGTTATCAATGCATAAAATACTTTCAAAATAATTTAATTTTATGTAGTAGCGGTGTTGGTCTAGTGGTAGATACCCCGACTACCATTCCAAAGGTCGTGGTTTCCGCGCACCAATGTCTTTTTCCTTGCGGAAAAGTTATGTGCGTTAATAACATCGCTCATACGGTGAAGGAAAACATCGTGAGCAAAACCCACGGCTTAGTTAGCTCCAGACGTATTGACCAGTTCTTTCCTCTGGGCATGGCTGACTAAGCTGGGAGGGTGGTATAGTTGCTGGGCAAGTCTACTCCACCTAACAACGTCCCAGGCACTACAGCGCCATAAATAGCATGGATTGAAAGTTGCTTGCGCTGTATAAATCATTTAAAATTAGATAAAAAGGCCAATTATATACCAAATAAAATACAGGCCGTGACAATACACAGAAAAGATTTTGTACACAAAACTAGGTGGCACAATGGGCGGCCTTATCGTTTAGAGTGACATCTTCCAGGCAACCTTTCCTGAGTTAACAACGAGATGGGAAGTTACTACGAGGGCAGTACTATGCATAGTCAAATGGTACCTATCTTGTTTTATAATTTCGATATAAATATTCCCCTTTTAATTATTTGAAATGACCTTAACTTACGAATTAAAACAAAATAACTTTCATTGTTGCTAATTAATCTGTGTTTTCTTAAACATACTTGCATTGTACCCCAAATTTGAGCCAGTTGAAAACAAGATAATAATATGCACTTACCTGATTACCCACCGTTTGTTTTGACAACATAGTATTTCGGATGGGGTCATACAATTTTATCGCAACTGTGGTCCATTTAGATTATTTAAATTGTTTAAACTAAGATTACTTTCTACGTGACTCTAGGTTACTTATTTTTCTGATTGAGTCTGTGTATGTTATTTATTATATTACAAAAAGTTTGACTATATCTGTAAACACCCTACGATATTTATCTATCTCTAACCATAAAGTGCTTTGTTCTTACTGACTGATTGACTGACTGACGGGTAAACGCAGACTTGAAACCGCTGAGAGAGTATATTATTATGTATAAGCATTTAATAAGACATCTTTTTCATTTGAATCACTGCGATTGTTATACTTTTTCTTTTGTTAATTCCTATATATTTTAGAGTTTTGCTTTGTTCGTAATAATGTTTTTCCCAGCGATCGCAAGATAAATGCCAATACTAATAAGTGATTGATTGATTAATTCTTTATTGCAACACACCACAATTAAATAAATACAATACGAGGAAAATACTTAAAAATTAGGTGGCACAATGGGCGGTCTGCCCATTGGCACCTAATACCTAATGGCACAAAGTGCATAAAACTACTGGGTTAAATTAAAATTTGAAAACGTGTTAGAGTTACTGAAATAAGAATAATTATGTAGGTAACTGTACGTGTAGGTATAGGATGATCGGACGTCTCGTTAACAAAGTAAATCATGTTAACCTAAAAAAGTGTTTATTAAGATAATGTTATTTACATACTTTGCAGTTATACCTACTTTTTAAACGTCTGACTATATTTCAATTCTGTTAGAAATTTACTGGCTTATAAAACATTTACGAGTAATAAATCTCACAAATGACTCGTTGTTATGATTCCATATTTTAATACCGTTTCAACAACACACGCTTGTGTTTCTGACTTTTTTTCGATTTAAATATGCTGTCTGTTAGAGAAGTTTTCTAATTTAACTGAATGTTTTATTTTGTACTATCTGCGCCCCGCGGTTTCACCTGCGTAAGTCCCGTTCCCGCGGGAATATCGGGATAAAAGTATATCTCTTTCTCCTGGTTCTAAGCTCTCCCCCCCCCTACCAATTTTCAGTTTAATCAGTTCAGCTGTTCTTAAGTTATAAATAGTGTAGCTAACAAGAGTCTCTTTTATAAATTATAGATTAAATTTAAGTATAAATTAATACGTAATACAGGACGCAATATACGTTAAAGCTTCAAACTCCGTTTTTTTTTTAATTGATAATAAACTTATGAAATACTCAAAAAACAAAATGCCGGCCATAAATCTTGAGGATTTGTCTGGCGTGCTGAAAAATTACCAATAAGGCTTGTGATTGAGTAAGGGTACTAACCCCTATTACAAGCCTAATAATACGGACCACGGCTAAATATTTTTATTCGCAAATACAGATATAAAATAAAAATATAACAGATACAGACATCTTAGAAAACACCCAAAACCAACCTCTCCATAACTAATCTACCATGCTTAAGATATAGCGTTTTTAGACAGATCTTGTCCCAGTGTACGGTTCTGTATAAAGGAAAACTGCCTCATACTCAAGTGACACCCAGAAAGGAAAACTGCCTCCAGACACCCAGAACTAGTAGTAAACATTTATGGGCTTAGATATTTTGGATACTTTTATAAGAGAACAACCCATAAGTAGGGGAAATATTAAGCACTCGCAGAGCAGCTCACTACAGTATAATGCTCGCTTTGAATTCGCTCGCTGTAACACCGGTCAGTACCCACCTTACCTTGAATAGCCTTTTTACACGACTGCCAAAGGAAGTGTTATGTTTTTGCCGTGAGTGTATGTATGTATGTATGTGACCTATTTTTGTGCCGTCGTAGGGCCTAAACGGCTGGGCCGATTTAGATAAACGATACGTCGTTAGATTCGTCATGACCGTGAGAGTGACATAGGGTACATTAAAATAATAAATAAATAAAAATAAAGATTTAAAACGCTATAAAGCAAGATTTGTCTTGACCATAAAAACCGAGCAAAGACAACGGAACGTTCCTTAAAAACTTTTCGATTTGACTTTGACGCCGAGTTTCAACTTTTGAAGGAATTTGAATGTTTGATTTGTCAGTTTGTCAGAGATAACATAAATAACAATTACTATGTTTACAATAAATAATTAACTAAAAATTTAAAATGTCGCGCTATGGATAATGGATAGCAAGGCTAATCCGCTAGGACAAGAAACCGCCAGCCTTTGTATCACCAGTCGCAACGAAGTTTTCGGATTTGGTAATTATATTTTAAGATGAATACCTGCCTACTTCATAGGGGATACCTACTTCTCTGCGACAAACGTTCAATCGAATTTTGTTTCTTCGAGAACTTTTCATCGATACCTCTGTACTGCGACGCTTTATTAAATCGACGTAATGTTACTGCGATGTTACGTTACATCGAAAAACTATACTGCGAACGATTTTACTGCGAAAATACCATACTGCGAAGGGCTAGGGGGGAAGTCGTCCAACTTGAAACTAGGACCAGGGACCAATTATACTCTTTTGAATATGATATTAGTCTAAGTGGGTCTAGCGTAAGTTATAGAGCTCTTCGATATCTTCATTTTGGATGACAGAGAGCCGTATCACTTATGCCAAGAAAATAGTGGCCTAGCGTCACTAGTTTCCGAGATATTGACGTTTTAAGTTTGACAGCTGTCATCCAAAATGAAGATCTTAAGAAGCTCTATCATTTATGCTAAGATAGTAGTGGCCTAGCGTCACTAGGTTCCGAGATATTGACGTTTTAAGTTTGACAGCTGTCATCCAAAATGAAGATCTTAAGAAGCTCTATCACTTATGCTAAGATAGTAGTGCTCTATCGTCAATAGTTTCTGAGATATTGACGTTTTAAGTTTGACAGCGGTCATCCAAAATGAAGATCTTAAGAAGCTCTATCACTTATGCTAAAATAGTAGTGGCCTAGCGTCACTAGTTTCTGAGATATTGACGTTTTAAGTTTGACAGCTGTCATCCAAATTGAAGATCTTAAGAAGCTCTATCACTTATGCTAAGATAGTAGTGGTCTAGCGTCAATAGTTTCCGAGATATTGACGTTTTAAGTTTGACAGCTGTCATCCAAAATGAAGATCTTAAGAAGCAGAGCTACTTATGCTAAGATAGTAGTGCTCTATCGTCAATAGTTTCTGAGATATTGACGTTTTAAGTTTGACAGCTGTCATCCAAAATGAAGATCTTAAGAAGCTCTATAACTTACGCTAGACCCACTTAGGCCCAGTTGACTAATATCATATTCAAAAGAGTATAATTGGTCCCTGGTCCCAGTTTCAAGGTGGACGACTTCCCCCCTAGCCCTTCGCAGTATGGCATTTTCGCAGTAAAATCGTTCGCAGTATAGTTTTTCGATGTAACGTAACATCGCAGTAACATTACGTCGATTTAATAAAGCGTCGCAGTACAGAGGTATCGATGAAAAGTTTTCGAAGAAACAAAATTCGATTGAACGTTTGTCGCAGAGAAGTAGGTATCCCACTTCATAGCCATCTCAGCAAAACTCAAAAAGAATAGCTATTATAATATTGAAGGCTTTTAGATAGCCTATCTTTAACCGATTTCGAGTCCTCGCTACTGGAGTATACACATACGAGTTAATGAGTTTCTCTGGTGTAATTGTATCTAATCTCTAATAACTAAAAAGCATTAAATAAAAAAAATATTTAAAAAAATAAAAAACCCGACTGCTGTTAAAACTGAAAAGTAAAAAACAAGAAGATACCTAAAGGTAAAGAAACCTTAAAAATCGTTCGACGCATTCTAGGAGCCTTAAACAATTGTGGATGCAGTCGGGTGGGCACTCCTTTTAAAGGTAAAGTATAATGACACCAAATTGTGTTGAAGTCCCACCCGACTGCGTCCACAATTGTTTAAGGCTCCTAGATGCGTCGAACGATTTTTAAGGTTTCTTTATTTCACTACCCATATATAGAGATAGAATATTGACATGCCGTAATATTACACAAAGTTACGAGTTGTAGGCACGGATTTCTTTGTTTCTGTGACACATACCGCCGCATAGAGACATAACAAGCGAAAGATATGTAGGTAATCTTATATATCTATCTATATCTATTCTGTACTTAAAATAAAGGAAGAGAGGACAAAAAGTCTGTACTTAGAAGTAAATTAAAAAAAAAGTTGTCTAGGGGACTTAGAAAAAGTAGTAGAACAAAATTATATATTTTTTTAAATTTATGTCTATCTGTCTGATTGTCTGTCTCTCTGTATGTACCTTGTAAAATTAAAAACTACTAATCCTATTGATTGATTATCCTGTTCAATTATCTCGAGGAACGTCGTGGTGTTCTTTACATCGAAATCCAATTAATAGAACCCGAGTAATGAACGAAAAAGTGCAACCGCTCGAGAAACGCCTGGCCGCCTTAGATATTTTATATCGGCACTTGCTTTAAAAACCGTTTAGTCAGCTTGGCTTAGCGCAGCTCCTGTGGAAATGGTTTAGCGGAGCAAAGCCGCAGGTACTGAGGTGGTAGAACTGGGACATAAAATGAGGAGTTCATTGGCCTTGCTGCAACTGCTGATCTAGAATGGACACGTGGCGCGGTCCTTACTTGGACGGATAACCGATATTTTGTGTGGTAAAAGATCATTTTCTCAAGCTCCTCCGTGCTTCGGAAGGCACGTTAAGATTATTGTAATTTAAAAATCTACAGCAATTTCTTCAACATTTGTTTCAACATTAATATAAATAGAACAAAAAACGTGAGCCGAAGTCACGTTGTTATTGTAAATGATTGTCTAATACAAAACGAAAAACCCGAGACTAAAAAAAATATTTGTCTACAAGCTGCGCCCCGCGGTTTCACCCGCGCAAGTCGCGATCCCGCGTTGTTCGAACACCTACCTACCGCAATGCAATAATCCACACTTAAACGGTCGCCCATTGAAGTACTGTTGAAGCCAGGCGCTACCGCGCCTGGCACCATCAGTACTTCCCTGGTCGTCCGTTTAAGTGTGGATTTTTGCACTGCGGTAGGTTGGTGAAGTAGGTTAAAGTTTCTATTTCGTCAGTAAGTGACGATGACGAAGGATGACGATGACGATGGATGACGATGATGATGATGCCACTCCACATCACTTATCCTACCCCTGTGTCGATTTTCATTCATTGAATGGTTATCACCCGCGTAAATCCCGATCCTGCGGGATTTTCGGGATCAAATGTATCCTATGTTACTCTCCATCATTTAAACTATCCCTATGCAAATTTTCATCCAATAAATATTATCACCCGCGTAAGTCCCGATCCCGCGGGATTTTCGGGATCAAAAGTATCCTATGTTACTCTCTATCACTTAAACGATCACTATGCAAATTTTCATCTAATAAATAGTTATCACCTGCGTAAGTCCCGATCCCGCGGGATTTTCAGGATCAAAAGTAGGTATCCTATGATACTCTCCATCATTTAAACTATCCCTATGCAAATTTTCATCCATTAATATTATCACCCGCGTAAGTCCCGATCCCGCGGGATTTTCGGGATCAAAAGTATCCTATGTTACTCTCTATCACTTAAACTATCCCTATGCAAATTTTCATCTAAGAAATTGTTATCACCTGCGTAAGTCCCGATCCCGCGGGATTTTCGGGATCAAAAGTATCCTATGATACTCTCCATCATTTAAACTATCCCTATGCAAATTTTCATCTAATAAATATTATCACCCGCGTAAGTCCCGATCCCGCGGGATTTTTGGGATCAAAAGTATCCTATGTTACTCTCCATCATTTAAACTATCCCTATGCAAATTTTCATCCAAATCGGTCGAGCCGTTTGACCGTGAAGAGGGAACAAACAAACAAAAACAGATTTTAGGATTTATAATATTATAGTAGGATTACTCGCTCCACCCCGCGGGTTCCCTTAAAGATGCCTGCCTATGTGTTCAACCCGTTCTTCGACCACTTGCAAATCAAAAATCATCACAACCGACTTAGTAGTTTTTGCGTGACAAACATTAGTTTTCTTTCGAAGTAATGGCACACTAATTTCAGAAGAACCTATGTAACCTACTTCTGACGAATCTATACTAATAATAAAGGAAGAGAGGACAAAAAGTCTGTACTTGAAAGTAAATAAAAAAAAGTTGTCTAGAGAACTTAGGAAAAGTAGTAGAACAAAATTATATTATTTTTAAAATTTATGTCTGTCTGTCTGTTTCTCTGTCTTTTCCTTACACAATTAAAAACCACTAATTCGATTGAAATCTGATTCTATTTTCGAGTAATGTCGTGGTATAGGTACTTTGCATCGAAATGCAATTAGTAGAACCCGAGCAATGAACAATAAAGTGCAACCCCTCGAGAAACGCTCGGCCGCCCGCGCCCGATACTACGCTTTTTTTACTTCCGCGTCTTTTTAACCGACTTCAAAAAAAGGAGGAGGTTATCAATTCGTCTGTATGTATAATTTTTTTTTTTTGTATGTTCACCGATTACTCGAAGACGGCTGGACCGATTAAGATGATTCTTTTTTTAATGGATAGATGGGAGCTCCAAGATGGTCCCATAAAAATTTGATGTGGATCTGATGAGTGTCTTCGGAGTGATGAACGGAAATGCTCCTCAAAACGCATTAATCAATCCAGTTGTTTATCGATTACTCGAAGATGGCTTGACCGATTGAGATGATTCTTTTTTTAATGGAAATCTGGGAGCTTCGAGATAGTTTCATAAAAATTTGATGAGGATCTGATGAGGATCTTCGAAGTGAGGACCGGGAATGCTCCTCAAAACGCTGTATTCAATTGTTCATCGATTACACGAAAATGGCTTGACCGATTGATATAGTTCTTTTTTTAATGGAAAGGTGGGAGCTGCGAGATGGTCCCATGAAAGTTTGGTAAGGATCTGATGAGTATCTTCGGAATGATGGACAGGATAGCATCCCAGAATTCAATAAATTACTCAATTTTGGACTTTTACCAAAAAGAATAGACCCCTAAAGAACTGAGTACAGATTGATGGGGCACCTGAAACCACCTTCTCATCAGCAAACTCCTCAATGATTAAAATTATGGTAACATTATTGTTGATTTTTAGGTAGGTAGGTATGCTAAAAAGGGTAAAATAAAAAAATAATTACAAATTAAAAAACCGACTTCAAAAAGAAACAAAAAATAATTTAAAAAACAATCAAAAAAAAGGATTGATAAAAATGACCAAAATAACCTCCACATAGGTACAGTGCCACCGACTAATTAATCTGTTTTATCATCTGAAGTCGGGCAGTTTTACTGGTTGGTTCCATATTGTACTTAGTTTGGCTGCCCGACTTCAGATGATAAAACAGATTAATTAGTCGGTGGCACTGTACCTATGTGGAGGTTATTTTGGTAATTTTTATCAATCCTTTTTTTTGGTTGTTTTTTAAATTATTTTTTGTTTCTTTTTGAAGTCGGTTTTTAAATTTTTAATTTTTTTTTTTCCACTATTTATCATGTTTAAAAACGTCTACTTATACTAAGGTAATACGTAATTATGCGATTTAACGATTACTTCTTGTAGTATGTATTTGTATTATCTTGATTCATGTTATAATTAATATTTCCCTCCAGCAAATTGCAAAAGCATCAAATGTTTTCTTAAGTTCATTGTTAATAAAGATATTTTAAAAACAAAACAAACAACTTCCGCGGGTGAATGAATAAATAAATACTTATACACAAACTTTCAGATTTATAAATATAATTGACTGGTAGCGCTTCAAGGTTTCAGCTACATAATAAACATTACATTACTCCTCGATGATGTAGGTACCTTTCTCTTATTATGATCGATATGGTAGGTATTATGACGATTGTAATTTAACACATTATGATCACAAAAAAAACCCCGTGAGTTTCCTGTGGCTTCTTCTCATCGGAGGGCGCGTTCCGAAGCCACACTAAAATCAATACACCTAAGACGTAGCCAAATGATCATGTGCATTTAATGTTGTAAAAGAATTTAAATCTATTTTGATTTTTTATTATGTTTTTTTTTCTTTGTGAATTTTTTTGAAATCGGTCCAATAGTTTCGGAGCCTATTTGTTACAAACAAATAAATAGATCTTTCCTCTTTAGAAAATTATTATTAAGATTATGTCAAAAACCATAATTTAAAGATTTGCTAAATTTTAACTAAATCATTAAGTAAAGACAAAAGTCAAGACCAAATAATCAAAACTCAATTACTTTAATTGAGACAAGAATGATGAATCGCGCGATTTTTATGATGCCTTATCGAAAAAATGGTAGATCTATGAACCCGTCTCTCGAGCAAGTAGCATTGCACTCATTATTATTTATCGGAATCTGCACTTGAGAAAAAAACAACTTTTAATGCAATTATAAGAAAGTTAGTTACAGATATAGTTTAAATAGCATAATAATTAAATGTAAACTTATTACAACTCGCAAGTTAGCACATAATAGATGAAAACTTTATTTTATACATGTTCAGCTTAGTCTGACATCGAAAGAAATACATCTTTACTATAGTCGTTGGCCTAAGCAAATTGTTAGTAATATTTTACCCGGGTTTTATTCGCGTTTTAAAGTCACACGATTTGTACGGTGTACCCGTACAAATCGTGTGACTTTAAAAAGTTTATTTTCTTAGCTCGAATCTAAAAGAATGTGGTATATGTAAGGGTTTCTTGATAGTAGGCTTCGGCCACAGCTTGTTACCACCCACCGATCTAAGTCATAGCACCAAGTGAACTCGTATGTGTTGCGAAAAGTTATACCAGTGCAGCCACTGAATAAAACGTGGCGGATCTTGTTAGACTGTCGCCTTCTTTATTCTAGCGTGAGCGTGCTACATCTTCTCAAAAAGTCTGTACTTGGAAGTAAATCAATAAAAAGTGGTCTAGGGGACTTAGGAAAAGTAGTAGAACAAAATTATATAATTTTTAAAATTCACGTCTGTTTGTCAGTTTGTCTGTTTCTCTGTCTGTTCCTTATGCAATTAAAAACTACTAATCCGATTGAAATCTTGTTTTCAATATTAAATAGTTCTAATTTCGAGGAACGCGTGGTATATTTTGCATCGAAATCCAATTAGTAGAACCCGAGTAATGAACGAAAAAGTGCAACCGCTCGTAACCGCTCGACCGCCCGCGCCCATGATAACGCGTTTTCACTTAATAATATAAATAAATAATAACAATACATATTGCACAACATTGCACACAGCGCAATCTAGCCCCAAACTAAGCACTAGGCTTGTATTATGGGTACTAAACAACGGTTATACTACATGTTATACTTTTTTTTGTAAATACGTACATATTATACTTCCGCGGGTGAAACCGCGGGGCGCAGCTAGTAGGTAATATACTTGTTGGTCATTGTGTGTAAATCAAACTTACAGGTTTTACATTTTGTCATCTGATGACACCTTTGTTAACCAACAAATAGTTTGGGATTTGCATGGCTCGCTTCAATGCCCTTAAGCTATACTTTAGTATCTTCTTACTAGTCTGTGATTAAGCTTCACTTACTGATACCACCTGATGATACGTTGCGACACTGATTGGTTTTGATTGAACAAGACCGATCGATGGGGCCGGTCACCAGAGCGCAGGTGAATATATCTACATACGTAATCCTATATAACAATACATTAATCTCCTCTTTCATAAAAAAAAAACAGAATTCTAAAATAAAACACACTATAACGTAACGCTTTTATTCATTAACGTTTCTTAAAGCTACTTTAGTGAAAATATGTTGGATATCGGTATTGTTTACTCTTCTTCCCCCTGCCCTTTTCCCACTATGTAAGCTCGGTACAGCATGTTTTTCACCCCGTACTTTCTTTAATCTGATCCCTTTTAAATTCAGAGGTCGGCCCTTTATAAAAGGGACGTGACAATTATGACAAAATTAGGTTTAAATTCATAACACTCCGCGGAGCCACCCAATAGGTTCTTTAGTATTAGTAGTAGGTACTTAATTCGTTTGCAAAGATGCAACAAGATAAATGAGAAAGTAAAAATATAAATAATCTTGCAATAATGTAGTTATCAAAATTAATAGTTGCAGTATGCCCTTTCTTGCACTATCGGGTAGTTTTTATCGCCTAGCTGAGTTTCAGTATAAAAGAGGAAAGTTTGTAGAGAAGTTTACAGTTGAACTCTCAGAGGGTTTGCTGCACGATGAGGGCGATCGCACTGGTTGTATTGGGCCTGGCCGCCATGGCCACGGCTTCACCTGTCTTGGATCAGCTAACTGATATGAGTAAGTCTCTAAAACTTCTAAATATCTAGTTTTAATTTTAAGTACTTTCTCGAAAATGTATAGATGTTTATGCTATCTAAAACCATTTAGTCAAATCCTACAGCTGAAAGTCATTTAATAATAATAATGAAATTATTTATAATAATTAAAAAAAGGAATTCTTACATGTATATTTGAGCTAACGACAGTATTCTCAGCCCCCTGGTTAAAAAATTTTAAATTTACGAAATCATGTGAGAATACATTATATTATAATTGGGATTAAAGATGCGTAACCAAATTCAAACTTAAATTAATATTTTCGGATAATGTCAACTAATTATTTAATTATCAACAATAATTATTGTTCCGAGGAGCGTAATCTATAATGACAGTGGTATTAAAAATATTTTATAAAAATATCCTAATTTTTATCAGGTCTGAAGCAGAAGCAAATATTTATTTTGAAGTTGCTGAACCATGTGACGGAACAAAATATGTACAAAGATATTGAGGACATATGCCTGAACTTCAAACTTGAAGACAACGTCCACCTTTACACAGTAAGAAACAGAACACAGCTGCAAATATAATCAAATACCTATAATACGTATAAGTTAGTTTACAAAAATATGTGAAAAAATATGTTTGTGTTTTTTACAGAAAATGGACGTCGTCAAAAACTACGTCAACCTTTACAAGTTCGGAACTTTACCTCGTGGTGAAATCTTTACTTTACACGTAGACCGTCAACTGAAAGAAGTCGTCAGCATGTTCCACTTGCTGTACTATGCCAAGGACTTTGCCTCGTTCATCCAAACGGCGTGCTGGATGCGTCTCCACAGCAACGAAGGCATGTTCGTGTACGCTCTCACCGTAGCAGTTAGGCACAGGGAGGACTGCAAGGGCATTATTCTTCCTCCTCCGTATGAAATCTACCCCTACTACTTCGTTCGCTCCGATGTCATCCAAAAAGCGTACTTGACAAAAATGAAGCGAGGCCTTATCGACAGGAAACTGTGTGACTTCTACGGAATCAGAAAGACTGACAAAGGGATATATATCATCGACGAGAATGTGTATGACAAACGCGTTTGGTTAAACGACGAAGACAGGCTCAGATACTTCACTGAAGATATTGATCTCAATACATATTACTACTACTTCCACGTTGACTATCCATTCTGGATGAAAGATCAAACCCTCGACAAGTTTAAGTTCAGACGATTTGAACTAACTACTTACGTCTACCAGCAAATCCTGGCCAGGTACTACTTGGAACGTCTTTCTAACGGTCTAGGTAATATTGTTGAACTGTCATGGTACAAACCCATTAGGAAGGGATACTGGCCATGGCTGCGTCATCATAACGGAGTCGAGTTCCCATTGAGATTTAACAACGAAGTAATCGTACAGGACAAGGACATCGAAGTTGTCAACCTAGTCGAGACATATGAACATATCATCAGAGAGGCAATCATCAAGGGATACATTGAAGTAAGTAAAAAATCATACTAACGATTATTTTTATTAAAGAAAATAATGTTCGTAACAATTTTTTTTACGTTTTTTAGATCAATGGCCTGAGGTTTGAACTCACGAAACCTGAAGATATTGAGCGTCTTGGCAAGCTTATCTATGGCAGATTTGTGAAGACTGATGTAGGCAACACCAACTTTGACGATAAACGTGTTGATGCTTACCGTTACCTGTTGGTCATTATGAAGTCGGTACTTGGCCTTAATACTCTTTACTCTGACAAGTAAGTTTAGTAAATAACAAGTATTCGTTACATAAAAGATAGTGTTGAGAGAATATCTATATTTAATTATAATTTCTTCTTTTTTTTCAGATACTTTGTGGTTCCATCTGTTTTGGACTCCTACCAGACTGCTCTCCGTGACCCAGTCTTCTACCAGTTGCAGAAACGTCTTGTGGATTTGGTTTGGTTGTTCAAGAGACGTTTACCTTGCTACACCAGGGAAGAACTTCTATTCAACGGAGTCAAGATTGACAACGTTGTTGTTGACCAGCTAGTCACTTATTTCGATGACTATTTCATGGACATAACTAATGCTGTCACCCTCACTGAAGACGAGTTCAGGAAAACAACACCTGATTTAAAATTCTGGGCACGCAAACGCCGTCTTAATCACCAGCCTTTTAAAATTACTCTTGATGTTACATCTGACAAGACCGTCGACAGCGTTGTAAGAATATTCTTGGGACCTAAAGAAGACTATCTTGGCAGGTACATTGACATCAATAAGAACCGTCACAACTTCGTCGAACTAGATTCTTTCATCTACAAACTTAAAGATGGTAGGAACACCATTGTAAGGAACTCCTATGACATGCACAACCTTGTCCGCGACCGTGTAATGACTACTGATCTATGGAAGAAGATTGACACTATCACTGATTTCAAAGACATGTTACTCAAAGACCTAAGAAATTATCACACTGGTTTCCCGATGAGGCTGCTCCTGCCTAAGGGTCGTGTTGGAGGATTCAAAACAATGTTGTACGTCATTGTAACACCACTGAAATTGGTTGACAACGTTGACCAAAACATCCTAGACAAGGATCGCAAGGACTTCGTCGTTGACTTCAGATTTACTACTCTTCTGGATAAGATGGCTCTTGGATTCCCTCTTGATAGGTACATTGACGTGACCAAGTTCTTCACTCCCAACATGAAGTTCGTCGATGTTAAGATCTACCACAAGGAACTACAGTGCGACATGAAGACGAGATTCACTCGATACGTTCTCCGAGACTATAACTACAGTTACGATTTTGAAAAAAATAATATAGACACTGAAAACGTATTTTATGATACTAACATCAAAGTGAATTTTGATCGCAACGCAAACGTTAACTTCGACCACAACCGTGACCGCTTTGTAGATCTGTAAAGTAACTAGCTAGCTACTTTCATAGATACGTATGATGCCTGCCCTAATATATATTTAATTATTGTGAAATAAACAATAGCATTTGTAAAAACACTGTATTTTCTTTAACTCCTAATCCAAATAGTTTTACTGTTAAAACAATCAGGGAGTAGGATAGTTAAGTAAAAATTTAGGTAATCTAGGTAGCTATAGGTAGTTTCATTTTTGCTTTTTCTCTCTAGATTTATCTAGCTATTCATGCCATGACTAAATTTGCCACATATCTTAAGATTGTATCTCTAATTAAAAATTAATAATTTTTAAAATTTATCATTTAACACTTGCCAACAACAACAATTTGCAACATAACTATTAAATAGTAGTTTATGCACCGAGGTACTAAAGCCCTGTCTTATATAGCGAATGTCATATTGAATCCAAAGCGTACAAAGGACTCTAGAGAGTTAAAAACTTAACTCGATGAGATGAAGGAAGAAAAGATAGGCTTTATTACCGAGGTGAATACTCTACTTTACACATCCACTGCGAGACAATAAAAAGGCAAAAAAATTTAATTAAATTTAATAATGTTACATCAAAATGACAAAACCACACATCGGCCTTATTAGCTGATGAAAAAAACTTTTTGCCTTACCCTTCCATCAAAATAAAATAGAGGAATTTTTTTTATGTGTTTTGTCTAGGCGCCCAGTTTGAAATGGCCGTATGCCAGAAATTTAGTTCCAAATTTGAATTACTTTATGCCCTAAGTGTATAATGAGCACTTTATGCACCTAGGGAATAAAGACTCGCTTTACGTTAGCCTTTTTTGTCAAATAAAGTAACTTTGTAGAGCAGTAGGTGTGTAATAGTAGTTTATGCACCGAGCTACTAAAGCCCTGTCAAGACAATCTTATACAAGATGTAACGGGCAAGCCCTTTTAAGCCGAAAGGCGGTTGTTCTAGACTTCTAGGCAAACAACTTTTGTTCTACGACTTTTGAAAATTCGAACTTTTTTTTGAAAATTTTGAGGTTATGGTTCACTGAAAAAACAACTGCTTTTAAAAATAAAGGTAATTGAAGGTTTGATTGTAGTAGACCAAACTAAATGAAAGGACAACATAAGGTCAATGACCTCAAACTCTAAGAAACAGCTGATCTTCAAGTAAACTTTACACCTAAATTTTTCGAAAAGTACTTCGAATTTCCAAAAGTCGTAGAACAAAAGTTGTTCGCCTAGACGTCTAGAACAATCCCCTTTTGGATTAAAAGGGCTTACCTGTTACACATTGTATAGCGGGCGTCATATTGAATCCAAAGCGTACGAAGGACTCTAGAGAGTTAACTTCCGAGCGGAGCAAGGGTGGAAACGTAACTCCTGAGCGAAGCGAAGGAGTTATGTACCTAGAGTCCTGAGTGAAGCGTGGGATTCAAGCGCCCGAGATAAAAACAGGCTTTATTACCGAGGTGAATACTTTACTTTACATATCTAATGCGAGACAACAAAAAAGTTACAAAACTAAGCATTTAAGTAACAACAAACCAATATATTAATGCAACAGGTATGATATACATTTACAGCTCTATATTAATTAAATTTATCAATTGTATCTCAAAATGACAAAACCAAACATCCTAACCAAACGGCCTCAGCCGATAAAAAAAAAGTTAAGGCAAAAAGTTTTATATTATTAACTAAAACTTTTTGCCTTACCCTTTCCGTCGAAATAAAAATAGACGAATAATAGCCCAAATTTTAGTTTTTTATGTGTTATGTCTTGGTGGCCAGTTCGAAATGACCAGAATGCTGTATGCTACCAGAACCTTAGTCCCAAATTTAAATTACTTTATGCCCTAGGGTTATAATGAGCACTTTATGCACCTAGGGAATAAAGACTCGCTTTACGTTGACCTTTTTGGTCAAATAAAGTGACTTTGTAGAGCAGTAGGTGTGTAAAATAAATTATTTTAAATCATAAAGGAAGAGAGGAGAAGGAGTACTCTAAAAATAGAAATATGAGACTAGTGATGCAACAACCAGTACATTACCAAATATTATCAAATCTACTATTTGGTAAATAGAAATCTACATAACTGAAGTTCATTAAAAATTATGGGCTTAAAGATTTTCAAGTAAAACTCACATTTGCATTTCGAGTACCGAATATCAGATTATCTAATCCTCATCATAAAATGATCTAGAATATCACTGCAAGCAGTCTTTAATTACAAATTTAACATTGGTCAAAATAATAAACCAATGTCAAACATTAAAAAAAAATAATAACAACGCCACCTACCGGTAGCCGTGAGTGCGCGCGCGCGCACCCCCACGGCTGTCAACCATCTCATTCGTTTCGAGTGTTTGGGCATCGACTCACTTCGTTCGTGATTTATTATTTTTTACAGTTTCTAGTTTAAATATCTAAATATTTTTTCATAGGACAAGTATTTTTAAATATGGGCAAGCTAATATCTAAAGAACGTGATAGAATTAGGAGAAAAATACGTCGGTTGGAACGACGGTTGTATAGCAGCAGTGATGATGGTAAGTACATACCTAAATATCTATAATATGGATTGATTATAAAATTTTATGAACGTCTATTAACCTAACAAGTGTTGGTTTTCATAAATTTCTGTTTAATTAAACACTTACGTACGGTACGCATGTCACCTGATTTTCCAATATTTTTCAAATCTACCCACATTTAGATTTATTTTTTTGCTAAGCGCAAAAGTGAAGATTAATAAACTTAACCGTGTTTTTCTTATGGATATACCTATTGAACCCGGTGCATTTGTACATCTGCACCTAATATACAGAACTACGATGCGATTGTAGTCTATAAAACAATACCTTTTGTATGAACCGTGATGCGATTACGGTCGGCGCTACCTATGTTCCTACTAACTAAATATGACGAACCACGATGCGATTGTGGTCTTTATATTCATGCCCTAAGAGCCGTGATGCGATTACGGCCGGCATTTATACATATACATGTTCTACATGATCTCTCTCAATATAAGGGTGTTTTGAGTAGTGATGCGATTACTACCTACACGCTTTGAGATAAGGTTTGTATCGGTTTTTCCATCGATTTTCCAACGAACGATTACGAATCGGATAATGATATTCGATCAGTAGTGTCACGGATGACTATATCGTCTGAACGAGCCGACCCGGAAGAACGTTCTTTTAAGGACGTAACTGATAATGAGAAGCCACCGAAAGATAAAACGTCGGAAGAGGTTATTGGTGATACGTTACCTTCGGATATTTTGGATGCCCTAGGGGAGTCCAAAAATAAAACCGAATCTTTCGCCCCTAATATTAATCCAGAGATATCTGAACGGTGGGGTAAGATCATAATAGATGGGCTCAGTAAGGAGGCGTTAGATAAGTTGCAGGACATAAAGGTACCTGAAAATTTCAAACTGTTAAAAGCCCCTGAATTAAATCTTGAAATCGAGGCTATTCTATCTGATTCCACAAAGAAACGAGATAAGAGAATGGAGCGAATGCAGAATCAATTAGGAAAAGGGATTGCAGCAATTTCCAGTCTTATGTCTTAAGCTCTGAATTAAACAAAACTGAAATTATCAAGAGAATATCTGAAGCCGGTCAGTTTTTTTTAGATTTACACTGCCAAAATACAGCAGCCAGGCGTAAACTAATCACGTATGGTTTAGATAAGAAGTTTTCGGATATGGTTCAAGGTGTGAAGCGTGACAGTCTTTTATTAGGAGAGAATTTAACAGAAAAGATTAAGTCCAGTAAATCAGCTGAAAAATCAGGCCTTCAAATAAAGAAAAAGTTTAACGCTCAGCCATCGACATCTTATTACCAGACTCCTATAAATACACAACAGGAAAACTTGAGAGGCCCACCCAGGACTTCATCTCTGAGAGACAAGCGTGGGGGGGCCAGGATCCAAGCCTCGTCTCACTCGTCGCACAGGCGACCAGTGATGACCCAACGGTACAACAACTCAACCCAAGCCTACGAGAGCCGCAAAACTCAAGTTCGCAAGAAATAGAGGTACGTTACGCGGGTAGATTAAGATTTTTTGTCGATGTTTGGAGAACTATCACAAAGGACCCTGTTGTTCTTGAATACGTTTCGGGTTATAAAATACCCTTCGTTACACCAGTCTATCAAAATTATGAACCAAGCAAGTCGCTTTTTACATCTATTGAGATTAATCACATAAAACCCGAAATTTCAAAACTTCTTACTTCTGGTGCAGTAATAAGGTGTGATGATATAGCTGATCAGTTTATTTCACATATATTTCTTATTCCTAAGAGTGATGTCTCTTACAGATTCATTCTGAATCTTAAGAAATTAAATAAATATGTTGAAACACAACATTTTAAAATGGAGGACATCCGTACTTCTTCTAAATTAATCTGTAAGGGTGATTTTATGTGCAATATCGACTTAAAAGACGCATATTTTTTTTACCCATACATTCATCGTCTAAAAAGTACCTCAGATTTAAATTTCAAGGTCAATTATACGAATTTCAATGTTTACCATTCGGATTAAGTTCGGCCCCTTTTGTTTTCACTAAGCTAATGCGACCAGTTGCTACATTTCTAAGAAACCAAGGTAATTTATTAGTTATGTACCATACGTATATAAATAAATCGTTTGAAGACTGTCGCATGAAAATTGGACGAATTGTTAACTTTTTACAAAGTCTGGGTTTTTCAGTAAATGTAAATAAAAGTGATCTATATCCTAGCCAACAAAAAACGTTCCTTGGATTTGAAATAGATTCCGCCAACATGGGACTTAAGTTACCTTTTGCTAAACGTCAGAAAACACTAAAGTATTTCTGTAAATATGTAATGTATGTAAGTAAATATTTCTGGCAAAAATTCTATAACTATTAGAGATTTTGCTAAATTTCTTGGCTTACTGACTTCCATTTGTCCAGCAATAGATTATGGCTGGGTTTACACAAAGCTATTCGAAAGGGAAAAGTATCTCGCCCTACAGCGTTCTAATGACGATTATGATACTGTTATGCCTATAAGTACAAATCTAAAACCTGATTTTAACTGGTGGAGGGCTAATATTTTGTCTTCCATAAAACCATTTCGTAGTAATAATTTCACTCTACTTCTTATATAAATAGAATGGGTGGTGTACAATACCCCCATCTAAATAGTATTTCCCGGGAAATTTGGCAGTGGTGCGAAGAACGCAAATTGTTTATCTTTGCCTCTTATATTAAATAAATAATAAGTAATAAATAAATCCTGTGACGAACACACAGCGCCATCTAGCCCCGTGGTAAGCTGCTAAGCTTGTGTTACGATGGCTAGACAACGGATATACTACTTATATTTATTTTTCTTTTGTAAAAAGAAAATCTAAGGATAATAAAGAAGCAGATCGCGAGTCCAGGTCTACAAATATAGATACTGAGTGGGAGTTGTTAGAATCTGCTTTTGAACAAATTTGTAACAGATTTGGTTCTCCTGACATTGACCTTTTTGCCTTGAACGCAAAGTGTCCTCTTTATGTATCGTGGAAAAGAGACCCTAGCGCTTTTAACATAGACGCCTTTACATTAGATTTGAGGAACTATTATTTTTATTGTTTCCCACCTTATTTGGTTATTCTGAAATGTTTACGCAAATTGATGGACGATAAGGCTACGGGGATATTTGTTGTTCCATATTGGCCAAGCCAACCGTGGTTTCCGTTATTTCAAGACCTACAAGTTTCAGAACCGATTTACTTCAAACCACATTATGAACTTTTACTATCTCCTTGCAGGAGCAGTCATCCACTATGGCAAAACCTTACCCTGGTGTCTTGCCGCTTATCAGGGAAGCTTTTTCACGACAAGGCTTAAGTTTAGAAACCATTAATATTATGATTACTTCGTTATCCCACAGCACATTAAAGCAATATGATACAGCGTATAAAAAATTATGGGAATATTGTCAGATTAATATGATTAATGACTGTTATTCCATTTCAAATCCAGTTTTTCTTAATTTTTTATCCCAACAATTTCAAACAGGTGCGGGTTAATCTACTATGAATACAATCCGTTCGGCTCTTTCTCTTATCCTAGGAAAGAATTTTAGCTCAGATGTCAATGTTAGCTGGTTTCTTAAAGGTGTCTTTAGAGCCCGACCTTCCTTTCCAAGGTACCAAAATACCTGGAATACTAATATTGTATTGGACTTCATCAGTCGATGGTATCCAAATGAGAATTTATCTTTGTCAACTATCACAAAGAAATTGGTAACTCTGCTCGCATTGTCGACTGCACAACGAGTACAGACGTTATCCTCAATTAGACTTTCTAATATATTAATTAATACTAATGAAATTGATATAACTATTGTCGATTTAATCAAAACTTCGGCACCTGGTCGTACTTAGCCACATTTAATCATACCGTTCTATAACAATAAAAAGGAAATTTGTCCAGCTAAAACATTGTTAAAATACATAGAATTTACTGAATCCTTCAGGATTAACTCTAATACAGACAAATTGATTTTGACCACTAAAAAACCTTTCCATAATGCAAGCGCTTCTACGATTGGGCGCTGGATTAAGCAAGTTCTACAAGAATGTGGTATTAACACAAACTTGTACTCAGCACATAGCACCCGCCATGCAGCATCATCAGCTGCTAATCGTAGGGGCGTTTCCATCGAAGTTATCAATAAAACCGAAGGTTGGTCAGGAAACTCTCTTGTATTCGCAAAATTTTACAACAGGCCTATAGTTAATGATAACAATTATGTTTTTGCTAATGCTGTTTTCGATAATGTTGAAGTTTAATAAAAGGTATTTATTTGATTACGTTTATTGACATGTTTTAATGTCTGAACAGATTTCTCTATTAGGTATACTCTAAACATCTACCTTAGTAAAATCTCTTCCGATGCAGCGAATGTAGTATAATTGAAGGTTAAACAAACTTACCTAAGTGAAGTTTGACCGTAATTATACGGATCGCTGCATCCGAAGAGATTTTCGTTCCCTCCCATACCGGGACTCATTTTGCAGTGAGTCCACCCGAATAGTGAAATCTTAGGTGTGCTCTAAAATGAATGAGATGGTTGGTAGGTGGCGTTGTTATTATTTTTTCTTTTATTTATAGCTCTAAATATGTTTCAATGCCCTAATACGTACAGAAGCGAGACTACCTTAGTAAAATCTCTTTATTTTAGTTCCGACACCTGACTAGTATCACTACGTATCGCGCGGTCTGCTGCGTGCAAAGAACACCTCCTCACGATCTTTGCATGCAGAAAATTATATAGGTATTATGTTCAAAATAAGATATTATACCTGTATATTATTAACCTTCTCCATCCAAAAGTTGCCTGGAAGAAATCGCTTTTAGCGATAAGGTCGCCCATTTGTACAACTTATACTTTTAAGCTTTCTGTGTATTTGTCTTACTTTAAATGTAAACTGATTTTATTGTTGTTGGTTGTGCAAATAAAGTATTAATCTATCTATTGTGTTAGTATTAGGGGCACCAATCATTAACCGCGCGTTTATTGTCTTTGATTATCGGTCACCCCATCAAGTCATAACCTCATAGAACCTTTATGCCAAGTTTTATCAAGATCGACTGAAAATGCGACCCTTAATAGAGTACCTACCAACATATATACATGACAGCAAATTTTACAGAGACGCTTTACTTGCTCGATCAAATATACCTACTCGTAATCAATCTAAATAAGGTGTACTTTAATTTTACTACCTGTTTTACCTGTGTAAGTACACATAATGTGTATTTGAGATTATCAGGATAAAGAACCAATCTGTGTTTACCCGTTTCATCACCAGATCATTAACTGAATACCAAGTTTCATCGTAATACGTTCAGTAGTTTTTGCGTAAAGGAGTAACAAACTACGCACCGAATATTTGAAAAAAAAAATGTTAATTGCATTGTACAGTCAGCAAAGGACTGAGGGCACCAGGTGCATATTTTAAAGTTTTTTTTTCTAAAACGATTCTGTAATTATTGATTTTTCTGCATGAAATAACTAACACTTTGCATGTTTTAGGGATATCAAACATAATAATAAATAATTGCTGAACCATTATTGAAAAAAATGAGAGTTTAAATTATGCACCTGGTACCCTCAGTCCTTTTCTGACCGTACAATGAATTTATGGAGAAATTAACTCAATTTTATTTAAATTAAGGCTTACCTACATTTTTTTACGAGTTCCGTAATGTTAATCCCGCTTAAATTTTCTAGTTACAATTGCTAAGTTGCGCTCCTTCGGCATCACTCATGAGTTCTCTAACGTCACTGAAGGTTCCGCTGTGTTTGGTTAGTGAGCATTCAAGGATTATGTGTCGCACCGATCGTTCAGGGCAGCCACAGGAGCATTTTTTAAACACGATAAATGAGCGTTTGACCACTATCTCACCTGATGGTTAGAGGTAACACGGGCGTCTAGAAGACCGAAGACGGCAGTGGAATAAGGTTCGACTCGAGTTCCTTAGTGACTGCACCGACCAACGCATCAGAACACGGACGAATCCACTTAGCACTACGACTTAGACCGGTGGGCGGTAACAAGCCGCGGACTAAGCCGCCCAAAAAACCCCTTTTGATCGTCTTTTACGACAGGCAGAGAATACCGTAGATATTCTATTTACCCACATATTCTTTTAGACTCGATTCGCACCTACACCCATCACCCATCAGCTACCAATGATCACCCGTTAATCGACCTTATCGATGTTTTATTAAATACAAAGTTAATTTCATAAGCACCTGTTGATGTTCCGATGTTATGTAATGCGTTATTATATTTATTACTGACCTATGTATGACGTAGAAAAGGAATATTTAGACCGCATTTTTTGAACTTGTTTGCACCAAGCAACTGTTATTACAAATAAATTAAATCTCAACAATAATAGGTAATTAAAAAAAACCGATAACTTATTCTTATCGAATCGCTACAATGTTTCAAGATGCCCTTTTCTAAAGAAAATAAAAATATTTTTTCGCTATCACTAACTGAAGTTTAATATAAAAAGAGCTGCATAGTTCTGAGATGCACAGTTGAACTCTAACCGGGTTTGCTGCACGATGAGGGCGATCGCAATGGTTTTGTTAGGCCTGGCCGCCATGGCCACGGCTAATCCCATGATCCTTGATCAATTCAGCAATATGGGTAAATATAAGTTTTTTTATTTTACATTTCTAGATGTTTTAAGGAATTTAAAAATTTGCAAAATACGGCAAGGACCAAACTTGTGTCTATATGTGTCACTTGCCAGCTTATGCACCCAAAAATGTATTATTTTGTTTTTTTCTACATTAAATATCTGTTTTTGTTGTAGATTTAAAACAAAAGCAGATCATAATCTTGAAGCTGCTGAATCACATCACAGAACCATGCGCATACAAAGAAATCGAAGAAATCGGCTTTAACTTCAAATTTGAGGACAATTACCACCTGTACACGGTAAAATTTAGACAAAATAATGTAAATATTTGGAGATTTTACAAAATTCTGTTCGTTTATTTAGATTATCTGTTTTTATTTTCAGAAATCCGATGTCGTAAGAAAATTTGTTGACATGTACAAATTCGGTATGCTGCCGCGTGGTGAAATCTTTACTCTTCATGTTGATCGCCAAATGAAGGAAGTAGTTAACATGTTCCACATGCTTTACTACGCTAAGGATTTCACTACCTTCCTTCAGACAGCATTCTGGATGCGTCTCCACTGCAACGAAGGCATGTTCGTGTACGCTCTCACCGTAGCAGTCAGACACAGGGAGGACTGCAAGGGCATCGTCCTACCACCCCCGTACGAAATTTACCCCTACTACTTCGTTCGCGCTGATGTCATCCAAAAAGCGTACTTAATCAAAATGAAGAAGGGCTTGTTAGACAGGAAACTCTGCGACTTCTACGGTATCACGAAAACTGACAAAGGGTTCTACGTAATCGATGAAAATGTTTACGACAAGCGTCATTACCTGAATGATGAGGACAGACTCAGATACTTCACTGAAGATATTGATCTCAACACTTACTACTACTACTTCCACGTTGACTATCCCTTCTGGATGAAGGATCAGAACCTAGAGAAGTTCAAGTTCAGGCGATTCGAGCTGACCACTTACTTCTACCAGCAAATCTTGGCTAGGTACTACCTGGAACGTCTGTCTAACGGTCTCGGTAACATTATTGAACTGTCTTGGGCCAAACCGATCAGGAAGGGATACTGGCCATGGATGCTCCACCACAACGGTGTACAAATCCCGATGAGGTTTAACAACCAACTGATTGTTCAAGAAAAGGACGTTAAGATAATGCAACTAGTTAAAATATACGAGTACATCATCAGAGAAGCAATCGTTAAGGGATACATTGAGGTAATTAAAATGTGTAATCATTTTTAAATTTTCACTATACCGTTGAAGTGTTACTGTTAACATGTTATGTAAATGTTTATTTCTCTCTTACAGATTAACGGTAAAAGATTCGAGCTAATGAAAACAGATGATATTGAGGTTCTCGGTAAACTGATCTACGGTAAAATTGAGAAGACCATGATGGATACCAATCGTGTAGAGGCTTACAGATACTTGATGATAATCATGAAGTCTGTTTTGGGTCTTAACACTTTCCACTCTGACAAGTAAGTTAGTTAATAATAGTTGTAATAATTAGGACAAGTTAAACAATTAAATTTTAATGATAGATTAATACTATGTCATTTCTTGTAGCTACTTCGTCGTTCCAACTGTTTTGGACTCCTACCAGACTGCTCTGCGCGACCCCGTATTCTACCAACTGCAGAAACGTCTTGTCGACTTGGTGCTCCTCTTCAAAACACGTCTGCCTTGTTACACTAAGGAAGAACTTCTATTCCCAGGCGTCAAAATCGACAACGTTTTTGTTGACAAACTAGTGACCTATTTCGATGATTACTTCATGGACATGACCAATGCCGTTACCATGACAGATGATGAATTCAAGAAGACTAAGTCCGACATGGTATTTATGGTACGCAAGCGTCGTCTTAATCACCAGCCCTTCAAGGTTACATTTGACGTTCTCTCGGACAAGACTGTGGACAGTGTTGTAAGAATTTTCCTGGGACCCAAAGAGGACCATCTCGGCAGATACATTGACATTAATAAGAACCGCATGAACTTCGTAGAACTTGACTCCTTCGTATACAAGCTTACAAATGGAAAGAATACCATTGTCAGGAACTCTTATGACATGCACAACCTCGTCCGTGACCGCATGTGGACCCGTGACTTTTGGAAGAAGATTGACACCGTCACAGACTTCAAGGACCTGTTCATGAAGGACCTGAGAAACTTCCACACTGGTTACCCGATGAGGCTGCTGTTGCCTAAAGGTCGCATTGGAGGTTTCAAGACGATGTTGTACGTTATCGTCACTCCTCTGAAGTTGGTCGATAACGTTGACATGAATGTTCTTGATGTAGACCGTAAAGACTTCGTTGTTGACTTCAGGTCAACCACTCTTTTGGACAAAATGCCTCTTGGATTCCCTCTTGACAGACACATTGACGTAACCAGGTTCTTCACCCCCAACATGAAGTTCGTTGACGTGACTATCTTCCACAAGGAACAAGTATGCTACATGAGGAACAGATGGAACCGTTACGTGCTTAAGGACTACAATTTCTATAACAACGTTGATAATACAGTAATGTATGATAACGTACACATGAACATGGACGTGAAAGTAGACCAGGGTCACACCTACGACCAGGGTCATACCTTCGAACAGGGTCACACCTACAGGGACTTGTAAAGCTCCAATCATTCATAGACGATACATAGTCATTATGTTAAACTTCACGCCGATGCCATTGCTAATAAATTATTAAGAATTTGACTTATATTTTTTTCTAACTAACCTAATAACCTTAGGATTTCCCAAACAAAACCTGTTGCAAGGCTAATAAAGTAGGTATCTCTTATGAAGTAATGAATTAATAAAACACTTTATTTATGGATATATTTGAAAATCCAGTGGAGATTTAAGCAATTCATTACTTAATTTCATCTGACTGTCAACCAACCTTAAAAACGCTTGGTTCGTTTAAAAATCATAAATAAAACGAAATTACACCCGGTAAATAAAGTGTTTTATTATGCAAAATCGCGAAAATCATAGAAGAAATTGAGTAATTAATTGCTTAAATCTCCACTGGATTTTCAAATATATCCATAACTGGCATAGTCACATACCTACTTAGTAGAAATGACGATATAAGTTAATATAAAAATATAAATATGGTAGTTATATCTATAAGAAATGGCAGCGAACACATCTACCTAATTTGTAACATGTAAAAAATCAAGTTTGTATTAAATTACAACTGTTACAAATTATTACTGTTTGTTTGTTTGTGGGGACTAAATTAGCATTTTATATTTTAAATAACTTACTCTAAACTTGGGACTTTGAAACTCGGCATGCTTTTTCAGTTCCAGGAAAGGGTGATCCAATGATTACCCATGTCTGGAGGAAAACTTGAGAGGCCCACCCAGGACTTCATCTCTGAGAGACAAGCGTGGGGGGGCCAGGATCCAAGCCTCGTCTCACTCGTCGCACAGGCGACCAGTGATGACCCAACGGTACAACAACTCAACCCAAGCCTACGAGAGCCGCAAAACTCAAGTTCGCAAGAAATAGAGGTACGTTACGCGGGTAGATTAAGATTTTTTGTCGATGTTTGGAGAACTATCACAAAGGACCCTGTTGTTCTTGAATACGTTTCGGGTTATAAAATACCCTTCGTTACACCAGTCTATCAAAATTATGAACCAAGCAAGTCGCTTTTTACATCTATTGAGATTAATCACATAAAACCCGAAATTTCAAAACTTCTTACTTCTGGTGCAGTAATAAGGTGTGATGATATAGCTGATCAGTTTATTTCACATATATTTCTTATTCCTAAGAGTGATGTCTCTTACAGATTCATTCTGAATCTTAAGAAATTAAATAAATATGTTGAAACACAACATTTTAAAATGGAGGACATCCGTACTTCTTCTAAATTAATCTGTAAGGGTGATTTTATGTGCAATATCGACTTAAAAGACGCATATTTTTTTTACCCATACATTCATCGTCTAAAAAGTACCTCAGATTTAAATTTCAAGGTCAATTATACGAATTTCAATGTTTACCATTCGGATTAAGTTCGGCCCCTTTTGTTTTCACTAAGCTAATGCGACCAGTTGCTACATTTCTAAGAAACCAAGGTAATTTATTAGTTATGTACCATACGTATATAAATAAATCGTTTGAAGACTGTCGCATGAAAATTGGACGAATTGTTAACTTTTTACAAAGTCTGGGTTTTTCAGTAAATGTAAATAAAAGTGATCTATATCCTAGCCAACAAAAAACGTTCCTTGGATTTGAAATAGATTCCGCCAACATGGGACTTAAGTTACCTTTTGCTAAACGTCAGAAAACACTAAAGTATTTCTGTAAATATGTAATGTATGTAAGTAAATATTTCTGGCAAAAATTCTATAACTATTAGAGATTTTGCTAAATTTCTTGGCTTACTGACTTCCATTTGTCCAGCAATAGATTATGGCTGGGTTTACACAAAGCTATTCGAAAGGGAAAAGTATCTCGCCCTACAGCGTTCTAATGACGATTATGATACTGTTATGCCTATAAGTACAAATCTAAAACCTGATTTTAACTGGTGGAGGGCTAATATTTTGTCTTCCATAAAACCATTTCGTAGTAATAATTTCACTCTACTTCTTATATAAATAGAATGGGTGGTGTACAATACCCCCATCTAAATAGTATTTCCCGGGAAATTTGGCAGTGGTGCGAAGAACGCAAATTGTTTATCTTTGCCTCTTATATTAAATAAATAATAAGTAATAAATAAATCCTGTGACGAACACACAGCGCCATCTAGCCCCGTGGTAAGCTGCTAAGCTTGTGTTACGATGGCTAGACAACGGATATACTACTTATATTTATTTTTCTTTTGTAAAAAGAAAATCTAAGGATAATAAAGAAGCAGATCGCGAGTCCAGGTCTACAAATATAGATACTGAGTGGGAGTTGTTAGAATCTGCTTTTGAACAAATTTGTAACAGATTTGGTTCTCCTGACATTGACCTTTTTGCCTTGAACGCAAAGTGTCCTCTTTATGTATCGTGGAAAAGAGACCCTAGCGCTTTTAACATAGACGCCTTTACATTAGATTTGAGGAACTATTATTTTTATTGTTTCCCACCTTATTTGGTTATTCTGAAATGTTTACGCAAATTGATGGACGATAAGGCTACGGGGATATTTGTTGTTCCATATTGGCCAAGCCAACCGTGGTTTCCGTTATTTCAAGACCTACAAGTTTCAGAACCGATTTACTTCAAACCACATTATGAACTTTTACTATCTCCTTGCAGGAGCAGTCATCCACTATGGCAAAACCTTACCCTGGTGTCTTGCCGCTTATCAGGGAAGCTTTTTCACGACAAGGCTTAAGTTTAGAAACCATTAATATTATGATTACTTCGTTATCCCACAGCACATTAAAGCAATATGATACAGCGTATAAAAAATTATGGGAATATTGTCAGATTAATATGATTAATGACTGTTATTCCATTTCAAATCCAGTTTTTCTTAATTTTTTATCCCAACAATTTCAAACAGGTGCGGGTTAATCTACTATGAATACAATCCGTTCGTTATCCTAGGAAAGAATTTTAGCTCAGATGTCAATGTTAGCTGGTTTCTTAAAGGTGTCTTTAGAGCCCGACCTTCCTTTCCAAGGTACCAAAATACCTGGAATACTAATATTGTATTGGACTTCATCAGTCGATGGTATCCAAATGAGAATTTATCTTTGTCAACTATCACAAAGAAATTGGTAACTCTGCTCGCATTGTCGACTGCACAACGAGTACAGACGTTATCCTCAATTAGACTTTCTAATATATTAATTAATACTAATGAAATTGATATAACTATTGTCGATTTAATCAAAACTTCGGCACCTGGTCGTACTTAGCCACATTTAATCATACCGTTCTATAACAATAAAAAGGAAATTTGTCCAGCTAAAACATTGTTAAAATACATAGAATTTACTGAATCCTTCAGGATTAACTCTAATACAGACAAATTGATTTTGACCACTAAAAAACCTTTCCATAATGCAAGCGCTTCTACGATTGGGCGCTGGATTAAGCAAGTTCTACAAGAATGTGGTATTAACACAAACTTGTACTCAGCACATAGCACCCGCCATGCAGCATCATCAGCTGCTAATCGTAGGGGCGTTTCCATCGAAGTTATCAATAAAACCGAAGGTTGGTCAGGAAACTCTCTTGTATTCGCAAAATTTTACAACAGGCCTATAGTTAATGATAACAATTATGTTTTTGCTAATGCTGTTTTCGATAATGTTGAAGTTTAATAAAAGGTATTTATTTGATTACGTTTATTGACATGTTTTAATGTCTGAACAGATTTCTCTATTAGGTATACTCTAAACATCTACCTTAGTAAAATCTCTTCCGATGCAGCGAATGTAGTATAATTGAAGGTTAAACAAACTTACCTAAGTGAAGTTTGACCGTAATTATACGGATCGCTGCATCCGAAGAGATTTTCGTTCCCTCCCATACCGGGACTCATTTTGCAGTGAGTCCACCCGAATAGTGAAATCTTAGGTGTGCTCTAAAATGAATGAGATGGTTGGTAGGTGGCGTTGTTATTATTTTTTCTTTTATTTATAGCTCTAAATATGTTTCAATGCCCTAATACGTACAGAAGCGAGACTACCTTAGTAAAATCTCTTTATTTTAGTTCCGACACCTGACTAGTATCACTACGTATCGCGCGGTCTGCTGCGTGCAAAGAACACCTCCTCACGATCTTTGCATGCAGAAAATTATATAGGTATTATGTTCAAAATAAGATATTATACCTGTATATTATTAACCTTCTCCATCCAAAAGTTGCCTGGAAGAAATCGCTTTTAGCGATAAGGTCGCCCATTTGTACAACTTATACTTTTAAGCTTTCTGTGTATTTGTCTTACTTTAAATGTAAACTGATTTTATTGTTGTTGGTTGTGCAAATAAAGTATTAATCTATCTATTGTGTTAGTATTAGGGGCACCAATCATTAACCGCGCGTTTATTGTCTTTGATTATCGGTCACCCCATCAAGTCATAACCTCATAGAACCTTTATGCCAAGTTTTATCAAGATCGACTGAAAATGCGACCCTTAATAGAGTACCTACCAACATATATACATGACAGCAAATTTTACAGAGACGCTTTACTTGCTCGATCAAATATACCTACTCGTAATCAATCTAAATAAGGTGTACTTTAATTTTACTACCTGTTTTACCTGTGTAAGTACACATAATGTGTATTTGAGATTATCAGGATAAAGAACCAATCTGTGTTTACCCGTTTCATCACCAGATCATTAACTGAATACCAAGTTTCATCGTAATACGTTCAGTAGTTTTTGCGTAAAGGAGTAACAAACTACGCACCGAATATTTGAAAAAAAAAATGTTAATTGCATTGTACAGTCAGCAAAGGACTGAGGGCACCAGGTGCATATTTTAAAGTTTTTTTTTCTAAAACGATTCTGTAATTATTGATTTTTCTGCATGAAATAACTAACACTTTGCATGTTTTAGGGATATCAAACATAATAATAAATAATTGCTGAACCATTATTGAAAAAAATGAGAGTTTAAATTATGCACCTGGTACCCTCAGTCCTTTTCTGACCGTACAATGAATTTATGGAGAAATTAACTCAATTTTATTTAAATTAAGGCTTACCTACATTTTTTTACGAGTTCCGTAATGTTAATCCCGCTTAAATTTTCTAGTTACAATTGCTAAGTTGCGCTCCTTCGGCATCACTCATGAGTTCTCTAACGTCACTGAAGGTTCCGCTGTGTTTGGTTAGTGAGCATTCAAGGATTATGTGTCGCACCGATCGTTCAGGGCAGCCACAGGAGCATTTTTTAAACACGATAAATGAGCGTTTGACCACTATCTCACCTGATGGTTAGAGGTAACACGGGCGTCTAGAAGACCGAAGACGGCAGTGGAATAAGGTTCGACTCGAGTTCCTTAGTGACTGCACCGACCAACGCATCAGAACACGGACGAATCCACTTAGCACTACGACTTAGACCGGTGGGCGGTAACAAGCCGCGGACTAAGCCGCCCAAAAAACCCCTTTTGATCGTCTTTTACGACATGCAGAGAATACCGTAGATATTCTATTTACCCACATATTCTTTTAGACTCGATTCGCACCTACACCCATCACCCATCAGCTACCAATGATCACCCGTTAATCGACCTTATCGATGTTTTATTAAATACAAAGTTAATTTCATAAGCACCTGTTGATGTTCCGATGTTATGTAATGCGTTATTATATTTATTACTGACCTATGTATGACGTAGAAAAGGAATATTTAGACCGCATTTTTTGAACTTGTTTGCACCAAGCAACTGTTATTACAAATAAATTAAATCTCAACAATAATAGGTAATTAAAAAAAACCGATAACTTATTCTTATCGAATCGCTACAATGTTTCAAGATGCCCTTTTCTAAAGAAAATAAAAATATTTTTTCGCTATCACTAACTGAAGTTTAATATAAAAAGAGCTGCATAGTTCTGAGATGCACAGTTGAACTCTAACCGGGTTTGCTGCACGATGAGGGCGATCGCAATGGTTTTGTTAGGCCTGGCCGCCATGGCCACGGCTAATCCCATGATCCTTGATCAATTCAGCAATATGGGTAAATATAAGTTTTTTTATTTTACATTTCTAGATGTTTTAAGGAATTTAAAAATTTGCAAAATACGGCAAGGACCAAACTTGTGTCTATATGTGTCACTTGCCAGCTTATGCACCCAAAAATGTATTATTTTGTTTTTTTCTACATTAAATATCTGTTTTTGTTGTAGATTTAAAACAAAAGCAGATCATAATCTTGAAGCTGCTGAATCACATCACAGAACCATGCGCATACAAAGAAATCGAAGAAATCGGCTTTAACTTCAAATTTGAGGACAATTACCACCTGTACACGGTAAAATTTAGACAAAATAATGTAAATATTTGGAGATTTTACAAAATTCTGTTCGTTTATTTAGATTATCTGTTTTTATTTTCAGAAATCCGATGTCGTAAGAAAATTTGTTGACATGTACAAATTCGGTATGCTGCCGCGTGGTGAAATCTTTACTCTTCATGTTGATCGCCAAATGAAGGAAGTAGTTAACATGTTCCACATGCTTTACTACGCTAAGGATTTCACTACCTTCCTTCAGACAGCATTCTGGATGCGTCTCCACTGCAACGAAGGCATGTTCGTGTACGCTCTCACCGTAGCAGTCAGACACAGGGAGGACTGCAAGGGCATCGTCCTACCACCCCCGTACGAAATTTACCCCTACTACTTCGTTCGCGCTGATGTCATCCAAAAAGCGTACTTAATCAAAATGAAGAAGGGCTTGTTAGACAGGAAACTCTGCGACTTCTACGGTATCACGAAAACTGACAAAGGGTTCTACGTAATCGATGAAAATGTTTACGACAAGCGTCATTACCTGAATGATGAGGACAGACTCAGATACTTCACTGAAGATATTGATCTCAACACTTACTACTACTACTTCCACGTTGACTATCCCTTCTGGATGAAGGATCAGAACCTAGAGAAGTTCAAGTTCAGGCGATTCGAGCTGACCACTTACTTCTACCAGCAAATCTTGGCTAGGTACTACCTGGAACGTCTGTCTAACGGTCTCGGTAACATTATTGAACTGTCTTGGGCCAAACCGATCAGGAAGGGATACTGGCCATGGATGCTCCACCACAACGGTGTACAAATCCCGATGAGGTTTAACAACCAACTGATTGTTCAAGAAAAGGACGTTAAGATAATGCAACTAGTTAAAATATACGAGTACATCATCAGAGAAGCAATCGTTAAGGGATACATTGAGGTAATTAAAATGTGTAATCATTTTTAAATTTTCACTATACCGTTGAAGTGTTACTGTTAACATGTTATGTAAATGTTTATTTCTCTCTTACAGATTAACGGTAAAAGATTCGAGCTAATGAAAACAGATGATATTGAGGTTCTCGGTAAACTGATCTACGGTAAAATTGAGAAGACCATGATGGATACCAATCGTGTAGAGGCTTACAGATACTTGATGATAATCATGAAGTCTGTTTTGGGTCTTAACACTTTCCACTCTGACAAGTAAGTTAGTTAATAATAGTTGTAATAATTAGGACAAGTTAAACAATTAAATTTTAATGATAGATTAATACTATGTCATTTCTTGTAGCTACTTCGTCGTTCCAACTGTTTTGGACTCCTACCAGACTGCTCTGCGCGACCCCGTATTCTACCAACTGCAGAAACGTCTTGTCGACTTGGTGCTCCTCTTCAAAACACGTCTGCCTTGTTACACTAAGGAAGAACTTCTATTCCCAGGCGTCAAAATCGACAACGTTTTTGTTGACAAACTAGTGACCTATTTCGATGATTACTTCATGGACATGACCAATGCCGTTACCATGACAGATGATGAATTCAAGAAGACTAAGTCCGACATGGTATTTATGGTACGCAAGCGTCGTCTTAATCACCAGCCCTTCAAGGTTACATTTGACGTTCTCTCGGACAAGACTGTGGACAGTGTTGTAAGAATTTTCCTGGGACCCAAAGAGGACCATCTCGGCAGATACATTGACATTAATAAGAACCGCATGAACTTCGTAGAACTTGACTCCTTCGTATACAAGCTTACAAATGGAAAGAATACCATTGTCAGGAACTCTTATGACATGCACAACCTCGTCCGTGACCGCATGTGGACCCGTGACTTTTGGAAGAAGATTGACACCGTCACAGACTTCAAGGACCTGTTCATGAAGGACCTGAGAAACTTCCACACTGGTTACCCGATGAGGCTGCTGTTGCCTAAAGGTCGCATTGGAGGTTTCAAGACGATGTTGTACGTTATCGTCACTCCTCTGAAGTTGGTCGATAACGTTGACATGAATGTTCTTGATGTAGACCGTAAAGACTTCGTTGTTGACTTCAGGTCAACCACTCTTTTGGACAAAATGCCTCTTGGATTCCCTCTTGACAGACACATTGACGTAACCAGGTTCTTCACCCCCAACATGAAGTTCGTTGACGTGACTATCTTCCACAAGGAACAAGTATGCTACATGAGGAACAGATGGAACCGTTACGTGCTTAAGGACTACAATTTCTATAACAACGTTGATAATACAGTAATGTATGATAACGTACACATGAACATGGACGTGAAAGTAGACCAGGGTCACACCTACGACCAGGGTCATACCTTCGAACAGGGTCACACCTACAGGGACTTGTAAAGCTCCAATCATTCATAGACGATACATAGTCATTATGTTAAACTTCACGCCGATGCCATTGCTAATAAATTATTAAGAATTTGACTTATATTTTTTTCTAACTAACCTAATAACCTTAGGATTTCCCAAACAAAACCTGTTGCAAGGCTAATAAAGTAGGTATCTCTTATGAAGTAATGAATTAATAAAACACTTTATTTATGGATATATTTGAAAATCCAGTGGAGATTTAAGCAATTCATTACTTAATTTCATCTGACTGTCAACCAACCTTAAAAACGCTTGGTTCGTTTAAAAATCATAAATAAAACGAAATTACACCCGGTAAATAAAGTGTTTTATTATGCAAAATCGCGAAAATCATAGAAGAAATTGAGTAATTAATTGCTTAAATCTCCACTGGATTTTCAAATATATCCATAACTGGCATAGTCACATACCTACTTAGTAGAAATGACGATATAAGTTAATATAAAAATATAAATATGGTAGTTATATCTATAAGAAATGGCAGCGAACACATCTACCTAATTTGTAACATGTAAAAAATCAAGTTTGTATTAAATTACAACTGTTACAAATTATTACTGTTTGTTTGTTTGTGGGGACTAAATTAGCATTTTATATTTTAAATAACTTACTCTAAACTTGGGACTTTGAAACTCGGCATGCTTTTTCAGTTCCAGGAAAGGGTGATCCAATGATTACCCATGTCTGGAGCTGGAACTGTGCACTAATCTAATCCCTCCTCCTCCTCAGTCGTTCCCTCAATGATGAGAATCGTGACTCCTCTGGTGCAGTCGATTGACCGCCCTTTTCCACTGCCCTCTATCGTTGGCTTGCTCTAATCTAATACTATATCTTGAATAAAAAAATTTACTCTCTTATTTGATAGACTTGAAATTTGGCACACACAATAAGGGGTGGGATAATTCTAATCCTAATTATAACTAGGATTCTAGTTCTAATCATCATGGTAACTTTTAACTTAAACTGGATCTTGGAAGTCTGAAATTGATCTTACTAATATTATAAATGCGAAAGTTTGTATGCAAGTATGTATGTATTGTCACTCTTTCACACAAAAACTACTGAACGGATTGCGATGAAACTTGGAATATAGGTAGCTGGGGACCTGGATTAACACATAGGCTTTTTATCTCGATATTTCTGCGGGAACGGGACTTACGCGGGTGAAACCGCGGGGCGCAGCTAGTATAAATATAGTTCCAATTTTAACTTTCTAATTCAGCACATAGGTATTCATTTTCTAAAAAATGAATAGTTATTAAATATAAAAAAAAACAATCAAAACTTATTTATGCTGACCACAAATGTTGGTTTTTTGTTTTGGTTATTTCTATTAATAAACCGAGCGAGCAAAACGCTGCTGCTTCAAGAAAGTCTGCCAAAGCTTTCGTATGTCAGTATGTAGGTATATATGTTCTTTTTCCTCTACGGGTCGCATTTTTAACCAGTTTTGATTCAACTTTGGATGCAAGTTCACATTTTATGTGTTAGGCTAATTTAGGCTAATTTTTAGCACTCTAATATCCGATGTTGATGATTATTATTATTTATAAGGTACCTAGTTACCCTTAGTCTAAAAAAACTACGTAGTAATCCAAGTATAGGAAACATTTTAAAGTCTCTTAAAAAGCATTTGATGAGGATCTTTGAAGTGATGACCAGAAAGCTATAAAGTGATGAGCACTTTTCGACTTCAACCAACACAATAGAATACATAATAGGCCCTAAGCATAAATTATCTAGTACTTACTAAGAAGTACGAGTATTTTGATGACGCTCCCTTGGAACTGGAATTTCATCACAACCTCATCTGATGATATCCCTTTCTTTTAGATCTTTCCAATAAAGTGCTCGCCACTGTTCACGGTGTATTCAGGAAAAACAAATATGTATGTCTATGTAGTATATCCGTTTGTCTTGTACCCCTAGTACAAACCTAGTTTCTTAACATCCTGCAATATATATTTTATCACAACAATTACCTTTTTTTATTTTAACAATAAGCTGAGTCGAGCATGCCGTTTTTTTAGTTACAATAAGTCCCTAGAAAAAGCCAAATTTAATCATTATTACGCTACTGTCAAAAGAAGTGTTATGCTTTTTTTACTCCCATAAACCCCTTTATATCGTAAAGTGGGAAATTTGGCTACTTCCTTTTTTTGCTGTTAATTGTGAGTAAATTTAAAATTGCTATGACTAATCCTCAACAATAAAATCTATTAATAATAGGGGTTAAAGTATGAAATTGCCGTTTTATTGCAATAGGTTCTTTGAATTGACATAGAATCTTCATGGTTTGAGGTTTTCGAATGAAACTTTTTTCAAATGGTTTCTGTGATGTTCTTTTTTTAAAAAATGTGAAACATTTGAATATCGACTTTCAATTGTTTTTGTTATTCAATTTAGACAAGAAAGATGGATACTGCGAAAATTCGAGTGATTTTTGAATACGAGTTCCGACGCGGAACTAACGCCGCAGAAACAGCCCGCAATATCAATGCTGCGTTTGGAGAGGGGTCTACTAATGAACGCACCGTGCGATTTTGGTTTAAACGCTTTCGTGATGGAAATTTCGACTTAAAGAACGAGCCACGAGGAGCCCACACAGGTGAATAACGATGAATTAAGAGAGATAGTGGAAGCCGATCCTAGTCAAACTACCCAGGAATTAGCGGCATGGTTTAAACGTTACCTTACCCACTTTATTGACTCACTTGCGTCAAATCAATAAAATAAAAAAATACGAAAAATGGGTGCCTCATGATTTGACTGATCTGCAGAAAGAAACGCGTGTTGAAACTTGTGTTGCCTTGTTGAACCGGTACAGAAATGAAGGAATATTGGATCGAATTGTAACATGTGATGAAAAGTGGATTCTTTATGATAACCGGAAAAGAAAAATGCAATGGCTGACCCCAGGTCAAATGCCACAACAGTGTCCTAAAGCAAAACTTACCAATAAAAAGGTAATGGTAACTGTTTGGTGGTCTCAGCATGGTGTTATTCACTATAGTTTTCTTCGATCTGGTCAAGCAATTACGGCAGATGTCTATTGTGCCGAACTCCGAACCATGTTGACAAAACTAGCAGTAAAACAGCCCCGACTCATGAATCGATCTTCACCATTATTGCTCCACGACAACGCGAGACCTCACACAGCACGAGAAACCATTTTGACCCTTCAGGAACTGCACTTAGAAACCATTCGTCATCCTCCGTATTCACCAGACCTTGCTCCAACGGACTACCATTTTTTTCGTGATTTGGACAATTATCTACGTGACAAGAAGTTTTCTTCCCAGGAGGCAGTACAAAATGCTTTCACACAGTTTGTGCAGTCTAGATCGTCGGAGTTCTATCGCAAAGGCATTAATAACCTTCCCATTAGATGGCAGCAATGTATAGATAATAATGGCAACTATTTTGATTAAATAAATTTGTTAAAAAATTAAAAAATAAACAATTAAGATTTTCAGTACAAATCGGCAATTTCATACTTTAACCCCTAAAATATAAAACTTTCGTTGGAATAAAAAGTTAAAAATACAATTTGAGCTATCATGCATAATTTCTGATAGAATTATGATCAGAGTTATTGAAAACCTATGTTAAAACCTGCGCTGTGGTTAAAACGCTTCTAGAAAAGTATGACTCAGTTTGGTTGCAACTAGCGTCATCTATTGATCAAGCGGTAAATCAAAACCAACCATACGTGTATATCAACCGACGAAAGGGCTGTGCTTGTATTCATACTACTAAGAGTAAATGGTTTATCACTATTTAGTTAGATGGCGCGCTTACAGCTTTTATAAAGTAAAAGGTAAGTATTTACAAACTTCTGTTATAAGATTCTGAAACAGAGACCTAGGTAAACATAATTTAGGTGCATCCTAATTTTGGACTGTTCCTGCTGCCCGATTCTGTATGAATAAAAACGAGTAGAACCCTTCTATACCGTTCGTTAGTCTTTTTACTAATTTTTTGGCATTCTAGACGATATAAAAATATAATTATTTAGTATTTAATTTCATATTGGACTAATTATTGTTTTATGATTTTTTGATTGGATTTTTTGTGTTATTAGTAACTATTTATATCGTATCTAAAATATTGAAAAGCGTAAAATGACCGGCGAACCGTGTGAGAGCTACACGGTTTCTACTCGGTTTTCTTTTACAGAATCAGGCCCTGATATTGAGTTTTCAGGCAAAAGATACTATTATGTGGTTGAATGGCATGTACATAGTCAAATCTTAATATGCTAATACTTAGGTCTATTAATAGAGCTAGAAAGTGGCTTTAGGAATACTTATCGAACAAAGGCTGCTCTTTTATTGTACCAGAATTGTCTAATAATTCATTTCAACACAATTGCAAACAATACGCTTTTAAGGTATCCATAACTTGCAACTGGACAGCAATCAAATCAAATCTTTTAATCACTCAAAATTGTTTCTAAATATATTTTCGGTAAAGAAATATTTAAAAAAATATAAAGTAAAACTTGACAATCGTCAAATTTAAAATTAAAGATTGATTGATATTGTTACGAGTACAATATTGAATAAAAAAAATTTGACAATTATTTTAAGATGTGAATTGCCCATCTGATCAAAATGTAATAATTTTGACTTCCTATGACCAAAATATGTTAAAGTCACCTTTGGACCTCTAATTTGACCGAGACAACCTGCCTAACGTGAAATCTAAAGTACAGGGGGGAGTTCGAGAGAATGAGTTTTACGTAGTATTTACCCATCAAAGCAATGGCCACCCAGGTATTGCTTTACCGGCACAGCCGAAAATCTTGTAAATTATTGTGTACATATTCATAAGTATTATACTTAATACGATTATTAATAGGCCAATAACTTCTGATGTTATGTCTTTAGCAAAATATTGATAATAATACTGTTGAGTAATTAGTTCGACGTACTAATATTGATTTGCCCTGTTTATTAACCTTGACTTTGAAGATTAAAGTATTCGGAAGCTTTTAGCAATCTACTGTAATACAAAAATGAGATATCAAAGCAGTTATAGCAGGAAGCGTAATTATGTAATTAAAAATATTTGTATTGACGGCCTCGTTGGCGTGGCGGGCGACGCGCGGACTGCGACGCAAAAGGTTGCGGTTTCGATTCCCGCCGGGAACAACTATTTCTGTTGACCATTTATGTTTGTTTCTGGTTCTGGGTATATTCTATGTATCATATGTATGTAATTACAAAATTAAAGTATAAAAAGTAGTATATCCGTTGTCTAGTACCCATAGTACAAGCCTAGTGCTTAGTTTGGGGCTAAATAGCGCTGTGTGTAATGTCATGAAATAATTATTTATTGATTTGGCATTTCATCTATTGAAATTATATCATTTCAAAAATTAGACCATGAATTATTTTAGACAATGATGGCTAACTGTTGTGCTGTTGTAGCCTAGTAAGTAAATGTAAAATCTAATGTAGTAGGGGTACCTAATACCCCTATATTGGGTATCGTTATACGATAATTATTACTTACCTTTGAAAAATGTACAGAAAATGAGACCTACTTCTACTCTCGGTTACTTTGGTGTGTAGTTAAGAACACACCACAATAACTGAATATCTTATCGTTTTTTAAATCAACTTCAATCATATGAATGTATGTTTATTTATTGTTCTTTCAAGCAAACCATGGAAGTGATTGCAATGGAACTTGGTATACATGCACGAGTATATAGCTAGAAACTTGAAAACTCTTTAACTTCCATTTTTATCCCGTTGTTTTCACAGGATCTAGACTTTTGCAAGTACAAGATAAAATATAATATAATTTACGTAAAAGAAATAACAACTATCTACAAAACGTCCTAGGGCACAGATTTAGTCACCGAACATGTAATACAATGACACTATTTACGAATCTCTATAATTTTTTCAATTACATTAGTGCGTTGAACTATTTTTTATCTACGTTGGTGCAGTTTTTACTATATAAATATTAGCCCTTCGTTGGGACAGTGCAATTTAGTGGAAACGATGAAGGTGTTCAGTATTTTTATATTGTTTGCGTTTAGTACCTCAGGGTACATTATCAAAGTTGCAGATTTGCCCGTTCTTCGGCCAAGTTTAGGTAAATATTTTTTTCTACGTAGTCTAGGTTCGTGCTGGTGTATTTTAGAAACATTTATTAGGTTATTTAATTGTATATTAAGGTATACATTCATTAAGTTTCAGAAATTGACTTAAAATGTCAATAGTTTATGGCTTTTACTGCTTGAGCTAAACGACCACATGGGTAACTGAAATTCGTTTTGATCATTACAGCCCCATCAGGATGGATACATTTGCAAAAAGTTGTACTTCCATTATTCGAAAATGTCTGTGAAGAAAGCACAGATCCCATGATAGTACGATTATCGCAAGAATTTCTACAAACTCCAGGAGAATTTTGGGTGAGTGACACTTTTCAGTCTGAGTATTAACTGACTATGAGTTTAAAGTGTTTTCAATTCAATTGTTTTTTATAGGATTCAAATGTGTTGACCAGTTTTCAAAACTTAAAAACAGGAAAAGGTTTCTTGCAAAAAGGGGAAATATTCTCAGAATACAATCCCGAACATTTAGACGAACTGAAAATTATATTCGATGTTTTATACGAAGCTAAAACCTTTGATACTTTTATTAAAGCTGCAGCATGGGCTCGACAAAATATAAACTGTGGACTCTATGTAGACGCCCTGTATTTAGCTTTCGAAAATAGGAGAGATACGGAAAAACTAACACTGCCCCCTCCTTATGAGTTATTACCTAATTATTTCATTAGAAAGGACGTAATTATTCAAGGATCATCGCTATTGGCTGGTCAAGATATAAATCCATCCGAAGGCGTCCGTGATGAAGGTAACGCATACGCACTCCATGCCAATTACACTGCCAACTTCTATGAGAATGACGATGAATCAAAACTAGCTTATTTCCGCGAAGATGTCGGTGTTAATTCTCATTACTTTTTGAGAATGTTGAAATTTGCTCCATGGTTTAAGAGAGACATTGACATTAATAGTCAGTATGGAGAAAATTTGTATCATACTATGAAACAGTGGATGGCGAGATACAACATGGAGAGATATTCAAATGGAATGGTTGAGGAAGATGAATTAAATTGGGATACTTTTTCAAATTCTGCTTACGATCCAATGCTAGTCTACTCAAATGGAAATGAATTTATTCAAAGATCATCCAGCATTTATTCGGATAATATCGATGATAAATCACTTCTAAAAACTATTGAAGATAATTTACCTACTGTTGTAATACACATGGTAAGTTACAATATTTACTCGCATAGTAAAGTTATTTTATGTTTAGTAAAAACCATGACCCAACAGTTGAAATATTTTCAGAGAGAGAGTGGATACAATAAAACACAAATACTAAATCATTTAATGGAAATCCTAGTAACGAGTACGAAAAGTTACGATTCTTTGGCACGACGTGTACTTGGCAAAAATCTCAGCAACAACGGGTAATTTAACAAAATTGATATCTTAACACCTAATTTCATATTGTTAGTAGGTATTCATAAAAATATGAAATCACTATTTTTATTTTTTCGCAGACATCCGTCCGTTTTGGAACACTACTTGACGTCCGTGAGAGATCCTTTGTTTTGGAAACTCAATAAGAAAATCGTCGATATAGTTGATAATGCACTCAAAACATTACCTCCATACAGCAAAAATGAATTATATTTCCCTGGGGTAGAAGTAGTTAACATTGAGGCAAAGAAAATTATGACTAATTTCGATTATTTCCAATTCGACATCACTGATGCCTTAAAAATAGGAAACGGAGATACTACATTTCAAGTTAAAATCGGTCAAACCAGATTAAATCACAAACCATTTTCGGTAAAAGTTAATATTTCGTCTCTGGTAACGCAGAAAGGGTTAGTCAAAATCTACTTGGGACCCAAAACCGCGCCTGGTGAATTTTCCAAAAAGAAAAACCAATTTGGTTTATTAGATTATTTTGAAGTTAACTTAAAAAAAGGTTCCAATGTAATAACCCGGTCGTCTAGTGATAACATTGAATATTCTCAAGATTTTATGTCTTATAGAACCTTAGTTAAAAAGATAGAAGATGCAGAATTTGGTCTAAATTCATTACCCCTTAACTCTGTGGATAGACAAACTAAATTCCCAGACAGAATGATAATACCAAAAGGTACTCCTGAAGGATTACCATTACAATTGTTGGTATTTGTAGCGCCTTACATGAAAGCCAAGGTTAGTGGTATGTATTCTATTTCAAACATAGAATTCAATGATGCTGTGCTGTCTAAATTGTATCCAATGGACTTAACTTTTGAAGGCAATATGTTACTTGATCTGCCTAACGTTTTGATGAGGGATATAAGCATTACTCACAAAGGGTCTAGTACTAGCAAACCAAGTAGTGAAGCTGGAGGAGATCAAAAAAGTTACAAAAATTATAATCCGTCTTCTGAGTCAAACTATAATAATGAGAAATTTAATAATTACTACAAGTCTTATGAAAATCAGAACCAAAATCTCCAATTTGTGCCATTTGATTTTATTGCTCCACGTTCTGAGAGTCAAAACTTAGATTTTTCGTACGAAGAACCAAATAAACGTGACTCATATGACACAAAGCCAAAACTCTACGAATCCAAATTTGGTGATGCCAACAAAAAGTCATTTGACTATAAATCCAAACGCCCTGACTATAAAAATTTGTACAACAACACGCGTAATACAACTACCAAACCTCCTGAAGAGTCTTATTACTCTGAAAGGGTGCTTGAAATGAATGTTTATAACAAAAACAATACTTACAGTAAATCAATTGAAGATAGTAAAGTTGTTGAAGAAAATAATGAAGGTATAGAAAACAAACAAAATTTATCTTCTGAAGTCAAACCAAAACTTTATCTATCCAATCCCAATTATGGAAAATCATCTTATGACTATAAATCCATACGTCCAACACAACCCCAGTACAAGAAAATAGACTATAAAACTTTGTATAAAAATAAACGAATAACAACGACTGAAGTACCAGAAGTAGAATTAGATAATAATTTAAAAGAACAAGAAGAGGATAGATTATGGGATATAAAGAAAAATGATTTTAAAGAAAGGCAATTAGACATAATACCACTGTTAAAACTTAGTCAATTAGATATAAGGTCTTTTTATGATACTATTCAAAGCGCTTTAGATAGTTATGATGCTAGTAAAGGAGAAAACAAACTATGGGAAACGAAATCATTTTATGATACTATTAGAAGCATTTTAGATGAATATGATGAAAATAAAGAAGATAATACATTGTGGGGAAAAAATAAAGATGATTTTAAAGTTAATAATTTAGAAATAATACCTCTAGTAAAAAATCAAGATCGTGAAGTTCCCGTATGATACTATTCGAAGTGTTTTAGATAAGTAGATGGGTATACCTTTAAGATATGAATGAAGTTATTTTTATCTTTAAGTTTCGTATATTGTAAGTAAAATTAGAAATTAATATTTAAGTAAAGTGCATCTTGAACCTTTTAATGCAGGATCGGAAGGCCTAATAAGCTATGATGGATGGTTGGAGTTACCCCGAGCTTGGTTTCAAAAACTGTAATATCGGCTGTACACTCTAGAACGAGTCTCTCGTCAAGACTCGCCGAGAGGTCTTGCCTGAGAGGCCGAGAAGCGAGTGCTTACCACGTGGACTCTCGCAATCGGCCGGCACACCTCGACGAGAGTGTACAGACGCTGAGGTAGTGAGGTAGATATGTTGGAAAACGAAGTTCATGAGACACCATTAACAATTTTTAAATATTGTAATAAAAAAATTGACAATACAATTAAACTAATTATTTCGTCCAATAAATAATCACAATGCACCACAATATTACTATTTCACAAGATTTATCATTATTTTTGGAAACATTCCAAAAATTTTACAACGAACGTTACGCTTTCCCTATTTTCATCGCGGAAAATTTAAAATCCATCGGTCACAAAAACAACAACTAGAATACAAACAGAAAATATTTTTATAGTTGATTACAAATGTTTTGTTGAAATATCATATTGTCCCTTATTGTCATTCAAAACGACGGAAACTTTGTTAGGTAAATATAAGTAGATCGACCAACACTTTAATGTACTGCTTTTCCTAAATATAACAATAAATCAAAAACTTTCAGAGCAAATTTTATTTTGATAACAAGTATCAAAGTAATTTTCACTTAAATTACTTTAATAACTCATGTTTTAGAAAAGTGATACGTCGTAAGGGTATTATTTGCTATATTCATTAAACTCCCTACTTATAAACGGTGATTAACAGATGACAAGTTATGTGACGTTTCTCTGTGTCTGTCAACTTTAAAACACTTCATGTCACAGTAAGAGACCAACGATACATAGTTATGCAGCTGTTAATTAGCCTTTATAAGTAAGGGGTTAAACACTAACACCACACTATAATGTGTCTGTCAATAATTAGGTAACGAACTAACTGATCGACCTATCCATACAAATTTAAAAAGCTTATCTGTATAAAATAGTTAAATCACATCTACAAAGTGGTTATTAATAGACTGTGTACATTTTAACCAGCTGTTAGGTATGCCGCTAATCGAACATTAATTGCATAGTTCTGTTTTATTGCACATAAAATTTTCGTATGCGGTCAGGATTCATAAATAAAGCTTTATGACCCAAAATAAATAGTAGAATCGTTAATCAAAACTGTTGGCGATCTGTTTTCAATAAACAGATAGGTAATTATATTTTAAGCGTTTTTAATGATGACTAACCAATGAAAACAAGTGACGGAATAGACAAACTTTACCCTCGAGCGACGTAACTGCAGGTTTGAGAACAGATTTTACAATAGTTACATTTAACCGAATCTTAATCCCGTATTATTATTTATTCTCTTACCTCGACATTACTATGCTAACAAATGGCGAAATGACTTTAAAAAGTTTATAGACTTTTACAATGTTGGTTAAATCTAAATAACTAAACTCAACTAATCTACACAGTCTACTCTATCTGTGATTGTTAGTTTGATGATACGCAAGACAAAATGACAATATGTTTTTCTACAGACCACAGATATTTTAACTCAAGTAATAGATACTAAAAGATTAATTTCCCTAGAATAAAACGACATAAACAATAAACTAGATATTGATAACAAAATCTTCTATATTAAAACAATTCAACCTTGACCGGGAGCATATACCTATCTAACCCGTAAAAGATCAAGAATCCGCAAATCCAGCATAAACTAAGCTTATAAAATCTTCTACCTGCTTTAAGGAGTTTGCATTTGGCGTCAAGGCATCACGTGTTAAATACAGAATATCGTGCCAAAATGAAGATATACTCCCTCATTGACACCGATGATTCAAGAACTATGAAAACATTGCAGTTGGCTGGTGATTGCCAATTATTTTCATTATGGAATGCAAGATGGTTATAAATTATTTATACGTCGTTCGGTTACGGATCGACTAATAAATTTAACAAGCTCCAGGAAATGCGTATGAAACTAGTGAATATCATAAGATTATTAGATCGCTTATTTATTACTGTTTATATTGTAATTAATTTACCTGCTTGTTTAAGTCTGCGTTCTTTTTAACAGGTTTGCTAAATTAATGAATGTTTGCTTTAACGTACCGGAATCCTGTGTAACTATCTTAAATCTTGTAAGAACATTTTCTTTGGAATATAAAATCTTCTTTTAAAAGTAATAAAGAAATTTTGAATTCAATATCATATACCTAGGTATCAGGTACTTTTTATTGGTTTATATTAAGAGACTGATATTGTGCTAATAAACACAGCAGTGCAAAAAGTTTTACAGAAAATATGAAAACTTACTTGTTTGTAGTTGATATTGTGTTTTATGTTACCTTTTCAAGTTGTTCTAATAAAAATGATAGATAAAATTATAATATTGTTGTTATTTTATCTATATATATACCTACACCAACCAATTAATATGTTTATCATGAACTTAAACCTAAAAACAAAATAATTGTAATTTTATGTAAGATATTATTTAGTCTTTTTGTTTACAATTTAAAATATAAATTAAATTCTTATTGCTTTGATATACCTAGTAGGTACGTATTCAAAGTTTTATTTGGTGTTAAGTTGAAAGTTAACAAAATAATTATGTTACATAATAAAATTGTAAATATTTTAATAAAACTACTACCTAATTATAAAAACATTCAAAATATTATTAAACAGACAAAAAATATATTTTAATCGAACTGTGTTTAAAATAAAGTATTACACCTGAAACGATAGTAACAAAAAGCGTTCGTTTCACTCCTCTATTGTGGCGTTTAGAGTAGAATACAAAAATTATAGCCGATCACCGACGGTCTATATCGGAGAGCGACTGTGTATAACTCGTTTCACGCGTCAGTGGTACAAAACAGTTTTTACGTACGAGTGTTCCTTTAACTTAACAATATTTCTTTGAGATAAATTTAGATTCAACAAATCCGCATTTACACCAAATACCTATTTAACTGAAACTTATAAATAGTTAAAGCCAGTTATTTGAAAAAAAAAACATAATTTATACGTACTTATAATAAAGGAAGAGAGACCAAAAAGTCTGTAACTTAGAAGGAAATTAAAAAAGTTTTCTAGGGGACTTAGTTTTCGACAATCCACGTGGTATACTTTACAATTACTCGTAGTAGAACTCGAATAATGAACAAAAAAGTCGGCTATGCACTATTTCTACGAAGCCAAAGTTGCGGGTAACAGCTAGTTATGAATCATGAAATATGTCTACAAAATATTATTATTGTTACAACCGCCTAAAACCTCAAATAAATACACTAAACTAAAAGAAAAATATTTATCAAAAAGTGTATTAGCGAACACTTCTTGATAAAGACTTCTCTGCAGAATGATGCAGAGCGCCAGCTGCCGTTATATTTATTTTTCCAAGTACGGTTTTAAATAAAAACCAACAAAATGCTCTCAACTCCTGAAAGTGAAGTCGTTACGTTATATTTTCATTGGGATTGTTATAAATTGACGGCTTCAAAGGAATTTCCTGCGCTTCATCAACCAAACACTTTATAAGCTCAAGTGCTTTCTGCTTTCAAGTTGATACTGTGTTCAACTTCATCTGTTGGTAACGTTAATTCAGACTATATGTAAACGTTGTATTATTACTGTAACACTCCCTTTTGGTGTTGACCAGATGCATCGATTTATATAAATAGAACGAATGCAGTTTTGGCTTTTTAATTCTGATATAAAACGTTTAACAAACGTAAGCTTCGACATATCGATCCTTAAAACAACAAAGGCTGTAAAAGCCAAATAGCCACTTTTCAGGAGAGCCAAAAAACTAAAATGGGTAACTTTGTTTTCACAATATCTTCTAAAGTATTAAAGCTATAATAACAAATTAAAGTTCTATTTTATTATAATTGCCATGTGTACAATATTACAAGCCTAAAATTGCGGGGTCTACGCTAGTTTCCGAGATAGCATGGCTTTTACTACAAAAATATTTGGTCTTCACTGGCCTTTACGCCCTAAATTTCGTACCAGGTTAAGGTTTGCAGGTTAAGCAGGTAACGTCAACTTGGAGTAAAAGACTTTAAGAATATTCATATTAAGGTTTTTTTGAAATAAAGGACAAAGATAATTAACGAAAGTTAAAATTATTGTAATAAATGTGACACATTTTTTTTTAATTTACCTGTAAATTTAACATTTAGCATGAATTAACTCATCTAAAGTATGGTAAGAACTATAATTTTTAAGAACTTAAAAAACAACTACAAATTATAACTACAAAATAGCATCAACTAAATCAACATCAAAAAAAATTGAAAGTATTCATCGAAAGTATAAATTTTTGCAAGAAAAGAAGTTAAATTTTAGAAAATTAAGTTTTAATTATAATAATAATAAATAAATAAATCCTGTGACGAACACACAGCGCCATCTAGCCCCATGGTAAGCTGCTAAGCTTGTGTTACGGTGACTAGATAACGGATATACTACTTATATTTATTTTTCTTTTGTAAATACATACATATTATACATAGAAATACGCCCAGACCAGATACAAATATTTATTTTTAAGCATAAATATTTGCACCCAGCGGGAATCGAACCCGCAACCTTCTGCATTGCAGCCAAGCGTTCGCCCGACGCGCCACAGAGGTCGTCTTGACCGAACGAGCGAAGCGAGTGAGGTCCAGTGCAGACGGGCCTGGCGCTTGTATCTTTGTAACTTTGTATCTTTGTTCGACGATAGCTTGAGTATCGTAGCTCCGATCTTCATGAATTTTAGGATGCGCGTAGTTTAGGTCAATATAATTTATGAGTTCGAAGATGAGTCGGATCAGTAGGGAGTTGGGGAGATAGGGGGTCGTGAGGTCTCAGTTCGGGGCGAACTACTAGATAACTTGAGTATCGCAGCTCCGATCTTCATGAATTTTGGTATGCGTGTAGTTTACGTCAATAGAATTTATGAGTTCGAAGATGAGCTGGATCGGTAGGGGTTGGGGAGATAGGGGCTGTGAAGTCTCAGTTCGGGGCGAACTACTAGTAAATTCTGTTGACCTGAACTACGCGCACACCAAAATTCAACAAGATCGGAGCAACGATACTCAAGTTATCGTCGAACAAAGATACAAGCGCTAGGCCCGTCTACACTCGACCTCACTCGCTTCGCTCGTTCCGTTAACTACGCGCATACCAAAACTCATGAAGATCGGAGCTACGATGCTCAAGTTATCGTCGAACAAACACACAAAGATACAAGTGCCAGGCTTGTCTACACTGGACCTTGCTCGCTTCTCTCGTTCGGTCAATCAATTTTGTTAAGGTGCTTTTTCTTGAAAGTAACTACCCTAACTAGGAGTACACCCAAAACTGAGACCTCACGACCCCCTACCTTCCCAACCCCCCCACCGATCCGGCTCATCTTTGAACTCATAAATTCTATTGATCTAAACTACGCGCATACCAAAATTCATGAAGATCGGAGCTACGATACTCAAGTTATCGTCGAACAAACATACAAAGATACAAGTGCCAGGCTCGTCTACACTGGACCTCACTCGCTTCGCTCGTTCGGTCAATCAATTTTGTTAAGGTGCTTTTTCTTGAAAGTAGTTACCATAACAAGAAGTTCACTTCGAACTGAAAACTCACGACCCCCTACCTTCCCAACCCCCCTACCGATCTGGCTCATCTTCAATCTCATAAATTCTATTGATCTAAACTAGGGGTTCGCCCCGAACTTAGACCTCACGACCCCCTATCTACCCAACCTCCTACCGATCCGGCTTATCTTCGAACTCATTGACCGAACGAGCGAAGCGAGTGAGGTCCAGTGTAGACGGGCCTGGCACATGTATCTTTGTAATTTTCTATGTTTGTATCTTTGTATATTTGTTACTTTGTATCTTTGTATGTTTGTTCGACGATAACTTGAGTATCGTAGCTCCGATCTTCATGAATTTTGGTATGCGCGTAGTTTACGTCAATAGAATTTATGAATTCGAAGACGAGCTGGATCGGTGGGGGCTGGTTGGGGAGATAGGGGTTGTGAAGTCTCAGTTCGGGGCGAACTACTAGTAAATTCTATTGACCTGAACTACGCGCACACCAAAATTCAAGAAGATCGGAGCTACAATACTCAAGTTATCGTCGAACAAACATACAAAGATACAAAGTTACAAAGATACAAATATACAACTCACTCGCTTCGCTCGTTCGGTCAAAAATCTGTGTGCTCTAAAACATTAACATAATACGGTTTAATGAAATATTGTCCTTTACGACATTATAAACGTTTTTGATTTGTAAAACCAATTCTACAAAATTGTAGTAAAAGCCTTTTTTAAACAGTCTTGGATATTGAGACAAGTTGTCTTAGATATTACTTACTTCGATATAATCGTAAAATGTAGCATTAACCACATTACTAACAATTTGTGTCTTTAACGCCCTTAATTTGCAGGTTTCGATTTCGATATTGGTTTTAACGTCAAAAATTATAAAAATATTTGAACAAAAACTAAAAAAATATTGGACGTAAACGCCATTTTTTTGCGAATTTGCCCATTTCAATTATACAGATCGATAGAGCTTCAAAAACTGAACAAAACTGCATTTAAAAGTCATTTTGACCAAAATGGCTTTTACGACATTTGTTGTTTTAAGGATCGATATAAATGTGATGTTTTGCAGAAGTTGAAAAAAATACGTCATCTTTCACGTGAGATATTAAAATGACATCATCGTCATCTTGTTTTTGTGATTCATAATTTATCATTGACTGTTAGAGGTACAAATATTATTGTTATGCAAATAATTTAAACTATACGACAATTCAAGACGATATTTTTGTTCATGACTATATGACATTTTTATTTAATTTAGGAATACCTACTATAATGTTTAAATGGAAAAAAACTAGTAATCAAAGACTACTCAGAATTTTATTACAACTTATATAGTACCTACTTTCTTAACGAAAAATTAAAACAAGTAGGTAGATATTATACATTTTTTTTGTTTAAGATCTGCTTATTTGTTTAGGTTACTCTCAAATTTTAGGTGTCGGTTAAGAATTTGGTCGTAAGTTGTTTCTGATTGGACGGACCAGATTCCGAAATTCCGAAATCTAAAGTCAAAGCCGAGTTCCTGCTTTGTCAGATGGAATTTCTGGATTTTAGGGTACTCTACCTAGATGAATAGATATTCATACAAATCTGAAATTTCGTGAGCTTCCATAATACCTGCATTATCATAACTATCATACGAAGAAAAACTAATTACTTTTATTATAAAATTCGCTCACATAACGTTGAATTCAAATTTATTCAAAATGTCGATTAACAAAAGTATCTAAAAACTATGTGTAATGTTAACAAGTAATGAATAAAACATTTCATTGTTAACACTGTAATAAAATTGGTAGGTATATAAAAACTTGTAAAAACAACCACGCCCTCCTATAGAACTTTTTCATTGCCGATGTTTTCAACAAGCCGTAACTCGTAAACATTAAATAAAATCATCATATCAATAAAAAAGTCGCAATATCATACGACATCATTTTCACAGTATGTTACCTACATATACCTAACTCAATTTCCGTTCTTAAATATACATTTCTCGTTATTGACGCTTCATTAATTCGTTATGTCAATGGTTTATAAATATATGTGACTGTTTGTCTCTCATATGCAAAATCTAGGGTTTCCAAGATATGCATGCAATCCCTTCGACTTACGTATCCTGTATCTGACGGTGCGCCACGTCACCGAACCACGTGTTAGAACGAAACAGACAGGTTTTCACTTATTTTTGTATTCCACAATCTGTCGGGAATGCTATAAATAAGGGTGCCAAACGGATGTAAAATCTAGTGTAACATCACTCGCACTCGGATTCAGTTCTGGTTACTACTGCCAACCCTAAAGAGACACCATGGTGAGGATCTACCCGTAGCTTTGTGGTGTTGTGAATTAATTGTGCAAGTGATTGTGTGACGTCTAACTTTCAGTGTTTAATAAAACCGATTACTTATTTACTTAAATGTTTGAATATGACGTATATTTCAAGTATGAATAACTTAACTGAATCAGTGAAGTTTTTGTCTTAGCTAATTAATATATAATCGACGAAAACGAACATCAAAGTACTAGTCCAATAACTTATTGTTTAAAAATGTGTTATACAAATTCAACCCTTGTTTTTAGAATTCAGACGACGAACAGAAAATGGCAATGCTTCGTAAAGCATTCCAAATGTTTGACACCACCAAGTCTGGTTACATTGAAGTACTCAAAATCGCTACAATTCTCAACACAATGGGTCAATTGTTCGACGACTCTGAACTTCAGGCTTTGATTGGTGAAAATGACCCTGAAAGTAAGTATTCATTCATATACGAGAACACAATACAATTTATTTTGGAGTTGGTAATCTAAACCGAAAGGGCGTCTAAGCAACACTATGCTTTGCGATTTTTTGAAATATGGCTATTTTTTCAATGGTTTTCTATGCTCGTTTTATTTAGTTAACTACTATGTATTTCAACATTAATGGCATTTAAAATCACTTTCAAACCAGCAGTTTTCCCAGTCAATTATAACTCCAACATTAAAGTTTAACTTGAAATTTCAAAGATATAAAACATAAAGTCGATGACCTAGAAGTCTGGTTGTTCTATTCTTATAAATCCGTTACTAAAACACTTTGTTTGAGATTATAAACATCAATCAAAAGGTAACATAAAATAATCAGCAGGTCGGTATTATACCCAACTAAACTAATAAATAAACATTTTCTTACAAAACGACTATTTAAGGATTATTATGAATAAATATTTAATTAATCGAGGAGCTCGATGGCCTAGCTGATAGATCTTGGGCAATAGTGCGGGTTAAGCAACTGGCACTGTCGTTGTTCTGGATGGATAGTCTATAATGTGTGTCACAAAATATTTTTTTCTCCGTGTTTCGGAAAGCCCGTTAAGCAGGAGGTCTCGGTTGATATGGATAGCAACCATTAGATCAAGTAGGATCTCTAAACGCGACCTAAAAACTTTAACACTTGGTGAGCCACATCGCACTATACGAAAATAAGAATATTACATAACAATTGACAAAACTAATGTATATTGGCAAAGCTTTTTATGGTAGATCAATAAATATGTTTAGTGCTTATACAAGAGCAACTATGGATACATAATAATAACGGTTATGTCATTGTTACGGCAGGCGCCATAATCAACATAGTTCCCCCAACAGCCGATCCACTACCATCCCATCAATATTGCCCATTTTGTTTTCACCTGTAGATTTCTGAATAATTCTATTAGATCCGGTGGTTGCTCTTGGCTGCATTTGATAGTGCAGAAGCCGGCTTCGTGTCTACTTCATAGTTTGCGAGTGAAATAGTTATTGAAAAAGGCCTCTTCGTGTTGGTTTCGGCTCCAAGCACGCCTTCCAAAGGCTCCAAAGCCCCGTGATACTGGACTAGTTATGTGAAACAATAAAATTAAGTTTTCAATAAAAATATATCACTCCTACTATTCCATTGATTACTGTTTGTTTGAAAGAACAATTAATATTTAAGTAACAACAAATATTAGATTCTACTTAATAATTTAAGGAAACATTGAAATTTACATGGTTACGTTTTACATAACCATGAAATAGAAAAATTAGGGTGAAAAAAATTGATGACGCCTTATATTCTATTTAATGTCTGTTCTGTGTAAGTATAATAATGAAGTAAATATTTAACCAAAGATAAATAAACGTACTATAAAAATGTTAGCGTCTTCTCAAATATTTGCAATACTTATTACCAAAGACGTTTTGTACTATAAATTACTGTAAATAGGTATTTATTGCGCAAAAGCTAAAAAGACACGATAAATTACAAGTCTCCTCCTTTATTTGAAGTCTATTAAAAATAAAACAATCAACATCGATAACTTGGGGCTAGACTAACAACCCACTATAATAAGAAGCTTGTTATCCTAAAATAGATCAGGAATTCGGATAGATAGGTAGAGCTCCAGTCCGCATACAATGCTGTAAACAGTAAACAGCTACACAGCCGAAGGCAATCAATCATCGTTATACGTTCACACGTGTCGAGGCTACGACACCTTTTCAAAAATAACGGAATATTTTCAAACGCCCGCCTGAGCTTTATATCCGTAGCCACAGAAGGTCTTTCGTAGAGTTCTTCAACTTTATTTGTAGATTCTTTGATGAAGATTGACATATATGGTATTATTTTGGTATTAGTTGTTAGGTGCTAAGTTGTAAAGTGCCAAATTAATTTTAAGATCTTATAATTGTAACACTTAGCAAGCAAGCAATAAATGATTGATTGATTGATTGATTACTCTGTGTGCAAGTGAATTTTTGAAGATGAATTTTTCCTTTAAACATATTTCTAGTAAATATGCCTTGAGCAATAAAAACAAATTTACGAAATGTTACTCTGTAATTAAATTTTAAAAGAATTTGTAAATAAGGTATATGAAGCGGTTCGTCACAATTTAGGTACAATTTTAGTTTAAGTAAGTTAGTGGTAATTGAAAAACTAATTATTGTCAATTATGTTTTTATTAGATTCTGGTAAAATTAACTTCGATGGATTTTGCAATATTGCATCCCACTTCTTAGAAGAGGAGGATGCTGAAGCCATGCAGCAGGAACTGAAGGAAGCCTTCAGGTAAATACTTGGTAATATCTACATTATACTCTACAATTTTATTGGTAAATATCAGCAGTCGTTAAAAATATCTAGTTGATTTAGTCTAGTGCAAGTGCTATCAAAACAACTTCAAATCACATTAATATTTCAAACGTTCCAGACCCGCAGAACTCAATTAAACTTAACGATAATTGCATATTGTTTTTCCATTTTCAGATTATATGACCGTGAAGGTAATGGCTATATCACTACTTCCACACTCAAGGAAATCCTAGCTGCCCTTGATGATAAACTGAGCAACGCTGACCTCGACGGCATCATCGCTGAGATTGACACCGACGGCTCCGGGACCGTTGACTTTGATGGTAATTAAATTGAGCAGTTGAATGACAAGTTGCAGTCAACTGAAGTAGTAGTACTTAAATTAAACAATATTTGCTGGTGTTATAGATTTGCCGTACTCTGTTTATATCTATTTTGTGTTAGGTACTACTTTTAAATCATTATAATCACTGAGTACGTGGAACTGCCTAATAATAAGAAGTTGAGAGATCACGCTTACACCTAAACTTTTTAAATGACCTACCTTCTCTTGATTTTATTAGTTAGACTAATGTATTTTTCTTTAAGAAAAATGTATGTGCGCTATTAATATCGCTCTTACAAAAAGGTGAATGAAATCATCGTGAATAAACCCACGGCTTAAAGTCACGCACAAAGGCCCATTAGGGCTAATTGATAAAACACACAGTTCACACTTTAACTTTAGTTAAACCAATCTTTGATTATATTTTTTTAAGTGTTTCTTACGCTTGAAAGATTTATGCTTTCTAAAATTCCCGTCCAATAATTCTAAAAAAATATTTTTTAAACTAGAGGAATCCTGTAAATTTAATTGTCAATCAGTTGCTAATGAGTAATTACTTATGATTTTATTTATAGCTGTTGAATATACGCATCCTTTTGGGTTCGCCGTAGTCGAGAAAAAAATATATTTATCTTAACAAAACTCAAAGTCTCTAAACGATTCATCAAAACAAATAGCTTCATGAAACTACACGCAGAACTCAATATAACAAAAAAAACGTAGGAAAACCACCACCGTGAGATCATAAACGTTGATTAGATTAATAACTATAAAAGAAAACGAGATGATTACACAGCTGTTATTTTGAATATTAAACAGTCTTAAATCTCATAAAAACTCACATACGGACAAGCTTATATAAACATTAAACCAATACGAATACCGAAACATACCACAGCACGTAATGTGACATACGGAATTTATTCGGTAACGTTCATTACACTATTTTACTCATTCGTGATATCTTGGATAGAGATCAAACAACACAATCTAAATTACTACTTGCAGATAATAATGTGAAGCTTAATAAATTTGTTCTTTGTTACAGAATTCATGGAGATGATGACTGGAGACTAAATTTTAGAAAACTATTCTAGTATTATTTAGATATAACAATTGTATTATAAATTAAGATTAGTACAAAACCGATTGCGGTATTAGCATAGAGCAGGTTCAATAGTAAATTTCACCTAGTGCCTGAATTGATTGAATTTAATAAAACGCAATATTTACCGGGTTTATATTGAGTTTTATTATGCAAAATCGCGAATAACTAAGACAAAAATTTTAAGGAATTTATTTAGCTTTATTATAGATTTGGGCGTCTGTAAGAAATAATTTCCATATGGCGCATCCCTACAGTTAAAATGTTTTTGGTAAATAAAAATATAAAAATGTAAACCATCTTACTGATTGGATTATTGTTATGTTATTAAAGTAGGCCAAGGTCTTTGAATCAGTTCCAAAGAATTATTACCGGAATAATTCACAAGAAACAGATTCCTACAAATTATTTTGCTAATATTTATAACACAGTTCACATATTTGGTAAATTGGTATGATCTAAATACATTTTATATACGTAATAGTTTACCATTTTGTTGTTTTATTTATATGAATATTTCCTTTTGAATATAATACACACACACACATGAAAAGTCAGAAGTGTTCAGCGACAGGTATTTTGAATTATTTATTTTGTGTATTGAACCAAGCTTTAAGTCATAAAATAGTATATGACGACGGTAGAAAAATGGTTGTTCGCGAGACAGAAATTGCTGGTTCGATTCTCACGTAGTCAAAAAGTATATTCAAATTTTTAAGACATTTTTCTCGGTACTAGGTATAATTCACTTAATATTTTCGAAAATTCAATAATATTTTTACTGTCCTAAGTGGTACTATATACACAGAATGATACCAATAATGCAACATTGATACCAATAATGCAACATACAATATTGTATTATGATTGTCGACCTTTTCTAATAATTGTGGTCCTCTGATGACTTTGAACAAAAAAACTACTTACCTAGTTAGGCACGAATGCCTCGTAGTTCATGTTATCTCAATTATTGTAATAATTACTAAAAAGACAGATTAAGTGCCGTCATTACCCTTGGTTACAAATATGTATTTAAGTAAATTTGTGGGATAAAATAATAATTGTTTAAAAGTGATTAATATTTTTGGCCAAAATAATGAAAAAAGTAACCCCTGATTTTAACATCTTTGACAACAGTTATATTTTCATACAAATGACAAAGACGCCCTACCTATTAGGTTACTTTGTCATAAAATAAGGTAAAAATATTGATAATTTTAAAATACTGACCGTATTACCTAAATTTCTTAGCGATCTGAAAACCAAAGACACATTGTTCTATTAACGTAAAAAAACATGGAATTTACGATATTATAAAAAATGTGTCCAAAAATATCTGGAAACCTGTAAAAAGTAGCCCCGGTTTAGAGAACATAATTTAAACATTAGCCTAATAAGAAAATTTCCGTTTATTTTTATAGACCGTTTGAAAGTGGTGAATTGCTTGTTGACCAAAGTTAGTCTTATTCCGAGACTAGCAATTGGAAAATTGTCCAATTGCATTTTGTTTCCTGTGAATACGTACAGTCATGTGTACAATATCTATTTATTTTCTGTCAAAATAGCTGCAGTGCTACAATATTTTGTTAAAATTAAATTATTTTATGAGACAATTCAATTGTAAAACAAAATGTAAAAACGAGCTACGATTTTTTAAATCTATGTCAACATTTTAATGTTCTAGTTTTGTAGCATTGTTTAAATGTTCAGTTTCTGTTTTATTGTCAAAACGGTAGTAATTTTATTTTACAACGATTTTCTGAGGTGTCACAGAACATGCGAGTTGGCTGGTTTCCAACTTGTTAAAATTTTTGCTATTGAAAACATAGATTTACAGAATACCCCTTTACCTACTGACTAAAACTCTATTTACGAATATAACATTTTTCAGTGATGACTCCGATCATTAGAAAGAGACATGCAGTATGTTGAAAATAGATAAAGCGTTAACAAAGAAATACCTATCATCAAAGATAGATGAAGAAAATAAATCACCGGGTAGTATGTTACCTAACAATATTACGTAATACTTACTGTTGAACGTCACTGTACTTTGAAAATTATTCCTATTTAGCTCATCTTGAGGGTCTCAATTGGACCTGGAGAAATATAGATGTGGTTATGATATGACGTGCCTGTCTCCATATAAGCGATATTTTACTCGTTGACATACTCTAGTTTTTATACGCTGTTGGAGGTGAAAAAGGAAAAAATGTTATTGTTTTTTGCCATCCTTGGTGGTGTGCTTAGTGCTTCAATTGACGAATTTGGAAATTTAATTCAAAATAATGAAGGTAAACATTTCAAGTATTCTGCCAGATTTAAAAATGTACTTTAAAAAAAAATTAAAAAATGAATAAATACAGCTAAATTTACAAAAATACCAACTTAACAATTTACATGGATAGATTGATGGTTTGATGATAGCTTGGCAAGGCTTAATGGATTTGTTTTATTTGAATAACATTTAAATGGAATAAAAATAGCTGACTCTACTATAAGGAGCTAAATTAAACCAATTTAATTTAATAAAGTTAAGACCATTATATTAGTAAAGTATGCCATGCTTCTAAAACACTACCAATGATTTTACATTTCAGAAAACTGGAATAAAGTTATGAATATTGTGCCATCAGGATTCTCTGTACACAAAAAGATGACCGGTCTAGATAGGGAACTTCATTTAAATGTGCCCAACTTAAATACCATAGACGAGGTGAGTTGCTGGTTTAACATTATGATGTTAAGAAAGTTCCGTTAACTGATGGGTGAGTCAGTACAGAAACTAAGCTAATTAGATTGGATTTTGTCTAATATCTTCTAGACAAGCGATGTAAGCTTATTTGTCATTTACTATTTAGTCAGATAGCGATCCATTGCTCAACTTATAATCATATAGTAAAATGCAATGCAATTTCAACTGCTGGTAAAAAAAACTAAAAATTTCAATATTCTTATCCTATGATTTATTTCAGAGCAATGAACACTACCAAATTTTAAATAAGTCATGGCATGAAGAAGTATGTACAAATGGTTTCACGTTCAATATCTACGATGACAGAATGCGAGAAGCAGCTGTGGCATTATTTAGGCTGTTTCAGAAAGCTAATCAAGATGACTATAAAACATTACATAATTGGGCCAGAGCACATTTAAACAAGGAAATGGTTAACTACGCGGTTCGCTTAGGATCACTTTATGGCAACGAATTTCATTCCAGGAACTCGATGCCACCACCATTCGTCTTAAATCCACATTACTATGTGATTTCGGAAGCGATAGCTAAAATTCCACAAATATATGACGACTTTTGGACAATTGGAAAACTGAGATCAGAGTTTTCTTCGGCTTACCACTACTATTACACAAGTCCGGACTTAATGAATGTTATAACTATAAATGCTAATTACTCAGGTTGGAATTTACCTAAAAAGTCAAAAGACGATGAGCTTAATTACTTCAGGGAAGATGTGTTTTTAAATAGTTACTACTTAGGGCTTCATTTACTTCATCCTTTTTGGATGTCAAACGATGAGTTGGATCAAATCAATCCTAGACACGCTGAACATTATTATTATGCTCACAAACGACTTATGAATAGATATGAGTTAGAGAAACTACATTTAAAATATGCGAATTTCTCCGGGAGAAGCGAAAGTGAAAGTGACTACGTTCCCTATCTTAACTATAGAAATGGACTTCCTTTTCCAACAAGGTCGTGTATTAAAAGAAATTGGGATGAGGAACAAGCGTTACTCAAAAAAATTGATATAGCTTTAAAAGAATGTATTTCACGAGGAGTTATTTTTATGGTACAATTAATATTTAATACAAAATTAAATATCATTTAAAATTGTGTTTTAGATTTTCTAATTCTGTATCGTTTCAGGAAAATGGAACAATGATTGACATGACGGAGAATAATTATATCGATGTATTGGCACGATTGATTCGGGCCAACTTGGATAGCGTAAAAACTAGCAAAATTATTCGAAACATTTTTGGATACGGAGGAAATAAATTTTCGGAAAACGAGTAAGTTTATTTTTTCTTCAAGTATATCAATTTAAGAACAGATTGACAGATTAAAAATGGTAATCTCTAAAGGAAAGTTTATTAATGTAAATGAATAAGTAATGTACATTTTCATTGCAACAGATACAACCCAGCACCATCACTGCTCCACCACCCAGAAACTGCTTTACGGGATCCAGCATATTGGTACCTGATTCAATACATGCTCAATTACTTCTCTGAGTATGTGCAGACAATGGAACCCTATGACTTAAGTCAATATGAAGACGAAGACATAGTGATTGAAGACTCTGAAGACTTCAAAGAAATTTTCACATATTTTGCATATCACTCCTTTTCAATTGACGAAGCCAGTTTTCTTAAAAGTAATATAAAACCATTTCCATCTGAACTGCCTGATCACATAACCGTTATGCAAAGAAAAATCAGGTATAATTCTTTTAGTTTAAATTTCAATATTAATAGTAAAAGTTCTACGCCCAAGAAAGTGGTTATGAGATTATATCTGGGCCCTGAATGCGGAGACAACTGTTTTTCAGAATATTCAAAATTCTTCGAATTAGATACATTCGAATACACCTTACAAAACGGCAGCAACAGAATTGACTGGTCGCCACAATCATTGGAAAAGAAACGATCTAAAACAGGTTTTACCCCTTATTACGAGCCTGATACAGAATTCTTGAACATTTTTAATTTTCCTGAAAGTTTATTGATTCCCAGAGGTCTTGATGAAGGTTTAAACATGACGTTATTCCTTATGATAACGCCCGTAGATAGCTCTTCAGTTCTATTAGTACCTTGCCGCTATAATGAAATATTACCGCAATTTGATAGCAAACCACTAGGTTTTCCTTTTCATAGACAAGCTAAGGAGTTTAATGTTAATGCACCTAATTATCGATTTTTCAATATTTCCATTTATCACAAAAGGATAAGGGTTCGGGGTAAGGGTCAATTTTCACCTAATCTGTATTAAGTTAAATCATTTTTAATTATTATTTCTACTCACAAATAAATATTTTACTAATATAAATCCCTTTTAACTACTTAAAAACTTGTACTCTCTCCTGTGTCCAAACTCTAGGTGTAATAACACGCAAAGATTTACGTTTTTATTTGGTTTACTTATTTGACATGGCTATTTTGTCAAATATTTAGGTAGATATAGGTATCTGTAATAAAATATAACACCACGTAATAAAACATCACATTCTTTTAAAAAGAAATAGAAATTTAAAAAAAAAAAATTGTAGTATTAGATTTTATTCGACAGATATGTTTTATCTGTAAATTGAAAAATCAACCCTTATTACGTTTGAAAGGTCATCTATAGATACTGACTTTTTGTTTTAGTTAGAATTGGTTATATGCACTTTGCCAATTTGTTCTTAGGAATGGTCAAAGGATACATCAAATCAAAACATTTGCAACGGCAAAGCTTCCTCGGCTATCAGTACAGTTGCGATTCGCAACTGTACCATGCCATAGTTCAGAACATATTGATATTCAAATCGAAACGTCTTAAATGTCTCATTTGACCTCATAAACCAATTTAAAAAGTCCACGGATAACTAAACCAATCGAATACATAAAAACTACAAAAACTCGAGTACTGTAAATTTATCTGTACTACAAATAATGGTCTGTAATTTATCTGTTCTGTATTGGTAATTATCATGGCGCTTTTTCGCAAGTCTACGCAACACCTAATTAATTAATTTAAACTATAAGAAGTTTAATAAACAGGGAAATAGGATTTTTATAATACAATAATAAATAAAGATAATTTACAACATTCTTTAGTTATGTATTCAGATTTAAATTAATATTTGGTATTACTATTCTTTCTCTCTCCTTAAATTACTTGGGGACGACATTGTGTTCATGTTCATAGTACTGGGGTTGGTTAAGCTGGTACGGGAACATCTCTCCCTCATGATAGATACCGATATCTTTGAAGTACATGTTGGGTTGGTTGTAGAAACCGAATTGTGCAGGCCTGTCGAATGGATAGCTGAAGGGTTTAGTGTCGAAGGCGTATTCCTTGAAAGGCTCGTATTCCTTGGGAATCTGCTCATAAGGATAAGCGAAGATGTATAGTTGGAACGGATAACCATCTCTGGTACCCTTAGGAAGCATCAACCTCTTCGGCATAGCGTCATAGATGATGGACATGTCCTTAGGCACAACACCTTTATCGAGCAGCTTCCAGAGCTCACGCATTGGGACGGAGTCGTCTCTGTAGAAATAGAAGTCGTCGCAACTGCGCTTGATCTCATTTTTGCCAGCAACAAGATCGTATGGGAAATAGTCCAACAGCATAAACTTATTCCAGTTCTCTTCAATCGGGACAGGGAAGCCTTTGCTGTCGTATTTGGGTCCCAAGAACACTCTGAACACAGCCTTAGTAGCCTTCTCAGATTCGACGTCAAAGGACATGGAGAAGTGTTTGTGATTAAGGCGAGGTTCGCGCACCCAGTAAGAGGCTGGGTTAGATTTGAGCTGTTCGTTAGTATAGTATACACCATTGTCGATATTGTATTCGTAGTGATCAAAGTAGGTGATCAGTTTGTCAACGTTTACATCGGTTATCTTCACACCCTTGAACGACAGCTGCTCGGGAGTGTACGGAGTCAGGTATTTCTTGAACTGAATGATGTATTTGATGATTCTGTTGTACAGCTGGTAGAAGGCTGGGTCACGAAGTGAAGTCTGGTAGAAGTCCAGAGAGCTCGGCAAGAAGTCGTACCTATGAAAAGGGATAATATATAAATTCGCCTGCGTAAGTCCTGATCCCGTAGGAATATCGGGTTTTATAAAATAATTTTTGAAATCAGTCTTGTAGTTTCGGAGCCTACTATTACAAACAAACAAATAAAAAATCTTTTTTCCTTATAATATTCGTATCAACTAGCTTTGTTTTGCATACGTCCCGATCCTGTGGGATTTTTCAAAACCAACTGGGGAGTGAGTATGTTTGAAATAAAGTAATATTCAATATAATTATTTTACTTCCGAAAAAAATACCGTATTAAAAATATTTTTAATGTATTAAATACGAGGCACTTATAGTACCGGTATCAATCAAGAAAACAAAAAGTTGTAACAAAACTTACTTATTGACTGGATAAGGAGCAGCATCGAGAATATGGCGAGCAGTAACCTCATAAGAGCGTTGATAAGTTTGAGTGAAGTTCTCGTGGAAGAGATCAGCATTGAATTGCCAGTAGTTTCCAACGAAGTTCAATGCCTTAGGGTCATGGAAGTCAACTTCTTGATCGAACTGAAAATAAAGCACGCTGTGAGAATCTTAACCTTCTCAAAAACATTTATAATTGTTATTTTTATTTCCGTAATTTAAGTAACAATTATTTTTAGAAACTTACCGCCTTAAAGTGACCGCTCTCGACGAACTGGAGGAAAGATTTTTCGAAGCTATCCAAGTACATAATGTTCTCAAAGTTTTCTTCGATAAGGTTAGGATTGTAGTTATCCGGACGCTGCGCGAAAGGAACATTCTGTACGTACATCAGAGGATAGTAGCCAGTCTCGATGGGGCTGAACCAAGAGAATTCAGGAATCTCATCCAATCCATTGCTCAAACGTTCAAGGTAGAAACGGTTCAGCAGTTGTTTGTAGAAGAAATAGTAAACTTCTCCGCGACGTTCCTTGAAAGGTCCCCACTTGTCGCCGTTCCACCAGAAGGGCAGTTGAGCATGGAACCAATAGTAGTAAGCATTTAAGCCCACGTCCTCAGTGAAATAAGCAAGTCTCTGTTCATCATTGTTGAAAACGTAAGAGTTTGAATAGTTCGAGTAGAAGTAGAACTTGTTTTCTTCTTGCTTGATGCCATATTGCTGAGCAATCTTTGGGAAGTTAAAGCCTCCTTGTTCCTTAGTATATCTAAGTTTCGAGAGCGTGTTCAAGTTGTTGAAGTACTCAGGATAGATTTCGTAAGGTGCAGGTAAAACAATGCCCAAAGTGTCAGGCCTCTGGATGATAGCGATGTAGAAAGAGTAAAGGAATTGTTCAGGGTTCATGTGAACCCTTGCGAAGGCGGCTGTTTTGTAGAAAGTTTCGAAGTCTTTGGCGTAGAAGAACATGTGGAAGAGAGCAATGGCTTCTTGTCTCATTTTAGGGTAGAAGATGGAGAAAACCTTGTCTTTGGGAAGGAATCCGGTCTTCCATAAGGACAAGAATTCCTTGACAACTTGTTGATTCTGAAAAAAAAAGAACACAATCAAAGACGGTTCATAGATAACATATCTACAATATTTCTAAGATATTCTAAGAGTGTTTGAAGTTACCTTGTAGTCTTCAACATGATCTTCGATTTTGTAGTCATTTCCAACCTTGTAGTAGTCAGCCTCAGGATAGACCTGGTATACATGTTCGAGGAGTGACAGTACCTTCTTTTGTTTAGCAACAAAGGTATCATCAACTGAAAAATGATATTAGAGTTAAAATTTATGTATTTATGCACATTTACTTCAACATTATATTTTTTATTACTGAATTCATTTCGGTAAAACCTACTTTCGGTAATATAGTATCTACATAATAGTATCCAAATAGGTTCGTCTTTTCAGGAGCTAGACACCTTATACTTAATATATAAAATATATACAGTTCAAAGTCCTAAGTATATGAGTGCAATATTGTAATTATATAAAAGCACAACTTAAAACGCTTGTACAAAAAATTTGTAGGGTGTGTTCCTTGTGATACAAAAAAGAATGAGATAAACAAAATTTTCTATCAAACTGTCTAACAAGTCTTACTAAAATCTAAATAATTCTGAAACTTAGGTAAAAGCGTTTTCAATGTTTTAAGAATGCAGATAACTAGTGATTCTTACCCTTTAAAGTTTCATATTCGTGGTGGTGCGGGGTGCTTAGAGCTAGGGCAACAAGGCCCAATAAAATGACGACAGTCTTCATAGTGGCCAGCCTACTAACCAACTGTACCAAATCCAAGTTTTCCCTAATATTTATACTAACAGACCGAAGATAAAGTTTATCATCAATATTATCATCACTTACGTTACTTACCTACCTTAGTGACAAATATTTTCTTTTCATATTGTTATCGTTAATCTTTTCAGTTGACCTCTCCACTCATTAAATAGGTACGTGTCAATAAATAACAAAACAAAAACATAAAAGTTAACATATCACCATGATACGACGATAAGCTATCGAACCATGTTTTGGTAAGTTTTAATTGTTGTTTTGTCTCAATAACAAAATATAATTAGAGGGACAGACACCTAATGGATAGAGTTATCTTAAAAAACCAATTCATAAATCTAACTATTCGCTATTACTACAGTAAGTATTCAGAATTGTGTATACCAAGGCAGGGAGCTTTTTGGCTTAGCTGCGCCCGCCGACCTTGTAAGTATAGTTCTGTGAGTTAAGCAAAGCCTGACGCGGTCATTCCTTGGTTGATAATAAATGTGTTCTGGAAGTTTTGCGCTATATTCTGTTTCTAGATTTTCATAATTTTTATTAGGTACGCGTGTACCATTAGCACAGCGCCATCTAGCCCCATGGTAAGCTGCTGAGCTTGTGTTGTGACTAGACAACGGATATACTATTTGTACCTATTTATTTTTCTTTATTTTTCTTATTTACATTTTTTGTAAATACATACATATTAGCGAGCATAATAGCGAGTTATTCGCAAATTTATCGAAGCTAAGCAGTTCAGCTGTTCAGCAACTGGTTTCACTTCTTATCTCTTGTAGCAGTCGTTGGATCAAATTAGAGTCTGAAAATTCTAATATTAGGTTAGACACACCCACAGCCCTATATGCAAAGAAGACGAGCAAATATGACGTATAATACGATATTGACACTGTTACTTTGTAGTGCCACTTGTTGTACTCAGGTAATATGTACTACATCATTTAATAATCAATAATTAATATTTTCTTATTGATAAATAATGTTTACTATAATAGTGAAGTATTATTTTTATTGTTTACTACAATGTCTGAAAATACTACTTGTTTTGTAATAATTTGTCATTTGTCAAAGTTAATTGATTATTCTAGGATTTAAATTGCCTTCATCTACGTATTTTTTTCGTACCTTATCTGCGCTTACAAACTTACAAACATCGCATCTATTGCACAAAAAAAATATAGAATGTGTCACCTATGATTTCAGAAATTTGGATTTAAAAGCTCAAAATTGGAAACGATTTGTAGGTATTTTAATCAGATTAATTCGAAATGATTTAGTACCCAACTCGTCAAATACAAAGGTATTTAATTTGTCAATCAATGCAAAAGTAGTAATAGTAAGCATCCAATGTCCTGAGCCCGGTTCCCATCAATTGCCTTTCGAACGAAATTTGTTTCTTAAAATAGGTTAGTCTAGATACTAAATAAAAATCAAATCAAAATAGTTTGTTTCCTTTTGATTCTTGTACAACATTAATGATCATTTGGGTCATACGTCTTAGGTGTATTGATTTTCGTGTGGCTTCGGAACGCGCCCTCCGATGAGAAGAAGTCACGAGAAACTCATGGGGTTTTTTTTTGTAATCATGTGTTAAATTACAATCTTCATAATACAGATATTATCTATAATTCAAACAGGAGCAATCAATAAATTATGTCCATGGGTTTTTTCATTAAGATATGAACGACATATCATAGTACGCCTTTTTACCCGACTGCGCGACGCAAAGGAGGGTAATGTGTTTATCGGTCTATGTATGTATGTATGTATGTATGTATGTATGTATGTATGGATGTTTCTATGTGGCGTTCTAGAGGCCAAACGCGTGGACCGATTTTGATGATTCTTACGTCAATCGATTCGTCTTAATCTGGCGAGTGTGACTAACATGACAGTAATCTAAATTAACTTTTGTCACAACCAGACGCCATATTGTCAAACTTAAAAAATCCAAAATCGTCAAAGTATGTCAAGATGGGTATCGTTGAATAGGTATTTAAAAATCAATGTTAGGTTTCTTTTACTATTTTTCATTTTAAAGAACCGTTTAGGAAATATAATGGTTTAAAGTTAATTTACAATTAGGTATTCTTGCTTTTTATTACCAACGAACAAGTTTTTATTTTTAGTTACGCTTGGAACTATCAAAGTATAAGACGTGATGGTACAGGTGACAGAAATGTATTGATATAAACTAAAAAAATCTTACTTCTTACTTCTTACTGATATTATAAACGCGAAAGTTTGTATGTATGTATGTGAGGTTGTTACTCTTTTCACACAAAGACTACTGAACCGATTGCGATTAAACTTGGAATATAGGTAGCTGGGGACCTGAATTAACACATAGGCTACTTTTTATCCCGATATTCCCGCGGGAACGGGACTTACGCGGGTGAAACCGCGGGGCGCAGCTAGTATTTACATAAATTGTACCTACCTACTGAATAAAAGCCTAATAACACTTAGGTACTTACTTACCTAAAAACGTTAAAAGAATAATAATAAATTTAAACAATAAATAACTAAACCCTAACTGAAATAGAATAATATAAAAAATAAAGTTGAAACATTAAGTACCTACTTTCCTACTTAATTATAATATTAGTTATCTACTGAATAATCCACAGTATACATTATAACCCCCTAATGAAATGAATAGATTACGAGACTTACCTACCATCAATAAATGAAAATAACTAAAAAGCGTAAAATAAAAAAAATAATTTATAAAAAAACAAAAAACCCGACCAAACTAAATGAAAGGACAACATAAGGTCAATGACCTCAAACTGTAAGAAACAGCTGATCTTCAAGTAAACTTTACACCTAAATTTTTCGAAAAGTACTTCGAATTTCCAAAAGTCGTAGAACAAAAGTTGTTCGCCTAGACGTCTAGAACAATCCCCTTTCGGATTAAAAGGGCTTACCTGTTACACATTGTATAGCTCCTCGAGATCATCAGTTTGGTTGACAGCTGTCAAACTTGAACCGTCAATATCTCGGAAACTATTGACACTAGACCACTAGTTTCTTAGCATAAGTGATAGAGCTTCTCGAGATCTTCATTACAAACTTCACCCCTAACCGACGAACCCCTTACGACTTGCATTCATAGTAATATTTTGTACTATGAATGCAAGTGGTATGCGTAAAGTTCATTAAAATAATAATGGTACATTAGGGTACTTATTACGAACACGGGTGAAACCGCGGGGCGCAGCTAGTTTTATTATAACACACACATGCGGGGTAGAAATGGGAGAACAGATTCCCATCTGTCCCCCCCCCACCGTGACAACTGAGAAACATAATTCCATTTGTCCCCTTTAGCCAGCTTTCAAAGGGGACAGTCGCCACGAATTGTCACCCCGGGGACAGGGCTAGAGGGGACAGCTGGGAATAATCAGCCGCATCCACACCGGACGATCCCCGCGCTAAAGAATATTTTATCTTATTCGCGCTCAAGCAGCGGAGAGGGAGAAAATAGGATAAAAGATTCTGGAGCATGTGGATCGTACAGTGTGGACCAGGCTAATGGCATGTTTGGAAAATTTCATAACTTGTCGATACTGGACTTGCCGAATTACCTATTTGACTTATTACAGACTTGACCATTGTCGTGCCATTCTCACTTTTCTTGTTAGTTTGTCTGTCCGGAGTCCGGGCGGAATCTTGCAAATTCAATTTGATACACTTTCCAATTAGCTAGCGTGCTGAAACTGTGTTTCGGTTTGAATCGCGTTTGTTTTGTTGGCTTTATAATACAAGCCCGACGTTTCGGAGCCCTTCCGGCCTCCCTCATCTGAGGCAACAAACGCGATTCATACCGTAATACTAGAATGTCTACCTCGGGAGCGAATACTATTTTTCGAATGAAAAATATTCATCGCCCACTATGAGAATAGTTAGTAGATTGTATTACAATGAAGCAAAATAATATTTTTACGGTGAGGGTGGTTTTTTGAATCCAGAGCGAAGTGAGGGATTCTAGAGTAGTGTGATACACTCTACTTTTTATTACCCTCTATGAGAAAATAGAAGGCGCCTCATATTTATAATTTGAGAGCTACTTTATTATTTAAGTAGCCCTCAAGTCTTAAGTGGCCTCAAATTTTAATCAATTTTAAATCCAATTCAAATTTGAGGCCATTCAAAATTTAAAAGCTACTTAATTATTTAAGTTTTCCTCAAATTTTAAGTGGCCTCAAATTTTAATCAATTTTTAATCCAATTCAAATTTTAGGCCATTCAAAATTTAAGAGCTACTTAATTATTTAAGTTTCCCTCAAATATTAAAATTTGAGGCCACTTAAGACTTGAGGGCAAGTCTTAAGTGGCCTCAAAATTTAATCAATTTTAAATCCAATTCAAATTTGAGGCCATTCAAAATTTAAAAGCTACTTAATTATTTAAGTTTTCCTCAAATTTTAAGTGGCCTCAAATTTTAATCAATTTTTAATCCAATTCAAATTTTAGGCCATTCAAAATTTAAGAGCTACTTAATTATTTAAGTTTCCCTCAAATTTTAAGTGGCCTCAAATTTTAATCAATTTTAAATCTACTTTAAATTTGAGGCCTTTCAAAATTTGAGAGCTACTTAATTATTTAAATACCCCTTAAAATTTGTCAAATAGTTGCAATAATTAAAAAATATTTTTAAATTTCCACCCTAGGGACGAAATGAGCTACTTTCAACCCGGATATCTACCCATTAAAATTAAACTTTCCGAACGGGAGAGATGAAAAATTGGTTTTGTTGCAACTTCATCAAAAATGTTGTGATACAAAAATATCAGCGCAACGAACAGAAAAACTATGGAGTTATTCTTATTTTTTTCATTGTACAGTTTTCACAAATAGGTTTTTAATATTATTACTATTTACTCTTGCATTAAAAGTTTCATTTGTAAACAAAACTGACTCCTTTTTATTTACAAATAATTAGGTATTTACATTTCATGAAATTCCAATTTCCTACGTTGAACTGGTGGTGTAACAATTATTGAATGGTTTTCAATAGGCGGAAGTAGTCGTTTTCTCGATGGATTAAGAGGTTTGACAAACACTCTTTTTGACGGTTATGTAATCTGGATCGAGAATTGTTCTTTTTCTGGGATGGCGTGGATCTATCAACTCAGGCAGTAAGCATTCCATGTAAAAACTTGTTAACTTCGGTTCCATCTCTTTTTTCCAAAATTGATCGTCTTTTTCCGGTATTTCTATTTTCAATTTATTATCACCTTACCATGCGGCCAAAAGACAATTATTTTTGTTTGCAATGTGCATTTGGCCCTGGGCCTGAATGTACCAGTCTGATTTTTATTATTAAATACCTGTAATACAAGCAAATGTTAATGTTCCAAATTTAAATTACTTTATTCCCTAGGGCTTAAACGCGCATTTTACTTCCCAGATATCTCATTAGTTATTTAGCGAGTCATTACTCGTTTTACGTTGACCTCTTTGGTCAAATAATATTAGTTTATGCACCGAGGTACTAAAGCCCTGTCTTATATACCGGGCGTCATATTGAATCCAAAGCATACGAAAGACTCTAGAGTTAACAATTATTTTATATCAATTTCAAAAGTAACCTTTGTCAAAGTACCATCTATCTTTGAATCGAAATTTATCAAAATCGGTTTAGCGGCTTGGGCGAGAAAATGAACCACAGCCTGATAGAGTAACTTTCTCATTTGTAATGGTCGATTATTAGCTTGCATTACCTTGATGAAGTGTAGATACTTATTATATTAATTCCGCAAAATCCTTGTAGGTAAGTACCTATCTCAATTTTCATTTTGACAATGGAAAAGGTAAATAGATTTATTTTTTCGCCTCTCTTACGATATTTAGATTTCTTTTTGATGTTTTAGCAAGCTTTCGTTTGGAAAAAGCTTTTTTTATTGCAAATTGCTAGTAAATACAGTTACTCTGATTGCAACACTAAGTACAAATAGTATCGTTGGCGATTCAACGGGGTAATGCCACCAGTGTGATGGGCATTTTTGGACTCAATGGTCATTCATCTTAGATTATTTATATTGTTTATTATCTTTGTAGTATTTATTTCTTGTGTAATTATTTAGTCTTTCTTTTTTTAGTACAACAACAATCAAATATCAAAGATAAATAATCACTACGTTTTACCAACAATCACAACAATGCTAGACAGTTTTATGACAGTAGGTATGATTTGACATGACTGTCATAACATAACAATTATTTTCATATTGGCCGGAAAAAATGTAAAAAGTTCGAATCTATACGAAATATAATTTAAAATAGATTACGTAATTATTTGGGAGCGAAAACTGACATAGGTCCACCTTCGACGGCGCCAGACGGCGGACTGAGGTTGGCGCAACGTCTACTTAGATGCGTTGTAATACAGTTGATTTTAGATTGAAGGTTTTCATGCTTTTAACACGAAACTAAAAAGGCGTAAGTCTCAAATCATTTTTCGATAATTTTACGGAAATTAAGCAATATTAAAAACATCACATAAGCAATTAAAAGTATTGATTATTTCCTTTGTATTAAATAAAAAATTGTTTCGATATATAGTATAATAGAGGAGAAAAGAGTAAAATATAGAAAATACAGCACAATTTTCAAAGTAAAAAAGTATCGAACAAAACTTAATGAATCGTGATTCTGTTATTTGCAGACCTTAGAAGAAGGTTCAATAAAACATGTATTTGAATTTCACATTAGCCAAACTTGTGGCTGATGCAGAATATGCTTCGCAACAAACAATATTTTTCTTCTGTCTAAGTCACGATTTGACTAGGTAGCCGTTACATACAACTAAATCGTAGTTTGACCATATTTCGATATCGGCGCTTGCGGGATAATCAAGTCTAGATTCTAGTTGAATTTCATGAAACATTTAAACGGGTTCCCTACGCTACTTCGAAACACTATCCATCGAAACACCTTTCGCCGAAGACGATTGACGGAAAGATTACTTTACCGAATAGTTGTTTCACCGATTGTTCGTTTCCCCTATGGTTCGTTTCACCGAAAATTGTTTGACCGAAGCTCGCTGTACCGAAGGCTCGTTTTACGTAACAAATGTCATTTCTAAACACGCAACCTCCTTTCATTTACTTGACACATGTGACTATAGAAATAAGAGGTAGTAGTATAACTAGAGAGTCCACTAAGGTAGTAAAAACGAGCCGAGGGAGAGGATTTAAACTTTACACGTCCTTGTCTGAATATAGCGCGATAGCTAGCGCCAATATTTCACTATGGCCCCTTAAAGTCGACAATTTCGCTCGCTCCTTGCGCGGTAGCTTTTAACAACCTCGTTATCCACAGCATCGTATTCCCAAAACGACGTCGAGTTGAACTCAACTTCCTCGCTTCAAGTCTTCTCGCGCTTCTCTCTCGAAGCCGAAACCTCAAAGCACCTAATAGGATTTAAAAAAAAAACATTTTGATTGGCACTACACGTATGCAGTAAAGCGTATCCACTCAACGTTTAGTTTAAAAAAAATTAAAAAAAAAACCGACTGCGTAAAAAACTCGATTTACAAAATACGTAAAGAAACAACATAAAAAAACTATAAAGAAAAAAAACAAGCCCAGAGTTAGCTGGGCACCAGCTACGCACGTACCGCCGACGCAGCAGTAACAGCCGGCGCATGCGACCTAGATTTAAGTGCTTAGTAATAATTAGAATAGTTTTCTTTAAAAGTAATAATTAAAATTGTAATTAGTTTTAAGCTAGCATTTGACAAATAAGTTGTCTCTTTTAATTCAAAATAAATATTTTTTTTAAACGTCTTCCGACCGCCCATACATAATTGGCGCAGTCGTTGGTGGTCACGCGATCGTCAAACTAATTCGTCTTTCTGAGTTCCAGAATCGAGAGCCGGTATCCGGTACGATTCTGTCTTCAGCCAGTCAGCGACAGCGGTGCAGCGATCGGCGATTTTCAAGTCGCGAACCCGTGACCGAGAACCTACGGGCGGCCCACGGAAGACCAGCGTGCGGAGATCCGGAGAATTGGAGAACCCTACGCGCTGCTTAAAACTCGACGGGAGATGCAAAGGCTGGTTCGGTGAGTACTCTCGCTATTTAACCAAGATCCCTGCTCTATTTCCTGTCTTAGTGTAGTATTTTTTTTTATTTATTGCGTTGAAGAGTGTTCATGTTTTAAGCTAAAATCGCGGATAAACATAGGTAATACTCATATTCGATTCAGTAATAACTTAATTAGTGATCACATTATGAACGTTTTTTTTTATTATTCGTTTATTGCGTTGGAGAGTGTTCATGTTTTAAGCTAAAATCGCGGACAAACATAGGTAATACTCATATTCGATTCAATAATTAATAACTCAATAACTAGGTCAGTGATCACATTACGTATTTTTTTTTTTCAATACTTATCATTGTTTATAAAAACACCACACAATGGCGGTGTTCAATTGCGACGACGTTTCACTTGTCAGGAATTTTATTCCTAATTATGACGGGAATCCCATAATTTTAAATTTGTATCTTAGGAGAATAGACGGCGTTATAGATCAGTTATCAGATGCCGCACGCACACATCCTGCGTTAATTTTCATCATTAAATTTAAGTTAAGAGACGCTGCTAAGGAGGCCCTTGATTACGGCGAAGCCGCTACAACCTGGGCCGATGTAAAAGAAAAGTTGTTAACTAGGATCGGGGGCCCTGAGGCTATGTTTTATGTAACAAAAGAGCTTACGCGGACCCGCAAATTCAGAGATGAGGATTCCGAGGCGTTTGGCAAACGCATACGGAAGATCTTAGACACAATGCAGTCAATCGGAAAACACTCCGACGAAAACTACTACGAGTATGAATGGATGGCGATTCAACAGTTTATCGTTAGTTTAGATTTTCATATATCCAATAGAGTAAGGATAATGCGACCAATATCATTGGAGTCCGCGATTGTGTTGGCTAGGCAGGAAGAAGCAAAAGGCGCGAATCATAGAACCCTCGTCGCAGAAGCCATGGTGCCCTACGCAGTAGCAAACGCAGTTCCCATAAAAAATGATCAAGGAATCCTTTTTCATAAACAGGGACAAATTATGAATAAAAAAGATAACTATAACATAACAAATTCACACCTGACAACAACTGAACTAAAGGCAATTATTGCGAGCCCCGTAGTTTCCGAAGCGTCCTCAACACTTCCGGATAAACAAAACTCTAACCTAATAGAGCATAGTTTTGAATTAATTGGCAAGAAAGAAAAGGTAAAAAGAGGTTCAATTTATTCTATTGTAAAATCAATAACTGGCAATCTAGATTACGAAGTTGCTACGAAATCAAAATTAGAAATTTCGAATCATAGAAATAAAAATTTAAAGATACAAAATTTATTTTTGCCGAGAAAACGATCACGAAAATCGAAGAAAAATTCTGTTGTACGTTCAAAATTCCACGAAAATTACGGATAGTACAGGCAACCATTTTTATTAGATATGTTATGTTATGTTTAAATAAATATATTTTTCTTTATTCTTCTATTTAGTTATAGATTTTATTAACTAAATAGAACTGAATGAAGTGTTTTTTTTCTTTATATTCAATTTTATTTACTAAACTTTAGCTTACAAATAATCTTGACGAACTTTATAATTTTAGAAGACGTAGACCGTCTTGCACCCTAGTATAATAAATAGCCCGGACAATTTGGTCAAATAACTTTTAACTTTAAAATCATTGTACAACTTCAAACTGGTTACAGAAGTCAGTTTAAATAATATCCACGAGCTTGAAAAGTAAATTACTGTAAAAGCTTATATCACTGAACACACTTTAACGTTTATATTAGAAATCCCATCCATTGACAATTATATATTCGACCTAATTCACCTATATTCCATTCCCGATAAAAATCACCTTACTATTATCCCCAATTCCAAATACCTCATTCTTGGTAGCGAAGAGTACGCATACATGGACGATGACAACTGCAAGAAAATCTCCGATAGCGTAAGGTTATGCAAAGACCTCAATGCCACAAATTACAAAAACTACGAGAAGATACCTGGCTTCTGATATTACTACAACAAGAGGTGGTCCGAATCCAATGTGGACCCAAAACCGCATATACGAAAACGTCAGGAACCCAGCTGATCACGCTTACCGATGACTGTCGAGCTGATGTCGCAAACAGAACCCTGCAGACACACACATCAATCCGGGATATTACCGAAGCGACCCCACTAACAACAATAAACAACATAGACCCAGCCTCAATAAAACTGGAGATAAAATTAGAAGACCTGGAGCTGGACAACACAAATAAACTTCTTGACAGAGCGGAGGAAGTTGAAGACGACGGATAAGACCCTGATTGGACAACCATGATGGCCACACTGAGCTGGACAACCCTGTTTCTATACATTCTACTCTTGGGTGCTGCAGCCTGGGAGATCTGGCAATGCTTAAGGCCTGCAGAAAAGAAAACCCCAGAAACAGATGAACCACCCAGTGAGGACACTGGTCGAAGCTGCAAGATCAGCTTCGCTCTTAAGGAGGGAGGAGTTAGCTGGGCACCAGCTACGCACGTACCGCCGACGCAGCAGTAACAGCCGGCGCATGCGACCTAGATTTAAGTGCTTAGTAATAATTAGAATAGTTTTCTTTAAAAGTAATAATTAAAATTGTAATTAGTTTTAAGCTAGCATTTGACAAATAAGTTGTCTCTTTTAATTCAAAATAAATATTTTTTTTAAACGTCTTCCGACCGCCCATACATAATTCCAGTCATTTGAAATTATGCTAAGTAATACTGAATAATCATTCAAATAGTTTTGTAATCGATACACACAGAACACATAATACTTAAGTAAAAAATTACTTACAGTCATTCATTTTACCGATCTAATTTTTCCAATATCGATACCTACATAGTAAAAGTTGGTAAAGGTGAGTCCAAAAATAAAAATGACATAGGTATGAATGAAATAAAATGAACCTCTCACCTAAGATTACGTTATCAATGCATATGACATGCAGATATGAAAAACTTTCTAGATTCGTAATGACTAATGAGTACCTACCATAATGAAATAGCGTAATAACTAAAAATAAATACTTAGAATTCTAAATAAGAATAATTTTTAAAAGGAAAATTCTTGTTTAAAATTCACTTGCGGCGAGGTTTGAACTTATTTAAATACATAATATTTATAAACAAGTAAAGTTAAAAAAAATGCTTAACGATATGGAATTAAAATATAATGTTACCTTATTCTCAATGGGACACTATAGCATTATGACATCAGGTATATGTATTTATAATATATAGCTATGTTTTATGGCTTATTAAGGACCTGTAAAATAGCGAAATCATTTCACAATGGTGAACAGTTCAAAACATTATTCTGGGTAGGTAATTTAAAATAATATGGACTTTCTATTTTTCGCATACCTACATGTAAAATGAAATATCTAATGAAGAACATTTGCTTTTTGTGTTTTTATAATTAGCTTTTCGAACAGGACCTGTTCGTTCGTCATTATAGAAGTATATTTTGTAAATTGACATTACGTATTTTTATGATGTTAAAATATTTCAGTAAAAAAACGATACTTGTGAATTAACTCGTGTTTTCGTTGCAAATAAAAGCTTTTCTGTCACTTATAAAGTTTTAGTGAAGTAGCGTTTGAAGAGAAAAAAGAGCCTTCTTAATTTAATTATAATGTCTACATCATTTACATCATCATTTGAGCGGTGTTGGTCTAGTGGTAGATACCCCGACTTTGATTCCGAAGGTCGTGGTTTCAAATCCCGGACGCGCACCAATGTATTTTTCTTTAAGAAAAATTTATGTGTGCTATTAACATCGCTCTTACGGTGAAGGAAAACATCGTGAGGAAACCCACGGCTTTAAATCACGCATAAAGGCCCAATAGTAGGGCTAATTTCGGAAACACACAGTTAAAACTTTAACTTTAACACAGAGATATGTAAAAACTTCTAGATACGTAATAGGGCAAATTTCTTGGCTACACAAATGCAAGCTATCTAGCCAGAGAAGTCTTAGTTCCATCCCAGCTCACGTCACGATCACCCGCTTGTTAACACACAGTACATTTAGTTACTTTCACAACATTATTCACAGACAACAATGCCTTCGTGCGTATTTAGGCGATGCACGAATTATACTCCAAAAACTGGCAAAAATATGTCATTTTATACGTTAGTAAAGCTGTATTTATTTATTTTAGTTTATTTATTGAAAAAGTTTTTTTTTCCAAAAACTCAACGAAGTTTTTGACTTTGACGTTTTATCATTCTCTTCTAACCACTATGAGATGTCATAATAATATTATGAGATGTCATAATAATGTTATGACATCTCTTTCTTACGTCATGCAAGTAGCATTGAGTCTTATGTTTTTAGAAAGAGATAACAATAGTTTCGTCTATTTCTTCTTTAAATTATGTGAATTAATACAAATAATAAGGTTGTATAGCATACTTTGTGCCGCCTTTCAATAATGATTTGTTCTGCAATGGCGTCTCTATAACTTTAATAGACTCATTGCTTTAACATTTGTTTTTCTTCGTTCTGTCCTAGCTTCATTTTATTTAGGGTTAAAGGCGTTCATCCCATAAAAAAAGGAAAAGAGAACATACGAGAGTACTTACTTATTAGGCTGTAAACCCTTTGCCTTACCTTTAGCTTGTAAAAAAATTAGTTTACAAAAAATGTGTTAGGAAAATGTAATTTATGGTACCTACTTTTTAGTCTAAATAAAACTGCATTGTTTTCGCGACGTTAATTTGAAATGGAAGTCATTTTGCAGTTGTAATTTTTTCATTATTTTTAGCATTGTTGCAATGCCGATCTTACCTATCGCCTTAGAGTAATAATAGGTAATTATTACTCTAAGCCTAAGATTTTTTGAAGTTCCTGAAAAAGAGTTGTTATGGTTCCGACATGTAAGATTGGAATGGCAGCAATGCGGAAAATAATAAAAACACCGCGATTGAAACCGGAAAATAAATTTGAATTTAAACTACATTAATTATGAGGCGGAAATTTACAGTAAGTTATAGAATATTAAAATAAACGAATATAAAATATTAAATTACACCTCAGTCAACCTTGAAAAAGCTAACTGTAAAGTTAGCGAAAGCTCAGTACTTTTGTAATAATGCCATTATTAAATAAAACGCGAGAAAGAACACCTAGTGTACATTGTGTTTTATGTACATTTTTATCGATATCTGAGAATCTGGTTTGATTTTATTTGAACGTTTTCCACTGACTGTATGAAATCATAAGTATTTTTTTTTAAATTTACTTTTATTATTGTGCTTGGATGGAATATGCCAAACTGTATGAGTGCTTTGGCTTATCAAATAAAATATTTACGAATTCATCTAAATTGAAAAGTGCAACGTTTGGTCAATGTATGGTAACTATTGCAAAACCAGTATTAAAGTTAGTTCTATTCTTTTACTTACAGTAAACATACAATTTTCGATTTTTATTTATTGAAACTGTTACAAGCGTGAAACTTCCAATTTGACTTATATAGCTAAACGTACTTAATTACATTTACAGTAGGAACTGTTTCCATTTTTTATCAAACAATTAGTTTTGAACGTATTTATTTTAAAACTTAATTTTTAATAAAATACTTTATTTATCGGGTTGAATCGCGCTTTATTTATGTTTTATAATGCAAAATCGCGAAAACCGTAGAAGAAATTATTTATTTTTAGTTATTTAAACAGTTTCAAATACCTTTTGTACCTATTAAATATTTGTAAAGGATAAGGAAAGAAATACACAAAGAATTAAATAATATAATTATTTTAATTTATCATATTATTTACATACATATATATATATATACTTTATCAAGTAAGATTGAGATACTAGGTAGGCATTATCGTAGAAAAGTTACGTAAAGCTTAAAGTTCCTTGTGTTTGTAGTAAGGGCTAGCGAATTTGTATGGTTGATCTTCACCTTCATGGTAGATGTAAACATCCTCGAAGAACATATTAGGTTGCTTGAAGTACTGCTCCTTAGCGGGACGATCCAAAGGATAACCGAAAGGCTTGTTACCCAACATAATGTCGAAGAATTCAATCTTGTTCTCCGGCTTCTTATCACCAGAAGTGTGAGGGAAAGCAAAAACGAAGAATTGGTAGGGGAATCCACCCTTAGTACCCTTAGGCAACATCAGTCTCCTGGGCATATCGTCGAAGTTCTCAACCATGTAAGTGGGCACCTTGCCTTGTTCCAACAACTGCCAGACCTTTGAAGCAGACATAGAGTCTTCTTTGAAGAAGAAGAATTCCTTGGAGCTGCGTTCAATCGTATTCTCACCCTTGTTCAGTTTGTGAGTGAACCAATCGAGCTCATAGAAGTTCATCCAGTTATGTTCGATGTCCAAAGGATAGCCGTTGCTGTCGTATTTAGGACCAATCCAGATCTTGAATACAGCTTCGGTAGCATCGTCAGATTTAACATCGAAGGAGATTTTGAAGTCCTTGTGGTTAATACGAGGCTGACGTACTTTGTAGTCAAATTTGTTGTTCTTCTTGTCTTCATCTTTACCAAAGACAACCATGTTGATGCCGGTGAAGTCGTAGTTTTCGAAATAAGTTACAAGTTTGTCAACCTTGACATCTTGAATTTTAACCCCGGTGTAGTGAAGGTCTTCATGATTGTAGGGTTTCAAGTATTGCTTGTACTGAACCATGTAGTCGAAGATCTTGTTGTACAGCTGGTAGAAGGCTGGGTCACGAAGAGAGGTTTGGTAGAAGTCGAGGGCACTTGGCATGAAGTTGTACCTGAAAAAATATTATGATTTAATTTTTGTTTTATAATTGTTTTGTTATTAGCCCTAAACTAGGTAACGCCGACAGTATTTTCCGCCGTCGTCCTTAGCCGGACAGTCAGTAAGACACTTAAAACGTTCATTGTCATAATTTTACCATAGCTTTTATAGAATTACAGCTTTTAAGATACCAGACCATTGTCTTTTCAATTTTGTAACTACTGTTTTGAAGTAGTTTTATGACTTACTTGTTCATTGGTGTAGGTGCACCGCTGAGGACATGACGAGCGGTCATTTCGTAAGATCGCTGGTAGCCAGTAGTGAAGTCCTCGCCGTACAAGTCGGCGTTTGTTTGCCAATAGTTGCCCACAAAGTTCATAGCCTTAGGGTCGTGGAAATCATACTCATGCTCGAACTGAAAAAATAGAAATTGCTCATTAAATACATTTTTCATCGGTAAATACAAGCAATCTCATTGAATAATTTATCAATAATACTTACAGCTTTGAAGTGTCCCTTCTGCAAGTACTGGAAGAAAGTTTTCTCAAAGATGTCCAAAAAGCGAATAGCTTCGAAGTTCTTCTCGGTGTGAAGATCGTAATAGTTGCTCCTCTGGGCGAAGGGATAGTACCATGAACCAATCTTGGGGTAGTAACCTACTCTGAAGGGCGCGTACCAGGAGAACGAAGGAATCTCACCCAATCCGTTGCTAAGACGCTCCATGTAGTAACGAGCTAAGATCTTCTGATAGAAGTAGAAATAGATTTCTCCACGGCGTTCTTTAAGGGAACCATATCTGTCAGTGTTCCACCAGAAGGGTACGGTAGTATGGAAGTAGTAGTAGAAAGAGTTCCAACCAATATCTTCGGTGAAGTAAGAGATTCGTTCTTCCTGGTTAGGGTAAGTCAACGAATCAGAGTAATTTGCGTAGAAAACATAGTCGTTATTTTCTTGGACCACTCCGGCTTTCTTTGCATATTCAGGGAATTGAATTTCACCTTGTTCCTTGACACGTAACATTAAGTGAGCGGTACCTCTATTGATAAATAATTCAGGGTACACTTCATATGGGGCTGGCACAAGGAAATCTTGCGTGTCTGGACGTTGAATCAAGGCAGTGTAGTATGAATACAAAAAGAGCCCTTCGTTGAGGTGTACTCTGGCCCAGGAAGCAGTCTTGTAGAAGGTTTCAAAATCTTTAGCAAAGTAGAAGAGCTTGAATAGGGCGACGGCCTCTTCCCTTTGTCTTTCGTAAAAGATTGAGAACTCGTGGTATTTTGGAAGGTAACCAGTTCTGAAGATAGTCATGAACTCTTCGACGGCCTTTTTGTCCTAAAAAAAATAACACAAAATGAGTCTATTTGTTTTCAATGATTTCAAAGTTCCAATTAATTTAGAAATATTAATTAAAAACATCTTGGTTTTTTTATATAACGGAGTTCGATATTTCGACCTAAATTTCCCATTCTAAAATTGTAATATAAATTATGTTCGTTTCAAACAGCTTTAACGTGTTATGTAACACTATACTTACGGTATAGTGTTCCGCATTGGCTTCAATGTCGAATTTGGATCCTTGCTCAAAGTAGTCATACTTAGGGTCAATTTGGTAAGGGTTGAAGAAGAGCTCCAAAATTTTCTTCTGACGCTCAACATAAGCACCGTCCACTAAAACAAAATTAAATGTTTTTTACGAAATTGAACTTCAACATGGTTGTAACTGACAAATGTTCTCATATTTTTTAAACTTGCCCTAGGCTGGGTTATTAAATTCTTAAATGTATTTCAATGATTTACTTAATTTTATTTACGTTTCTATGTCTTCTTCTTCTTTAAAAATGGCTTTTCCTTTCGGACATTTGCCAGTGTCAAGTATTATCAATATTTGCAAGTTATTTGCATTGAACAAAACAGTCAAGTTGTCATAGTTAAAGTCAAGTCGAGGGAATCATTGTAAAAAGGGGGCCATTTTTTACAATGTTTGTTCATGGAGCTTTGGAGAAAACACTAAGCTAAAGTACATGTTTTGCACCGGTTTTCACTTTTATTTACACTTGTACACCTTCACGAAACTAAATTGATTAATATGCCCCCCAAATTAAACATTTTACACGCATTTGAACTAAGTTTAACAAAAATGAAAATTTAGCAACACATCTCCTTAACGCATTCCCACCAAAACTCCTACGTTTCTATGTCTGTGATGTAGACATTTATATACGAAAATAAAATTAAGATTTGTCTATGGTTTCTTAAAGATTCTAAAGTTTTAAAAAATCTTAGGTTTTTTAACCCCGTATTCAAACAAAGCTCGGCTTAAAAAGGCTAAATGATGATGAAAGAAGAAAATAGTTTCTCTATTTATGGATTTAGAGCTAGGTATAGTACTGATACCAATAGCAAAAATGAAAAAAACAAAGTAAAATAAATAAATAACAACTAACCAGATTTTGTTTCATAGTGCTTGGCAGGCACTGTGGCCCCCAAAGTTAGGGCCACGAGGGCCGCTAAAATAAAGACAGTCTTCATGGTTCCCAGCCGACAAACCAACTGTAACTCCTCAAAAAATTTCACCTAATTTATACTACTCTACACAGATAAATGATAACATTTTCAAACCCGTGAAGATGAAAACAATGCTAGCTTTTTATCAGCGGTTACCTATGACCTCTTTATTATTTGAATATTTGTCTGATTTCTGGGCGATTTATCTGAGTTATTTATGAGGTGTTTTTGATATCTCATTAGGTATTTCAGATAACAGTTGACATGAGTGAAAAAATGCAGAATTTTAACGTATATCTTGTCGAAAACTATTTTTAATTGTATTGATATCAACTTATGCTTAGTATAAACTTTCTCTTTGACCGTGAAGGACACAACTTCATTAGATAAGTGTTTAATTGGTCTTCATATTTATATATAGAACATATTTTCTCATGCATTTTAATTGCTATACAATATTTCGAATTGACATAGGTACAGCTAATTACTTAGTAATGAGTTATTTCAGATAACAGCTTACATGACGATCGGTTCCTGGGGTCTCAGTGCGAAAGTTTTAATTAATGCTTTGTCTGGTCGTCTCGTGGAGGCTATGATAGATCGTAGGCCCGCCGGGAGCTTTTTGGCCCAGCGAATTAGCGTCGCCATCCCGATGGGCAATGTAGCGAGCACGTTGGGGACTATGGCTGGGAGGATTTTGATTTTATTCATTTGGGTTACATATTTTTAATTTTATTTTATTATTTGAAATAAATATTGTATGTTATTTTTATAAGACTACATGGGTGAAAAAGCGCACGCGTTTTAAAGAAATATATAAAGGTAGTTTTTTTTATTTATCTAGGCACTTGACATTTCTTAATTTCAAACTCGATAGGTATATTTTATGGTTACAGTAAACATTTTTTCCTTTGACTGTGAAGGACAACATTTTTAATAAGTATCTATTCGTATAATATTGAATAATAATAAAATATTGAAGTTTGATAGTTGTTTGTAGGTAGTTCTCCATAAATATCTAAGTACCTTGGATTTTTATTTTGTTTTCTGTATGCTAAAAGTTGAGTTTATCTTGTCTATCTACCTTATTTATTACTACCATGTTAATGGTATCTGTATCTGAAATAAGTGGCTCGACGATAATGTCGCCGCGATTCTAACGCTCGTGAAGACGTTCCCTAAATGTAGATGTTTCCAAAATATCGAATATTTTAGCTTACCGATAACTTATTGCTTGAAATATATATTTCAAACACAAGACATATTTGAGAGCTTTGATAAGTTTAAAGAAACAGTTGGCTTTTTCAAGGTTGACTGAGATGTCAACCTTGAAAAAGCCAACTGTAAAGTTGGCGAAAGCTCGGGTCAAATAATGAATAAAAACGCGATAAAACCGGATAAATAAAGTGTTTTATTATGCAAAATCGCGAAAACCATAGAAGAAATTAAGTTTAAAGAAGTTATACGATTTTAAAACGTGAACGTCTAGTGAACAAGCTTATTGAAATTACCGGCAAAAAATAGAGCTCTGCGGATAAAATATTAAGCAATTACTTAATACCCCGGTATTAAGTAATTTTAGTAGTTTAAAGATGTTGTTTTCATATTACTGATAATAAATAATACTTCCTTTATCATGAAACAACATAATCAACTTGTATAAAAATTGTCAGGTCAGGGTGACTGGCATCTTCAAAATTACGTATGAAGGTCTGGACGATATTATTGAATAAGTATTAGACGGATTGTCCACTAAACTGAGTTTGCTAAGCTTATTTATAAAAATCTAAATCCAAACTGTAAATTATATATCTGATAGATTCCTCTTCACGGTCAAACTGTTCTACCGATTTGGATAAAATTTTGCATATTGATAACTTAAGTGATGGATAATAAATTAATAACATAGTAAGTATACATTTAATCCCGATAATCCCGGAATTGGAATTTATGGTGTTGAAATCGCAGGACGCGGCTAGTATATTACATATTTTATTTTATAGCTTCGTTTAGTATAATTTATCTACTTTAACATAGATATGTCATCCATAGCAAACTGTATCAGCTAGATGCTCACTTGTTTACCCACTAACTTAGTGGTTAGTAGACAATCGGCTTTAGCTGCTCGCCATTCATTATGTAATTTTATAATATTGTTTTTGAAGGGCTACTGTATTTTTATTGTTTTACAACTAATGTTTAAAGATTTAAAGTAATTTTTTTTTACTAAAACCTGTACTCTGAATTATTAACCTACTCATCTTCATCTTCTTCTATGTATATAAAATCCTTTGTCCTGAGTGACTGACTGACTGATTGATCTATAAACGCATAACCTAAACCGCTAATAGAAGAAAGCTGTCATTTCGTGAGAGTTCTTTTTTTTTACTATTAATAAAATTCTTTGTCCTGAGTGACTGACTGACTGATTGATGTATAAACGCATAACCTAAACCGCTAATAGAAGAAAGCTGTCATTTTTAGAGAAATCTTGTTTTTTTCTATTAATAAAATCCTTTGTCCTGAGTGACTGACTGACTGATTGATGTATAAACGCATAACCTAAACCGCTAATAGAAGAAAGCTGTCATTTTTAGAGAGATCTTGTTTTTTTCTATTAATAAAATCCTTTGTCCTGAGTGACTGACTGACTGATTGATCTATGGACGCAATACCTAAACCGCTGAAAAGAGCTGAAATTTGGAGATAGTTTTTTTTATTTTTTCTATGAAGTACGGACTGACTGACTAATGGATTAACGTACAACATAAATTCCTATTGTTAAAAGCTGAAATTTGGAGATTGTGTTATTTATTTGATGCTGGCATCCGATAAGAGAGGGTTTACACAGCTAGTACTTTATAAAAAAAGATTCTAACGTATTAAAAGTAGGCAGGTACTAGGTATTTATGGTACCAACCTATTTATGGTACTACACAATACAATACTTATTTATGGTACTTATGGTACAACCTATAGAGATGTTTTGAATCCTGTCCTCAGGCTTGTGGCCGAGTGGGGATTTCAGTACAAATTGAAATTTGCAGCCCATAAGACTCAGGCTATCATTAATACTCGTGAGCGGAAATATGATATACCATGCCTCATATAAAATCACACTCATCTCCAGTTCTCCAAAAGCCTTAAAGTTTTAGGTTTAAGGATAGATAGAAAGTTCAACTTCAGACCTCATATCGACGAGGTTGGTAAGAAGGTGGTCAAATTCTATCAGTCAATTTGTAGGGCCGTTAAGGCAAAATAAGGGTCATAATTCGGATATTTTGAGAGCTATCTATACTACAGTTGTGGAGCCAACCATGTTCTTTATGCAGCACCAGTGTGGGCAGATGTCTGTAAGTAAGTATAGATATATACTAAAACTAGGCTTAATAAGATAAGTTATCTTATTAAGCCTAGTTTTAGCAGGCAGTTCGCAATAAAAATATCAAAATCTCACCGAAAAGTATCTTTGGTGTCTTGTGTATTGCTGGCCAGAGTTCTACCACAAGATCTTCGGAATTAAGAGATGAAGAAATTATATGAGGTTAAGAGATGTAAACCTCTCCCTGGAGTTTTAGGTAAACAATTGTAGTCACCCAGACAATTACTTTGGAACAAAGTTAGATATAAGAACATGTTATAGGTACCTAATTATACCTAATTCTATTTATTAAGTAATAGGTAGGTAAGTGAGTAAAAGTTATCGTTTGAACTAAGAAACTTTAAGGTTAGAGTGATAAAGCTGCCTCATATAAGTATTATCACATTCAGACTGTATACTTTTTTACTAATAGTAGCAGCGCACCGCAGTTTCACTCGCATAAATCCCGATCCTACGGATCATGATGTGTTTTGTTATACATAAGAACAAACTTTCCTATTGAATAACCCTACTGAAAATACCGCAACAAAACTCGTTGCGTAGTTTTAATAAAGATCTAAGCATACACGTAGTTATAAACACACAGACAGTGGAATGCGACTTTGTTTTATAAAAAGGTAAAAATAATGAAGATTATAGAGAGAAAAGATTTATTTGTTTGTTTGTTGGTTGGGCTGTTTTAAAAATATATTTCAGATATAGAAAGCTAGGCTACTTTTGCTTACTTTATCCCGAATTTTCCCACGGGATCGGGACTTACGCCTCACGAGTGAAACCGTGAGACGCAGCTAGTCGCTAATAATGTTATTTCTGTAATGTTGAGGTGGGCGACAACTAACGAGTAAGTATGGGCGAAATGGGCAATTTTTAAGCTCAAGAAACATAGCAATAGATAACTGAAGAGAAAATAAGTAAGTAAACGAGTATTTTTGTTACTTTTTCAAACAAAAACTACTGAACCAATTACGATGAACTGGGTATGCAGATATCCCCGCGAGATCGAGACTAACGCGGGTGAAATTAATTATAAATCTCCAATCACTTAGATACTTAAATTTATTCATAATAATAAAAACTTCAATCAATTCATAATAGTACTAGTGCTAACTTTAATCTATTTATACATTCATTTTTATTATTGTAGTTTAATAATCTATTAATTTGTGTCTCCTATCCAAACTGCCATAATGTTTGTTTTCTGAATCCCACGCCACCTAATCTCTGCCCACCAAATAAACTCAATATTTGTCTTACTTCTGATGTATACTGATTGTATATGTTGGTTGTGCAAATAAAGTATTAATCTATCTATCTTTCTATCTATCCAATAAGAGCAAAGCCGTTAAAACTAAAATGTTTCCAGATTTTACCTGCGGCTTGCGGCGCGGCGGGTAATCGTAGCTGCGATTCTTCATACAGCGTCATCTATTTCTAATAGCAGGTACTTCTAAGACGGGAGTTCCAGAGCAACTAAACACCATGAATGGTGCTTTGACGTTAAACGTGTTCTTCTATAAACTACCAGATGGCGCTATGCGTTCAGCAACTTTCAAAAAGCTTTTGGACTTTAAATTAGGAGGGGTTAATAAAAATTAGGTATTTAAAATTTATTTCGGGTTCAACTCGCATTATGATAATATGGATTTGTCTTAAAATCGAATTAAAAGCAATGGTTTTACTATTTGTGTCCTACTATTTAGTAAAAGATAGTTTACGCAGCCCATTGAGAACCCCCATGAGTTTCTTCGTAGCTTCTTCTCATGTGAGGCGTGCCCTCCGAATGGTAGGGCACGCCTCACGTGAGAAGTTTTTGAGTTAACAAGAAATAATTTAAATTCTACACTATTACAAAAATTCTAAAGTCTACGTACACTGAAACGTTTTGATGCTAATAATAATGAGGCGGTAGGTTACAGTAACTTTTTAGAATTTTAAAATAGACGAATTACATTTCAGTCAACTGTGAAAAAGCTAACTGTAAAGTTAGCAGAAGCTCGGTAACAATGCCATTAATAAATATAATGCGAGTAAATCCGGTAAATATTGTGTTTCATTATAAAAATAGTTTGTTAAAGTTTAACATAATTGTTTATCTATCTAAGTTTCAGGCGTTAGGGTGTCTTTACCAAAACATATCTTAGGCAAAATTTTATTTCGACTTATTAACCGCCGACGTAACGACCATGGTCATTGTAAGCGGGACGAAAGTAGGGATTTAGTAAAATACAAACTTAAACACAATACCAAATATATATTTGACTGCATAACTACGACAAATAATAAATAAATAATTTATCACTAACAACACTACATAATATATACACTAAAAATATAGAAATACATATCTTAATAGGCAGTTACATGTGTCGCATGTTATAACTACATAAATGACAGATGTAATACTCCTAAACCATTCTTGTAATTAAAACTCGGTAGAACTAACGCGTTATTACCATTAGATATAGTTTGTGTTTGGTTGTGTCTCCTAGCGATCACGGCAGGTGTAACGTCCGCACGTTTCGACTCCAAATGTCGAGGCAATTTAAATCTAAACTCATCTACAAACACAATCTAGACCCATGGTTCTCTACTAATAAAAACCAGAAATCATCTTCGTTTAAACGTTGTGGATCTGACGTGCACTAAAGAATTTATGTTGGTCGACATAAAACTGTCATATAACAAGTAAACTTTGATATTTCTTTTGTTTTTTTTTTTGATCAAGGCATTTTAAACTTAGAACTATTTTTAGAAAGAAGATATATTTCCAAAAAAACCGAATCGAAAGGACGCAGGTTCTAATCATTTAATGGGGATTTTTGGAAATATATTTTCTTGCTAAAAATATTTCTAAGTAAACTTTGGTTCGTTTACTTGTTATGCAACAGTTTAGTACTAGTTATCAAACTAAATCTGTAATGCGCGGGGGTACCAAATATCCAAGCTTATTCGCTGTGAGGGACATCGATTTCGGGGGTATGCTTGTGGTTAATAAGCACATTTTCGAACCACATGTTCTGCAAGTTCTCCACTTGCCACCAGTGAATGGGACGGTTCATGGGGAAGCCGAGAGGCTCATCGAGCATGTAACGCGCTCCTGATCCGAAGCCGTACGACGTTTGAGGATCGAAGCCGCTTCCATATGGCACCTTCGGTTCTTGATACTCGCCGATGTACACGTAAATCAAGTAAGGCATACCGCCAACGCGACCTGTTTTCAAAAGGAAATTATTAAAATGCGTACTGTAAAACTGTTATATATAAAAAATCTCGTGTCAAAGTGTTAGATCAATTCATACTCCGAAACGACTTGACTGATTTTTATGAAATTATATATGCATATTCAGTAGGTCTGTGAATAGGAATCTATTTTTCATACCCCTAAGTGGTAAGGATTGTCCACCAATAACATTTTTTTTTGATTTCTTGCACAGATTAGGATGAAAATTTGCATAGTGATAGTTTAAGTGATGGAGAGTAACCTACGATACTTTTGATCTCGATAATTCTACGGGATCGGGACATACGTGGGTGTTGCAATCGCTCAGGCGTAGTATTTATAATGTAGTACAATCTGCTGAAAGTGTTAAAACATGTACCTTTAGGAAGCAACAAACGGCGAGGGTAGCGCATGATTTGAGGTGTGGTATCCACTGGAGACCATTGTTTGTTTACCACCTTATTAAAGATCTCAAAGGAACTGGGCCAGTCTTTGGTTGCAAATGTATTGGCCGTAGACTCCCGTGTGATTACATTTTCACCAGATTTCACTGAAATAACAAAAAATTCGTTTAAAAACTTTAAATAATTGAATGAATAGCCCAATCTTATAGTTTGCAAACTTGTTTTCTAACTCACATTCATAAACGAACTGGTCGAACATGAAGAAGTTTTCAGTGTTGAGATGAAGTGGTATTTCGAAGCCTTTGCTGTCGTATTTAGGACCCAAGAAGAATTTCACGACGACAGGTTTGGCAGCCTCGCTATTAACATGGACCTTGATGGTGAAAGGTTTGTGATTCAGACGTGGTCGCTGAACTAAAACACTGACGTCATCATACACAGCTTTAACTAAAAAAGAAAAACTAATGTTAACTCTGAATCATTGCCTACAAAAACTCCGACAAAAATCAACTTACTCTCATTGGCATTCATGTGAAGGTGATTGGTAATATTCATGTACGACTGTTCAAAGTAGGTTACGAGATTGGTAACCTCAACCTGTTCAATTTGGACGCCAGGAAGAGATAGCTCCTCAGTTTTGTACAAAGGCATCTGTTTCTGCCATTGAGTGAATAGTCGTAGTACACGTTTCCAGATCATATAGAAAGCTGGGTCACGGAGTGCGGTCTGTGGGTGCTCCAGAACAGATGGCAAAACAAGGGGACTGAACCTAAAAAAGGGAAGACGCGTAATAACTGATCTGGTGATTTATTTAAAATAAACAACAGAAAAAACTCAATTTGAGTCCCAGATTAGACTAGCAAGTATAAAAAAGTGATAAAATATTCTACAAGAGTTTTCATTATTACATTTTAAGGAACTTACTGATGAGAGTAACGGTATTGATTATGAACTGTGTTTCCAAGAATCTTCATCCATAGGGTGATGAAATTTTTATAATAGTACGTGTTCGGTGAGTCAGCATTACCTTGAATCAGATTTCCAAGAATATCGATACCTTCAGGAGTCAACAGATTTATAGGCTCACCTTGTCTCTAAAACACACAAAACGATTTTGAATAAGCAAAACGATATGAGTAAAAATATATTGAAAAATATATTTCGAAATGTCATTTGAAATTTCATACGTACGTTTACGATATAGCCTTGGTCAATAGATTCCCAAAGACGACGTTCATACTCGTTAACAGCTTCCATTTCCTTGGAGAGATGAGGTTGTGCAAGATTATAATACTGAGGTCTAGCTGGGAACGGTATGCCGTTGTGGTATAAAAGGAACGAGTTGTAGCCATCTTCAACCACTTCAGTAATTTCAGGTATTTCGCCGAGACCGTTTGATAGTCTTTCCAAATAGTAACGTGCGAGTAACTGTTTGTGATAGAACCACCAAAGTTCCCCACGTCTGGCTTTCATGAAGCCAGGAATAACCTTGCTACTGAGCCAGTACGGATATGGCAAATTGACATGATAGTTGTATGCGTTTAGTCCATAGTCATGAGTGAAGTAGCTCATAACGTAATTGTTGTCGTAGTACGGCCAGCTAGTAGCGTTCCATCTAATGACGACATCGTTGTCCCACAAGTACGTAGACGGGTACTTTTCAATGAATTTGTGGCCATGAACGTTAATCCTCTGAGCTGTGGTCATGATTTCACCGCTGTTAAAGAATGACGGGAAGACCTCATAGATAAGCGGAATTGTAATACCCTGAGTATCGGCACGTTGAACAATGACGGTATTGAGGACGTATACGAAAACACCTTCATTGATAATATCTCTCAAATAAACAGCTGTCTTATAGAATGTCTCGTAATCTTTGGCTGAATACAAAACATTAAACAGAGTCTGAACTTCAAATGTATGAGCAGGCTCGTACACGGAGAATGGTACGGCTCTTGGCAAGAACCATTTGTGTTTGAGCATACTAACATAAATCTTGACTGCAGTTGTATTCTGCAAGAACAAAATAATCGGTTTACCTAATTGAACAGGTAGGTAAGTACATCAAATTAAAGGCACTAAAGTTTACATACGCCGTAATTGCTGACATTATCTTCAATTGACCAGGACCTGGCAATATCTTGGCATTCCTTGATGTGATTTGGTTCATGAATGTGGAAATAAAGTTCCATCAACTCTTCTTGGCGTTCTTGCAGAACTTTGACGTCCACTGAAAGCGCAATAAATATTTCAATAGAAAGTATACCTCATTAGTCTTTACATTTAAAGAATATTATCAATTTAGTACTCACATTTCTCCACATTGTTGGGTAGGGGCTCGGCATATGCGCCGATGGCGCATAGGGCCAGGACACACAGCACAAGACGAGCCATGTTCTCCAGTGCTATTCTCCTAACTTTACTGCATATTTATATGCAAAAAATGTGATAAGCAATGCACTTATAAACGTATCTTTATCACCGTAGGTCACTTTCAAAGTATATTATTTATAATTTGCCCTTAAGAAAGACTTCATTTAGAAAAGATCAATGAACAATGTATAAAGAATGATAGATGCTTGTGAGAGAATATAACTTCATTGACTGGGTTCCGTATATAAAAAGATTAAGGATAGGAAAATATACCTAATTATATATAATGGATAAAATTTAAATAAGTAGAGTTTAAATAGTAGACTCGTCCTTTTACAGTTATAAAGTCTTATCAGGTCAATGCAGTGATTTTAGGGTAAAATGGGGTAGCATTGCCCTTCACGTCTCTCCTCTAATATTACTAAAGAACCTCACCATTTCACCGCAATTCTATCTTATTAACATGTCATGGTAGGTAAATAGCCTAAAATCCATGTGGAAAATTCCGAGCTAGTGCCGCAATCTAGTCAACGAACTCTACAAATTTTCACTTTATAATTATAATAATTGTTATCGCAAGCTTGTTACATCAGCGTCTTGAAGTTAATTTTTTAATTGCCGGCAGATAGTGTATTAAAACAATATGTGGTGGAGTTGATAGATATCCGTCAAACAGTGAGCACCAATAGAAGTAAACAAAGTACATGAGGGCATATTGTGATCGGCTTTCGACGATAGCGTGCCCGTATCTTTCTCTGTTGTCAACATTGGCGCAAATTGAATTTTCCTCCGGAATACCTATTTAGTTTTGTCTAAACTGCGTTTTAAACAAGTCGCCCTTTGTAATGTTTTAGATTCTTACGACCTACCTCAATCTTTATAGTAATGTGATGAAAAAGACAGGTCGATTTCATAGGTTTTTGTATCATTGGTTGTGATAATGTTGCTGATTATATAGATAGTTTATAGTGTTTTTATAATGTTAACAACGTTGCCGCTACTACATTCATTAATCAAGGTCATCGTGGTAATTTCTTACTTAAAGTGATTTTTAGTTACTAATTAATTTATATTAAAAAAAATGCAAAAAGAAAAGTACAGCCATATTAACAACAATTTCAACAAAATTCGGTGCCTTTGCCGACACCTTTCTCGGAGTGGACTGCAAAGGCACCGAAACGTAGGTAAGGCATGACAACAATGCCGGGAAAATGAGTTACAAGCAACGGAAAAATGAGTGTTAAGTATTTCAATACAAAGTCGCGAAAACAAAAACAAAAATCTAAATAAATATGTCAGAAAAAAAACCCGATAAACTTTTAAAAACATAACACTTCCTTTGGCAGTCGTGTAAAAATAAAAAAAGCTAGTTGGTGGTTTGATACCCATTAATGACCCCGGGATTATTTTTATATTATTATTATTGATAATTATTGGGTAGATGTAAGACGGTCTAGAAACTTAGGTAGATTCTGATAAAAACTCATAACCTCCCTTTGCGTGTCACGTAGTCAGATAAATAGGAGGAAACCGTAAGCGAAATTCTCCCGAGAATACTAAAATGTCAGTTCTGGGGTCTCCGGTATTAATTTCATTAAGACTTACACACCTACCTACCCAGCGCTGAAAAATGATTCAAAGTAACTTAAATGATAGAATATTTTCTAGGAAAAAACGTCTTCAAAATTTCATACATTTTGTTTAAATATTTATTACCATATTTATTTATTTTGGGATTATAGGTATAGATACTATTTGAAAAAAATACCAATTAAAGAATATATAAATAAATACAAATTATTGAAACAAATCAAATTCATATACTAATATCACAAATATTAACCAAAATTCATAAATAATCTCGATTAATATTCATCATTTAACTCCCATAGGTTCTCTCATTAGTAGAACTGTTATAATATACAAATGAGCAATTTATTAATCGGGTATAAAACATAAATACTGTGACAAGGGCTAATCAAAGAGATTTATTTTACAGAGAAATTCATAAACCATTTGAAGATATCGAGACGCACATATACTTAGAATTATAAACAATAATACTTATATTATAGTATTGCAAATCCGAATACGGATATATTGTTTATACTGTCATATTAATAACTTAATTAACTAATTAATAGACGTAATCTGCTTTAAAGTAAATAGACGATCGACTTTATTGCGAGAAAGACACAACAACAATATTAGCTTTTTTATAATATTATACTTTTGAGTATTGAGTATGCGGTTAGTTAAACGTTTTAGTAATGTTCATCCCTCGGTAAACCTACAATAACACTTCATACATTTATTCCCTTTAAAAAAATAGGTTCTTTAAATGCAACAACTTGTATTGAAATTTGTTAATGTCATACTCCTGAGATGTTACTAATACTCGAATCGGAATCAAAGGTTTGGTAGGTAAAGAAAGTTGTTCTCTCTAAGCGACTGTAATTTAAATCTCATCGGCCAATACATCACTTGTGGGATGCCGAAAGAGGGACCGGCCATGTCCAAAGTTTTGACATATGAGTAATATATTGGCTTAAAAAATAAATTACTGGATTGCCCACACATTTGTTGTTCAAGGTGGTTGATTTGGGTGCGCGGGCGCAAAAAAAGATACAACGCCAGCGGCAAGAATCTGCTACTTCAATTTTCAAATAACAAATGATTCTATTATTTTAGAAAGGTCTGAAAATATCTGTTTTTACTAAATTCTCGGCACTTAATATTGTATCATTCTTTGTCATTATCATAAAAAAAGAGATGACGACTTAAGCATAAGTTATACGTATATAATATAATATAATAATATTATAATCTAAGTTTTATTTTTGTTTGCCCATAATTTACTGCATAGAACTAATCAAAAATAATAAGGATTTCGCTTCTAATACGAAAAATCAAGCGGCTGAATTAAATTCGCAAGTATTTCGAAGCTGAAAAGCTCTTAAACACAGCCCTAATAAAAAGAAAATTAAGTATTTCGTCGGAACCAGCGTATTAGGTTAAATGCTACCGTACGAAACTCGAATTTCATTACTAATATGTAGGTACCTATACTGTTTACGAAAAGGTTACTAACTACCACGGGTTAGTAAATTAATTAAAGCCACCAAAACCGTTGTTCAAGTATGTAACCTATATTACTTGTTTTCACCAAATTACAAAACTTATACACCCGCCACTTTTATAATCATTAATTTCCCCTAAATCCTTTTTAAGAATTCTAGATTTGGAAGCTATTAACCCTATTATTAAAATAAGTGGAGTAAAGTTGGAGTAGTGAAACATGGTTTGTTTTTTTTTTGTGACAAGAACTTTAAAAATTAACAGAACATCGTGATAAATAAAATACTCCCACTTATCTTAGTAATATTATAAACGCGAAAGTTTATATGGTGTATGTGGCTTTGTTACTCTTTCACGCAAAAACAACTGAACCGATTGCGATAAAACTTGGAATATAGGTAGCTGCATGGATACCAGGAAAAACACATATGCTACTTTTTATTCCGCTATTGGGAACGAAATTTAAACAACTGAAACCGCGGGGCACAATCAGCATTTAAACAAATGGCTTAATAGTTAAGCCACTTTGCAATCGTTTTTTATTTTAATACACCTCAAATAAAAGAAAAATAAAACTATTTTTCTACTCCTTTTAATTTCTTTAAAGATCTGCAAGTCTTGCGATCAAACACAATAGATCATAATCCTCTTAACCCTCTCAAAAATACAGGGATTAGAGTCAACAAACTTAACACAATATTTTGGCAATCTTCGTCACAATTGGTGGTCTTATCTGAGAATTATCCAAAATTGTTCATTGTAACACTTTCTTTTTCAATAGACGTTGAGGGTGGTAAATAAATTAGTATGTCAACATGACACTTGACAATTTTTTAATGTTTATTCTGATAGACAATGGTATTTTATGCTTTGTTTGGGGACAAGAGTATCGCTTTCACTCGATTTACTTCCCTCGATTGACGCATGACTATTGGCATGACATTGTTTCGTTGTACTATTTAACTAGTATTATTTGGACTGTCTTTTTTACAATGTTTAAAAACGGGAACTTGAAACTTTTCTACTGAGGCATTTTATGATATAGGTAAACGTTATGTAACCGTTTATCGGTCAATGTTTAATTAACGTAAATAAAAAATAATTACATATAATTCGACGTGCTTCATCTTAGACTAGATCTTCACTTTACATCAGGTGTGATAGTGGTCAAATGCTGGCCTGTACAAATAAAAATCCACCTGCGGTTTCATTCACGTAGGCAAGTCTGGGGCTTACTCGCTTTTTACTATATTTCTTCCTCGGTTTCGACCTCTACCTTCAAATCTGTGCTTCGAAACTTATACAATAGACCTACATCGAACCCACGGACGTATAACATTTAGTTATCATTCGTTCGCAATGGCGGGGAAATTAATGAGTAGCCTCCTTGAAGTTGAAGTTGACATAAACTAAAATTATATTCCAAGGTGTGTCTCTATTATATTAAAATTCAACAAATTAGACCGTGATGTTTTGGCTTCTGAAAACATAACAGAGAGACATAGGTAGGTATATATATGTCACCGGAAAATAACAAGAACCTTAAACTTTCGTAGGATTCTACACGAGAGATATATTGTATTATTTTACGACCATATTTTCGTCAATTTATAAACTTACCGACCTCACGCGTAAAATAATAAGTAAGTGTCAAGTGCGCTCTGATTGGTTGAACAAGTCGAGTGTTCCTTCTCATTTCTCATACATCACGCCTTTTTGTTTACACAATTAGGCGCTTTGGCAAGCGAGCAAAGCGAGCGTGCAGTGTTCTAACATAAACTTAACCTATCTTAGTTTTAGATATTCTTATACGTACCCCTGTCGACATCGACCAATCAGAGAGCAGTGTGCGATTTCCCGTATTTTAAAGAAGCGTAAAATTAAAGCTCTTCTGTTATTTGTCGAACCGTTTAGAATCTTACGAAAGTTTTCTTTAAATTTCCCAGGGCATTTATAAATTTACGTTTTTTATTACTTTACGGTGACATATTATGTACTTAAATCTTTAGAAATAAAAACGTACTTTAATGTAATCGAGCCATACCTAAAAATAGAGTCAATTTAAAAATGACGTTAAAATTCTGTTTATTATTAATGGTCATGAAATTTTACTTCACAAGGCAGAACGATTCTCGTAAAATTTCAAAAATGTTCCTATTACGGGCTCATTTTCCGGTATTAATCGCGTTGCCTTTATTATTTTCAGTATTACTGAAATGCCGTTCCTATGTTTCGAAGCCTTTACGGTCTCCTTCCTCAGGGTAGACTGAGATGTAGGTAATTCGTCATTCGTATAGTTACTGTAAACTACGGTCTCATCTAATATTTGTATCAAAACGTTCCCGTGAACGCAGACTTTAGATTGCAAGGACTCTGAGCGAAAAATCTATGTTGTTTTATTTCATCAATTTGTTTCAAACGAAGTTTTTAGTTGTCTGTCTATTGAGTTTTTATAAGAGAGTCGTGTCGGCCACACATTAAGGTCCACCATTAGATTAACGGGAACTCATCAATGGATGTTTTAAACGTCTCTAAATGCTATAGTTTTGTGATTCGTGTTCAGTTCCCATAAAGGTACGAGAGCTATATTGATTGTTATTCAAAAAATTTTATTGTTTCCTACATTTTAGAGCAGTTTCAACTACATTTCGTAATAAAATAATCAACAATTGTCAATGTACTCGATAGGAGTTTTTGAGTTTAGCTCGGTTTAAAATTAGATGAAATTATTAACCCTAAAATGAGACACTCGAAAGCTTTAGCTGTCGAGCTTAATTTATCCTCTAGGTATTACTTGGGTATTTAATATTGTTTCGCCTACCTACTAAACTGTTATGACAACAACTTATTATAATGATAATAAAGATTACAAAATTATTGTGTTATTTTCTTTTTTGATAAACCGATTGCCATTTGAACTTTTGTATAGGTAGCTCATATTGTGATAAGGGAAAAGGTGACCTATTTGATCTCAATTTTAGACGTTATTCATGTAATCACCTGACGGCTACGTCTGCAAATCTATCTATAGATGTAAATATACGTATAAACTAACAGCATCCCGTGGTTTCACCCGTGATCTTGCCAGTCTCGTAGCAATTTCGAAAACCGTTTTCTTAGTAAATACCTAAACGTCACAAAGAACACACTCTACAAATGTCTTGTTTCTAGGACTAGCGGTCTATTAATAGTTCAGTCAGCTCAATCAACTGATTAAGCAGGACTCCGAATTTTTGCATAGATTAAATCGGATCACCGAAATGTGCGTACACGCATAACTTCCAAACGAGTGCACCTCATTGGATAAGTTCTTTTTTGTTTTCTTCAGTGTTAAAGTTTGTTTAACATTGTCCTTTTGAAAGTTCAACTATAAAAATTCGCCATATCTGCATATAATTGCAATTATTTTTTCTGTAATTACTAAGTGTGCAACAATAAAGAATATTAACGTTATCAAAGCTGAAATGACTCACCAAATCACCCTGCTTGACCAGCTCCACCGTATGGACCTAATCAGTGGTAAATCAATTGTGAGACGTACGGTCAAACTGACCGGGTATCTTTCGGGGCCTGATTCGGGATCCTGCTAAATGGTAGACGTATAGTGTAAACTAACGTTTTAGGATTAATTGGCAAATTCATGTTTAAAACTCCATTTAAAAATATATATCATAAAATTTTGTTACTACTACTCGAGCCGGTTTATTTTGCGAGTTTTTTTTCATTATTGTTTTTGTTCGATAATTTGAAAAGCCATTTTAAAGAAGAAGAAGAAGATTATTTTTCAATGTATTGTTTTTTTAATTTATTTGTAATTTATTTTATTTAGTATTTATTATGATTATTTGTATTTTGTGACTCAATTGACGTAATTTAGTTTTCCGTATAAAGCTACATTATCGAGGAGTACTTTTAATTCCGATATTCCCATGTGATTAGGACGCTCTTATAGTCCCCACTATTTAATTTTGTTGAGGTATAACTTAAATAAAATTTGATTTAGTCGTTTTTATTATAATGCATATATTTTGGAAAATTGTTTTTTTTGATGTCAAAAAACTTCTGTACCTAATTCCCATGTCCTATTGGCCTTTTTCATATTTAAAACAGTTAATATAATAAAATCAAAGGGTTGGGAATACATTTCGTATTTATTCGTAGTAGAATCCGACCCTTGGCTCACACCTGTGCCAGTGCTTCAAACACGCCGCGGGGTCTACCCTTCCACAGCATCACACGAGCCGACAGACCATCGTCTTCCATGAGAATTTGAAAATCAGATGATATAGCCCGACTGGATATGGTCTTTCATTCTTTGAAAATAATTAGTTTTTTTTATATACAAGATGTAACTGGCAAGCCCTTTTAAGCGTTGTTCTAGACGTCTAGGCGAACAACTTATGTTCTACAACTTTTGAAAATTCGAACTTTGTTTTGAAAGTTTTGAGGTTGTTTCACAAAAACAATTGCTTTTAAAAATAAAGGTAATTGAAGCTTTGATTGTAGTAGACCACACTAAATGAAAGGACAACATAAGGTCAACGACCTCGAACTCTAAGAAATAACTGATCTTCAAGTAAACTTTACACTTAAAATTTTCGAAAAGTACTTAGAATTTTCAAAAGTCGTAGAACAAAAGTTGTTTGCCTAGACGTGTAGAACAACCCCCTTTCGGCTCAAAAGGGCTTGCATCTAACATTTTGTATAATTGTTATCCAAATCCTGATATTGTTTTTTTAGTGAAGTAGAAGTACAAATAAGCATTAGTTTTATAATTAATAAATATTTATAAGGAATATATTTTTTCTTGTAATTTGTTTTAAGTAGGTATAACTTAATTTTCTGACTCAACAACCGAAGTAGATAATCCGCGTTACCATGATTGTTGTCGTTGCTTTGTCGTCGCTCAAAAAAATAAGGTAAATTTAAAGTAAAAAATCTGCCTACTTTTATAAAACCAACAAATAATTAAAAAAAACCCTTTTTTCCCTTTTTTTTATGTCATGTGTTTTTATTTTATTTATTTTTTGGCTGAACGACAACGCGGTATCTTTGTGACAACTTATATAAGACATAAGGCTACTAAGATAATAATATCTCTTTCATGTGTTTATTATGAATATTTCATTAATCATAATGTAACCCAGACACTCAAATGACATGCGATTTTGCGTATTCGATTTTTTTAAATAAATTTAAAAACGCAATAATTTAAAACTACAAATTCAACTCTCGTTTTGCGTTTCACTTTGTGCAAAATCACGAAAACTTAAGAAAATATCTAACAGTAACACAATATCTAAAAAAACCTATAGTAACAAATCAAAATAAAATATTCATTTTCACTTAACAATGTTTGATAAAAGAAAATCATAAATTAACTGGTCTTCTTTCAATCGGGAATGTAATCAAAGACTAGAATTTTTGATTAAACTCATCCAGTAAACTTTATATCTTGGTAAACCCGACAAATATTATTGCTTTTCTGATTTTTATTGATTTGAAATACCTAATCCGCTGATTGATTTCTTTATTGCCCACCGATGTTTCGTTGCTTGGTTGATCGTATTGACGCTATCGTATCTATCGTAATTAATCGTCTAATTGCCTGTTATTTGATGGTTCACGCGTGTTTGACCATCGTTTTGGCACCTAATTAAGTCCTGTGGGAATCTATTGTTATTTTAAATCTTGAACGTGGGATTTCTGGATGATTTTATCGGTATCTACATTTTTTTTCCTCGTTGTCTTTAGTTGTTAAACTGTAATATGAATATGAATATGTTATGGGGCGTTAGATGTTTATTTAAAATTACACGTGCTTTTGATAAACCTTCATGTTCTTTGTCCAGACTGACTGACTGATCAATGCATAGCATATTGACGGCCTCTGTGGCGCGTCGCGCTTACGCCTGACTGCAATGCAGAAGCCTGCGAATTAGATTCCCGTCAGGTGCAAATATTTATGCTTTAAAATAAATATTTATATCTGGTCTGGGTGTCTATCTATGTATAGTATGTATTATAAAAAAAAAGTATAATATGTAGTATACCCGTTGTCTTAGTACCCATAGTACAAGCCTAGCGCTAAGTTTGGGGCCAGATTGCGCTGTGTGTTTTGCATAATTTATTTATTTTTGGCATAAACCACTGATAGTAGAGAGCTGAAATTTGGGACCTAAGCGTAACTTATTGTTCCAATTTTTATGCAACATCCTACTTATTATTATAAATGTGAAAGTGTGTATGTATGTATGTGAGGTTGTTACTCTTTCACGCAAAAACTACTGAACCGATTGCGATGACCCTTGGAATATAGGTGGCTGGATACCATGCAGGAATAACACATAGGCTACTTTAACGCGGGTAAAACCGCGGGGCGCAGCTAGCAGGTAATAATAACAATTAGGTCGTGTGTTCGTAAAGCCATGAACATTAAGGTTTCTGTCCTAAAAATCACACTTTATTACCGTTTATCTGCCAAACCCACTGTAACCCAAACGTCATAATCTAATGATCCATAGTTTTTACCTGTGTCGGGAGCATGCGCTGACATACTTTCAGCTTTTACAAAATAACGAAAGTCTGGGGCTCAGGGGTTCTTGGTCTATTCCACATTCGCACTGCAAGAGATTAGAAACTGCTGCCTGAAACTGTATTCCTTCTTATGCATCTTAAGCGAACAGAGTGCTTCAACTTAGACTTTATCAACATTTGCTATCAGGTGTAATAGTTGTCAAATTTATTAGGTATTTTATTATTAATTTATTATTATTATATATGTAGTAATATGTACGTATAACTTATAGTTTTAATTGTTTTTAGTTATATACGGTTATAGTTATTTTACTTAAGTACCTTTTTCCTGTGTAAGCACCCTACCTTTCACCTATCTTGACTTCTGGTCCATCCAAAGGTTGCTTGGAAGAGATCGATAAGGAGAATTTGAGCGATAAGGCCGCCCATTGTGCCACCTATTTTTAAGTTTGTTTGTTTTCTTTGTATGTATTTGTATTTGGTGTGTATAATAAAGAATTTATTCATTCATTCATTCATTCAAACGGTGGTCTTTAATTATCTTACAAATATTATAAACGCCAAAGTTTGTATGTATGTATGTATGTGACTTTGTTACTCTTTCACGCAAAAACTACTGAACCGATTGCGATGAAACTGGAAATATAGTTAGCTGGATACCAGGAATAACAAATAGACTACTTTTTATCCCGACATTCCTGCGGGAACGGGACTTACGTGAGATCGTTGGGCGCAGCAGTACTCAATAAAAAATTATAGACGCAAAAAAAAATTAGACAGGTCTCCTATAAAAGTCTAGAAGGTTATTAGTCGCTTGCTAGTTAAGCATTTCGAACTCGGTTTTGAAAGCCGAGCTTCATCAGTTCCAAAGTCAAAGTCCCACACCTTTAACAAAATACAAACATTGTTGTTAGAATACCCACTACCTTTGATGGCAATCTTAGACTGGATGTATACCTACCACACATACCTAGTCCATTCATGACAACCACTAAGAGTCCCATAATTATTTTTTCCGGGTCTTATTCGCGTATTATTATAATTATGAGTACAAATCGTGTGAGTTTAAAATGTTCACTAGGGTTCCATTTACCGAAGCAACCAGAACTATGTTTATCTTTAAACGCGAAAAAGGATCAAATTCTATTTATAGCTTATTTTTACCGTAAATACGCAGTGGGTGTAAACAAATATATGTTCTGAGCGACATAATATCTTACTTCTTACTAATATTATAAACGCAAAAGTTTGTATGTGACTTTGTTACGCAAAAAACTACTGAACCGAATGCGATAAAACTAGGAATATAGGTAGTTGGATACCGGGAATAACACATAGGTTATTTTTTATGCCGATTTTCTCTCTGAACGAGACTTACGCAAGTAAAACCGCGGGGCGCAGCTAGTACATCATAAACACGAAAGATTGTATGTATGTGACTTTGTTACTCTTTCACGCAAAAACTAGAGAACCGATTGCGATGAAACTAAGAACATAGGTAGCTGAAGACTTGGAATAACATATTAGCTACTTTTCATAGATGTTCCCGCGGGAACAGGACTTACGCGGGTGAAACCACGGGGCGCAGCTAGTCTATCATAATACCGATAATACCCCATATCCTACAAATGTACATCAGATAGATACTTCAAAGCAGAAAATATTTAAATGATGTTTACTACTCGCTGTTTGTTCAGGATTTAGGCTCGGTTCTGACAACCATCATAAAGAGGGAAACGAGGAAAAACTTTATCATTTTCAAAATATTTTAACATAATTTTTTTGTTTTTTTTTTATTAGCCTGTACCGTCGCACTGTATTTCAAAGTTCTCCAATCTGTCTTTTTACTGGGCCCTGATTCTCTAAGCACTTAGCATGCGACAAGCAGGCGGGATGCATGAGCAATGCAGAAGTCGATTTGTTGCAGGAGTAAAAATAATAGCTATTCTATAACTTCTTTAAATACTGATTGGCTCAGAGACTAGGGGAGCTATTTAAGTAATTAAGTAGCCCTAAATGTTGAAGGCTACTTACCTAATTAAGTAAAATAGCACTTACAGAATACGAATTAACGTACATTTCCAGCACGTCGCCTGCATTCCACCGGCATTTCGCATGCGATGTCCTTACCGAATCGAGCCCCTGGTCTCTATCTAGTTCCGATAATATTGTTTTCTAATTAAAAAAGAAATGTCAGATACAAAAATTACAATATACTATTAAAGAAAAACTAATTTAAAACTTAAATTAAATTACTAACTATTATTTTAATTTATTTTTTAATTAAAATAAATTTAAATAGCACTAACGGCAATTTTGTCTTTTTGGCTTAATATAAATAATTATATCAAAAATACGTAAAGAGTACTCTATGTTGGTTGAAAATCGTAAATGATTTATACGTCTTGCTTTTTGGTACGAAGAAACAAACATAAAACATGATATTAATCTTTTGACGAACAAACGTTCTTTGCAATGCCAGGCTTGTAACAAAATAAATATTAAAATATTTGAAGTTGTCTACTTCTTTGTGGGATTACTCTTTTTAACATGTTTAAGTATGATATTAAAAATATTTTGATTGTTTATTTTTAGAGCTTTGGAAAGTTTTTTGATATTTTTCTTAAGATTCGTTCTGCTGTAGGTACCTATGCCGATTTTAAATGGAAACGTAGTACTTATCAACTAATAGTAAGAAAAATAATGCCCATGATAAAAAAATAGACAAATGCATGCCTACTAGAGCAAAGCGCAGTGTAGGATTTCGTAGTTTCCATAATATTACATTGATTTCTATGTAGAAAAGTCGCGACAATGACAGTAGGTATATTACAGCACACACAACAACTTTTTCCAAATTACAAACCGTGTTATAAAACTGCGAAAGTCTAGACTGCGCGGGGTTCAAGACACGCACTTGCCTAAAGTTAAAGTTTTAAATGTGTGTTTTTGCAATTAGCCCTACTATTGGGCCCTTTGTGCGTGATTTTAAGCCGTGCGTTTTCACACGATGTTTTCCTTCATCGTAAGAGCCATGTTGAGAGCACATAATTTTTTCTTAAAGAAAAGACATTGGTGCCCGTCGGGATTTGAAACCACGCCCTTCGGAATTAAAGTCGGGGTATCTGCCACTAGACCAACAAGCACTTGCCTAATTTTATTTTAAATAAAGCTTATTACGCAACACTAGAGACGTCACTAAGTACACATACCCTTAGAAACAAGTAAATATTGTGTAGATACTTAAATATCGAAACCACACAACAATCCCTCATGAAACATCAAAGATTCTGGAAACAATGTTACAATTCATTACAAGTCAGCGCCTTGGGCGGACTGTAAACTGTTAGAGATGAACAAAGACATAAATCGGTTCACATTTCATCTTAAATTACTTCTACATGTGAACGAACACTGGCCGAACATTGTGTACGATCATGACGAAAGTTTTTAAATATAACTTAAGGTGGGGTTTGGTAACAACGAATACTTACGTAGAGTTTTTTTAAACGACCGCAATGTGGCTATCTTTTATGTTTGTAATGTAATACTTGTGTTCTACCTATTAAGTGTTTTGATGTGTGTTAAAACTTGATGAAAATAAATAACTTCTTATTCTTCTTCTTCGTCCGGCCCTATTCCCATTTTAATCTCCTAATCATTTCTCTCCAGAGCTCACAGTTCTGGATCGTCTTTGGGTCGATGTTATTTGTCTCTAGATCTTTTCGAATCGTTGACATCCATGTTAGTCGGGGTCTTCCACGTTTTCTCGCTCCCGTTTTTACATCTAGAACTTTGCGCGTCATATGGTCCTCCGGTCTCCTCATGACGTGGCCGTACCATTTCAAACGAGTTTCTTCTAGTTTGTCCCCTATGGATCTCACTTTAAAAGTTCCCCTAATGTAATGGTTCGGCACCTTGTCTAAGAGTGTGACTCCAGCTGACCACCTAAGCATTCTCATTTCGCCACGTGTAGTTTTTGAGCCATGAAAATAAATAACCATTTTCTCAATTTGCATATTGACAGTATCCATTAATGCGAAGGATTGGCGGAGCGGTGCTGGTCGAGTAATAGATGCTTTATCCCGAGCATTTACATATATACAAAGATTGCCACCAAAAATATACGACCAGGAAAACTACACCTTAATAAATACACAATGAAGAAAGTACGTGTTTGGACTTAGTATTCCTCGAAAAGTACCCTGGGCTATTGCGAAAAATGTATTTTTCGAACATTTTTTAATAAATTATTGAGTTATTCACCTCTTTTCTGATGTCTTCATAACTTCATCCGAATGTCTGTATTGTCGAGTTTCTGAACACGCTTTAAAACGAAGTTATGGATCGTTAGAGCCCATATTCTTTTTGGAATTTATTATTTTAATGACTTCCCAAATACATAATCCAACTGACGAGTAAACTTAAAGTTAAGATGGACAATAAGTCTGTCAGTTTAAACAAATGAAAATCAGCTTTGTAATATCATACTTACTGACACTGTTTTTTAATTTCGTACCAAAAGTTCTAAAATGACAACTGAAAATTGCGAAAAATGAAAAACAATTACAAGCATTGACCATTTTTTGAGCCATGTCGATTTTTAGCGCAACTCGCCATGCAAGCGGAGAGCACGGGTTTATTTGTCTCATGAGAGGATTTTGATAATGCATTTTACCTGGTAAATTTTCTTATTGAATATCTTTAACTATAAATATAAAGAATCTAATGTTATTCTGAAATTTAATGAAAAAACCTCGGAAATCCAAAAAGTTGAAAAAATATATCTTACTATTATTATATTACGCAAAAACTACTTAACCGATTGCAATGAAACTTGAAATGTAAGTAGCTGAAAACCTGGAATAACACATAGACTACTTTTTATCTCGATATTCCCGCAGAAATGGAACTTACGCGGGTGAAACCACTGGGCGCATCTAATTTTTAAATAAAACGAATTCCTACTTACCAAAAACTTTCATTTCGTGAAAGGTCTGCGAGCTACATGCAAAACAAATTTTTGTCACGACCGTCCACGGGTATTAACACTTTGATCCCTGGATACGGATGCCGAACAAACCTATTATCCATGACGTCGGGGTCAAGTGACAGGTGATTTACCGTTTCCCAGCTATTTCTTGTAAAACTTTACAAAAATGGTAACGTGATTAAATTACTTGAAAAATCGACAAGTATTTTGCTCTAGATTTTTAAGTTGTAATTCTTTTGACTGTTACAAAATTATTGTTTAAACGTGCTTCCTCACTGCGAGCATTTGCGTGTAATGTGGGTTACGTTACAGATTCGAGCATTACATACAGCGCACACCTTATGAGTCCAATCTATATTGTAACAGTACAAGTGTATGCTCACGGTGAGCTATTGAAGAAAATAGAGACATAAATCTCAATATTTCTCAGAATAACCAACATGTGCGGGAATCTTACTATCCTACTTAAAAAACACTATTTTCGCTTTATTCATGATTTTTAAACGAACCGAGCTTTAAAGCCGGAAAATAAAGTGTTTCATTATGCAAAATTGCAAAAACCATAGGAGAAATTATCCTACTTATCTTACTAATATTATAAATGCGAAAGTTTACATGTACCTATGTATGTCTGAAAGTTTGATATACTACTCAAACTACTGAACCGATCGCGATGAAACTTGAAATAACACATAGGCGTAGCTAGTAATTGATAAAATCTTCATTGATGGAATTATAAGGAATAATAACAGTTGTACTTACTAAATTAACAACAGATATCATTTTGACGTAATTTTTAACAACAATGACAACTTAAATTTTTTAATGACAACTTTTAACCTCTAACCGTACGCGTGTTTTTTAATTGAACTTTTTCTTTATAAACTGTAATTACCTAGCTACTTCTAGTGCCTCTATAACTATAAGAATTCCTTATAGTTTCATCATGTCCGCCCGTCTGTCTGCCCGCGGCTTAGCTCAGAGACGCTTGGTATTAAGAAGCTGTAACTTGCATGAGTATACCTACATATTGTTCACGCCAAAAAAATGCTAAAATTAAAAAAAAACATTATTTTAGGGTACCACACATGTAAAATGGGGGATGTTTTTTTTTCTGCTTTACCTTATCGTGTGGGGTATAGTTAGATAGGTCTTTTAAAATCATTGTGGGTTTTTAAAAGCTGTTTTTCATTTTAGGGTTGCGTTTTCGAAATATTTATCCTTAAAGTGCTAGTTTTTATAGTCATCTTTACTCCCTTTCTAAAAACCAAGTGGTTGCACTTGGACACATCAAATATATTCGATAGTACATATAAGCAAGTTTAAAGGAAAATTATAACAGCTGAGCTGCCTTTTTAAATTTTACGTGTAACTGAAAGAAATAAGAAGTATTATTTCGAACAAATTCAGTTAGATATTACTCGTACTAGGTAGGTGTTAGTTGTAACGATTTTTCCAGATTGAAAGCCCTGTTATTTTTGAAAACTACGAAACCCTACACTGCGCGTGGCCTGACAAGGGACGCACTTGTTTTTTTTTTTATATATATTCTGGCTTTTAGGCTGGAATACTGAGATGGGCCTATAAATTCGGTGATCTCGAACAAAATCCGGATATTTGATAATACTACTTATACCTATATGACACCTACATATCATGCACCTTGCAGTCTTTTCACCCACACCTTTCCACCCACCAGGTTCCACCGCTTCGCGAAGAGCCGCCAGAAGGGCGGGATGTGTGGGATTACCAACCCAGATTGTGACCTAGTATAATGGGCAGATAGAGGTATAGATACCCCCAATCACCTCGGGTTTGTTACATTATATTTAATTCCATCTTTCTTCTTCTTCTTAGTGTCTTTCGAGTACACTGTACTGCGGTTGACTTAGTAGATTTGGTGACGAGGTCAATCCAGCGGGTGGGAGACCGACCCCCAGGGTCTCTTGCTTTCGACTTGGCCTTGAACTACCAGACGCTCCATCGATTCTTCATTATTACATTTTACCGAGTGTTATTTCTTTATTGTCTCCTCGCGACCAAGTGGTTGAAACATCGAGATAAGAAAATAAATACTTACGCGATTAGGAACTGGTAAAATATAAATTTACATACCCAGTTCCTGTATTTTGTGTTGGAGAAACTCGAATTACGGAACCCTACACTACGACAATCGATGATACCGTCTTTAAATTTATTTGTAACTATTGTAAATCGCTGACTCCGCGTTAACCCAAATGCAAAATAGACGCGTGTCGTTATTTTGTGTGCATTCTTATATCCAACTTCGATTAGATCTCATACATAATTATTGCAAATGGTTTATTAAATTTGTTTTAATGTTGGTGATCCCTGACGCAAATACAATTCGCGCACGTACGCGTAGCCTTCTGTATAGCTGCAGTAGTTTGCATTGCGCTAAAAATAATTATTCTAAACAAAAAAAAACTGTGGTTGTCACTGTATATTTAAATTAAATAGAACGCAGTCGTATTAACTACTTTGTCCTAAGATTAAAATTGTGATCGCTTTGTTCGCAGTCTAATTCGTTTTTTACTTTCGCTAAGTATTTTCATTTCGAATTGTTGTTGGAGTTTCACTTTGACGTAAATAAATTACATTTGGATTGGAATGACAGAGAATAAACTAATATATTTGAATTTTTGTAGGTTATAAAATATAATTAATTTTACATAGTAAGATACATGTTGAATGGATATATTTTGAATAGTTATATTTATTTTTCTTCGGAATAAGAAACAAGAAATATTATTATAATAAAATACTACATTAAAATTAAATCTGCACAAATTATAGTAATAATAAATAATACACACAGCGCAATCTAGCCCCAAACTAAACACTAGGCTTATACTATGGGTATTAGACAACGGTATACTACATATTAGTATTAACATGTTCATGTTAATATTTATTTTTAAGCATAAATATCTCGACCTGACGGGAACCGAACACGCAGCCTTCTGCATTGCAGCCGGGCATTTGCCCGACGCGCCACGGGGGCCAGAGGGACGAGGGGATGGGGACAATTATAAATCTGTAGGGTAAAATAAAGAAAAAAAAACACTGTATTCATATCTCACAGTATAGTTGTGCTATTTTGAATAGGTACAATAAATGATTCTATGATTAGTGATCACTTTATAAAACACACATTTATCGTACCCATTACGATAAATAAGTGATCACTTAAAATAATCACTTTAATATTGATGTTATGGTCTAAAATGCAGTACGCTCAGAAATATACGGCCGACTTCGTCCCGTCTTCCATACTTCCTTCCGGTCTACGTTTCAGAACACGGACCAGTGCGCTTGGCGCTACGACTAAGGGATGATTTAAATTAGACCGTCGCGAGTCCGAGCTTCGTTGTCCATTACTCAGCGAGCAGTCGTTCGGTCTGTAGGAACGGAGTGGCGGCCGAGCAACAGACAACGAAGCTCGGACCCGGCAGGCACTCGTAACGGTCTAATATAAATCATCCCTTATGCCGGTGATTACTGCTGCCAATTAGGCACTATAACCGACGGGCGGGATACTTTAGCCATTTTTTAGACACGTGCTACAGAGCTAATTGTTTCGGATTTCAAAAGCTATGAGTTTATGATCTATTCACGTGTTAGATTTGTATTTCATGGAACTTAAATTTTAACTACTCAGTTCTGTACAGAATTATGTTCTTCATCTATTAATTATTATAGCAGTACGTACATTAATGAGTAAGGTATTTGCTTATGTCGTTAAAATTTAATTATAACTAGACATTGACATTTAAACACAAATACTTTGCTTTATTCAAAGAATCTTTATTAAAAAGAAAAATCAATGCTATTGACATAATGGCATAAAATCTAACAATTAATCACAATAAAATATAAAAACGACAACACAATTTGTAATTAATGGTCTAAATCTTACGTCTTCAGTATACCTAAATACCGTCATCGACATCATCCTCTATTATCTCTAACATCAAGACAACAACTGAAATGAAATAGTCTAAAGACCTCCAGGTGTGAATGCATAAAATATAAAGCGAGGGCGACCCGCTGGTACGCTCTTGCCCGCTGTCATATTAACTGTTACATTAAATTACTGGTATGAAACGTATTGAGATTTCTTACCTATTATCTCATTGGATATCACACAAAAACCATCTCTATTATTCATTAACAAAACCTTAATTTAAATAGCATAAGACTTCGATATATGATCTTCTGTTTTAAGTGTAATAGAGCCGGCATGAGCCACAGCTCGCACATTGATTTCGGCTCTTTCGAAGAGCAATATTTTTTGTTCATTTGTTTGTTTTAATAATATTTTATCCGTTGTGATGGAGCGAACACATTTGTCAGTCGCGTGAAATATAGTCACGTCCTGAGTGAAGCCTGGTTAATTAATTAGTTGGATTTGAATATGCTAATGAACGGATAAACTTACTAATGAGTTTCAACGCAATGAGGTTGTATGTAACCTGTATGTATTTTTTTTATATTTTAAATTATTTAGCTTTCAATGTTTATAGAAGTCGTTACGTTAGAATCAATTCTAGTTAACAATTTTCTAATTCAAAACATTTAAAATCTAACATAATTTGTTACATATTATTTGTATATTAAAAACAATTGCTCTCAATTAGATCTTCAATTATCAATAGACATAAATATCGACACAAACCTAATTTAAATTATAAAATAAACATCGATCAAGCACTGTCCATAGATTAAGGTAACACATTATATTGGTAGAAGAGGTGAAGAATAAGAGAGACGCGCCGCTTCTAGCACTATCTTGATGAAGAAACAAAAGACTGAAATGAAAATCTGGCAAAAAATTAATAACCATGTTCCATTGGCTTATTTCCGAAATTGCCAAAAAAATTACAAACCCTATTGTTCTCGAAAATTTTGCTTACATATTTTGACTCCCGATTGGGTAAAAACAAGTTTCTATTCACCTCTGCCATCTCAAAATCGATTTTAACCGTCAAATCTAAGATTACAATGATAGCAAAATACACTAATGACAATGTAACTGATCCACGTTACCTCGATGCTAATGACGTCAGTGTAGGGTAAACGCACCATATCCGATACGTTTTGGCGACGCTTCGTTATGAATCGTTCGGCTAACCACACGTAATAAGGTGTCATTAAGTGTATTAACCCTAGCTGTACACTAATATTCGTAATTCGTGTGTAGCAAGTCATTCAGTGGTGTTGATAGTCTCCCCTTTTAAGGCGAGTTTGTGAAGATCTTTATCTCTTTGAATAAAACTGCCTGACTTCAAATTACATAACGGATAAGTTGATGGCACTGCATAGGTATAGATGAGTTATTTTAGTTGAGCACTAACTCGGGACACCTTCTATCCAATTAAAAGAAATAATGGGAGGAAAATGTCCGTAAAAATATCAATATCGAACTTCATACACGTACGGCGTAAATATATACACATTTCGCGCTACCATGATCGTTTGTCGTTGTTTTGTCGTCCTTTTGTCGATCAAAAAAATAACGTAAATTAAAAAAAAATGTGATGTGCTTTTAATTATTATTTTTTAGCTGAATGACAACGCGAACGCAGCGACTTCGCGACGACATCATGGTAGAGCGGATTAATACACATACAAACAATATACGGATCGAATTGAGAACCTCCTCCTTTTTTGAAGTCGGAAAAAGAGTCATATTTTTATGCGTTTATGAAAAGGTCACCAGTTTTATGCAATCTATAAGTAAGACTAGATGCAGGTGTCGTTTTAAATTTAATTGGTTTTTTTATGTTCTCCATTGGAAACTTACTGTATTACATAATAAGTTTTCTTATCCATGGTTTTTATTGACTTTACTTTATTAATTTAATATTGACTAGATAATTCAATTATTTTACTACCTATGCTTTGTGAGACTTTTACGACTACCTTCTACCAAACATTATTAATTTTGAAATTACATTACTCGTAGGTATCTATATGATTTTGTTGATAACTTAATACTAACTTGACATCATCTTGCATTACACGTCAATTCAAAGGTAGGTATTTATTAACGCAACTTAATTATTACAAGACCTATGATATAATTTTAATGATTTATCTTCTAAGTGATTTATACGATATAGTCATCGACAATACGACCGTTTTAATCATAAACCGCACCTATAAAAGTAGGATTGCAAAATTACAAGTAAAATACTTTAAGTACACTGCAGTACATATATTTATTATAATAATAGCTGTTGGAGTTAGAGGCAGCTGAGGCTCAGTCCTACAGGATATGACTATTCTATTCTAGTATAGTACTCTCACGAAAGATTATGTTTTTGTTAATTAATTGCTTACTTGAAATATATATATTTTTTTTTTTTGCTTACTTGTGTAGTTTGAAACGTCCTTTGTGAGGTTCAATAAACAATCTACAGATCTTGATCGATCACATGCAAACCAAAATATACGTAGGAATATAGAATTATTATTATAAGTTCTGGGAACAACCATTGTTCAACTCGACTATTTATATAGGTACGTATTATGTTATAGCGTCCCCACCGACGCGCCGTCCCGACGGCAATGTTTCAGCATTTCGGCAGGGCCCGCTGTAGTACCCGAGCGAACATCTCGAAAGGCAGCGTCGGGGATCGAGTTAAAGACTGTTCTAATCCCCAATGCTGGGCTTTTTCTAAAAAGGAGAGTAGCCTCTAGTTCTGGGAACACATCACTCTCCACTTGACTATTGAATATGATATTGATATTGATGATATGTTTTAGCGTCCCCACCGACAGTCAAATGCAGGCAATTTGTGCGGGGTCCGCTATACCCGAGCGAACACCCCGAAGGGCGGCGTCGGGGATCAAGTTGAAGACTGATCTAGTCCCCAATGCTAGACTAGTTCTAGGAACAGAAGACATCGCGAGCACTAAATATTGAAAGAGAAATTTAAAAAACAGATATCAAAAGGCACAAATTAGGCTCACATGCATACATTGCAACCGATTTATAATTATGTTATATTATCTGAAGTCTTTCAGCCAAACAACAGTCTCGACTAATCCAGTAAAACTGCCGACTTCAGATAACATTAATAAGCTATAAGTCAATGGCATTGTATGTCCTACATTTTTTGAGTTCGGTTAAAACAATTGAGAATAACATCTCACAAAAGTTTCCACAAAACAAGTGAAAACTTAGTGAAAACACTGAATATAACAGACCACCCCAAACTAACCACCAACTGTCTTCCAACTATATACATATGCGTCTATTCAGGACTCCATCACGTAGTCGGTAAAAGCTGAACGGTCGATCAATAACAGTTTATTATATCCAATTACATTATTATATTCACTTAAACTTTGTCACGAGGTTCATGATGACACGATCTTTCGATTAGCTTAGAGAGAAAATCCTTTGTGTTGTGCCTTTAGGTCAGATAAGAATATCTACCGCCATGATTCACGTACGTATCTACACGTACAGACGTTCTTGGAAACCTATATCGTCGCAATATTCCGCCCTACCTTGAAGACCTATAAATAAGTCGTCGCGAAGTAGCCGCCTTGTCGTTCAGCAAAAAAAAAATCATGTCAAATAAATTAAAAGAAAAAACAAATATAATTTACTTTATTTTTTGAGCGACAAAGGTCAGTCAAAGAGCGACTAGGAAGTCAATTCGAACCTAACATCCTGGCTTTCGTTCTAAATTTTTTTAAGTATTGTTAAGTAAAAAAAATATTTAAAAAAAAAAAAACCTGACTGCTGTTTTAACAGAAAAGTGAAAAACAAGATGCTTCTAGTAGCTTTAGGAATGGTGGATGCAGTCGGGCGGGACTCCAAATAACATAAAGATAGTATATACCTAATTATGTAACACTAAGTATTTGGTGTTATTAAACTTATTCACCTTTTATTTGGAGTCCCACCCGACTGCATCCACCATTCCTAAAGCTACTAGAAGCATCTTGTTTTTCACTTTTCTGTTAAAACAGCAGTCGGGTTTTTTATTTTTTTAAATATATTTTTATTTATCGCTTTTTAGTTTTTAGAGATCAGATTTAATTACACCAGAAGAAATTTATTAATTCTAGATGTATATACTCCAGTAGCGAGGACGTGCATTGCTTGTTTTTGCTTACTCAGGGTGATAAGTACAAGAGCTGGCGGTTTCCTATCCAGCGCGGGAACGCCGCCAGCATCTCGGACGCAATGCCTCGGGTTGTTGTTGCTTACAACTTATTTTAGCTTTCTAATTTTAGATTATTACTTAGGTATTGTTTTCTTTGAAAAACAAAGTGCTTATTTAAGTCCACAGACTAGTAAGAAGATACTTAAGTATTTTATGTCATGTCATCTCTGCCAATTTCTTCAAACTCGGCGTCAAAGTCATATCCATAGATGAGATATTTATACGAGTCAAATCGAAAAGTTTTTAATTAACGTTCCGTTGTTCTTGCGAAAATTACCTGCGTAATCATAATGTCATGTAGTAGCAACATAACTTTCGAAGTTAACCATTAGAATTACTATTAGAATACATTATTTACACGCGGATTGTTTTCGCATGCGAATATTGAATTTCTTTGCGAGAATTCAAAAATCCCAATCCAGAGGTAGTGCCAAGCCATAAATTGAAGTAGACAAGACAACCGAGCCGAAGGCAAGTGACGTATTAATGAAGACAACCTACTTAAACGACTTCCGATAATTTTATAATAGTCTTTAATATTGCTTCCCACACTTAACTTGATATATAATTTATACTTATAATTAATTATTTTAAAACTTAATTGTAAAACTTTACAAGCAATACTTTTCAAATGTAAATTTACGAAAGAATAAAACATATCGTTTCAGTGAACAATGTTACGCGTTTTCTTTGTTTTTTATGGTCTTTACAAATCTTGGTTAATAGCGTTTTACATCATTTTTTTTATTTATTTATTATTTTAATGTACCCTATGTCACTCTCACGGTCATGACGAATCTAACGACGTATCGTTTATCTAAATCGGCCCAGCGGTTTAGGCCCTACGACGGCACAAAAATAGGTCACATACATACATACATACATACACTCACGGCAAAAACATAACACTTCCTTTGGCAGTCGTGTAAAAATAAATATAACACAATTAAATACTGCTTATTAAAGCATATATTTATGAAAAACTTAATAAAAATTACCTTTATAACAACTTATAGTAGTAGGTATAAGTTGTTAAAGTCCGTTCTTATTGGAACCTAGAGTTCCAATACGAAGAGATACTTTTGGGATGTTTCTCATTATTTTTGTTTGTCTAAATACATTTACATTTACATACAAATAATAGAGGTAAGGATTTACAATTTTAATGAGATTTTTTATGAAGATAAAATTATAGATATTTTGTCCAAGTAGGTATTTAATTGAGTTTATCAAAACTAATGAGCAAATAGTTTTCACAATCTACAATTTCTCACTACATAATCCACGCTACCATGATCGTTTGTCGTTGCTATGTCGTCCTTTTGTCCTTCAAAAAAATAAAGTAAATTTTAAATTTAAAAAACAACCCCGACTACTTTTAGAAATCACAGACAACTTAAAAACACTCTTTTTATAAAGTTTGTTTTTCTTTTTTTTAATTATTTGATGTGTTTTTAATTTTTTTTTTTATCTTAATGACAACGCGACAACTTCGCCGCGACTTATAAGACATCATGGTAGGACCTATTATCCATAAAGAATAAAAGCAGTGCGGTATAATGTATATAATAAGTAGTAAGTTTATTTGTTACTACATAATATAGCATAGCACTAATATAAATATCTCGTTACACATGCTTAAGAATTCAACATAAATTTACAAACATTCATCGAAAAACAGCTCTAAGAACAGCCGATAACTTTTATAGGTGTATTGTTGGATGGATTTCTTCTTCGAACAGTGCCAAATAACTTTGCTTTTACTTTGAAGTGTTACTTTGAATATTTGAGTTTGTAGTCGGATGTGTTTCACAGTTGTGAAGCCACTGGCCACCCTTTCAAATGATGAACATTAATTTGCCCTGAGTTATTGGTGTTATGCATTCGAAACACTTCCTTCGTTCTTGACGATTCGATCGGCTGATACCTTGCAGACCGGGGACCGTTATTTTTTTACGTTTATTTTGTGCCAACAGATATTTTTCAGCATTTTAAGCGACCGTTTCGGCCTCCTATCTATGCGGATAAACCTCAATCTTTTTAGGCAAAACATAAACAATAAAAGCGCCCCTAGCGGATGTATACGAAACTTAACCTATCATAAAATTTTCACGTTTACTTAAACGTTTGCTGTACGAAAATAGTCGCACTAAAAACAGAATATCTATTCTAATATCATACAAAAACCTGTAAATTCGCGATCAAAAACCTTCCCACGATCAACAAAAACATCGAACATTTTATTTAACGATTAGTTTGTCTGAATCATAGACAGCAACAAAAAATATTCATTGCAAGGAAACTGAAATCAATCGGTCAGAAAAAGTAAGAATTGTGAAATAGTTTGGTTTACCCTAAGGTTTTTAAAAATATATTATTACTAGCTGCGCCCCGCGGTTTCACCCGCGTAAGTCCCGTTCCCGCGGGAATATCGGGATAAAAAGTAGCCTATGCGTTAATCCAGGTCCCCAGCTACCTATATTCAAAGTTTCATCGCAATTGGTTCAGTAGTTTTTGCGTGAAAGAGTAACAACCTTACATACATACATACAAACTTTCGCGTTTATAATATTAGTAAGATTATTTTTAAAATTGTATTTAAAGAATATTGTTATTAAAAATAATATTGAACTAGTTTGGTTTACCCCAAGGTTACCCTAAGGACCTAATTACCTGATGTTAACTTGATGACTTTTAAAAATGAAATGTCTACCAAATAAACTAACTTGGCAATGACCGAGAAAACGTGTGGCAGAGGACTTTGTGATGAGCATTGAGAAAGGTATAATCGAAATGAACAACTGTACCCGTAAGAAATTCCGCCAAATGTGCCTGCTTCATCTTTAATTTTTGCAAATACGTTTAGTATCCTTATGGAGCTCTAAATTTTTTAATGGCAAGGGTGGAGCCGAAACCAACACGTAGCAGCCTTTTTGAATAACAATTTAGTCGCAAACTATGAAATGGACACCAAGCCGCCGCGCGCCGATAAAATGCAGCCAAGGACAACCACCGGATCGGATAGAACTATTAAGTAATCTACGGATGAAAACTACATGGGCTATAGTGATGTGATGGTTGTGGATCGGCTACTGGGGTAATTATGGCGATTATGGCACCTTTGCAAATTATTATTGTTTTAAATCATAAGTAAGTAGTTATCTATAATAATAAGTAGGTAAGTAGTTAGGACCCTGATTACACAAAAAGTTAAAAAGTTGACTAGTTTGTAAGTTTTAAAAGTCCTTACAACTCTCAACAATATAATTATTTCAACAGGTAAATCCGAAATAAATAACCATAAAAGTAATTAAGAATTGTATTTCAAAATGCACTGACCGAAAGAAAACTAATTTCACGGGCTACGGTTAAAAATACTAACGTTTTTATAAACCTGATCAATCAAAAACGAACATCTGCTGAAAATTATTTTATAAGTACAAAAAATAACACCCATGTCTACTTAAATAGAAGTTTTCATTCAACTTTACAACAATAGCCCTTCCTTCATTGGCACACTGTCGGTTGATTACTGCTTATGTACCGTTAGTATAAAATGCTTATCTTTGTAGACTAATATTTTAATAAATTTAAATACAACAGTTCACAGGACTATTTGTATAATAAATAGGCTTTTAATGGTGATAAAAAGTAACTAATAGATTATGCAAGAAAATCCGGTAGACTGATTCCTCTCAATAGGTTCGATCTTAAACTAGACTGGTTACGATCAGAAACACATACGGCACTGATTCGACAAACACTCGTAAAATTTCAGCGGCAATTTCTAAAATTAGTTTATCCTTCATGCGTTTAAATTGCTACATAAGTCATCATTTCTCGCTGGTGTCGTTAGTCGCTTATCCTACATGTAACGTTTTTAGTTATCCTTTTTAGTTTTTCATTTGTTATGTATTACTATAAGTTTACTGTTAAATAAAAATAAAATATATATATTCGTATAAAATTAATCAATATGTTTGACTTTTGATACATTCGAAATAGTTAGATCTTAATTAAAGCCGTGTTCAAGCGGAGTCAATCGCTATCTACGCTTTATAGCGCTAAAAAGTTCGAAAGAGTTACATGACTATAAAAACGGTCGTTGGGAATATAAATGGCTTTATACCTATATTCAAACATTTTAATTAATATATAATAAATATTGCACAACATTACACACAGCGGAATCTAGCCCCAAACTAAGCACTAAGCTTGTACTATGGGTAGTAGACATCGGATATACTACATATTATACTTTTTTTTTGTAAATACAAACATATTATAGAGATAGACTAGGTACAAATATTTAATTGAGTATAGCAACATATATACTCAATAAAATATTTGTAAATATAACATACAAACCTATGTTATACTCATCTCTAAATACCTACGTCTAAAATATTCTGACTGGAAATAGAAGATTTTTTAGCTTTATCTGCGACCAGTACAAACACACACATACGCGTTATATATAAGTAGTTAATTTCCTTTGTGACAAAGGCGACGCGGCGCGGGATGGATGCGTGAAAATCGCGATATGTCACGGTGATCCACGCACCGGGTGCCGCTTGAGCGGGAACTGTGTGCTTTTGGACTGCTATAGAGTTTGTTAGTTAGTTGTAATACAACTAATAAACAACTAAGTAACGTACTTACAAATTAGTTAAAGTACAACTAAGTAACTATATTTAAATTTTTATATAATCATAATAATAAATAATTTAAATTAAATCTATGGACTAAATAGCTGTAAGACTCCAATGTTTTATAAGTTTAATTTGTGTCTGAAATAAAAATGATTATTATTATTATTATATTTTTAAAGTTTTAAACTAACATACAACTAAGTTACCTACTAAGAAATTAGTTAAAGTTTATTTATTTTATTTTTTTTCGATGTTTTTATTTACAGTTAGTTTGGTTTGAAATAGTTTTTTTTTTCATTCAATATTCAACATTGTGAAATGTTTTAAAATTATAATCTAGATTTAAATTAAATTTTAAATTTAATTAAATATTATAAAGAGAAGTTTGGATGTATGTTTGTTGAATTTTATCCCCCGAACTACGCTACTGATTGTGATTAAACTTGATATTTTGATACATTAAACCTTAGGCATAACATGAGCTAATATTCATTACGGGACCAGGATTTACGCGGGAGAACCTGCAGAGCGACGCTATTTACCTTTAATAATTACCTACCGCCATAAAACTTGTATTTAATAAAATCAATATAATTACAGCGTGGCTGTCTGACACAGAAGTTAATTTGCCGATTAGCATTATTTTATGTAGATATTCGAGTCATATTTTTTTAAATTTGACATTTAATGGAGGTTCAATTAAACCTATTTTTTTTTGTTAAGGTACAATATTAAAATCCCAAAAGTTTGGAAATGGTTCTTATTAGTATATTTTCATTGTATTTAAATAACTTTCTCGAGCCTCCGTTCGCCAGAATTTAAAGCACGTGAAGCAGTTGTTCCGGGTATCTCTGATAGCAGTCGTTAGGTCAAGTTAGAGGCCTTTTAAGTTTAAGGCCTTAGGCAATATATATACCTAATAATGTGAATCACGTCATGATCATTGCAACAAAAAATAAACAAAAAAATAACCCCATAAGCTTCTTGTGTCTTCTTCTCATTGGAGGTCGCGTTCGGAAGACACGATAGTTTACTTGACGTCTCTAAAAATATGTAATAATATTAAAAAATATAAATATATTTTGAATTTTAATTTAGGGCGACCTGCAAACTCTATCACTAGAGTCACACCACTACACGAAAAAGAAAAAGAATGTATACTAAACTATGAAAATATTCTTAAACGCAGCAATTTTAAAACACCACGGTAGACATTAACTATTGCCACCAACAGTACGTAAGTACATAAATACAATCAGACGAAAAATCAGTTACAGTTAAACCTGCGAAGTTGCCAGCAAGTCTAGGCCGGGAGTCTACCGCGCAGGACCAAGCCGTTCCCAGAATACGATTGCGATTAATAGCGACACAAACTATTTCCGCTTAACCGAGACAAATCATAATTACTCCTTCGGGTTCACTCTTACGCACCCCTCTTTGATGTTTTTATTCAAAATCCCGGTTACGGCCAACTTAAAACAAATACAACCGATTATACGTTTGCGTTAAAACGATTCGAAACGGTGACAGCTTTCGTTTAATTTCGCCTGTGTTTCTAACTTGTGTGGTCTTACAAATAAAGAAATAACTCGACTTTTTTTCTGTTTGTTTGCTTGTCAATAATGTGACGTTTGGGCAATCAAACGGAACAATTTCGTCTGTTCTCACAGAAATGATAGTTTTGTTTCGTATTGATTTTAGAAAAAAAAATAGATAATTGCCGATTCGGTTTTTGTTCATGACTGTATTATAAACCTGCTAGTTATAATAATTCATTGTGAAACTCGAATATTTATGAATAAAATTACAAAAAATAATCATTATGTAAATTTTAATTGTATGTAAGTACAAATTGATATGATTTTTCATCACATACGTAACGTATTTTGGGTGCAGACAAGCGGCATGGCAGTACAGTCGCGCGCAGATGCGACATCCGTCGGTCCCACGTGAAAATCGATTTTCCACGGTACGCCAGCTGTCGCGAGCGACAACTATAAACCAAGATCCGCTTCCTTTTTCAAAAAAATATTTCGCCTCTATGCTTTTAATATAGAGCTCGATATCGCTTAGCATTTTTTCTGTAAGCGTATACAAAAGTGTTGTTTCAGAGTATGTACTATGAAAGTCAAAAGTTCTATTGTTGATATTTTTAATGTTTCGCACATTGTTCGCGGACCCACCGCGTTTGATCCGATTGAGGTTGTTATTTATGATTATTAGAATAGCGTGCCGATGCCGAATAATTAATTTTTACGATCAATTTTCGTTGTATCTACTTAATGTCACAAATGGTTGATGATCAGGACGATTTGGTTGCCAAATTAAATTGGACAAATAATTTATGAATGTCAGTGTGTACTTAGTACCGATTCGTATAGTAATTTTTTAACTACTTTATATTATATTAGGTACTTATTTTGCATCATGTGGCTATTCTTCCAAATATTAATAAGTACACGCGTATTGGATTTCTGACATTTTGATTATCTCAAGGATTTCAACAAACGTTCTGCGGGCTGATCGCATACTAGCTGCGCACCGCGGTTTCACCCGTTTAAGTCCCGTTTCCGCGAGAACATCGGTATAAATCAAGTGAATGTTAATATCTGATTTGTGTTTATGGATTTTAAATTATCTGAAATAAATGAATTTATTTATTATTATGATCAGCACACCACATGAAAATTAATTTCTTTACTTACCTGAAATTATCACTTTTTTTCGAACTTCTAGCTAAATAATATAAAAGTTACTAATTTAAAAAATATAGCCTGCAATATTCTATACCCACTTGTTGCCAATAAAAACACACAAAGAATTTAAATTACATCGAACATTCAAATCTTTAAAGAAAAATATATGCAGTCAGAATGATTGACGAGCACCGATATATTGAGGCGGGCGCAGATTAATAACGAGTTACTTCTGTACTTACAAAGACTGATTGCACATCACTTGAGATCAATGATGATAAAACCAGATGACTGCTCATTCCCCTCTCAGGAAAATAGTACGTCTTTTTAGTAGCACTACCGTGCAAGAACGGCCAATCACCGAGAATCTAGGTATAGTTAAGGAACGCATCGGCCAATCACATATCCCTAACTTTAAAAATAAAAGGAGATTATTGTCGTTCCGACCGCGGAAGCTGAAAGAAATAAACTTTTTGTGTCTGCCTGTCAACTTTGGAAGTTCTTGTCACGGAAAAAGACAAAGCATGTTCTTACTAATCCGACCTTATTCCCCTTTTGATAATACGGCTAAAAAAGACTAAATATATATAGATAACGAATAGCCAGTCACAGAGTTTGATTATTACCTAACCCCCTGCCCGCAACGGTGAGTTGTTTGTAGAAAAATTCACGGTATGAGCAGTCACTCAGCTTTATTGTCTTTGCTCGAGATCCTCGGAACCGTCAGCCGTAGCCGTCAAGAGTTTGATTGGTGATTCCCATGTGTAATACTAGTAGTCGCCAGTCGAACAAAGGCTTCGAAACCTGTTCGAAGTTTCAATTGTTAAAGTTAAAGATCAATCTCTGTCTGAACAAGACCGCGAAAACAATTCATAGACAGATACTCTTTTCAACGAATAACTACAAAAAGAGTTATGAAAATACGACATTTTAATCAAATACTATAACTACTGAGCCCCTAGTATAAGTTTTGATAGTTTATCGTCTCGATGAAACTGGCAGTTTTCTTCATACATTTTCCATCAGCGCCCCTAGCGGTAACAATTATGAACTAAAATAATGTATGGAAGTAAACTGAAAGTTTCATCGAGACGATAATTTAAACTATCAAAACTCATAGTAACGGCTCTTAAGTAGGAATTTTGGCGGGAACGCATTGAGGAGATGTGTTGTCAAATTTGCATTTTCGTGAAACCTAGTTCAAAAAATTCTTGTAACTTGCCTTAATTCAGGAGTTAGTTTATTATTATAGGTGTACCTACAGTCAGAATACGATTTAAGGTACCAGGTGCATATTTTAAAGTTTTAATTTTTTCACTGACGGTTCAGTAATTGTTGATTATTCTGCTTGATATCATTAAAGCTTCCGAAGTGTTAGTTATTAGATGCAAGTAGCATCGCAAATGCAAGACACATATAAGTCGTATTCTGACTGTATATACAAGTTTAATGAAACTGATTTCACACAAAGTTTTGAGGACGCCAAACAACGTGTGAAAATTTAATGTAAATAGCCTCCATTTACAATGGCTCCCTTGACTGACTTAACTGTTTTGTATCTGCAAATAACTCGCAAATATTATAACACTTGACACTAGCTACTCTCCAAACGGTCATAACATAATCGATTCATAACCGATAAGAACCAATAATAACTACTGAAAAGTAAAGTGAATCCGAATCGATTAGAAGCTTAAACGATGACTCGAGTTAATCCGATTGTCCAATCGATTGTGCACACTCAAATTATGTGTGTTATAATTAGGCATATGACATGAATTCAACGGTATTCACAATGGAACAAACTAAGCATAGAATTGTGATATGACGCCGTATCAGATACGCTCTAGCTGTAGAAATGTGACCACTCTATCAACCGCCCGGAGCAACTAAATACCTGGATCTAATCAGCATTTCTACACTTATTTTAACACTTAATTTTACACTTATCTCACCGTCGTATATTAGATTTTACGGATGCCCAGTATATGGCTCACAGGTTGTTTTCATAAAAAAGTACAACGAATGAATTAGCGACTCTCTTTACAAAATAAATCAGGTATGTAACCCTAATTCTATGAATAAACGATAAATTAAATTTAAGTAATTCATTAGTGTAAATATCTTGTATTCTTATACTTAATTTTATAGGTGTTCTGATTCTACGCGATGAACCATCTTTTTTTTGTTTCTTTCTTAAAATTTACCTATTTTCTTATTTGTAACAAAAACGACTGATCGGATTTAACACACAAGCACAGGTCGTTTACAACCTGAATTAACATATAGGATACCTACTTTTTATCTCGGCATTCCTACGGAAGCTGTACTACGTGAGTGAATTCACGTCCAAATGAAATATAACAAGTATATAACAAGGATATTTTTAATTTATAGCCTTAGGTTTAAATCTAAAATGTTTCATGTAGTTTTATAGGTTATATTTTTATTTATATATGTAGATTGTAAGTGGCATTTTGTTTTACTATGAATATTAATGTAATTGTAATATTTGTGTGAGAATTGAAATAAATATAGTATATAAAGTCATATAATTGGGGTGCTTAACTGAAACTAGATAATTAACAAGTCATCTCGGCTGCTTAATTAAAACCCGCATGATTAGGTACATTTTTTGGCTGTAAGTACGTACCTAATAATTACTCATTTACGCAGTGTAGGTTTGTCAATAGTTATCTAATAGTCATATTTTATATTTATGTAACGTCTCTCAGAACATATTATAAACAACAAATACCTACATGATTATTTGAGCACGTCAACTTAAAATTATGGCTTTAGGGTGCATTTACAAAAAAAAATTCGGTAATAATAGATGATTGTATAAGCTCTATAACACAAACTTAGCTTATCATGTGGCTAGATGGCGCTGTGTCTTCACAGAATGTATTTATTTACTATATAATATAGTAATAAAGAACCTACATAAACATCCAAAAGACAACACGAATAGCGAAAAATCCTAAACAAACACTAAAGGCTCTATTAATTACAAACTAATCGAGATCAAGATAAACATGGGTTTTTTTTCTAATACAAACGAGAAGCGAACAAATCCCAATAACGAGCTACCCAATAAGTCGCTTCGGTAAACATTGTCTGGGAATTTGGAAAAGTTTGAGCGGAGGAAGGATTAAAATAGCGGTAACAAACACAACAAATGGTTTTGTTCGAATCAGGGTCGGAAAGTCGATACTTGCGATCATGATCCGATTATTTGACAACTAGCAGTGACCTGTGGGTTCACCCGTCGTGACCGCTTCGTCTTCAGTGTTCACTCCGACCAGCCTACAAGACAAGCCGGAGGTGAGGCACGGTTATTTCCCCCTGGCTACTCCCCGACACCTCGCCTCAAGATGCCCTGCGGTCAAATCTTTATGTCACTCATTAATTTTCATTCTTAAATTTCAGTTTTTATAAAAATTCACTAAATACAAAATATATGTATACATCAGAGCTGTAACGTAGCTCTAGCATTTTTAGACAAGCCTAATTGAAACCGAAAGTAAGGAAAATTCAAAGTTGATTTCCAAAAACCATTTAATATTAGCCTGTCAGTGCTAATCCTTTCCCGATAAAAGTTCCCACATGACAGTCCCGTACATTTCCGATCTCCGAAATGATTGATTGAATGAGCCCGCCGCGTCACTTCGTCAGGGTACCAGATATATGAACGTTAAACAATGCCCGATGAAACGTATCAAATTCATTTATCTGTTAGGGTTGATTTGGGAAACAGAAACAAATAATGCCATTGAATTTATTTATTAAAATTAAATTTAGTATATCACGTAACGTTATAGGAGATAATCCGCGCTACCATGAGCGTTTGTCGTTGCTATGTCGTCCATTTGTCGTTAAAAAAATAAAGTAATTTTTAAATAAAAAATACCCCGACTACTTTTAAAAACCACAGATTTTTTTTTTAAAGTTTGTTTTTCTTTTTTTTTTATTATTTGTTGTGTTTTTAATTATTTATTTTATTAGCTGAACGACAACGCGACGACTTCGCGACGACTTACAAGACATCATGGTAGGGCCCAATGTAGGAGATAAATTTTCATAATACAACCAAATAATATTTAGTGTAACTATGAAAATTAGCAAGCCTCACTACGAATAATAAGGTTCACCTGCACATAGATCCTTCCTTGCATCTCATGATCTACAAATTCTGCCTTGATTGTAGCTGACTTTTGGTCCGAGAAGGTGTTTCGAATGGCTGACTTAATAAAAACACATAAAATTCACATGAATGCTTATAACATTCACAGTCCTGACTGATTGACTGACTGAACTATAGACTAAACCATTGGAACTAGAGACATGCAACTTGGAGAGTATGTTCTTTGTGATGTTCAAGTAACCTTTGAGAAAGCGTTTTTGAAAAATCTTTTAGGATAGGGACTTACGCGGGTGTGGCAGCGGCACACTGCTAGTCTATACTAAAATTATAAAGAGGAAAGATTTATTTGTTTGTATGTTTGTTAATAATGAAGCGGCTCTGAATGAATGAATAAACTACTCGACCGAATTCGAAAATTCTTTGTCCAATAAAAAGCTAAATTATCGAGGAGTAACATAGGCTACTTTTGATCCCGATTTTTCCACGGGATCGAGACATACGCGGGTGAAATAGGTAATAAGTTTCATACCCACAACAATTAATATTTTGTTAGGTACATCATGTTATTCAAAGGTTAAAAGCGTCACCGTGTTTTTTATAAACTCAATTTGTGAGCTTCCCCACATCCTCTCAGTTGTGTAATTGTGTTAGGCTTGTTACAGACAAGCGAGTGGGAGCAATCAACGACAAACGAATGAGAATCACCGATCGCTGAATGTGTATTATGGTTTCTCTCAATAAAATAAGTGAAGTTTATTAATTAACTAGCTGCGCCCCGCGGTTTCACCCGCGCAAGTCGCGATCCCGCGTTGTTCGAACACCTACCTACCGCAATGCAATAATCCACACTTAAACAGTCGCCCATTGAAGTACTGTTGAAGCCAGGCGCTACCGCGCCTGGCATCATCAGTACTTCCCTCGTCGTCTGTTTAAGTGTGGATTTTTGCACTGCGGTAGGTAGGTGAAGTAAGTTAAAGTTTGTACTTCGTCAGTAAGTGACGATGACGATGACGAAGGATGACGATGACGATGGATGACGATGATGATGATGCCACTCTATATCACTTATCCTACCCCTGTGTCGATTTTCATTCATTGAATGGTTATCACCCGCGTAAGTCCCGATCCTGCGGGATTTTCGGGATCAAAAGTATCCTATGTTACTCTCCATCATTTAAACTATCCCTATGCAAATTTTCATCCATTAATATTATCACCCGCGTAAGTCCCGATCCCGCGGGATTTTCGGGACCAAAAGTATCCTATGTTACTCTCTATCATTTAAACTATCCCTATGCAAATTTTCATCTAAGAAATTGTTATCACCTGCGTAAGTCCCGATCCCGCGGGATTTTCGGGATCAAAAGTATCCTATGTTACTCTCCACCATTTAAACTATCCCAATGCAAATTTTCATCTAATAAATATTATCACCCGCGTAAGTCCCGATTACGCGGGATTTTCGGGATCAAAAGTATCCTATGTTACTCTCCATCATTTAAACTATCCCTATGCAAATTTTCATCCAAATCGGTCGAGCCGTTTGACCGTGAAGAGGGAACAAACAAACAAACAAACAGATTTTCGGATTTATAATATTAAAGTAGGATATATACATATTTACTTCAAACGGTTCTTATGTTTTAGCATCGTGTTTGTTAGGATCTTGAGTTGAATGTTGTTGCAAAGACGAATGATCATCAGAAAGTGAAGTTCGACGGGGTGACGCAAGCGCTTGTTTGCCGCTCACAGTGCTGCCAACATGAAGCGGAGCTAGCGGCGGCCAATGGTGCCAACCGTAATGGCCGCTGTCACCTGGCACCTGACAGTAACACCGGCGAATATTAACGCAGGCGTTAACACTGAATTAATTTAAATGATGTCAAGATCTATGATTATTGCAGACCAGCTGCACTTCGCGGTTTCACCCGCGTAAGATCTTTTCCCGAGGGAACATCGGGATAAAATGTCAATATAAAAATGTCAAAATGTCAAAATTCATCAAATCGTTTTAGCAGTTTAGACGTAAAAGAGTAACAGACAGACAGAGTTACTATTGCATTAGTGAGGATATTGTCTACCGTTCATGGTTCGCTTTCGTTCGCTAGCCTTCGCTTGCATTTAGTTGTTCTTTTCTCGGTTGGTGTAGTAACTACCTAACTTTACCCTGTGCGTTTGCTCTCTAAGTGTCTTCATTTTAGGTTCATTGATTTTAATTACTACGTTGAGAACAACGAAGAAACGTTTTGATGGTAATAGCGCATCTCTGAAAGCCCGCAAATTGTTATTGAAGTCAACAAACACGATTTATCGGTTTTTAAATTAGTTTTGGGTGAAAAATTATAGTGTTCCTGTACTAAGTACTAAATTGAATTATGCTTTTAAAATGAGGAATATTTCAATTTTATACTACAGTCTGCAGCAGCTGTGCGAACTATATAAACTAAAAATAATGCTGTCTAATGCTCTACATTAAAACATCCCCTAAATCATGAAGTCATAAAAAAATACAAAATGGCGGCGTTAGTTAAGGGGTGAAATAATCAGGGCAGTAATGGTCGCCGTTTATTTACTTTTGCGATTTATTATAAGTTGGGGTGAATTTATAGAGGGTTGTAAATAAATGTTAAAGTCGCTTCGGTCATGCCTCGTTTGTAAGGGATCTATTGTCTGTAAACTAGGGCGATATTATTTATTGGAAAGTTAGGTATTTCTTGTGAATTTTTCCTAAGTTAATTTAGATGTTTTTTTTGCAAACTTCGCAAAGATACTCAGTCATTTGCATTACTTTCTCAGTTTAAAGTGGTCGGATTCTGATTCTTGCCCGACTATAAGGGAAGAATAAAGAATATAATATTTTCAAACAAAACACCATAACTTAATTAATATTTTTTACACTAATTCAAACCTGCGTAATATTTATAGGTAATTATATAAGTTATGAAATATTAAACTTTTATTTAATAACTTTAACTGTATTGGAAAACAGAGCAACCTTTACAATCAAGTCATTAGTTTTACAGTCAGGTTGTTAAATAGCTTGAAGCTAAATAGTCTGGACGAATTTGATTATATGGAACTCATTGTATGTTAAATGTGTTGCTAAGTTAAGTAAATAAAAATATTTTAACTACTAGGTCACTATGTACTGTAATTGTTTTCCCTACTACTAATACAAATCATTTATTAATGTAAAATAGGTACAAGTCAATGTTAAACATCAGGTATTAAAACATATGTCATGTCAATGGTTATTAATTTAAATTAGGAGCCCAGGAATTCCACGGATTCTCATAGGATATAGCTGCCGAATACAACAAGTCAGTTAAGTACATCGTCTTATAGGTGCACCATAAAATAAATCTTACATCACTAATAATGAAAAGTGATAACCGGTCATTAAGATATGATCTGTTGATCAAGATCCAATTAGTGTTATTTTTATTATAAACTAATTAATGTAGGTAAGTGTTTTCAATTACCATTTATGGTGCAAAATACTCTATAACTTTAAAGTGATAAATAATGTAATCTACACATATAAAATGAATGTCTTGTCTGACTGATTCATTGAGTAGGTACCTTTATGACGATTATAATTTGACACATTATCACAAAAAACCCTGAGTTACTTCTACCCTGAGTAAAAGATCATGAGTTTTTGGCTTCTTCTCATCGGAGGGCTCGGAGGGCGAGTCCCGAAGCCATACTAAAATTATTAGATTTAAGACGAATCCAAATGATTATACACTTGTTGTTGTACAAGAATCTGAAGGAAATAAACTATTTTGAATTTTGACCTATTATGAAAAAAGAATTAAAAAAACATAAGAGATTGACTTATTTGTTATAGCGATTTTAACCACAGAACTTATCAAGATTCAAAGTTAGCCACTGTTGAAGTTAGCAGTCCTTCAAAATGTATGTAGGTATATAATTTCAGTGTCATTCTATCAAAAAGTCCTTATACTATTTCTTAAGAAAATGTCTAACGGTCGTTAAAAATGTCGAGAAACCTACATTACACACAAGTACTTACATTTAAGGAAAACTTAAGCTGTGACACTACAGAGCCCCACCAAAACAATCCTTTGTTTCATTTTCGACATTGACATTGAATTCGGGGGAAACCGGAAATCGATATTTAGGTTCATTGTTACAGAAAGTGTAATCTAAGGTCACCACATTTTGATAAGTTGTAAAATATACTTGGTACGTGACGAACGTGAATTAAAAACTGACAAAACTATGCGAAGCTAAGCTAAACTAACTTCTAACTAAGTTTAATTCTTAGTTATATTCTAATTTAATTTTAGATAAAGATGATAAATATTAAATAATAATTATTAGCCCGTTCATTTGTCCCACTGCAAGGCAAAGCCCTCCTCTCCGAGGGAAATACCACGGCAAAGTTTTAATGAAATGTCAAATTCAAAACTGGGAATCGATTTCAACGAATCTTTACGTGTTTAATTTAATAATAATCTTAGTTTAACTTTGACTTTTGGGGTAATATTTATAAGTACAGGTAACGTATATTTTATAGAATTATTATGTGTACACATATTAAGTTTATCTTCCTACTAATGTTATTTTGATTAGTTAGTTAGTAAGTCGTTCTTTTTTCGATCTAAATTTAAAAAAAACCTGACTATTTAAAAAAAGCCCATATAATTAAAAAAAAAACTTTTTAAAAGTTGTTTTATTTTATTAAGTTTATGTTTTTTTTTAATTATAAATAAAAAATAAAGCGGCGACTTAGCGACGACATCTTAGTGATCATGATAGGGCAGATTAAGGTGGGTACTGATCGATGTCACGAGATGTAATGTAACATCTTACACGGCGAACGTTCATTGAGTCACTACATTATTTGACAATATTTCAAAGATATTTTGGAAATATATTACACTAGCTACGCGCCGCGGTTTCACCAGCATAAATCCCGATCCCGCGAGAATATCAGGATGTGTTATAGATACAAACCTTTCTACTGAAATGAAATTGCATCAGAATTCATTGCGTAGTTTTAAAGATCTAAGTATGCATATAAACAGACAGTAAGTAGCGACTTTGTTTTATACTATGTAATGATACATACCTACATTACCTACATATCACATAATGTAGGTAGGGTGTTAAGTGACATTAAAATCTGTAAGCTCACGTTACGCGAATATGAAAAGCTTTCGTTGGCTGAAGATACGATGTGATGAATGATGACAAATTGCGTCTAAAGTAAATTAACGTAGTACGGTAAAGATTTATTAGAGAAAGTAAACAAATAAAAGCATGTCTGGGTTTTATGTTTTACTGTTGCCCATCTACTTGTGTACCATAACCATAATATACACAGTTGTCATCAATGGCATACATACAAGCACGATAAACATTTCGTCGGTGAATCCAAATTTTCTGTCTCTTTTACTTAAGCAATGAGGGAAAGAGACGGAACATTGACATTGGAAGACGGCAGATCTTGAAGAAATTAAAGATCAAAACCTTGCTGAACTAATTTATATCATAATTGCATTCTTAAATTTTAAAAACCTGGTAAACGATGTTTCGTGTTATGTAGACTAACTGTAAAAACAGGAAGGACAAATTTCAAATATTCACCAAGGTATGCTAACATCTTGAAACTTGCCAATACAGTGAGGTCTTGGAAACATTCCATCTTACAAAGTGAAGGAGTAAACAAAGCTATATACATATATAAGGCATAGCATATACTCCTACTGGTTCGCTTTCCGTCCGTTAGTCTAAAAAGGGAAAGCCATTAAAAAAAGAAAAACTTTTTTCCACCCCTTATGTTAATCCTATCCCGGGGTCTTTGTGGGAGTTTAAACTCAATATAGACAAAAAAATTATCTGGATTATTTTCTGTACCTAAGATTACCTATAAATACTTACGAGCATTGTTTATATACTTATATCAAAAAAATAATATCATATTACCTAACTATGTATAATTCTGTTTGATATATGTTGAATATATTTTGTGTAAGTTGACATTTTACTAAAATTTGTAAAAAAAAAAACTAACTTTTCATAAGTTTACCGTCACACGTCAAAGGTCAATATTTAATGAAGAATTTGATTGATGGTAGTTTGTAACAAATTTGGTAATGAAAATTATTTTCAAAAGTCAGCCGTACGAAAAGTCTTGGTAATATCTTGGTAATATTCTATTAATTTTCATAATCGACCAATGGCTAAAGTTCCGACTTTCAAATTGTCTGAAAACTTTTCAAACTATACACTTTATCCATTGTATAAAATATTTATTAACAAGGCTCGATTTTTCTAAATTATTATGATGTGGTTTAAGTTGTATCACGCATATTTATGACGTTCACGTTCAGAAGATGCAGCTTCCAATCTAAATCAGGTATCTACCTACCTCACTTTATGAAATAAAATGTTACAATACCCGAACACTTCACACCTATTACTGCCATGTCACTATCATTCATTGCGATCACCACACACAAAGACACAACATAAATGTCAATAAACGTCGGCGTTTTAAGAAAATTTAGAAAACTGTACCTTTTGATGTATGAGTTTAGAATTGGTCGGTGTCTTTTCATTGAGCTACATATTGCTATTGATGTGAGCTTGTGAATTCACTATGTGACAAAGTAGTTACGCCCATTTCGCCCTGCGTCTGTGTGGTAGAACTTGGGTGGCGTTCCTCATTGAGGTGTTTGAAGGTGGGCTGTTTCATCGTGGATATCTTTATCTTTTTATTGTTTTGGATGCCATTTAGTTTGTGCGAACACACTGGGTTTGTTTCGAAGCATAGCAGGTTCAGCCCTACTGAATATTTTTATTTCCTTTTTGACTTTTATGTATTTTAGTTAGGTGGTGTGTGTTGTCTTCGATTTTGGCATATGTAGATATTTTTGCTGAAATCAACGAAAATAAATTTATTATTTTATTAGATGGATTAAACACAACAAGTTTAATAATAAACTAAAATAAAATTTCAGTTTGTGGCATCGAAATTTAATGTTCAAGGCTCTATAATCGAAGTACAGCCACGACTGACGCAACCTACTTTATTAGTTACACTTTATTAGTTAGTTAAACTTGGATTTGTGATTATAGTTCTTGTTACCTAGCTGTTTTATTACTTTTCATTGTTTTAGATCCAGATATTATAGGTAGGTCTTTGTATTTTGTATTGCAATTTTCAACTTGGAATTAAACCTTCATCGAGTATGCAAATTTCAAGGCTTCGTTTGTCATTTTAATTATTTATCTTTTTCTTAATACCATCAAGCTTATGTGCTTTAAACGATGTGACATTAACAAATCCGATTAAAATAAACAACGTTATATGTCCTAAATGTCTTTAATGAACGAGAAAACAGCGTCGACTACGTTTAGTGAAGAAAGAGTAAGTGTCATTTTTTTTAAATATAAATACCTACTCAGTTAGGAAAACCCAACACACCGTTTCCATCCACTCAAAAATATGTTTTCACCCGACAATCTACAGGAAGCAATCCATAACAACAAATCTGTCATCAGGTACCAACCACATAGAGTAAGCCACCCACCGGTAGCATTATAGTTTGGTTAACAACAATATAATGTTTGAAAAAAATGTTTAAAGAATTTTAGTATAATATAACTCACTTGTTTGTGGTTTCTGATTGAGTAGAGTCGCTTTGCAGGGGTCGTATTCGCTACCGAACAGTAGTCCGACTATTGTTCTTAGGACAACGTGAGGTCCTAATTGTGTGGTTTGCCATACATTAACGAAGAATTTTGTGCATAACAAATTGAGATGTTTTTACGCCTGAAGACAGTTTTATGTTATGTCATTGGTTGAGAGAGCGTCTCGAAATTATTAACACTGGAAAGGTTTTAAGAAGAAATGATGATAATGAAAAATTATATAAAGGAGCAAGGCTAACTAATTACGTTGCTAAGTTTTTGGATGAATATAAATAAGAATTATTTTTCCTCAAACCATAATTTGGCACTCGGGCATTGTCAGATTATAAACAATATTTTGCAATGTACCTACTCATAATGGTGTCCGTCATTGAAACGAATTGTTTAAGAATACCAACCTGAAAACCTAATTTACATTACGAAATTAGTGTCAAGCACCATAGACTGTATCTACGATTTTGCATTTTTTTGTGAAAATTGCATGTCCCAAGTTTCGTAATGTAAATCCCGCCTAAAACTTACCATGTAGCCCGGCATAGAATAAGGCGCCACCCAGTATCTTCCCGTAAGTGTTGGAAAAGACGATTAAGTTATCTGGACGAGACTAACTTGGTTCTCAGCGCGCGGTGGCGGGAAAACTGCCCGGTCCCAAGGAAAACCAGATTTCCATCGGATTTGCAGTTTTTAATTGTATCCTTATACAATCAAAAACTATTAATCAACCAGAGAAACAGAAAGATAGACATGAATTATAAAATTATATAATTTTGTTCTACTTCTTTTCCTAAGTCCCCTGACAACTTTTTTTAAAATTTGCTTCCAGGTATAGACTTTTTTTTTAATTCACACGATTTGTTAACGTACCTAGTTACATTTTGATGCGATTAGGACCCGGTAAAATGTAACTATATAGATTTTTTGTCCTCTCCTTCATTATTATAAGGTATAGAAAAATTACTAAATCTATTTGCATTAGTTATTGTCAATAACACTTACCTACTGTGCTCAAGGACCCACGGGTTCCGAGAGGGTTGCAATTTGGACCATGGTTCGGATGAGGCTGATGTATTTATAAAACGAGGTAATGCCGCCAGTGTGATGGGCACTTTTGGACTCAGTGGTCATTCACCTTAGATTATTTATTATTATTATATTAGATTATTTATTATTATATATTAACAATATTATTGTTAATTATCTTTGTAGTAATTAATTACCTATAACATTAAAACATCTCAACAATAATTTATAAGCTTATCAATTGAGTTTGGTATTTGACAGACTCATTAAAAATCCAACTCTAATAAAAACAACAAAAGATATTACTAATATTATAAACGTGAAAGTGTGTATGTATTTTTGTGACTTAGTTACTCTTTTTTGCAAATGCTACTAAACCGATTGCGATGAAACTTGGAATATAGGTAGCAAGATAAAGGGAAAAACATATAGGCTACTTTTTATCCCGATTATTCCGCAGGAAGGGTATTCACGCGGGTGAAACCGTGGGGCGCAGCTAGTATAACATAGTTAAATTTTCATATTAGGATCATTTACTTTATTTAAACCGACATACAGACAGACTGACATAGGGGTCAAACTCATAACATCCCGCTATTGTTTTTCACAGCTAAAAATCAAGTAACGTGTCCCATAAAGGCACAATAAAACATCAATTAACGTCGTAAATATTCAACTTTTCACCTTAAAGAAACTCTTAATAATTCATATTACTTCTGACAACGGCGTCCGATCATCACTGATTCGTCATGAGAAGCAAAACAAATGACAGTCCAACGTTCTAGGAATAGTGTGAAATGGTTGTAAATCTATTTAATTGCCCGTATTTTTGTTTAGGACTTCGGAAATTTAAGGGTGCTGCCTCCTGCGGCTTCGGGAGCTGAGCAGTAAAACAATAAAAATGTCCCTGTTGTACTGTTAGTTCCTTTGTGTAAAACTGTTTAGATCGTAACTGCTTTGAAACGGGCCATAACTGCTATTGTTTCTGACGACAAATGAAGTTGGACAACGACGAATTTTGACAATTATACTGATAGTTTTAGAAAAAACTACGTCTGTTTACGCTTACTTTAAAAATCTAGGAAAAAACTAGGAGTATAACATTACTTCTCTCTTGAGTTCGTCGTAGTAAGTTTCTAGATTCCTGTTTTATTTACAGTTTTTTGTATCAATAGTAATTTTATAAAATGTCCTTTAAGTGTCTACTTTTAAGGTAAATATCTAAAAATAGTCTTTTACGACAGAGTGCTCAAGGAAATAAGGCTGTCAGTTTTGGTGATTGGGATGGCATTACGTTACGGTTGATTTTCCATCAGAAATATTATTTTCTCTCCTGGAGGTCGATTACGAATTGTACCTAACTTCCGAATGTTCGGTTCCAAACGAAAGCTAGCCGAAGTTAGCCGAAGCCGAAGAAACAAGTTCGGATTCGGCAAATTCATTCGGGGTATTCATAGACTATTTATATTGCTACAACTAACGTCAAATGAAATTCGGTCGGAATGAATAAAATGCCCGAGCCGACTAGGAAACGTACAAATGTTCGGCCTAAACTTCGTATTTTGTCATTTCGTAATAGACTTTCTGTTTCTATTTTATTGTTTAGCATTGGAGTGTCTTTAAGTTAGGTACTATACACTTTTGTCCCACTGTAGGGCAAGGGGCTACACAGGTTAGGTCATAAGACGCCACATTAGCCTAGTCTGAAATGACGAATGTCCGATGTCAGGAAGTTCTAGAAAATGTCAGTTTCCTCGCGATGGTTTCCTTAGTTTATAATAGCGATGCATTTATTACTTGTCTCCAAATGATTAAAAAACATCTTACACCGAACTGTCTATTGTTTTATTTCAATCATAGACACCTACGCTCAATCATTGTCATCTTAACAATAAAGTCTACCTTCTAACTGCCTTCTAAAGAAGCCATTAGACATAACACCTCTATAAAATGTTTGTAAACACGCAAAGCCTTCCAGCTGAGAGGTCGCGATGGGCGCTCGCTAAAGCCGAATAAGACAATACCCATCACTAATAGCTACCGATGACTCATCTATACTATGTATAAATCATTGTACTAAAGTCACTAACAAGAATCAGGACCGTTTGTTCGTCCCTCTATGTTAAACCAGACTAATAATTTGTTCAAAACAAGGCATGTTACATTATTTTACTTAAAGGGTCACAGTTTGACGTCTAAGGAACTGCTGAGCGTCGAAAGTATTTCTATTGTCGATTAGAAAACAAAAAGGCCGTGTCGACACCCTCGTATCTTTTATACCGACAGTTCTTAGCACGCTGAATAAATGTTAAACAAAAACATGAGCAAACGTCCGTCCTTTTGTAATGCTCGTTTGTAATGAAATCCGTTATTAGAAGTTATATCGATATTTGACAATTGATTCTTAACAACTTATTCCTAATATAAATATCACAATTTGGTACTAAACTTCTTACCACATTATAATAAACTGAGAGCGGGAGCTTCTTCACCAGACTAGCTCATTAAATTAGTACTCATTTCCCGACTTTAATCGTCTTGTTTAAATTATTTTCATCATTGTTGCAAAGCCGTTCCTACTTTTCGGAGTGTTTACAGACTCCTTTCTTAGGGAAGAGAAACGGTTCACAAACCAACAATAACAATGCTTTTCATGTGGGACCGTGGATTAATAAAAATATACCTAATTAAAATTAGGTATTAATTTTTCCTGCGCGTTTTTACTTTGTTACTTTGCAAAAGTATCTTTTGAATCACGATAAGTATTAAAAAAAAATTCGTTGTCTAATAACTCTATGCAAGCCCAATTCGTTTGGAATTTGATGAAACTATTTGCAATTTTCGTGTTCACCGCCTATAAATTGGTAATCTAATGTTACTCTTATTTTTTCTATGAAAGTGCAAAATTCCATTTTATATTTTAAAAATCTATGTCGACGCTCATTGCAGGAAAGATGTTGGCAGAGGGGTGTCGTTGAGCAATAACCTTCACCGCATTCACTTGTAATGTAACATTATACTTATAAATTCGACTTACAAAATGCGCGTTGTACTTAATGCTCGAATATATAACGTTACATTACACGCGAATAATCGCAATGATGGATCACCTTAAAAATTAAATGCACTTTCAAAATAGTAATAAACACAAAGATGGTACGAAAATAGTCAAAATAAATTTATAAATCAACTGCAAATTAGCTACAGTGGTCAATTAAATTTTGCTCATTAACGCCCAACAGGAGCTCTACGATAACGACATTAAAAAGTATACGACAATGTTGACTCTTTTGGTCGACTGATTAATGGACATGCACGACTTTCGCATTTGTCGAACATCTTTTTGGACGATTCAGCGGAATGCTGTCAGTTTATTTCTCGTGAGAACTTTCTATAGAAATGATAAAGTCAAGTGCCGTACTCAAATATTGTAGGGTGATTGTAAATTTTTGCTAAACAAATGCTTTCGTTACGCCGCTAAATAGCTTTCTTGAAAGCAATTTTGGATATTGGAATGTCTTCTGGTATTAATAAATGTCGTCTCGCCTTTAATACGGGTCTTGAGAATTGTGTCGATGTTTTCACAGTTCGTGAGTTGTATTAACATTCTATATTTATCAGAGAGTTATATTAAAATAAGTATCATTTGCAGGCCACTGCATTTTCGCCGTGTGCGGCTGCGGCGAGTGCTGAAGCCCTGAAGGTTCGCAGGTATGCGGACATCCCTGGCTGTTATTTGTTCACTCCTTTGGGCTTTGAGACTGTTGGATGTTGGGGGTATTGTAGTAGGAATTTTCTCAGGGAGTTGTCGGCGCGTCTTGTCGAGGCTTCGGGTGATCCTAGGGCTGGTGGTTTCTTGTCCCAGCGGATTAGCCTAGCTATCCAGCGCGGGAACGCTGCCAGTATTTTGGGTACCATGCCGCGGGAGGGTGGCGTCGACAGCTTACTGTTAATTTAGATTCTAGTTTTGTTTTTATTAGTATGTAACTTTTCAAATGTACCTTTCTTATCTGTATGAATAAATTACCATGAAATAAGTATCGACATTACGACTTTGACTTTTCGATGTGATGATTATTAACGTAGTCACATCCCCACCGGGTTTATACAAGATGTAACAGGTAAGCCCTTTTAATCCGAAAGGGGGTTGTTCTAGACGTCTAGGCGAACACCTTTTGTTCTACGACTTTTGAAAATTCGAACTTTAATTTTGAAAATTTTGAGATTATGTTTCACTGGAAAAACAGCTGTTTTTGAAAATAAAGGTAATTGAAAGTTTGATTGTAGTAGACCAAACTAAATGAAAGAACAACATAAGGTCAATGACCTCGAACTCTAAGAAACAGCTGATTTTCAAGTAAACTTTACACCTAAATTTTTCGAAAAGTACTTCGAATTTTCAAAAGTCATAGAACAAAAGTTGTTCGCCTAAACGTCTAGAACAACCCCCTTTCGGATTAAAAGGGCTTACCCGTTACATCTTGTATACTCAGTAAACTTTTCTGCGGCATTTCTTTCACGACAAGTCGGCTGATTCAAAAAATAACTTAAAGCACACATTACAGAATCTATAGAATAATTAGAGGTAGTGATCAAACATTCACCTAAAAACACAGGTGGTAAAAGCTGCTCTGAAATGAAAATCTACAAAAACATACGTATAATATCATCAATACTCCTTTAGTGGAAGTCAGTTAAAAATTAGATCAAAATTAAAGGTTTTAGATGTAAAAGTAAGGCTTACAAAATAAATATTTAGTTTGGTCTAAGTTCAATGTATGTAAAATGGATTAAACTGTACAATAATGACTGTAAAATCTGAATTAAAATAAAATAGAAGTGTGTCAGACTTAAATTCCTCTGAGTTACTAGTACAGTGATGAAATAAGGATCGAAGACCAAAGCTCCGTCTCAATCGAGATTCAAAAGTGAATCGAATCTTTGTCGAGTCGGATCACGACACGTGCGTGCTTTATCCACTGTGAAAATCGATCGATCAACGATACCGATTTTTCCGAAAAACTCGAGTCAAAGTCCGATTACCTACGATTTTCGACGCCCCCAAACTTCGAACACACCTGCGTTCGCTGCGCTCCCGTCCCGCTATAATTTTCGCTGCCATTTTTAAATGTTTAAGAGGACAAATCGAAGAATTCGCAGATTTGAATATATCTCAGTAATTACAAAACATACGGAAACCATACGTATATACCGGAATATATAATACTAATTAGTTTATTCTTATTTTGACTTTACGTAGTTTTGTTTATACAGTTAGAAATAAAAACTTTTACAGCACAACAAAAAAAATTAAAACAACCCTTTATCAACTGAGTTTACCTAATTACAATATAGGTAATTAAAATGTTTAAAAATTACTGTTTTGGCTCTTATGAGATATCTCATCTCGAGCTACCTATAGCTATCGCTATATACCCATAGTAAATTAGTATAAGTTCTTAGTTTATCAATCCTTTGCCTTAAATGTTTAATTGCTAAACAGTTAGACCGATCAATTTTGTGATTTGACGTTCTCACGCATCGTAGTGTGAGAACAATCGACTAGAGAGTTTTACATGTTTTAGTAGTTGTTAGACACGATTACGATTGCCCGATACGCAAATATGATGATCGATTCGGTGTTATTAAACAATTCCACTTTTGACTCATCGATTGATTGAAATTGTTATTCGTTTGTAAGATTTTAATGGCGACTATCTGTCTAGCTTTTTCAGAAACAACTTCTTATACGAAGTGTTTAATGTTTGCTTTGTAAAGGCTTTTATTTAGCTTCACCAGTTCCGTTGTTCTGCTGAAACTGGTTTTTCGGTTTTCAGTGGCACAGAAATAGGTACCTACAGCAAATAGTGAACAATACATTTCAATTATTATTCTTACAAAGTAATATTTATATTTTACTATAATATTGGAAGGTTTTTATTTATGAGTTTCATTTAGATTAGAATATTCATCTTACTCACAATATTCCAAAAGCACAATTAAAACTTCCAATTTTATGATTATGATATAACAATACAATGGATTCCGGAGTGAATAACAACTAGACTTAGTGATTACTTCAAAAGTAAACACTAAAGTCCATCTACTTCTTTCAAAAGAAACCTTCTTTAATTTATAGTTTAGCTTATGTGGTGTGGTCTACGTGCCATAATTAATTAAGTACAGCCTTAAGGATGTACTAATGTACTAGAGTGGCTAACCACAACTTGGAGTTTTCAAGTCCGGAATAAATAGTCAAGTCGATATGTTTCCTCTATTTCTTAGGTAAGTATGTTTCCTTGATCGTCCATTAAAAAAATTAAAAACTAGGTAGTAAATTAAGCATTAAGTCAAATTTAAGGATATTTTCTTTATCAGCTATTTTTGTTCTCTATTAACATCGCTTTGACGGCAAAGGAACACAACGCGAGGAAAGCTGCATCTTCAAATCACATATACAATGGCACAAAGCTATATGTATGGAAAACACCCAGCGAAACCTTTAACTTTTTTTAACACTAACTTATCTCACAGCTTGAAATTGTTCATGTTCATCCATTTCGTACCTACCTATAAAACAATTTATTTATTGACGTTTTATTCCATCAAATGTCTGGATACTTCGGCGTTGAGTTCCCACGCGTGTGCCTTACCGAACACTTTTTGCCTAAAAGTAACTTTTTGTTGAAAAAACCGGATTCAAATCACGGTTTATCACGATTCTCTATTGAATACTTGTGCGGTTACGCCTCTTAATGCCATTGGTTGAGTTGGAATTTAACTCTAGCTTTGTCAGTTATATAATTTTACTAGTTCAGCCTTATGGTTTTGCCTGCGGGGTTCTACGAGTAAACTTAACAAATACATAATATAATAAATTTGTTAAAAAGATTTTGGTATTTCCATAACCATGCAAACATCGAATTAATGTGTTTTACGTACCTATACTTAACCGTAGTGTCACCGACCGATCTGTTATATGATGTAATATGAAGTCTTAAGGCGGCGATAGATGATAAGCAACGGTCCTTGTCCTATTGCATATAAATGAGCGAGATGGAATTGCGTGAAAAAATCTACAATTTCTCGTAAAATCAATAATTAACGAAGATTAAAATAATATTTTTATGAAATGCGATGAAGGGGTTCTAGGTATTATATTTTCCAATATTATGATGCCTATAAGAAAATATAGCGGTTAAGGATTTAGAAGAAAAATTAATTTATTTTGTAAAACAGGGGTAACTTTGCCTGTATAATAGTGGTATTTAAAGTTATTTTTTATTGTTTTTGAAATGAAGGGGACACTTCTTGTATCATGTACAATAACATTAAATATTGTTTAAAGATCTATTTGATACCGGTTATGAAGAAAACTATTCAATCGGAAGGGATTTCACATGAGTCGCGTCCTTAAGGCGGCGATAGATGATAATCAACGGTCCTTGTTCGATTGCATATAAATGAGCGAGATGGAATTGCGTGAAAAAATCTACAATTTCTCGTAAAATCAATAATTAACAAAGATTAAAACAATATTTTTATAAAATACGATGAAGGGGTTCTAGGTTTTGAATTTTCTAATATTATGATGCCTATAAGAAAATATAGCGGTTAAGGATTTAGAAGAAAAACTGATATATTTTGTAAAACAGGGGTAACTTTGCTTGTATAATAGTGGTATTTAAAGTTATTTTTTATTGTTTTTGAAATGAAGGGGACACTTCTTGTATCATGTACAATAACATTAAACATTGTTTAAAGATCTATTTGATACCGGCTATGAAGAAAACTATTCAATCGGAACGGATTTCACATGAGTCGCGTCCTTAATAAGATTCCCAACAGTAGAAAAATAAAAAAATACGGGATAGTTGGCAGTGGCGCAGACGTCGTGAGTGCGTGAACGCATAGAGAAGTGAGAATTTCAGTAAATTTTAGATTTCTACATTTTACATTTAGCGAAGCACAGTCTTTATGCAACAAGTAAATTTTACACGAAGCTAATTTGACTTTGACTTATTAGCTTGCTACAATTCCTTTTTGACTATACCTACCTACTTACTAATTGTAAAAGTACTTAACTAAAACTATAATTTCTAATACATAACATAACCTATCAATGAGAGCTATTTATAGATCCAACTTCTGAAATAACCTGCCGACTGTCACGGTATACAATTAGTGTCCAATAAGCAATTTTATTCAGTGTTAGGGAAAATGTCATTGTTACTTGTTTGCACACTCGTATAAACGTTCGTTACGTCTGAACTTGTCACTGTGAAATTATATCGAACTTTCTACTTCAGTGGATTGTTAAAAGGCTAAAAATAAGTGAAACACAAAAAAAAAATGTTAAAATAAAAGTAAACACTTTCAAAAAGAATATTAGAGTGAATTTCAACAGCTATGATTTTATACCTAATTTTGGTGGAAATTTTAATTTATAAATGTTTTATTATTGTTATGGGTAAAACCACTTAAAAAACGCGTTTCTTAACTTTATGTGTTAGAATACTTTCATGTTTCTTCGAAGTTTTTCATTTATGCATAACACCAAAATTTTCAAGACACCAAAGTTGACTTAAAACACCAAAATTAGAAATTGTTGACACCAAAATTTTGCTGATACACCAAAATTAAAATGAAAGGATAAATCTACTGTTACCTATAAAAAATCAAGTTATAGGGAAACAGTTTTATTACGTAGAGTTTTTATAAAGCAGTGTATTACAATGTGAAAACTTTGAAAAATATTGCCTTAATTTATATTATCACACCAAAATCTTAATTTTAAAAAACATAGATTAACTAGAACACCTTTAAACTTCTTTTTTAATCAATATCTTAATATAATAATCAACAACAACTATCATTAAACAGTCTTTCATGTAGCAACCTTAAAATCATAATATTATATTTACTTATAACATGTTACTTATTCATGACAACTAACAAAAGAAACATTGCTTATAGGAACATACTCGTTAACAATTATTAAGTATAAAATGGAATTACGCCAATAAAGATCTACTTCAAACTTATAAATAACAGTTTTGGTGAAAATGTTTTAAAATCTTGGTATATCACTTTTACTTACATTATACTTAACACTTTTATGCTAAATCTAAATTAATGTAATCTAAAAAAATATTTGAATCATCATCTGATTCATCGTCTTCAACAATGTTTATTTCACAGCCCGGTGTTTTCTTTTCTTCAACATCTTCTGTGGTTTTTTCAACCTGTAAAAATATTTAGCTATTTATATTTTCAAAAAATGTAGAACTATGTATCATATTTTATTTTCATAGTCTAAATTTTCCAAATCGTAGGAATTTGCAATTTGTTGGATGACTTCATATTTAGGAATACTCTTTCCTTTTAAGAAAAAACGTTTAGTTGCCTTAAAACGATCAACCTTGGGTTGCTTAATATTATCAATACGTGTATTTTTTCCATGCTTGGAAAGGTAATGGCATTACTTGAAGTGTCAACCTCTTTTAAAACTGTAGCTTTAGTTGGCAAATCGTAGAAGCCCAAATGCTTGCCATGACAGCATTTAATCGTATTGTAGAGACACACTGGATCAACACAAGACAAGGAACGCATGGCTAACGTGCTAGTAGTAGCTTTTGTCCATACTACTTGATGAACCTTCATAGATACAGGGAAGGCGATGAGTTTATCAGGTAATAGCCAGTCCTTTTCAACGATTTCGTGTTCTTGGACAGTTTTAATTTTTACACCTTTGACAGCAGTTCTTAAATGGTGAACAAGACTGTCGATATCTGTTATGTCATTTCCAAAGGCAATTAACTGATCTGCTGTATCTGAAATATGTAACTTAATTTCAGTGGATTTATTTTTCTGGTATTTTCTTAATTTATATTTAAGTCCTCTTCTTAGTGTATTAGAGTTTGTAAAAATATCTGAACTAGGACTATTAGGCGCAAAAGTTTGTAATGGGAAATGTATGCTGATTACATTGGGAGAGATATTTGGTTCAGAAAATGGCACATTAATTGGTGTACTTGTAAAATTTGTAGGTAGAGCTATTGTATCTAAGTCTGAATGAATGTCCAAGGTACAATCAATAGAAGTTTCGTCAGACTTTTTCTCTATGAGTCGTTTCTGAGAGCGAAGCATTCGAGAATTGCGGTGAAGCATGTCCAGAGAGTGTGGCTGTGACATAGACGTACTTGGTGCAGGGCTTTCAGAGCGACGTAATATTTAAGGCGATTTTCTTATATTATTCATTTCATAATTTCTTTCTTTCTTTCATAGAAAGCTTTGAAATTAATCCTGTTTCTTTTCTGTTTAAGTTTGCGAGCACGTGCTGGCATTTCCCCTAAAGGAATGATTTTTTCTTCTGCTTTCTTCTGATGATACCTTTCTCTCTCTTTTCTTCGCATTTCTTCTAGTTTCACAGGGTCGTTTCGATTTTTTTTCTTTTCTCTTTCTCTCTGCTATTCTTTTCTTTTCTAACACCTCGTCCCGACGTTGTTTTGCTTTTTTCTTTGGTTTCCTGAAATGTATAAAGGTTTACATCAACTATTTCGGAACACAATCCAAAAACAAGATTTAAACTTTTTTAAAAAACTAAGCCCAATAAGCTCAAACTTGACTAAATACATGCTTGTACTAATAAATGTAAAGAATATAGCTCTACAAATCTACATAGTATAAATAAAAAATTGTAAACACTAATTTTGGTGTAATCAAACAATTTTGGTGGCTAGTACTAACTCTCAAATTACCACCAAAACCACCAAAATTGACACACCAAAATTAGGAACGTGCCTAAAAACATTAATAGAAATAAAACTATTAGTATCACAATAATTATATACCTATTATTTTGACACTAAATAATACCTTTAAATTATATTCTACGTGTCACAGCGTTAACACGAATAAGCTCCCATAAAACAGGACACACCGAAATTGCAAAATGTTGTCCGTTGATCAAAAAATTATAATACTTACATTTTTGGCGGGAAATCGAAGCAGCATGGAACACGTCAATCACCACTGGGTGCTAACGCCGAAGTTAAAGAAGTGCGGGGCGGGTACGTGGTTCGTTTGGATTCGTTCTATACCAGTTAAAACAAGTGTTTTACAGTTCACACCAAAATTATAAATTTTGCGCGGACGGAGCTTTGAGACCTATTCCTTGATTTATATAAATGCTAAATTTATAAATTAATCAATTTTTAAATACATAAATTCCAACAGAATAGAATTAATATAACTTGTTTCAAGTAACTCAATAAACTTTCGACTCAGCAGTGATTATATCCAGTGACGAGGTTTATGGACGCTCCACCAAACTTAGAAATTTGAAGAAAAACCTATATTTAAACTAATCTCTAACCAGATTTCTACACTTATTTTTGTATGGCTTTATAATGAACTTCTTGTATTTCGTTATGAAAAAAAAATCGTAACTATTTTCGTATTACTTAATATGATTTTCAGCCTCGCCGCGTAAAAATAACGCTTGAGAAATTCACTCATTAGTATTCTTTTTCAGAATTTATATCTGGCTATATCAGCGAAACGTCCTTAACGATTTTGTTTATATTTTTTATCAATTTATCCATTTCTTAACTTTATAACAAAATTAACAATTATTTTAGTAAATAAAACCTATTAAAACTATTCATAAAAATATTCAGTAAAAAAAGAATTCCAAATGAAAAATTAAAACAATTATTTGACTAGAAAAACCTTTTTCAAATAACCTGTTCATTTTAATATTCAGAATGAATTCATTTTCAGAAAGAGTGTTAAAATAGACGAATTACATCTCAGTCAACCTTGAATAAGCTAAGCTAAGTTAGCGAAAGCTCGGTCTTTAGTAATAATGCTGTTATTAAATAAAACGTGAGTAAACTCGGTAAATTTTGTGTTTTATTAATTACTAGTTGCGCCCCGCGGTTTCACTCGCGTAAGTCCCGTTCCTGTTATCGCGGGAATGTCAGAATAAAAACTATCCTATGTCCTTCTCCTGGTTCTAAGCTACTTCCCCACCAATTTTCAGCCAAATCGGTTCAGCCGTTCTTGAGTTATAAATGGTGTAACTAACACGACTTTCTTTTTATAATAGATTATACCTAACCCGTACAAAATAAATCGTTGTAGGTGAAAAAGTGCCCATTTAATCGATATAGCATAGCCACCATGAATGGCGATGGAAATCCTTTGTGCTAGGAAATAAACGATAATCCATACATTTATACCTATCTATATTATTTCCTACATCGTTTTGGCGGAGGCTGTGTAGGCTAAATAGAGGCCTCAATGGCATACTTTAACATCTATGTCTTTACCGGGTGCATTCAATGGGCTCTCTACGTTAAAATATCTCTAGCTATTTCACTAACTTTATCCTTTAGAACCGTGATATCTGAAACTTCTATTCCTCTCAATGAAAGGTTGCCTGGAAGAGATCGCTTTCAGCGATAAGGCCGCCCATTGTGCTTCCTAAATTGAAGCTGTATTTGTTTCTATTTATTTATCTTTTAATTTATATGGTGTGTACAATAAAGAATTTATTCATTCATTCAATGATATATGTTTTTAATGTAGTAAAATAATTTTCATAAACAATTAAATTATCAGAATTCCAGCTTAGCTTTTCCATTTATTTTCTTAATTCAAAAGTCCTGACTGATTCATTGATTGACTGACTGAAATATTACGGCACAGCCTAAACCGTCGTTGGTTCTACAATTTCAATTGTTGCAATCAATATTTGTTAGCAACAGAGTTAAGAAATCACCCAACAGTTATTAATTTCAGACGTCCTCATTAGTCCGTCAATTAACGTTTATGTAACCTCAATGGTAGGCTTCGATAGGCATTGGTTTTCAGAAGGTTTCATTAGCTATTGACTTTGAAACTTTACCGACTGGCCGATTAATTGAAACTTTCATGTAAAATGTTATATTGTTTCTTAATATAAATAAAATTATTATTCACACACAAAATCTCATAAAGTTAAGGGGGTGGATTTTTTTTTTATCTTTGTATGGAAAATTGCGTTTCTTTGCGATTAATAGTGATCTTGAGAAAACGATCGAGAAAGAAAAAGAAATACCAAAGGAGGGGAAAGTATTAATAGGAAGAGGGAAGCTGTTAATTTTAGTACCTAGGTATTCCAATAATAACCTAGCATCGGCACAAGAGACATTCATAATATATCACTAGAGAAGTCCATCTGTTCGTGACATACAAATAAACAGTGGCTGCCGAAAATGTCAGAACTAATCGGTAATCTGCGGTTGACATTAATTGGCGTACCTAAACCTTTTGTGAGCATGTGTGTGTACTTGTATATACTTGCTACCTTCCTTATAGACTTGCGGACTCAATAGGTAGTCCTCACTAACAGTGTTATCTGAAAATCTGTGTGTCTGATTACCGTATCTGTTGGCAATAGAGTGAATACAATTTATTATCTGTGATTTATAGATGAAATGTGATGGAAAAATTTAAAATGTCATATTGAATTCCAAGTTATTTAAGTCCGTTGCTTTGTTTACTTAGTAATATTATCTATGTTATCTACTAGGTATTAATAGGATATAGATATAACAAATAGGTAAGTTAAATTTACACGATTTGTCAACATAGTTGCATTATACCGGGTACGTCGTACAACGTCGAGGTAAAAAAATAAATGCTATAATACGAGATTAGGTATTTGACGACCACTGTGGCGCGGGGGGCAAAGGCCCGATTGCAATACAAAAGGTTGCGAGTTCATTCCCGCCGGACGCAAAATTTATATTTTATATGTATTTACAAAAACTGTTTAATATCTGGTATATATCCTTTGCTAGTACCCATAGCACAAGCCTAGTGTTTGTGTAATGTTATGCTATATGTATTCATAAGACCCGTTAAAAAGTAACTAGGTAGGTATGGCAAATATTTTTAAATTTCATTAACTAAAATATTTTCTTTTAAAATATTAAAGAGCTTTTAGAATTCTTTACCTTGAACCGTCTACATGAGCTCTACTCATCATCATCATCATCAGCCTGTTGCAGTCCACTGCTGGACATAGTCCTCTCCAATTGCACGCCACCTAGATTTATTTTCGGCTTCTCGCATCCAGTTTGTGCCAGCCGTCTTGCGCAAATCGTCGCTCCAACGTGCCTGAGGATGTCCTACACTACGTTTGCCGAGACGCGGTCTCCACTCTAGAACTCGTTTACCCCAACGGTTGTCGGCTCTACTAACATAATATATCTAATATTATTAAATAACTAAGCAAACTAACATGTTTTCGGACCACATCGACGAACGCAGAAATTCGCCTTATTCATTCTGAAACCCGCATAGATTAGCAGATGAATGAAGTCGCATGAACCCGCTTGTTTGAGTTACATGACTAGGTTTATGGTTACTACGCTATGCGCAGAATTTCCTTGTTGATAATATTCACAATGCCTTGGCTTTTACTGAATTACGGTACCTGACATGTACCTAGTATACATACCTACCTAGTTATTACCGTTAACACTCTAAAGCCGTGTTTTCATTACGGAACTAGTGACGCGAAAGTTAAAGTCACCTTTGCAAAAAAATGCGTAGCACCAGCGACTTTTTTGATAAAACTAGTGTCGAGCAACTTTTTTGTGGAGTTGACTAGGTATAACTTTCGCGACACTACTTTCGTAGTGAAAACACGGCTTAAGATATAACCGATTTTCAAGTAAGACATCCAATCATTTTGACGACCTCTGTGGCGCGTCGGGCGAACGCTTGGTTGCAATGCAGAAGGTTGCTGGTTCGATTCCCGCTGGGTGCAAATATTTATGCTTAAAAATAAATATTTGTATCTGGTCTTGGTGTATTTCTATGTGAAATATGTATGTATTTACAAAAGAAAAATAAATATAAGTAGTATATCCGTCACCGTAACACAAGCTTAGCAGCTTACCATGGGGCTAGATGGCGCTGTGTGTTGGTCACAGAATTTATTTATTATTATTTATCAAAAGTAGCCTATGCAGCCTCGGTAATGTAGCTTTCTAGTGGTTCTCTTTAAAATATAAGTATAGATAGCAATTGCGAAAATCTCATTGTGGACGACGGATCATCGACTTTCGATGTTGACTGTACCTGCAGATTTGCCATTTTTACCCTAGGCATGCACTTCTGAAGACACTGTAGATTTCAGCTATTTAGCAAGCCTAAAGCATCGAAGCGTAAATGCCTAGAGAGAATTTCACAAACAGTAGTTACGAAAACTTTGTTTATATCAGTAAGTTAAAGTAAGATTTTGCTATATTAAACTTATGTTATTAAAGAAAAATACATTTTCAAAAATGATCTCGCGGCGAGGTTCGAACTCGCGTTTTTGGGCCTGTACTCTAACGTTAACGAACTAGACTAATATTTCCTTAAAAGTACTAGATATTTCTAGAGCACTAAAAATCAAAATACGCTTAAATAATGCAGCGGGAATGAAAAAACAACGAACTATTTTTTCATAAAGATCTGTTTATTTTCAGTATTTAATTTATTTACTCTATACAAAATGCTTAAATTTAAATACTAATTTTACAATTAAATACATAAAATACAAAGTAAAATTTAAATAAATATAATTACTATTTAATCACAACATTAGTTAAGGCAATTTATTTTTACATAGTCATTTTTGACGTCTTATAACATCTTAGTTTTTAATGGTTACTTAGTCCAATGATTTGTTTAATCTACAGGAAAGAAATAAAACACTTTATTTACCGGGTTAATTCGCGTATTATTCATGATAAATAAAGTGACCCGGTAAATAAAGTGTTTTATTTTGCAAAATCGCGAAAACCATAGAAAAAATTACTTCAGGAAAGTGTTTAATAGAGTTTTATACGTGGTCAATAACATGCCAATACATTGGCTTATAGGTGCTGAGTTCAAAATAGTTTTAAATAACCCAGTATTGCACCCTTTACATTGGTCTAAGTTTCTTTGCTGCCATAGTTACTGGTCGCGTATAACACAGCCTTAGCCGATGCTCTACCACCAACTAATCTAAGTTAGTTTAGGTTAGTTCGCCAGTATTGAAGCATAATTGGCATAGTTTGAAGTGGACGTAAATGTATAAACTGGCTTTGACTATGCAAGGATAAACAAAACTTAATTTAGTTGGCTGTGAAAGATCGGCTAACTAATCGATTACTTTCTTAAAATTACGCAACAATTATTAAGATAGGTACTGTAAAGCGGGATTTATAGTACAAAACCGGTGGCATGCATTGTAGCTTTTACAAAAAAAATGAGTAGACGCAACTGATCTATTTAAATAAATTGCTTCAGTAACTACTGCGAGATTTCTTTTGTGAAATTTACTATACATCATGCTTGACACTAGTTTCGTAATGTAAATGAGGCTTAAAATGTACCTACAAATTTAGAGAAAATAAAACAAAATGATTGTGGTCATAATTATGTTTAGGAACAGAAAAATAATACGCAACAATTATTGCAAACTATATTAATAATATTAATAAAGCTATTAGGAATACTACAAGTGACAATAAAGCATTCAGACTCATAAACATGATTATGTACCTACTTACACTTTTTTTAGTTATCTTTTAGTCGACATCAAAAAGAAGATGTACCCAAGCACATTTCAAAAACTCTAAACGTGGGAGTATCTATCTTATACAATATAATACAAATTTTAATGTAAATAGAATAAATTGTAGGTAAAGGTAAAGCAGATAGTATGTATATAAAATACTATAAAATTATTTTAAAGGCACTTTCTGATATGCTATTCTGGATAATTGTACCTTTTAATGATCCTGCCTTGCCGTGTCACATTTAAGGCTTTATAAAATCTAAGTAGGACTGATTTTTTAATCTACTACTACGAATATAATTAAGTTATTATTTCACATTCAGTTCACGTGACAATATTACCTACTGTGTTTAAGGCAACCGTTAGATATCACTTGGGTTTCGTGTGTACTTACTTTTATACATTCACATATTATTAAATTACATAAAGCTGTTAAAGCAATTCTTTTTTTCCTGGACTGCAAAAATAAAGAAAATTGTATTTAGATTGGAAATTGGTGGTAATATAATATTAAAACTAAGTATTTTTAAAACAACAATGTTACTTTGTTTCATAAGAAAGCCTAAATATTTACAATATTTATATACAAATATAGAACAAACACAATTTTAGTCAATTAATGTACTCTACCCATGTCCATTCCTCCAAGTTGTCCGATGTAGGGGTATCCAGACTTCGCCTCAGTCGGCGAGTGGGCGTGGGACGAATAGTGAGCAGCGTTGGTTCCGAAAAATGAACTAGAACAATAGAAAATTCAACGTTATTTTTATTAAAACAAGAATATCTAACTAGGTTCAGGGTTTAAGGTCACCACAACTAAATAGGTAAGTAGGGAGTTGAAAAAGCAGTCGGAATTCGAAAGTATGACCTTAGGAACTAAAGTCGAGGTATATATCTACCACTTTGCACCGCGCCACATGTCTTTTTCATACAGCATTGATAATGCATAGATTTCAAATCGGTCAATCCTATTTTTAGAAATCTGCGTATATTTTTAACTCTATGAAATCCAAAGGCACGTTATTAAAATAATTGTCCGCGTGCGTGGGAGTTTGATCCGTCTAAATATATGATGCAGAAAATAAAACCGCCCGAACAATACATTAGTTTTCTACCTATCAAAAACAGTAGAACCAATAATCACTGAACCCGTAATGACAGTAATATGTTTCACTCGCTATGTGGTTTCCAAAGGTCAGCATTATCAATCAGCATACTGTAAGATGCCGCAAGAATCGGTATTTACCTACCTATATATACGTAAATTTTCGGTAGCTATCGTGACTGGGCGAGCAATAAAGCGTAATTAACTTCAAACACCGAATTCTAAATTATTAAACAACATTAATAATGAAGCAAGGTCAAGAATCACATAAAACTGACTTAATTCACGAAGCTGTTTGGACTTTTGTTAGTAGGTTGTTACATTTCGACGGTTTCGAGTGAAATTTAACGAGTTACAGCGCGGCTCCCGTCAACCCTTTTGTTACGTTTAGGGTAAAACAGACTGCAGACTAGCCAAACAGCCGATAACTTACTGACCGATCATAATTGAAGTCATTAAGTTGATTTGAATTTATGTAATCTTTGGCTTTGCACGTAAACAAATAAACCTTTTGGAAGAAATTCTCTAACTAAAGGATGGTGAAAATCGCATCAAAATCTGTTTTGTTGTTTTTGAGTAGTTTTGCAGATAAACTTAATTACTGTATACTTAATTGCAAATGTATTTTAAATCCCAATTTATTTCCGTTACGTTTTAGTTTTGGGTTTGTTTCCACCCTTTGAGTATAACAACAGATGCAAGATGGTTACAAATCATATAATTTAATGAAGTATCGTTTAATCAAAACTGTATATTTGATGCTTAACAGCACCGGAAGGAGGTAGATGTTTGGAAATTACAAATTTAATTACGCTGTAAATTAAATTACTACCACTGAAATTGCTTCAACAGGTTCTTAATTAATGATCCAGTTTACAACGATAATAATTTACCTATCTAACGTACATCCTACTTCCTACTAATATTATAAATCCGAAAGTCTGTTTGTTTGTTACACGACTGCCAAAGGAAGTGTTATGTTTTTGCCGTGAGTGTATGTATGTATGTATGTATGTATGTGACCTATTTTTGTGCCGTCGTAGGGCCTAAACGGCTGGGCCGATTTAGATAAACGATACGTCGTTAGATTCGTCATGACCGTGAGAGTGACATAGGGTACATTAAAATAATAAATAAATAAAAATAAAGATTTAAAACGCTATAAAGCAAGATTTGTCTTGACAATAAAAACCGAGCAAAGACAACGGAACGTTCCTTAAAAACTTTTCGATTTGACTTTGACGCCGAGTTTCAACTTTTGAAGGAATTTGAATGTTTGATTTGTCAGTTTGTCAGAGATAACATAAATAACAATTACTATGTTTACAATAAGTAATTAACTAAAAATTTGAAATGTCGCGCTGTGGATAATGGATAGCAAGGCTAATCCGCTAAGACAAGAAACCGCCAGCCTTTGTATCACCAGTCGCAACGAAGTTTTCGGATTTGGTAATTATATTTTAAGATGAATACCTGCCTACTTCATAGCCATCTCAGCAAAACTCAAAAAGAATAGCTATTATAATATTGAAGGCTTTTAGATAGCCTATCTTTAACCGATTTCGAGTCCTCGCTACTGGAGTATACACATCCAGAGTTAATGAGTTTCTCTGGTGTAATTGTATCTAATCTCTAATAACTAAAAAGCATTAAATAAAAAAAATATTTAAAAAAATAAAAAACCCGACTGCCGTTAAAACTGAAAAGTAAAAAACAAGAAGATACCTAAAGGTAAAGAAACCTTAAAAATCGTTCGACGCATCTAGGAGCCTTAAACAATTGTGGATGCAGTCGGGTGGGACTCCTTTTAAAGGTAAAGTATAATGACACCAAATTGTGTTGAAGTCCCACCCGACTGCGTCCACAATTGTTTAAGGCTCCTAGATGCGTCGAACGATTTTTAAGGTTTCTTTACCTTTAGGTATCTTCTTGTTTTTTACTTTTCAGTTTTAACGGCAGTCGGGTTTTTTATTTTTTTAAATATTTTATTTGTTTGTTTGTTTGTTCCCTCTTCACGGTCAAACGGCTCGACCGATTTGGATGAAAATTTGCATAGGGATAGTTCAAATGATGGAGAGTAACATAGGATACTTTTAATCCTGAAAATCCCGCAGGATCGGGACTTACGCGGGTGAAACCGCGGGGCGCAGCTAGTTATATTATAACTTATAAGGACGTGTTGTATAAGTGCCAATAAATTAAAAGCTTAGGAATTTGCAAAAAATCTAATAAAATTGTGCACGATTGCCTATGGAAAGCCTATTGAAAGAAGACCTAGTTTACCACGATAATAGTTTACCTACCTAATGTACATTATATTATAAGTGCGTGGGGTATGAATGCCAATAAATCAAAAAGTAGGAATTTACAAAAATAAAAAAAAAACTGCATGATTGCCTATAGGAAGTTGTTAAGGATTAATTCGCTCAGGAAGTAATGCAAAACCAAAGATAAGTCCTAATGCCGGGTTTGAGTCGGTAATTTACTGCAATAATGCAAGGTTAGCTCGCTAACTGTATTCCCGTACAAAACAACATGGAGAACCTATCAGAATATAGTAGGAAACCAAGATATATACTCGTTTTACCCAAAAACTTTCGAAATAATGAGTAGTTAAAATAAAAGTGTCACAGATTGAGTAAAGTAGCCGAAAATGTAAAGACCACCAACATAAAATTTATTAAAGCAATTCCTTGAAACAATTCAACTACCTACAATATTAAACATTTTTTTAATCTTTTCAGTAAAAGTTTTCTCCCTAAAATTATCAGTTAACGAATGCGTGTTTAAATTACAATATCAGAACGTATTATTTACTTGATAAAAGGCCTCGGTTGATTGCCAAAATTAATGGTATTCATTACTTGTATCCAGGGATTAACAAAGACAGTTGAAACACTGCTATGAGTTTACTGTTACCAATGCACTAAGTTGAATAATTATATTATGAAAGTGATCGACTACAATAATTATCAGAGGTAGATTACTTTCACAAGTATTTACGACCAATACCTGTCAATTTTAATTAGAGTTAGGAACCTAAGCAAATATACCGCGTAGTACTACAGGGATTAGTAACAGCCACTTGCAGTTATTTTCCGGTAAATTATCAAGCGTTAAGATGTCCTACCACACAGGTTACAAAAGCAACCAAAACAATATTGTAACTTTTGCACCTTAACGTTTTGGACAGACAAACCAAATACTTAGTAGACACGAGTGGTTACGTCAATCAGCGGCGTAAAGGACTGGATAGACAGGCCGACACGTGAACGAAGCTAACTCATATATTATTAGTTTGTCTTCATTGTGTGGAATCGTATATTGTGTGTGGTCCATCGAGGTTTATAGATGTGCTTTGTCTAGATAACACGGATAAATGTCGTCGCCGTATACAGCACAATGCGACAATGTGGTTCTTACAATCATTAGACAAATTCACTGTGAAAGATACAATTTTTAAAACCAGCACGAGTTTCCTATGACCTGGTTGAATTTTTCACCTTACGCGGTCCGTATCATAAATAACCATGAGAAACTAAAAATAAGTTAAAATTTAATTGAAAACCGATCGAATCTGGTATAAAATTCGCAGCCCTATTTCGTTCACGATCAGATCGGCGTATTACGAAGCGCGGGCTGTAATAACCACTCGCGCGCCGTATAATAGCCAACTTCTTACTCTCTTAATTGATTAGCGGCCGCTTCGGCTAATGATAAAGGAAGGTGAAAAGAAATAAAACGTATGAACACAGATTTGCGATCGATGCCTGTGATCGCAATTTAGCCACCTGATGTTTCATTCTAGCAAACGTAACCTTCATACTCTACATCGTGCAAGTTCCACTCATAATAGTCTAGAATCGTGCTCGGTTGACACGTCATAATAATAGCAAAAAGAGTAATCAAAAATGATGTCATTGCATTATAAGCAACCGAAACATAGTATTAGCGTAACAGCTAGGTACGCGTTCGGTATTCTCTTAATTGATAGTTATTTAAATCACCGCCGGCAAAAGGTCAGTTTATTATGATTGCATATTCAATTCTTCAATCCAAAGCAATACATGAGTAGCAGAATGATCAATAATTCATGAGCCTTCTTAGTAGCTGTCAGATATTATTGAGATATTATAAATGTTTGTTTTATATAAAGTATTGTCTCACCTATAATTCTCAGGCCACGCGCTGACCTCAGCCAGTTTGTTTTGAGGATGGCCACTCAGTTGTCTCGACGTCCAATGGTTGTGTGCTGACATGGCGTGGTCTTGCTTCGCGTAGTCTCCGTATCCATAGGGATGAGAAATGGGGTCGGAGTTTCCATACGTCGGGTGCTGATATGTCAGGGTACTCGGTTGGTTCGACGAAGGGCTGGAACTTACTGGACTGGAACTTGGAGGTGTTGCATCCGAGGTCGGTTGCAAAGGAGTAGGTAACTCCGAAGAATGGGATAAGGGAGTAAGATTTCCGGAAGAAAATGAGGTTGACGTTGGAGGATGTAAAGATGAAGTAATAGCCGATTGGCAAACGCTGGGTGCTGTAAGTGCTGACTGATGAAGAGATGGTGCTAGAGCGGAATTAAGTACAGAACTTGTACCAAGTGCAGATGAATAGGATTGCTGCCAGGAAGCACATTGAGCGTTGAAAGTCGATGGCGGTTCGTACTGTTGATGAACTGATGGAAAAGCTGATTGTAAAGACATCGTATTGAAGGCACTCAGTTGCTGGGAGTTCAGTTGTTTGCGAAGTCGAGCTCTTCTGTTCGAGAACCATACCTAAACAAAACAATAACTAATTAAATATAAATCCAGATGCTGCATAGTCCCCGAGGAAAACCGACTAGATACAAGGGTATCTAAATATAACTATATATCCTTGAAACATTTAATCGACTGAGTAATTGTTTCCCTCAGACCTCCCAAGCTAATCTCTGAAATGGGTGTTGCTTATACATTCAAATTTATTCTTAATACAAAACTGATTTATCGTCAGTACATACGCACGAGTACCTACATGGACAGCAATGTTTACAGACATCTTTGTTGTAATTAATATTTTATATGATATCGTTAATGCTTAATGATAGGTTAGGCTCAATTACTTTATGCTTTGGACCCTACAATTTATAGGGAATATAAATCGAACAAAAACTGGTACACCAACGGTAGCGACGGGCAGCATATGGTAGCTTACTTAGTGGTATTGTAATTAATTTCAAACGTAATTTAAGGTATTTATTCACGCCCAGCTTTGTAGGGGCGGGAAATGAGTGATATAACAATGGGTTAGTTTGATTGCGTCATCTATCATTGACACGGTTGAATCGATTTCATTTGGCTCACCTGTACTCGTGCCTCCGTCAGCTTTGTCTTCTGTGCCAGTTCTTCTCGAGTGTAAACATCTGGGTACTGTGTTCTTGTAAAAGCCCTTTCTAGAGCTTCCAGCTGATCGCCAGAGAAGGTAGTTCGAGATCTTCTTTGTTTCCTCTTCAAAGTAATACCCGGTTCCGATTCCGTATCTGAATCTTCGCAAGATGATGGACCTATAGAAAGATAGGTAGTTTGTTATAGCAAACCAGGCAGGAATAATTCAAGATGTAGAACTATTATAAAATTTACTTAGTAACCGTAACACAAAACATCAATTAGAAGCATTAAGAGACTTGGGTGCAAATAACTCTATACAATAATGTCGTCATAATCGTTAACTTTCTAGATGCTCATTTTATTTTACTTCATGATGATTATTATAGACGAACTACCGCGTAGACCACACGCGGCATCGATTAAATTAAACGTAACCACATTACATTATGTAGCTGAGGCTCTGAATTGAATTTGAGGCCATAATAAATATTGCTTTACGCTAGTTGATAATTAATTCACTGTATAGCCGGTGTCCCCTTAGATTATCTTGCTTTATTAGCTTCTTTACAAACAATAGGAAATTTATGACCAAGCCATTAAACGAATTAAAACGATTTTGTAAATTTATGACTATTAGTATTTGCATTTTTAATTAAAGACTTGGGACCATGGCTGCATATGCAAAACATTTCCAGGAAAAACTCTTAACCAAAATGTGCCGTTAACAGTTATTGTAGGTCTGGCACGAACAGTAAGTTTCCAATACTCGAGGCCGAGGCTTTTCCAGTGTAGACATTATTTAGCCGCGCACAACTTAATATGCATAATCTTATCGTTGCGCAGAATCTTAGCGGCACCGCGCGCTCCGTCACTGAACCGGGATATTAGGAGCGCCATTTTATATTGGATAGCTATACAGCACAAGACGTGCCGTACGGACAGATTGTCGTAATGCAAGCCCCGCGGCCAAACGCGATGGGATAATAACACCTTTGGATACTAATTTCATTTTTATAACCTACAATTTCGAAGCCGACACAAGGGGCGCTGCTGTAGCGTGCGCGCGCGCTCGCACAACTTATACGTGGATTATTAACTTTATACGCTATTTTGTGAAGTTTGCAAACGTTCCGACAGTCTCATTATGGGAATAAATTTATAATAATAGTGTTGTTTGAACTAAATTAAGTGATTATGAGTCACGAATTAGTGTTGAAGACTACGACGACATTAATTGTTTTATGTTTTCTTTCAAGCTTTTAATTTAAATATTGTTGTTGTACCCAGAAAATATTTAAAACATAAAACTTATCCTATTTATGCTTGTCATATTTAGTCTGCAAATACTTATCAAGCGAGAGAATTGATAAACTAGAGCACTATAAAGTTTTATGCAAACACGAGTTACTGTTGCGGATTTTCTCTGAGTTGAAACAAACCGCAGCACTAGCCTACATTTTAATTCAGGCTGAACTTTCTCTTCAAGTTAAGCGACAATAAATAAACATGAGTTTAGTAAGGAAGAGGTGTAACTTAGGAACACAATCCATAAAAAAATCACAATAGTATTAAAATCTTAGGTAAGTATTTTGCTACTTACCTAGAATACCATCAATGCTGTGATTTCTTCTAGGATCAGATTCGTCCCTTTTGCCTCCTCTTATTAATCTCGATATAGAACTGACTGAAGGAGCGGAGTTTTTATCACATATTCCTTCTTTTATAAGTTTATCTCTAATTTCCCAGGAAAATATACCTGGGTTTTGTCTCTTCAACTCTTCTATCCTGTTTTCTACTTCTGGTGTCGCTACTCTTGGTTTAGATCCACCAATAACACCGGGTCGAATTGATCCAGTTTCCTGAGTAACAAAGATGACAAAACCATTATTACATTAAAATCTCAATCTTCAATCTCTTTCTTCACTACTGGTCCATCCAAAGATTGCCTGGAAGAGATCGCTATAACCGATAAGGCCACCCATTGTGCCACCTAATTTTTAATTAATTTAAGTATTTTTTCTTTATTGTGTTTTTTTTAATTTGTGGTAGGTATGTTGCAACAAAGTGTTAATCAATCAATTTTTGAACAATGATTATAGTTAAGATTTATGAGGACTTCTTACCTGGTATCTATTAAGGATCTTAGAAACACAGCCATGTGAGACCCGAAGTTGGCGTGAAATGACACAGGGCCGCACTCCTGCTGCAGCCATCTCAACAATCTTCAGCCGGATGTGGTTTGGCAACGGCCGTCCGTTTATGAAGACACCACCCAACTGATTCATACGACCCTGGCCTAAAACAAAACATTAAACTTTGAAAACGTAGATTACTTCAACGATCTATGTAAAGCGGGAATGTATAATATATAAAAATTATTATATACCCTTAGATATCATTACAAAAACGATGCTCACATGAATGCAACTATAAAATAGTTACATTGAATTTAGAATTTTTTTTACCAAAGGTTACTTCAACAATCTTTGTAAAGTAAAGAGGGAATACATAAAATATGAAATTCTATACCCTTATATCTTCATTGGAAAAGCGATGCCCACAAATAACCACACAACTATAAAATAGTTACATAATGGCTCCGAAAATCCATGTTTACTAAATTGATTCAGCCGTTGCACTATAGTTTCATAATGAAAGTCGAATAAATCCAATACACAGAGGGGCCATTCAATAACTTTTCAATGTCAATAAACCGATATCTGCTCGAGCGATTGAATACAGTAGCTGATGGAATAGAATGGAAACACAAATGATCCTTTACATAACACAAAAGCGAACCGTAAGTGGGTCAAAACTGGTAGTGGTATTAAAAGTAAATAAAGCATAAAGAATACAATGTAATGCACAATAGTATGCTGTAGGCACGTCCGGAGTCTCTCCAGATGGTATAGTACATATTGTATGTACGTCACCGATAGGTCTCGATCGCCTCGTAATTTAACGTTTCATTGGCAAGGTTCTCAAGCAAGAGTATCCAATTTCTATAACACGAAAGCGGTCAAGCAGAAACTATAACACTTAAGCTATTTCTGGCCCTTGCTAAACTATACGATACACATTTTCATCTAAGAAAAACATACAATAAGATTGTTCTTAGAAGCTGTAATTTTGTTAAACGATTCTCGAATGGGTCATGATTTAATGGTTCAATCAAAAAGGTAATTATTATTTTATGCCATAAACATAAGTTAATTAAGTTCGACCAATGATTTTATAGCGACTTGGAACATTATCCCAAGGGAAGTTATTGAATTTCTGAATTTATTAATGTCTGTCATTGTCGCCATTATAATCACATCATTCTAACTGTGGACCACCTATCGTCAAAGGTGCCGACTGTACATTTTTGCACTGACTGCATCAAGCAAGCTAAATAAGATTTTATTACGTTATATAAGGTAAGGTGGATATATAACAAGTAAGGTTGATGGAAATATATGATATTTGATAAAGTCAAAAATATCAAGTATATAATATTATCATAATTTTAAATATCACTAGACGTCCAAAGTAAATTTGCTCGTACGAATACCATAAATATAGTGTTAGTTAAATAACAATAATAAATATTTGATGTATAAATCGTATTCTAATATGTGATTTTCTATTAATATAAAATACAATACTAGAGTATTGATTGTCCTAATTGATAGACGATAATTTAAAAAATGTAACAGTGGCATTTCCCACTTGTAGACTCATTTATAGTTTATCAATTTCATATAATTCCTCAAAGGGCCCGCCACATGCAAACCCCTAGAACCCTGCTGTGAAACACCAATCAATTAGACAACATGTCAACAAGTATGTCTTTTGATAATATGGAAAACCGAATTTATCGAACGCGACCAAAATGAAACCCTAACACAAACACTTTAAGAACAATTTGTGGTCAACTTGAAATGTGTGAGAGCAACAGGAAAAAAGTCCTTATTTTTGTAATTTGAACCTTATCACAAAGCCACTAACGTATATATGTGGTTTTGTTTCTTTTACGAAGTCTGGATCTCGATGGTGGTTTCTGCAAGTGATCCTTGTATTTTTTGTCGGAGCCCGTAGACGTCTCGGTGCCTTGAAAGGCCATGTTTTTGAGTGTTAATTTTATGTTCCCGAAATATTTATGACGCATAACGTGTCCATAATAACTTGGCTATATAAATGTGGGTGGCTTTGTAGTAACGTATCACTTCATTAACATGAGTTCTATTTCGTATTTTTAATGGAATTTAATAGGCGTTGCTGGTTATACACAAAGTTAGAAAACAGTTACAGGTTATAATCATAACGTTCTATCTTATATCGAATCTACGTATATTAACTATTCCGAAAAACAGGATCAGTCAAGAGCACAATCAATAAAAGGCTCTACAATACAAAGAGACTTAGAGTTAACAATGCGGAATAGAATTCGCAAACATTGTAACACTATTAACGCAAAAGGAGGCGAACTTAACAACAAATTCAAACATTCATTGACGAGTAATCGTCTGGAAGCACTTTTGCATCATGCACAAGTTGATCCCAATAATAGCTACCAGGGTGGTATACGGTAGCTCAATAAAGCCATTCATGGCAAAAAAATACATCAGCAGCTAAACCAAATTCAATAGCACTCTCGTTAATACATTTAAATAACTTACGTGCTTTATTCATGGCAATAGTACGTCGTCTCTACGGATCATAATCACACACTAAACTTAGATATGGACATAGTTGCACTATAACGCATAAGTTTTTTCTCACAATCACATAATCGTGTACCAATTCGTTCAACCGACGCATTCGTGTTAGTCGAAATTGAAACAGAGTCGATCATTTAATGGCAAACGCAAGAGGCAGACCGTGACCGGATAAATGAAGATTTTGAATTCACTATTCGCATTTCTGTGTCAAAGTTAATTAACAATCACATTTTCATCAACCTCAGAGCTTACTTTCCAGTTATCACTGCTATTGTCGAACACTGATTGGATTTCTTAACATTATTTACTAAAAAAAATCAAGTTCAATTAAAAGAGTTGTGTAACGTTAACTTATTAAATTTTAATATTCATTATTGGCTTTTGTTAAATCAGTAACATTTGATATTCGTAATTTTCTATTGAAACCATACATTTTTATTATTTTCACAATAACGTTATTTTTCATATACGCTTCGGTAGTGGTGACAGTACTTAATACTGTTTGAAGTCGATATCGGTATGTGTAAATAAATCGTAAACCCCGTTTTCACAATCATAATATGTTTCTGGCCGCAAATCAATTTCACGTAGCGACATTAATGTTCGTTCAGTAAAATTTATACCAGGCTTTACGTCAGAGGTCGCTTTCCTTGCATATGTTGCGAACGATAGCAGAAGGTATACGAGTACATTCATAGAACCAGGTCATAGTTCACAGAATGTAATTAACAGAGCAGATCGTTTACGCTTGTCTGCAATGAAACAAACAGATAAATGTAAATTGAATAACATTTTGTGATCGTCCTCGGCAAGTTAAAAATTCAAATTCTTGAAATAACACGTTAAGTTACATAAGTAGGTATTATAGATATACGAATGGTAGGTACTTAAGTGCAATTGCTAGTGAAAAATACAAATAGCAATTACTAAAACATGTTTTCTCAAATTCAATCGACGACGTGGAGGTTATCATAGGCTATAAAGAGCATATAAAATCAATTTCAATTTGATCAACAAGTGAACGTATTAAACTAACAAACTTTTATTAACCTCAAAATCGGTTTCATTACTTTTCTGTTGTAACAATGCGCTGTCAGAATGGAGATTTCTTTGTGAATTCCTCTAATAAAACTATTACTATCAGAAATCAAGCAACAAAAAGGTGAAATGCCATCTGAATAGGCATTAGAATTAGGCGGCGTCCACAAAGGCCGTGTCAATTCCATTAGGCCTTCTTCACACTGTTGTATGACGGTGGTCGCGTGGCTAGATCGTACTCTATCGTACGCAATCGAATATCAAATCAAATCTATTATACTTTCATATGAGATACGATTTAAACTGATAAAACATTTTTATAATACTTTATGTAGGTATTGAATTTAATTTTTGAAAACGTGAAAACCCTGTACGTAGAAACAGTTAATTTGTTGGGGAAATTTCATCTGCTTTTTTTTGCCCTTTTCCCATAGCTTGTGTTTTTCCTTCACTCTAATCTATTCCCTGCCAATTTTCGCTCTCCCATGTCCTCCCTAACGCAGTCTCTCCACCTCCTTTTTTGGTATTGCACTTGCAGTACGACCATTTACTTTAACATCCTCCAACTCGTCAGTTTAAATTGCATTTATATTTACAACAAGGTGATATTAAAGGATTATTACATCCGAACAATGTCAAACAAGTAAAAGACTAACATTAAAACAATCGAAGATATGTAAAATTCCAACCCCAAAATCTATAGAAAGCGGTAAAAGGAATAGAACAAGAAACTCTTTCCAATTTGTTTAAAACAAAACCATTGAAATTGCTGCCAACTGTACAAACTTAGGCAACCAACGCCTTTCGGCATGTCTCGGTACCTCTACATACCTAAATAATGAATGAGCCAGAATATTTATTTCGATAATAATATAATAGAGTGCCCTGTTTGACCTCATTTTGTATTCATGACACGTTATGTATACTAATTTGACGGACTCTTTTCATGAAATATACTTTTTGACGTGAACTCCGCCGACAATGGGCAAGAATTCTGTAAGTTACACAGTTGCCTAATAATAAATAACTAAGCCTTATTAATAGTATCAAAGTACTGTGTAAAATATGTAACGCTTATATTACGTAATGTAATAAAATGCATTGAAAATTTTATTAATTTCTAGTAATTATTGTTATGTTTGATTGCTTGCATTCATTAATTCAAGATGATTTCATCGCGACCATTTGTAATATAGGTACATACAACGTGACAGATTCGAGCGTTATATGCTCACAGCGCGCATCTTGTAATGATACAATGTGTAATATCTTGATATAACTTGTAACATCAATACGCTTCACTTGTAATATTTACTGTTACATTACACGTGAATGCTTGCCAGTTAGGCAGGTAGTATTGCAATGTAATACTCAAAGTCAAAACTAATGTTACATTACAAGTGAATGCTCGCGGTGAGGCAGCACCTTATACCTAATACTAAAATTTTCTAAATTAAGTGAAAATTATTCTTGCAGGTAAATTCTGCAGTCACTTGAACTTTCACCTCTAAAACGTCGCTTCTTACCTAACAAGGTGGTAGATAACTGATGAATCCTTACTTTCAAATTGGCGATTCGGTGTTATTAAGTATTATTAGGTACATACTACAACTTCAGAGAAAGTTCAGTCTTTGTCACCTACATTACGCCTAAGGTTATTTAGATTTCGATCTCTCGATTTGTACAAATCAGATATCTCCATGGTATTTTAAGTTTTTTTATCGATGATCATGTTCTTTATAAGATTTATGGAATCTTCATTACAGTGAATCACTAAGTAACTTCCTAGATTTATTTTTCTTTAGTTGCTATGTTTTTTTTAAATAATATACTGAAAGTGTGTGATTCCTGTAACCTAAAAAAATTAAATAATATGGTTTATATCGGCGGTCTTTAAAATAAGACTCAAGTTTCCGCCAATATTGTTTATTACATAAATATGTTTATTAATAGATTGGTATAAGTAATGGCAAGTGAGCGCCTCGGAGGTTAATCGAGGCATTTCGCCGGCCGCGGGGCGGGGGGGCGCGTCATATTATGCGGCTAAAAGAGCCTGTCGGTGCCTTTGATCTGCGCTGGCGCGCCGCGGCTGTGTGCGTGCGCAGAGATGTGCACCGCTTGTCGGCCCCTGATATGAATGTGACTAAACCTTGATTATGGTACTGAACTCCTTGGAAAGGTCAGAAAACCTATGTAGGTATCGTTCTCATAATTGCCTACATCGAATAAAATCTAATCGAGACGGGAATTTACGGTTCGATGTATTAAAAAGCAAAGTTATTACTACTTCAATTTCGACTGATTTTATTTAAGATCGCTCGGGTACTTGTACGTATGAATGTATGGGATTTGATATAAAATATGCATTCTCGTTCGCGGAGTAAATTACAAGGCGCGCAACAGTCGATGGGTATCAGGCTTCATCGGGTCCGTCACACAGCCGCAGGCATATCTGATCAGGACTGACTCTCATCGAGACAATTATGCGAACTAATATCGATATTACCTTCCACATTTAAGGCATATATAGCCTTTTCCTCATAAATTTAACTTATCTTTCATCGAAATAACCTAATTATGTCTTTTACCAAGCATAACTCAATGAGTCAATAGAAAAAGATAAGTTAAAATTTCCATTTTACCATTATGCTAATTTTTATTGAATTTATTTTAAATGTGTAACCACTTATAAATAATTGGAAACAAAGGTAACTTCAATCATAAATTGACATAAAGTAATTCGATTAAGCTTTAAACAAATGTTTTGTTGTTCGTGGCACATAAAATCTGGTTGTGACATTAATCCTGACTTATAACACAAAAAGTCTTAAAATTTAGAGTCGAAATAAAAAATAATCCAGAATAACATCAATTATTATTAAAAGGTTTGATTGCTCCACTTATTAAAAGGTGACTCATCTGTAGAACATCAAACAAACATTATGCAAATAAAAATGCATTACAATGAGGACAATATATAAAAAAAAAATGGTATTATATATTATCCAACATACTATAGTTGTTCATAGCGCAATAAGAACGGGCATGCACTATTCTAGGAGTAAAAATATTAAGTATGCTTTAGTACCATAGTCGCATATATTTCGTAGCATTCAAATACGTCTACAGCTTTAATTTAATTTCAAATGTCGGCGTCCGTTTAATGTTGCTCTCATTCTCGGCTAACCCTTTAAAATATTTCTTTCTTCTTTTTAATTTTAACTTAGACGAAACAGGTCATAAGTCCAAGTGACATTTTTAACAAAGCCTTCGAAATGTTTTCGTATGGTAATGATTTATGTAGAAACCGCCATCACCAGTTTAAGCTCATTTTAAAATGAGTATTATTCTCGGTTATTTATAAATTGCGAACAGTTATTTGAAATATAGAGAAAAACAAAACAGAAATTTTGTGTTAATAGGATATTATTTTCATTTATGTGTATAAATCATTGGATTTATAATGTGGAATATTATTATTTATTGGTCGTGGTTTGAACTTAAAATTACAACTCAAATGCGTATACATAAAATCATTTCTGGTTTTAACGGACTTTCAAAAAGGAGACGGTTCTCAATTCGGTTGTAGCTATCTTATCTATGTTGTTGAAATATAAGACCCAAAAAGACGAAAACTGGACTGATATGGATCCAAAAACCACGTAAAAGTAAAGTAAATAAGACTATGGTCTCAAAATAAAACTAACAGAGTTGGATTTTTTTACGATTGTGTATGATATTACCTATTACATTACCTATTATCAATAGGTAATGTAATTTATTACAAACATATAAAAGTTATCAAAAAAGCTACATATTGCCGCCCATTGTGCTTCCTAAATTTAAGCTGTATTTGTTTCTATTTATTTATCTTGTAATTTATATGGTGTGTACAATAAAGAATTTATTCATTCATTCATTCATTCATTCATATTCAGTTCTACCTGAAAGTCCACCCAGTCTTTAGGTAGAAGATCTTTAGTTGTTAAGCGAAAGAAAATCTTCTATCTAATTTATGTACTGATATAATTTTGTAATTCATTATAGTTGCATGTCCCCGGCACGTGTCCGACACGTTTAGTGTCTGTGAATATTAATTGACTTTTAAAGTCTCCTATAATTGAAAATACGAGACTGAATTTCATTACGTGTTAAGTTAAATGATTGTTATTTTTGCTACCTTCTAATTTACCGCTTTCCTTGTTAAGTATGCAGGAAATAAAGAGCGTACACCATGTGTTTTGTTTTAATTGTTGCACAACAATTATAGCTACCACTGACTGTATTAAAGTTTTTTTGTACCTGTTGACAGTCGAATTCGCGTTGTGCCAGATCAAAAGTTACAGCTTATATAATCTTAAAGAGCTCCGATAAAAGTTAGACAAACGTTAATGTTTTTTGTTTTCTCGTTAAAGACAACTAAGCTCACCCGAAGTAGGGCGTAAATGTCATCCGTTCGCAATAAAATATTAACAATAAATGACAAACAAGAGAGACACGAGACAAGAGTCGGGGAAGACAAAGCTTCGAATGTTTATGGTTAAAAAAACTTGAACAATAAGCAGGAAATAATACATAACTTCCAAACATTAGATGCTTGGAATCAGAATCTCTACTTGCATCCTAATGTAGAAGAAATATATGCTATATATAGAAGACACTTCGACTGATCGTGTTGACAAGGAATAAAAGTCTATATTTTGTTTATACATAGTCTTTTTATTTCTTATTCTAGTGTAGTGTCATACAACAACAGCATGACACACGTCTTATGATGGATATACACGACACGTACGACATGAAACATGTCACGTTACATGAGCATGATACATTGAAAAATAAATATATATTGTTGTGCAATAATATTTATTTTTTCTTTGAAATATCAGTCAGCTTTGTAGCGACTTAATTTTTTTATCTTTAGATAGGTAAGTGCATGTACAAAATGCGCACCACAAATAAATCATATTTTGTTTAATGCGACTAATATATTAAATCCGATAAATACATATTAGATTTAGGTATGTCATTTAAGATTATTTCGGGTAGGAACTATGGATTGAGATCAAGATCATTATTATAATATTTTAAAATACCGCACAAAATGACAATAGATTGTCGTGACAGAAAGTATTTCTTCAAATTGAAAGACAACGGCTTTCTATAGTTTACGGTCCTTGACCATTCCCGAAAGTGGCATAAACAAGGTCCTGCTATAATAAACAAAAAAGATAGGTTCTAATATTTCTTTCTTGTAACGCGGGTCCGACGCGCGAGGATGAAATATTATTATATGGGTGGTTGTAAAATGCATTTTGTAATTCGTCGTGAGTTTATAGTTTTATGATCGTCTCAGAACGTTTTATTCCGAAAAAGCGGTTATTAGACTTTATTATGTCATATACAAAATTGGATGATTGATCTTTAATCAGAAGATAAAGAGCTAATTATAATTATTGGTGTTATATCTAAAGTTTAATGATACAAATTTACGATAAGTCGTAACAAATGATAGAATAATAAATAGGGTATTGAACTTGATATGGATGATCTACAGAAATGTGTTTTGTTGTAAAAGATATTGTTAATGTTAAATACCTTAGTGAAAACAAGTAATGAACCAGCAAATAACAATGATGCTTATGTTAATAATATTACTTATATATAATCAAACAATAAAGAAATCAGTTTTAAAAAATAATGCAATGTAAATATAAATAAAAAAGTATTTTAGAATGAGAATAAAACAATATACTATAATAATAAAGTACCTTGAAATGAGTATCCTGTAAAGTACGGCGTCATGTTTAGGGTTGATACAGCCATGGACGCAGGATATGAAATCAACGTAGATGACAAAGTCTCTGCTAACACCAAATCAGTTTGTATCGTAGGTACACATACAAAAGTCCCGACAGATCACTGTTTCAGTCTTTCACTATCACAGCTTGAGCGCAGACATAATGACATAGAAGAATCTGCGTGTGTCTAATCCGTGTTACTTTGAAGACAGCTCAGTGCCCACTGACGTGTGATGTAAAGATGTATTTCGACTCTCAAGTGTAATCTTTCACAATCAGCGGTCCAACAAAAAATGGTCAAACTGGCCGCCTCCACAGCCTTCGAAGTCAATTCACGTGATCTGTTGTCCCTTTCTACCGCAACTCTGGTCTCACTCAATACTGCATCGCCGGCTTTTAATATTTCATACACATCTACCAAAAACACCAAAAAGTCTTGTTAGTATGGTTTGCAACCATTTATTTTACTTAGATCTTCTTCTTTCGCAGGTTTTGTAGCAGTAAACGGTTAGGTATGGTCATTTTATTTACTAACGACGAAGATTATAATTTTGTGTGTGAAAGAGACAGCATGATACAGGGATCCGGTATCTTCAAAGCAAAGTACGCTTGCATTAACTATGTGTGAGTCGCGCCTGAGTCGCTGCTCGGTGACGAAAAACGCGAGGCGTGTTACTACAACGATCTATGCCTACATCGCACGGAGATTGGTTCAAATTTGTTTGGGGCGGGGCTTGAAGCACACTCACAAACTTTTGAGTTGTGTATGTGTGAGTTAATTGCAATGTTGTTCGTGTATCAACATTTATTCTTTACAGAATGTAAAGTTATTTTTCGAGCCTTAAAATATTTCTTGGCCTTGTTTAAACCATACTCTACCTAACAAAAACAATATGAAAGGTAGTACATATGTTTTTGTCATTGATATAATCTCAGTTTATGGAGGTTGAATGTTCAATGGCGTGATTCAAAATACCCAACTAATTTTTTTATCAAAAGTAACCTTTAGTATCCCTTCTGTTTCAGCCTTCCAACGTTAAATATTATAAAAATAACTCAGTAAGATATAAAAACAGAACACGCACTAACAAACAATATATTTTTCTTTAAGTAAATATGTGTGCTACTAACATCGCTCTTACGGTAGGTAAAGGAAAACATCATGATAAAACCAACATGTCCTGGACTCACCAGGTTTCGAAGGTATTGGATATTCGGTAATTCGGAGACTGGAGTATGAACCCGTGGCGTCTTCCTGCTACACCCTTCTAGAGGAGGCTTTTGCGCTACAGTGGGATAATCTTATTATGTAATTTCTTCTATGGTTTTCGCGATTTTGCATAATAAAACACTTTATTTATCCGGTTTTATCGCGTTTTTATTCATTATTCAGTCAAGTGTAAGATACCCCGGAGGAAGCAGGCATTTACAAGATCGATTGTGAGTGTGGCGCCTGTTACATAGGGCAAACCCAACGAAGTGTTGCCACTCGTCTAAGAGAGCACATGGCTGATGTGAAACACAGGCGCTATCAGAAGTCTGCAGTTTGTGAACACACGCTGGACAAGTCTAACCATTTCCTTCGCTTCGATAAAGCACAGGTACTGGCTACAGAGAAGCGATATGTACCCAGGATGTTTCGGGAAGCTATTGAAATTCAGAAACACCCTAATAATTTCAATAGGGAAGATGGCTGGAAAGTGCCACCTGTCTGGGACCCTGTACTTCATTTGATTAAGTCCCAGGCCCAGCCAACAACAGCTGCAAGACCACAAGATACCGTTAGCCATTTTTGTAAGACTTAGTATTTTTTGTTATTTAGATTTGTTAATTCTTAGTTTGATGTAAAAATTGTTTTTTAAATTTCTGAGCAAAAGAGAACCCCCATGAGTTTCTTCGTGGCTTCTTCTCATGTGAGGGCGCGTTCCGAAGCCATGGTAGTTTTTTGAGCTAGTTAGGGATAAAAATAATTATAATTTAAATTGAAAACTATTACAATAACTCTATAGTATCCGTACACTGGAACGTTTTTATTGCAAATAATTATGAGGCGGTAGTTTACTGTAACTTTTTAGAAGGTTAAAAATAGACAAATTACATCTCAGTCAACCTTGAAAAAGCCAACTGTAAAGTTGGCGAAAGCTCGGGTCAAATAATGAATAAAAACGCGATAAAACCGGATAAATAAAGTGTTTTATTAATCTTATTATGCCTTATAAACTTCTATTAATTTTCATTTAACAAAAACATTTTTTATCAAATATTCTGATACTATACTCGTAGTAAATTGCAACTAAAAGGCGTTTTAAATTTATTTAAAATTTATTGCTACCTAGGTCCCCACTATGGGTTTTATTGATTTATAGCTATGGGTAGGTACCTACTCTCCTACTATACGTTATATTGTATTCATTGGTATAGAAGGCCCTGCAAACAAGTAATGAAACAATGCAATATGGAAAGCAACAGCTCATTAACCGATAGCCTTGACTCAAGTTACCAACATTTTAATTAAAAAATCAAACAACGCTTCACCGAACCTGCTGCGGTTTACAAAACCCTTTAATTTATTGACTACTTGTCTTACTACGAAAGTGGAGGGTTTGTGCAACGTTTTTTATCCAGCGATAATTTCTGTTAATACTAAAACTTGTCTTCTTAACGCATATAATTACAGCTGCAATAAAGCGTGAGTAGGTATATATAACACCTGCCTGATGGTCCGACTACGTAAAAGCTCATGCTGGTGCAGGGTGGTCCAGTCCGCTGTCCGCTGATAGGAAAATATGAAATGTGTGGATGTTTGAGACTCATATCCCCTGCAGTGGGCAACTACATGCTGCTGAAGAAGAACAAGAATATGACTCCAGTTTTTAAATTATATTACCTAACCAGCTGCGCCCGCGGTTTCACCCGCATAAGTCCCGTTCCCGCGGAAATATTGAGTAAAAAATAGCCTATGTGTTAATTCAGGTCCCCAGCTACCTATATTCCAAGTTTCATCGCAATCGGTTCAGTAGTTTTTGCGTTTTTATAGTTTTTATAATATTAGTAGAATTACCTAATAACTAAATGATTAAAGGCTATGTAAACATCTACTCGGAATTCATGGTCTTTGCCATAATTGACATACCATAGACTGTATCAACTATACTATTTCTCTCCTCCTGCGTAGTACCAGCGAACGATTTTATGTAGGTACACTTCTAAACCTACGCAATTTTTTTAGCCTTTTTCAAGCCTTTTCCATCATCTGTACCTATCTCTCATCTAACTTGCTAGATAGCAACAAGACCTTCAATGAATAGGAAACACAAGAAACTCATGGGGTAACCAAACCAATATAAAAAAGAAGAAGAAAGTGAACGAGGAACAGATGCAACAGGCTTCATACTTTCAGAGTACCACGCTGCATCAATATTTTTAACGCAACCTACTTCCTCCACCAAGTTGAGAGTTTACAAAGGCTAAGCAGAATTAATTACAAACTTGAGTTAGCTTAGCAGCCATTACTGCCAATAAACAGATAATTAAACTTCGCGTCCTATTTAACCTCGATTACTTTGTTGTGACATGAAGGGTCGTTGTCATTTGTTAACATTGATATTTAATTAATTTTGTCGAGAATTATGTTAAGGGTCCTGTTTCTTTTTTTTTCCAATAAAATATCTTCTTTCGACAAAATAGTTAGAATGTGAATTGGTAGAGTTCCTTAAAAAGAGTTTATTTTGAGCACCTATAGCCGAACTGATAAAGGCGCTGAACCGGAGATGCAGTTTCAAGTCCTATTGGGTGCGAATATTTGGTAAGCATTTCTAGACCCAGAAGCGCGAGTTCAAACCTCGCCGCGAGTGAATTTTTAAAGATAACTTTTTCTTTAAAATATTTATAGTAGATATGCCTTGAGCAATAAAAAAAATACGAAAGCATTTCTAAAAAAAAGTTTCTAATATGTCCAAGCATCTTATTACATTAACCTTCCAGCTAGAGCTAGTCCAAATGGATGAATTATTAAGGATCTAAATTTAATGTGTAAATAATTTAAGAATAGTGGGTAATTACATCATACCTACAAATCCGGGACAATTTGATGTTATACAATATAGCGGGATTGGATATTAATAATTACTCCGTATGCAAATCCATACAGCAACTACAAACTACAAAGTAGATTATTGTAACTAATAAGCATCACCACAACAAATTATGCTTAAATACCAAAGCAATTAGGAGCTGACATTTCATAAGTTATTAAGGATGCACGCAGACGGTAGGACGATACAAAAAAGGCGTGAAAACTGTTGAAATCGTTGCGAACTGTTGCGGAGTCTTCAGGGCCCATTGAATGTGAAAGACACCGCTGCAATGCGTCGACGGGCCGCACACGATGGTAGACTGCATGTTTATTTGTTTATATTTGTACCGCAAACAGAAAAGTGTGTGATTTTACTTTTATACTAGTATAATTAACGTAGAGTAAGGTCAGAGTAATGAGAACATGCTTTGTCTTTTCCGTGACAAGACTATCAAAGTTGACAGACAGCAACAAAAAGTGGCAAAGTTATTCAAAGCTTAAGGTACTCCACGTTTGTTAATAAAGTTTTAAGATCTAGCTATAAGTAAGCCTAATATTACGAAACTTAGTGTCGTGCATTAGTGCATAGTCAATTGCACAACAGTCTCGCAGCAGGAACTGGAAGCAATTTTATTAATCAGATAAATAGTACCACTGTGTCTTCGCATTTTTTAAAAATGAAAGTGACTATAAATTGCATGCTAGTGGCATGTAATTTATAGTCATTTAGTCATAGTCATTCTGCTTTCGTAAAAAAAAATCCCGATTTACAATTAGGTATGTTTATTTTTCGCCACGGGAAAAGTTTTGGTTCATTTTATTTGCAGATTGAACAAATATTTTTCTGGACGAAATTTTCTAGTTGTTGCAAATTTGGTAATTAGTATTTTAATAAACTAATATAATAAATTTAATTCCAATCAGTGTCATTCCAAAACGATTGAATGAGTCAAAAACATAACACTTCCTTTGGCAGTCGTGTAAAAATAAAACAAGTTTTTGCCATTCTGATCGAGGCGATGCGGTGCTGTGCTTACGCGATAAAATTATTATTGCGATCGACGTGTTTAGGGCTATTAGGGTGATGCGCATTGCAGTTGTTATATAATTTATAATTAAAAGTTTGATAAATTATTGATGTGAAACATCTATAGGCGGGGATTAACCCGATTTTTGTCCTATATGAAGGCGTCCCGTGACGGCTTACATTTTTTTAAATTACTGGATACGATTTATGTCTCGTGAGTGACGTAGTGTCCTGAAGGTAGCGTATTACTCGATCAGTAAAATTAATATTTTAAGAAATTTCACCCAACCTCACGTAACTGGAGGAAACCAGTTACTGTGGAGCAAAAAATCTCATTCGAAACCTCATACTACTGATTCGCTACTTTATCTATTTATTATAATCTCATTGCACTACTACTTTATCTGAGGTGCATCATAGATCGCAGAAGTGGAAAAAAGACAATGGAAATAAAAGCTGAATACGATCTAAATAGAAACAAAACACGACGACTACGCCATCTAGCTTTCTTAAAGTAAAGAGACCACAAGAGACGAGAACAATTTTACTTTAAGTACTCGTTATAATGGCAACAGAAATAATCATCAGTTAAAAATTTAACTTTTTAGCTACCATGCTTCATGTGGTACAGCTTCGTGACCATTAAACCGACAGACACACAGCCGAATAGTAGTGTTAATAATAGGGTCCCGCCGTTTTCACTGTTTGTGTACGGAACCTCAAAAATGTAACATACATACTTAATTAAACAAACATTTTTTTAAGTCGTAATATTAAAATGCACACTAATGCGTTTAGTAATAGAAGCCACATGTCACAGAGTGTGGGCCCGTCCTGTAATTAGTCGCATTCGATATGCTCACGGTTCCGGAGCTTCGAACTTGCAAGGAAGATATAAATTATAAGTAGGTACTATCAACCGGGTTAGAATTTGTCAAAATATAATACTATTACTAAAATTGAGGTTATAGATAAAGGTGTGTACTGATCTATCTTACGAGGTGTAATGTAATATGTTTAACGGTGAGCATCCATGCAGTCAGTCAGAATCCAGCGGGCAACAAACCACTCGATACTTACTGACTGCATGAATGCTCGCCGTGTAACACGTTACATTATACCTCGCAACGTCGGTCAGTACCCACCTTTATATCCTAAAGCTAGTTTACTTTGTTGGGATGACTGATTAAGACGGATTTTAACACGTGGACTAATGCAGCCACTAGGAAGTGCCATCTCCCAGTGTAGATACACTAGTGACTACTTAATAAAACAATATAGGTAATTATCTTCATCAATGACTGTACAGCCCCTTATTGATCGGAGCTTTCTTCTATTCCAGCTTCCATCTTTTTCTAGCCAACGTTGTTAAGCTCCAGTTCTTGAAGCCAAGTGTTTCAGGGACTAAGGTAACTCCATCCGTCTAAGCTTGGGTCTTCCAATCTCGGTTACAAGTTCGAGTTAGGTTACGACATACGAAAGAATTACGAGTTACAAACTTGAAATTCATCCGCTCCCTTAATTAAAATGATTGGCGCTCCTACACCAATATGAAGATCTAAAATTTGGTGGTGATACTCAACAACATCCCTTTATTCTAATCTAAAGCAATTGAATGACTTCAGAAAAGAGGAGGTCATTAGCATGTACCTGATCTTAACAACGCTTGGTGTGGATTATTTGGATAAGTTATCTATAAAGTGTGTGGCAAAAAAAACATACTCATAAGCTCCTCCGAGCTTCGTAAAGCACGTTAAGCAGTTGGTCTCGATTGTTATCTCTGATAGCAGTCGCTAGGTCATAGTCCTGAAAACTCTAAAACTAGGTGAACTATATGAAAAGAAGAGGACTTAACAAATCCCGGCTACGGTTCCTCTATCATTAAGGAGTTAACCGCATCTAGCAAGCGACGATATCCGAAACAGCTCAAAAAAATACTACACCTTACCATAAATGAGCCAACCTATTAGTAGAGATTAAAATCATCAAAATAGTAAATGTACTGAAACGTTCGGCGAATGGAATTATAATGCGGCGTGTGAAAGGGGACCGCCCTATGTGAAAAACAAACTCTCATAAAAATATTTCCAAATGACATGTAAAATTTTTCTATGTCACTATGAGAAATTGTAATGATCCGTTACAAAAACACGTAATACTGCGACTGGGTTCCTAAAGAACGTGGCCAAAAAAGGAACTAATCTGTGGTAAGGGCTGTATTGGGTTGGATTAGTGTAAGGTTGACACCGCAGCGCCCTTATCCGCGTTCATTAGGATTTTTGTCACATTGTAATGGCGTCTCATGCGTTAGACCGCCCTTGGGTCATGCATTCACGATGGATCAACGTACACTAGTGTGAATATGAACCAAAACCCAATTCACTTATGACATGGCTCTGTGTAAATTGAATAAGAATATTGCCTTAGATATAAAACTTAATTACGTACTAATGGAATTGGCTCATTGTTTACTTCGGAAAACCATCTAAGTAGAAACGCAAAAAACGTCTATTTGCACAATGTGTAATCAGATAATAATGCATTGAGATGTTTATGTAGATACTATTACTAGAGGTGATGTATCAAATATCTCTAGTGTTCCTTTGCGAAAAACATAACCCTTTCCTTGCAGCCGGGTAAGAACCCGCTACAGCGCTGACAATATTAGTACGTCTATAGTAAACATGAAATTGAATCGCTGTGTGTTCGCTAAGATACGAAGAATGACAATTAAACCGTCAAAAGAACCATTGAATTGGTGATAACGTCACCACAATGGCTGTTTACCACTGAAATTTCTGTAATGACATTCCGCCCTACCATGATGTCTTATAATAAGTCTTTCTCTGTTAATTCTTAAACCTTTATTTAAAAAATGTACATTTCTATTCCACATGTATTTAATAAATTTAAATATTAACAGTTTGAGTAATTTCTTACTTCCTCTTAGAAATAATCCTTAATTATCATAATAATCTCAATTTGTGTATACGTTCAATTTCTCATTAGGTCAATTTAATGCTTATTAAACAACGTTGCCAATAATGTACAAAACATCGAAACCAAGAAATGATGAATTTTCTAGCAATTTACGATTTGTATGTAATTAGCGTATAAAAACTCCTTTTGCAACATCAAGTTTTTAAATAAGAAACCAGTAGTTCACAGTGGAATTGATATTCTAAGAGAAAGTTAGAAAAGTAATTGTTTTTTTCATCTAAACTACCAAGTTTCTACATTTAAATCATCAGACATTGCGAATTTTGAAGTTTGTTTTTATCCTTTATCCTTTTTTTTAAATACATACGTATTATACATAGAAAGACACCCAGACCCGATACAAATATTTATTTTTGAGCATAAATAGTTGCCCCTGGCGGGAATCGAACCCGCAGCCTTCTGCTTTGCAGTCAGACGTACGGCCGACGGCCACAGACGCAGTCAATAATCCATTCCAGTTGACGGTTTCTAATTCCATGTTCATCTCGTTCCATATTTAACACATCTTGACTTGTTTCCACAAACACGCGCTGCCGCTGTCGCGAGCGGTGTGATCACACACTTTTTTCCCCACTTATTTTCTGTCGGCGGCCTCTTAACTCGCGTCTAGGTAATGAATGACACAAATTAATAATATTCTCGTATTTTTGTTAATTTTTCAACAAAAAGATAAAAATAGATACATCGATAGATCATGATTTTTAAAGGGATCATTTCCCATTCATGTTGAAGACAAAATCGTTTTATTAATCTAGACCTACCTATACGTCCTGGTGGAGTTAGGTTTTAACCCAATATATCGACATTTTGACATAATACTGTCAGAAATGTATACTAATAATGTGTTAGTTAAATGGGAGTTATTTTTTTAAACCAGCTTGTTGCAACCGCATCTAAACGTTTTATTAAAAATTTAGGAACAGAACAGAAAGCAAATCACTTGAAATGTAAAAATTATTGTAAGTATATTATTTTTTATTTAATTCAACAAAATATACAGTTACAATGACGTGAAACAATTGATTTGTTGCGTGTAAAAATCTTATCTAAGTTTTTCATTTCACATCCATCCAATCACTCACATCCCGCTAAAAACTCAGATGTGCAAATTGTAGCACAACTTACTTGACTTGTGACTTTAATGAAAGGTTAAACCTATAATTCTACATTCATTACACGCGAATACTCGTCAGTTAGGCAGATAGATTGTATGTAATGTTCAAAGTACCTACTGCATGTTACACTACACTTGAATGCAAGAACATTACCTATGAGGATACATTACTTACAAGTGAATGTATGATGCAGGAATTATACATGTTCAGATGCTCCTTTACCGGAAGGGCCTATTTCTATAGTTTAACCTATTTCCTACAGATACATTTCGAATTAAATTCTCTCATTCCCTTTGATATTGGTTTAATTTGAAAATAGAAGTCGGTTACTTGTAGGGATTGAAACGAGACGATTTCAATAGAGGGAAAATAATATCAAGGATACGTCCATGAAAATAGCCTTCTGTTGCCATCGTATAGCCGTGGATACTCCTCAAGGGAAACGATGAGCCATAATAATGTTTAACTAGGTCAACTATATTTAACTTAGGTATATTCTTTACTAGCAGCGCCCCGCGGTTTCACCCGCTTAAGCCCCGTTCCCTAAGGGATAATCGGGGTGATCGGGGGCCTATGTGTTATTCCAGGTCTTTAGATACCTACATTCCAGGTTTCGTCGCAATCGGTACAATAGTTTTTGCGTGGAAGAGCGCGTTTATAATATTAGTAAGACTTTTAATAAAGAAAGATAGGACAAAAAATCTAGGTATTTAACTAAGTGAAAATAAATTAAATAAAATGAGTCTAGGTCTCTTATAAAATGCGCTTAAGCAAGACTTTATAGGATCTACTTTATAGTTTGCAATATTCATGTGTGTCATTTTCTCTGTTACTTTTGCATTTAAAAGCTACGAAACTTATTGAAAAAGTTATGGTTTTCACTACTTGTACTTACTAGTGTTTTATTATGCAAAATCGCGAAAACTATAGAAGAAATTTATTTATTGTTTGATTTCTGTTTCTGACCATGGAGCATACTTTGCATATCTGTGGTTAAATCAAGTCCATGTAACCGTGTACCGACTTTTCATTTTATTTGTTAAATATTACACTATACTGATAAGCAAGAACCGTAGAACATTAATGGAAAATTCTGAAACAAACCAATTAAGAGCAGGTGTGATTAACGTGGTCAAATATCCCTATTTATTGGTGACGAGGAGCGATTCTCATTTCTTTTCTTATAGCGTCAATTTCACAAAAAACAGTCTTGCAGCATTTACTAGAAGCAAAATTTTATCACAGACGAAACTAGTTTCATTTCTTAGAAATTCATTTCATGACACTTCTTTTAGTTACAGTGAAATGGACGCACAGAATGCCGGTGAGCATGGCTCCGTCAACATCAAATCTTTATTTTATACTAGCTGCGCCCCACGGTTTGATGTATCTTTTTAGCAATGATAAACAAAGTATTAAGTGCACATAAAGAAACAATATTTTCAGAAATCAAATTTCTGAGAAACACTCAGCATATAGACATAACAAAATACCAATGAAAGAAACAATATTCAATCAAATAGGAAAAGCCAGTGGATTATTGAGTTGTACATCTTATTTCTCGTGTTCGACGTTTTTCTTCGGAAAAGATTCTTGGAAAAGTCAAACAATATATATATACTTCGTACTAAAGTTTGTATTTAAGTAAACGAGTAGGTATGTTTATTACCTAAGTACTCCTTGACGGAAGAACTTCTGAACAGCATTTGATGAAACTTTGTATGTAGATAACTGGAGATCTTGGAGACACATAGACTACATTTTATCTCAATATTCATACGGGAACAGGACATACGAGGGAGTGCTACTAATCTTACTTCTTACCAATATTATAAACGCGAAAGTATGCATATGAAGGTCTGTATGTCACTTTGTTACTCTATCACGCAAAAACTACTGTACCTATTGCGATGTACCTTGGAATATAGGTAGCTGGATACAGGGAATAACACATAGGCTACATTTTTATCCCGACATTTTTGCGGGAACGGGACTTACGCGGGTGAAACTGTGGGGCTCAGCTAGTTAGTCATAAATAAGACATTGTTAAAACAAGGAAAACAAAACCTTGTTTCTGTTTATTAGGTATCTGTTATCAAACCTCCAAAATGATGTACATATTCTAAATACTTTTCTAACAGTGATTTACCCTTGAAACTGCTAACAACAAAAAGGACAATCACGATCCCTTGGGATTTAGAAATACACCGAATCAGTAGCGAATATTTTCATTTATTATCGTCGCGCAGTTGGTGATTTCCGACAATACCCACTCGACTCGATTTTAACTTAATGCTAATCCCAAGACGCTACTCGATTTTGTTTTGACACTTGACATCATGTCACAATCACAAAAAAAACACTCGAACATTCAAGTATTTCATTCTAAAAGAAATGTGAATGAAAAATAATAATAATTTATGAGTCAGCATATTTTGAACATATTCGTGAATTCAAATGTTATAAAACTCAATGATTGATATTGATAAGGGTTAGTTTCAAGACGATCTACCTGTTCCTCTACAATTTATTAAACATTTTTTTTAGGTAAGTAAACGTTCTTGTACTTCTTCATATCGTATCATATCTCTTTTATATTTTCATTTGTCTTTTCTTATCAGTCTGTTTATTTAGTTTTTTAATAAACCAAATTCAGACTGGCAACGAAAATTGTAATTTTAAGTTTTTTCGATATAGTATTTGTACTTTGGACCTCGTAGTATGAAACACTTCTAAAAACCATCCAATTTTTTTCCAACAAGTATTATAAAGCCAAATTAGTTCCAACTGAAACAGCTGACATCAAAAATATTATAGAACATATCCCCAAAATAATGTATTTGCGAGACATTCTCGATCGATCGCACAATACGTTCGGTAGTCGACACAAAAGTCGATAATTTGCATGACGGTTTTTTATCTGTAGCATTGTAGGCGCGATACGGGCAGCTGCATGTTACGATGATAACTTCTATTTAAGAGTTTAAAGTTTACGGAACACATCGCTACTTCGAATAGACTTTTTGGCGGACTGCAGAGCAGGATAACGGTTTTTCCAAATTTATATTGCTAAATCTAATTCACTGAGATCAAGACAAAGCTTCTCTCGGCTGAAACTATTGTAACATAGTCGCAACGCCGAGATAAGATAATTAAAACATAATAATAGGCAAACAAGACCCGAGAAATATGATACGAGTACAAATTTGGTAGGTTTAAAAAGTTTATTAATTCACTGAGGTTACGGCGAAAACTGGTTTAGTGTTTGATAACCCTTTCAGAGAAAAAACAGAGCTTGATACCAACTTTGATTTGAAGCCAAACAAGATTGTAGCAACAGATTTTACATCTATAACAGTGTAGTTACATCATTACTACATAAACACCCTTATTATTTTTAGAAGTATTCCCTCGGCCATATTGTATATATACAAGAGTTCCCATAGTGATTTAGTATTATTACTAGTATATAAAAAGTGGTAGGGGACAAGAGGTGGAGCAATGGTTAGAACGAGGGGTTCGAATAATAATGCCACAAACGCTAGCTGCCCGGTAATTGATTCACTTATGTCCCCGCATTAAGCTTTATATGTTTGCTTAAAGATCCTTAGATTATTTCAGTGCTAACCCAGTAAAACCAGAATAGAATAGGTATGTGTTAAACATTAAAAAATCAAGTGCAATAATAAATGACGTGAAAATAAGTGTGAAGAATATAGATTTAAAGTGAATTTAAAATATATTAAAATAGTTGTGCAGTGAAACATGACCGGATAGTTACATGAACATAAAAATGGATTACTCAACAGGAACTACGTCTTCTATGAACAATATGAGACCAATTTTCGGCGCGTACGCCTTTCAAGGTGAGTCCATAATTATTATAGGCGATAGACACGAAAGGATCTAGAGAGATGAGAAAAAATAACCGATATGGTTAATTACAATATTCCCAGGTACCAATAAAACAAGCAATAATACGTCGGAATCAAAGAACCGAAATCAATATCGGCTATTGCCTTAACAATAAAAAATTGGGCACAGAGCATTACATTTATTTTCCATAAACGGTTCCGTAAAAAATTGTTATGGCATTCCGATGGCTAAAATGGACAAATTCACAAAGTTTTATCACTCTTTACGGAACTATGACTGAATGTATCGAATAAATCATTGAAAACTCTATGTAACTATAGTGTAAGTATATTTATAGGGTTTCCACATCCAGAACTATTTAATGAAACGTGTGTTTTACTCAAATATTCAAGAAAACATTGGGTTCCGAATGCAGTGTTGAGAGCACCAAAATAAATTCAATTTTTGATTTCCAATAATCAATAAAAAGCCAATTTTACCATCTATTATTTAACCAATTTGTTAAAACCGACACTAAAACTGGACAAGTTTATATTACCTATCTTCGAATAACAATGAAGTCTGAACAAAAAGTATAAAAATATTATATTGATAGTAAAACGATCTCATGATCACGTTAATCAATGGAACCACGTGCAACCCTAATAAAATCACAACAACGAAATCACAGTCATATTCCTATTAGGTACCTATTAACGCGGATCTCTAAAAAAAGTCTACCTTTCAAAGTGCCGCTTATTAACCACTCATCGAATCTGACCGTAAAATGTAAACTCGATAAAGCCACCAATTAAAACTAAATATGAGAATATCGACAATCAAAGCCCGAGCCGCTACATCTGACACCGAAAAAGTTTTCTCCAAAAATAATCGCGTTTTTTGTTCACGCAAGGTCGCAAACGCAGCATGATTTTCGCCTTTCAACAACGCGATTCTGACGCCTTCCGACGCAAGATTAAAACTCAACCTTAAGCCAACCGATCAACAATTCATCGAGGTTTTCGATTATCGACACACGAAGTTTCTCGGGGCATGTAACACGGGGTAGGTGGTGATAATAACAATACTTTAAGAAAAGGTTTAGCCAACTAATTTGTTTTTTCTCAGCTACTGTCGGTAGCGACGTTGGCTTTTTTGTTAGTGGAGATCAATCAGTCAAAATAACAGTATGATACCGCCTTTGATGCGATCCGACAGACCTGTTTTAATCTCGTCCTATACATGATTAGATCGCCGATGATGCAGCAAAGCCGAGTAACTGATACGAAATTGGACGAAACTGACATTGGAAACGTAGATTAACTGATGGAATCTCTAATTTAAGTACAAAACTACTTGTAGCTGTTCAATTGACTGTTCATTTCATTAATAGGTTTAACTGAGAAGTACTGTACTGTATTTTTGTAGTCGAACAGAACGAGGTTTTTAATTTGGGAGCCCGCAGTCCACTTAAACACAATAGGTAACTCTTATCGACCACAGCTATTGCAAATAGATTTGACAATGTGTTTACGGCTGCTTGAAACAAATCCTCCATGGGACTTGGAACATCCACAGTTCGCCCGTGACCGCGCGAGAAAAACTTTAGGTTCAGTAGTCTCCTCCATGTCTAAGGTAGACGTATTACGACACGCACGGGAAGACAATAGGGTAGCACTATTCGATGCCGGGGCTACACTGTAGATAATGATAATATATACCACTTATACTTATTTATTTATAGAGATTAAATTTTAGATAGGTATATTCTGACGCTCAGACGTCGACTTGCGGAATTGAGCCTGCCAACACTGCTTAACAGTCCAAACCCTACCTCAACAATGATCATGTAATATCGCTTATAAAATAACTGATTTATTTTACTACTGTTTCCACTTTCTTAATAAGAATCACAAAATCTAACTCGTTGCTATCGTCGTTTATCATCTCTTATCAAAATTGTCTTGACACACACAGATGTAACCAGTTTACAAATCGTATGTACGTGTAAGCATAAAAACCTTATGGTGTTGTGAACACTTTGTTTGAAGTTTTTGCATTGACGCGATAAACATCTTTTGGTTTGGATAAAGTGCGATGTTTCCTTGTAGCAGATATGAGATAACATTACAGTAATGAGTTAATTTTTAATAATTTCAAAACAGTTAAAGGAAAAATGCATCTTCAACATGGCGGAAAATTCATCTAATGTTTAGGAGATATGAGGCGACAAATAATATTACAGTTTGTAAGTAATAAATAACCTTAGGTACATTGAGTTTAGTTTCGATCGTCTTTCGTTTTGTTTCCCTTTCGAATGCCTTTTATTTATACTTCGATCGTCTTATTTTCTGTTTGGATTATTATATTTTACTATCCTTAGTACCTATAATAGTGAGGTGTTATTAATATCATTTTTAATAGTCGCCCACCACGTCAAACAATCACATAAGACAGTAGCAAATAAAAATAACGATCACCTCCATTGTGCATCTTATCAATGTAATGAAGTCGTTCATAAATTGATGTAATAACAAAACATAATCAAAATGTTGGACGATTGTGCTTTAATTTCGAAGGGAAACCATCATCCCATTGAGGCTTGTTCTCAATACGAGCTACAATAGCAATCAAGTCGCTGAGCACTCTGAATTTGATTAATTATAGATTTTCTGTCTCCCAACAGATTATTTTGTAATGTTTAAGCTACTACATGCGAATCTTACTTCTTTCTAATATAATAAAACACTTTATTTACCGGGTTTAATCGCGTTTAAAGTGTTCTATTATGCAAAATGGCGAAAACCATTGAAAAAAATATCTTACTAAAATTTTAAACGCGAATATTTATGTTTGTCTGTAACTTTGTTACTGAATCACGCAACATCTACTGAACCGATTGCGATAAACCTTGGAATATAGGTAGCTGGAAATCTGGAATAACACATAGGCTTTCCGATTTTATCCAGATAATTCCGCGGAAACGGGACTTACGCATGTGAAACCGCAGCATAGCTTGTACTTTAATACATTTTAATTTTATAATTAATCCCGATCCTGCTGGAATATTGGGATAAAAAGTAGCCGCGTTTATAATATAACTAAGAAGTAAGACTAGCTGCGTCTCAGGGTTTCATCGTAGGTCGCAATTCCGTGGGAATATTGAGATCCAAAGTAGCCTATGTCACTATTCCATAATGTAGCTTTCTATTGGTGAAAGAATTTTTGAAATCGGACTAGTAGTTCCGGAGCCTATTTGTTACAAACAAACAAACAGACATGACTTAGCCCCTGAGCACCATCTAGTCTCAAACGAAGCAGGCATATGCTATGGTGATCAGATCAAGGAGAAAATACTTATATACTTTTCAATTCCTTTAGAATTTATATCCAGTGACTATCTATTGAAGAGAATATAAAAGAATGTCTGGAATCTTATCATTATGTTATGCTCCGATTTCTATCTTACTTATACAGGAGCGCTGTTAGGCAGGAGTGGGGTAGTGGGTAGTCGTTGAAATCTTTGGTGGTATTATTTTATTAAATATTAAAAAAGATATTTATTTACATTCATAATAAAGATAAGTGTGGATGTTAAAATCTATTGAAACTTTCTAAAATGTGGATGCAAGATATATTTGAAATCCTAAAATTGTGTTTAATATGGTTGGATTTTAAAAATCGTTGGTAAGTATTTGAGTGAAAACATTGGCGCTTCAAAATTTTTATCGAAACCTTGGATAAAGGGCGCCTACCATGATGTCTTATAAGTCGTCGTGAAGTCGTCGCTTTGTCGTTTAACTAATTTTTTTATTTTATTAAAAACACATCAAATAATTAAAAAAAAAGAAAAACAAACTTCAAAAATAAAAAGTTTTTTTAAATTGTCTGTGGTTTTTAAAAGTAGTCGGGGTATTTTTATTTAACATTTACTATTTTTTAACGACAAAAGGACAACATAGCAACGCCAAACGAGCATGGTAGCGCGGATTATCGTAATATTGTAAAACCGCTTTACATAACATTTTATCAGAATAGAGGCATAATGAAGCAAGTGAAGAACGCAAGAATTTTACGTAAGTTTCGCAATCGGCTGGTATACTCGTTTTTACGCAAAGGAGTAACAAACATAACTACCTACTCATTCACTCCCTTATCATTCACATTAATTATAATAAAAGTAGGATTGGGGCAAGTACGTGCACGCCCACATCCTAAATCCATATCTGAAGCAACTTGACAAGACGTTCGACAACACGGATAGTGGATATTTGTCACAGTATAAACGTACCATGAAGGAAATACTCTATCAACCATTCATAAACCGATTTCTGTAGTCTTACTATTCTCTCACTCGGACATTTCTCCGATCTAATTATCCTTTATGAAGAGATCCTAAGCCTTAAATAAAGAATATTTTTAGTTAATAAATAATACATTAAACATAACGTTTTTACCCAAAAGAAGGGTTATATATGTTTATCAGTCTTATTTATAATATATAAGTGTTTGCTTGTTTCTTCTCCAGAGGTAATAAAATTGGATTGACCTATTTTAATAATTCCTAATGAGACATTACATTAAGAAAAATAATAAATGACTCCATTGACTTTACTATTTTTTATTTTAAGTAGAGTAAAAAAAATATTTTACTGAACATTTGCCATTTATTGCATATTTTTTAAATCTATATAAATATTAGCAATTTATAATTATGTTGTAGCTGCTGTATCTACTGCATTGTTAAGTAGAATACCAACTTACATTAAAAGAAATATTATTACTACTCTAGTCAACAATGTTAATGTTATACCTAATCAATATTATGTATTGCTAGTTGCAAGCTAAAGAGTCAATGCTGCCAGCCTTTTGGGTATTACACTTTATTAGATTTTTCTACGGTTAGTTTGTATTTTTAAGAGGACGCCAGGCCCCCGAGATGGATGCAAACGGGAGCATCGCTCAGATGATGATGATGAGTTAGTATTTTTAAAGAATGTTGGAGAATATACCAAGTCTATGCTTACAAATATTCTCTTTATTTAACAAAATATACCTAAATATAACTTTTCTAAAAATTACATACAACTTATTTTTCTGTTTAAATTGCGTATCAGTATTATACCTAGAAGAAGAGGTCTGTAAAGTTAAAGGTATCGTAATGTAGGCAATAAAACCATGCATTAAAAACACACGAAACGTAGGCATTACAAACGTAGGCATTAAAAACATGCTAAAATAATAAACGCAAAGCGATTAACGTTAAAAAAGGTTTTCTAGGTTTAATTTCAATCCGACCGTCAACATCGACATCGCGAAAACAGTAGAAAAATCTAAACCCAACATATTTTCCCCGACAGTACCTAGGTGAAAAAGTATAAAATTCCAACCGATCCTCGCTCCGTAGACAGAGTGATTGAGTTATGAAGTTATAAACTATAATGGCAATACCATTCCGTTTTTGTATTGTTTTTCACTGTGATGCCATACCACAATATTTAATATACATTAGTACCTAGCATGAATGTTGATCTGATTTCTTGTCGGTACCGGCAGGGAATGCGTAACTTGTTTTATTTCGATTTGTCGCCTTCGATGTAAACCTTTTTTGTTATTCAGCGACAATGTTATTTATTACTCGTCAATTGTGGACTTGATTACGTTTGTATGCAAAAAATAATGAAGTCGCTACTCATTATTTTTCTACGTCTCAATTTGGGTTATGTGAATTATGCTTTATGAAGTTATTTCGTTCTTGTTCTTTTTAACCTCTGACGGAAAAAATAGGAAAGTTTTAACTTTATAAATGGAGTTTGTTTGTATGTTGCGTGATAGCTCCCAAGATGATACGGTTTTGATATTAGTTATTTGTTAGGTAACAAATAGAATATAATTTAATATCTATCGCAGAGTTCAAAAATTACATCTTTCAGATTCGTTGAAATTATGGAAAGCGTGGTATTTGTAATACAATTAGAGCGAATAACTAAGGATTTTTTGTACCTTTTGATATCCATAACCGTAATTCGTTTTATTTACACAAAGAAAATATATATTTTTATATATTTATTTATTCATTAGGAAGTTCAACAGCTATACATATACACTTATAAAACATATGGTAACAATAGGAAGCCAATTACAGAACTTCACGAACAGGAACCGATTTAAACAGAAGAACCTCAAGTGCAATAAAAAAAAACAGAGTAACACTTCACATCAAGAAGAAACAAAAAATAAATAAATTAGGCCTAATCAAATTCAGAATCAAAGAAAATATTACTTAGCCGCCGTCTTGCCAATGCTACGCTAGTGCATAATAATAGTATTTATTTCCTTTTTTAATATAGGCAATATGCTTACGTTAAAAAAACCTTAGTTATACAAGTAGGTTGGTATACCTAAAAGCAAAGACCATTAATCCTTAATAATTTATCTATGCTAAAAGGGATTAAAATAAATTAATGAAAGAGTATACCTCTTTAAATAAGATGTAGGTACTAAATCTTCAAAAAATAAAAGGACAAACCAATTAACCTGTAATAAATTCGATTTATTTTAAAAAGGACTCCATTAAACTGTCATAAAACAAACCTCATCAGTGATACCTTCTAAAAATGTAATATTTCCATACGATTATTTGCCCAAATTATTTTATGAGTTGCCATAATCGCCCACCTCTAAAAAGCAAGTATTTGACAAGATTATAAAAAAGCAATTGGCCGTAAAACATAACAAACTGCACCTTCAATTAAAGCTTCCGTCAAACCAGTGAAACAAATCTTACAGACATAGAACTGGACTGGTCTCTATTAAATACTAGAAGGAGAAAGGTCGCCTGATTCTGATGCATTTCGAACTTGTCTCTGACGGAGCTTCACCAGTTCCAAATTTAAACTGTTCAGAATTACTCGCACACCTGTAAAAAACATAATCAAAATTCGAAAGTCGTTGTTAGAATACCCACCATCTAGAATAATCTAGATAATCTAAGCTTACAACATCTATCAAGTGAACTATGGCAATTAAAATTTTGAAATAAAGCTCATGTTCCGGTTTTATTTTTATTATCAGCATTGTTGCAATGTCGTTCGAAAGTTTCGAAGCCTTTTCAGATTCCTTCTTCAAGGTTGTTTATTTCAATACGAAGTCGCGAAAACAGAAGCAAAAACAATTTTTTTTAAAAGCTTTATTATGTCGCCAGACAAGCCTCAGTGGTTTGTACAGCGCTTAACACTATATCCAAATCTGACTTTAATGATCGAGCCCATACAACAACCACCTAATATTGTGATACAAAAAACAATATCACAGAGACAAACCGTCGCCAGAAATTTTACTAAATCTCTAGACCTTAAATCTTTGAGTTAAGGTTGCTTTTCGTATGTTTTCAAAATGTAGTTGAACAAAGTCGGGAGTCTTCTTATAATCGAGAGCACCTCCGGTTTGATAGTTAATTAAAGAACTGAATAACATGCGGTAATGCAAGTCAGCTGCAATCTTCGACAGATTGGATATTTACAGAGATGATACTAGGAGTCCGGTTTTAAAATGATGTTGGATTTAAAAGATGTATCGAATTTTAGTAGAATATTTGAAATGATGTGTAATTTAAAAATTAAAATAATAAGCATCGTAAGGGTAAGTATCGAAAAGAAAAAAACTATAAAATCTAGTTGCATTACACCGTTTCCCCAGATGCGGAAACATTATTATATATCCTACATTGATCTTAAAAAAATTAAATTAAGTGCTTGATTAAACTGAATATTGAGCTTAAGTAGGTAATGTTCTCATTGCTTATTCCAGTTTGGTTGAATAACGCCCAAGTAAACAGATGTACTGATTTTTTAGTTTTTTTCTTTAGTTTTTTTTTAATGTAGGTACTATGAAGTCACACTGTCATGTTAGGTAATAGTAACTCGATATAGATTGTCAACTCTTTGCACTACATCTATGGTGGTGCTGTTTCACTTGAAAGTATGCTCTACTTCGACTATTGCTTACTATTATTAACTAGGCTTGGGAAAACCGGTGGTGACACACAGACAGACAGGCGGACAAGCGAGAGATCTTTTTACACATAAGTACATTACAAATTTTGCTTAGAACTTCAATGGCACTCAGAAAAGTACATACAAAAACACCTCGTAAGTAGCTGCGTCCCACCGTGAATAAATGAATGAAATGAAAATGTAAATGAAACAAACAAACAAACAAACCGGAAATGAACAAACGGAGAAACAACTATCCGGTAAAACAATCTATTGGTCAATCGTCTTCGGCGAAAGATGTTTCGATGGATAGTGTTTCGAAGTAACGTAGGGAACCCGTTTTACGTTTTACGCATGTTAATATCGGGATAAAAACTAACCTATGTGTTAATGCAAAACTCGAGCGATCTGCATACCAAGTTTCATTGCAATCGGTTTAGTTTAAGTTAAAGTTAAAGTTTTAACTGTGTGTTTCCGCAATTAGCTCTACTATTGGGCCTTTGTGCGTTATTTTAAGCCGTGGGTTTCCTCACGGTGTTTTCCTTCACCGTAAGAGCGATGATAATAGCGCACATAATTTTTTCTTAAAGAAAAACACATTGTTGCGGGACCAGGTATCGAAACTACGAATTTTGGAATGGAAGTCGTGGTATCTACCACTAAACCAACACTGCCCTCGCAATTGGTTTAGAAGTTTTTACATAAACGAGTAACAATATACTTACTCGTTCACTTACTTTCATTTAACACATTAGTAAGATAATATAGCATCACTTTCGTCGTAGGAAGAGAAATTTTAGTTAAACTTTGTTTGTCACATATTTGCGGGCATTGAATGGCAGTCAAAAGTGCAAGACAAAGTATTGATTAGATACGGTTTCGCTTGTATCTTTAATGCAGCCGTCAGCTGTTTGTTTAACAACTGTCCTGCTTACTTACCTACTACTAAATACTAATTTTACGATTTCTAAGGTAATTCTAGTTAATATCTGTCCAATGTAATGTAACACCACTGGATAAAAACGTCTCAATCCTTGAAAAGGAAATCAAACTTACTTTGGCTTTAAAATTTTTGATTTTGATTAATTCGTTTTTTAATATTGATATATCCATAAGGATATCTCTAAAGAGCATAGGATATCGAGAAAGGATATCTATAAATATCTATCTATAGGATTTTATATCTATAAAGATATAAAATTTAAAGAATTGACTGATTGATACCGACTGAGTTACATTATATTAGAGCCCAAACCGCTGGTCCTAGAAACAGGGAATTTGGGAAGTGGGTGGAAGAAGTTATACCTATGTAGGCATCTAAGGAAGGGTTAAACATTTTAAACTCACACGATTTGAACTCATAATTATTTTAATAATACGCGAATAAGACCCGGTAAAAATAATTATAAGGAAGAGTTTTTTTTAATTCGAAAGAGGTCTAATTTTAAAAAACTAAAAAAGGGTACACATACAGCTAGGGGGCGGAATAATTCTAATAATATCGGAATCCTATCCTAATCCTGGCGAAGCCGCGGGCAGAAACTAATTTTTCTTAAAATTGCAATAAACAGGTAAATTACTAACATTTACCAGGTAAGTAACATCCGATAGCAATAGCAAAATATATATTTTATCGATAATTAATCTCCTTAAACCCTTCTATCTAACCTCGTTTTATCCTTATTCTGCTCAAGATTAAAAACTCCGATGTCGATCATCAATATTTTGAAAAGTAAAACCGGCATCGGTGCCACAAATAGGTAACATTTAAGGCAATAAAACTTCTTATCGGGTAATATAATCGCAGCGCAACGGAGCGCATTTTGCACGGACCTAATGAATGCCTTATGAAACAGGCAATTTATGACATGTGCCCTTATCACAATGCACTGATAAATTTTATATACGAGAAGAAATTTAAACAATAGCCAATATGGCCGTTATATTACCATTTATAAAGGCTTCTGTGGCGCGTCGCGTAAACGCCCGGCTGCGATTCAATAGGTTGTGAGTTCGATCCCCGCCGAGTAGGTATAAGTAGATATTTACGGTAACCGTAAATTGATTGATTGATTGATTAACACTTTATTGTACCAAAAACACAAATTATAACAAACTTACATATTACCTAGATCTTAAAAACTAAAGTGGTACAAAGGGCGGCCTTATCGCCTATGGGCGATCTCTTCCAGGCAACCAATAAATGAAGATGTAAATGTTTATTTTTGAGTATTTTCTAATGTAATTACGTACGTAATTACAAAACAAGAGTTTTTTTTTACATGTAATATTATAATATCCTTAGTCCAGTATCCATAAAAACATTATTTTATAGTTTCCAGCTAAAAATGTAAATCCTTAAAGTCGCAACTGTCGTCCTTTCTTGTCTTATTTTAGCTTTATCTACACTAATGCTATTTTAATTATAGCATTAGTGTAGATGAAGCGTAGACTGGGTTTCTCGCTGGTGGGTGATGATAAGAATATTTAAAATTAGCTAATCTCCCTTCGTGAAATAATGAAGAAACTTCCAAGCAAATTAAGTGTCAATTTTAGGGTTAAGTACCCAAAGAGTAAAAACGAGACCCTTTTATTAAGACTGGTGATAGTAGTTAAAAATAATAGATAGACAAAGAGACGAACTGTTTGTCTATCTATTACCAGACTGTGTTTTATGAACCTGTGACGACCTTTGTGGCGCATCGGGCGAACGCTTGGCTGCAATGCAGAAGGTTGCGGGTTTGATTCTCGCTGGGTGTAAATATTTATGCTTAAAAATAAACTTGATACCTTGATAGTTCATTTGCAGTATATTTTTTCACAGCTAATGCCTTTTTGTATCATAAACAACACATACTAAAAGAAAAAAAAGTTTTAATGGGGCACGCATAACATACTATGATTTTCTGTGATAAAGGTGCGATTCCCCTTCGCCCCCGAGTTCAAATTGCACTTGGCCAGTTTCTCAAAATAGGTTTGGATTGCCTCCGAATAAAATACTTTTCCTACTACTTTATCGAAATATGATAACTTTACTTCAGGTGCATAAAAGTATTAAATACCTATATTAAAAGTAGAAAGGTAAAAAGTCAAATACGTATAATTAAAGTAAATAAAACGTGTTTTATGAGTAATAAAATCGGATTAACATTTTTATATGTACTTACCTAGTACCTACATGTTATATATATTTTATGAAACAATAGAGACGTTTCTATGGAGTATGTTTAAGTTTTAAAACCTACTTTGAATTTATGGCTTACTAGTTGCGACCCGCGGTGTCACTTTCAGAAGTTGGGCGAGTATTTTTGCATAAATAATACGTGCCTCGTTTATCGCCATACCTAAATTATTTAAACAGTTATATTTCTCAGACTGACCTATCGTTTTGATTTTTATGTATGACCCGATTCCTTTTTAAAACAAAAATTTCAAGGTTGCCTGATTAATAATGCCGTCATGAAATAAAACGCGAGGAAAACTAGGTAAATATTGTGTTTTATTACACAAAAATAAATGTTAAATATTTGGAAGGAAAAATATATCTTCAAAATTTCACTCGGTGCGAGGCTCGAACCCCTACTCCTGCTTCTTAACGAAACAGACCACTCTAGAAGGTAGAGCATTAAACAATTGTTTACGAGAAAAAACCTGATAACAAATAATTATTAACTTGGAACACCGTAAAAAAATATCTCATTCAAAAACCTTAAACTAATTAAACAAGCATTTTTAAAACCACTAACTAGACAACACGTAACTCTTCTGCACTTCATAATTCTCATTACCAATTCGAATAAGATGTTCTTTACAAAAGAAGCGGTCTGTCGGCGCCTTATATCTCATATGTGACCGTGAATAAATCAAAGAAAACAAGTAGTATTCGGCTACTAGTACACCGGGAACTTTCAGTGACGTACGCTCTTCTATTGTCTTAACAACAGTAGCCTTATTTTCGAATCGCTCGTGTCACCTCGTACGATTTAAATACCTGTAGGGTTACTTTAATTAAATAAATAAATATTGCTCGATTTTACGCACAGCGCAATCTAGCCCCTAGCTAAGTACTGGGCTTGTACTATTGGTACTAGACAACGGATATACTACATTTCTTTTTGTAAAAACATACATATGAAACATAGAAAGACACCCAGACCAGATACAAATATTTATATTTATTTTTAAGCATAAATATTTGCACCCGGCGGGAATCAAACCCGCAGCCTTCTGCATTGCAGTCGGCAATTTTACGATAAATATAAAAAATCTGTCATCCAGTAAGAAAATCGGTTTTTATTACATTATAGTACACATCATCCGTCCGAAAATCAAAGTTTTCGTAAACAAAAGTACCTAAGCCTAGTTTTTTTCTAATGTTTTCACGATTTTGCAAGTCGCGAATTGTGCGTTATTACAAAAGTAAGCTTCCTGATTTCTGCAGATTTTCGTTCGATATCAGACTCCATTTTTGATTGAGATTGAGACGATTCGTTTTTGTCTTGCGATTAACATAGGAAATTTAGCGATATTGAACAAACGTCAGTAGATTCACTCGACGTGGCCAAAGCGATTTAAAAATAGAGCCCTAGTTTCAAAAGTCGTAAATAAATGTTAATTTTATTCTTAACTAAATAATAGGTGGAGCATATTTCTGACGAGATCTTATGCGGTACACTGTATACATATGTATAGATAGGTTCGAGGCGTAATTTGGTAGACACCGAAACTAATTTATTTAACAAAGGACGGACCGACCGGCCGATAGATAACTTTTTGTACGTGTACAAACATATTATTAGTTGAGATACCGATTGATAATATTATGAACTAGCACCGTCTTGGGGTACCTACGTAAATCCCGATGCTGTGAAAATTTCGTGAAATGCTTTCTTATGGGCTACCTACACATGACAAAGGAACGGCTCTACGTTGATATATTGTATAGATCATTAAGCCAGTCAGTCAATCAGTTAGAACATTGAATTTTACATTTATATAGATATCATCTCGTAGAGTTGTAGGCTTATTTCGCTTAAAGACCTCATTCTTCTACCTTGAGGTAGGGTTGTCTCACTTCAAGATCATCTATCTTGAAGTGAGAACCCTACCTCAAGTTATTCCAATCTTATCCTACTAATATTGTAAGCTGAAAGTTTGTGAGTATGTTTGTGTATGTATGTGCGTATGTGTGCTTGTTAAATACTATGCTGATTGCGATGTATCTGGATTAGCACATATGCTACTTTTAATCCCGATATTTCCACAGGAACGGGACTTACGCGGGTGAAACCGCGGGGCGCAGCTAGTTGCTTATAATGGCAAGAACAACTTGATACAAATGAATGCTAATGTAACATTATCACTTAATTTTCATGCATAAACTTCAGTAGTTTAGTTTAGTTTAGACCAATTGTAAAAAAGTTAGACTTTTTCTGAGTTGATGGGAGTGTCTGGAAGTAGCTAGTTATTTATGTAAAATTTAACTAATTACAATTTATAACTGGTATCTTGACAGCACCAAAACTCTAATTTGTTTGTTAAATTAATTTATCTGCCATGAATAGGAAGCAAAGGTATATAATTTACAAATCAGGTAAAAAGCTTCTGAGAATTAGAATAAATTATATTAGACCGGAAATTAAACATTCTTATAACGATGATAATAACCACATAATATTAGTAATATTTAATTGTTTTATAGACATCTAGGTATATTTTAGTTAATAAAAACACATAAACTACTTTTTCTATTGATATTTACAACGAGGCGCGGATAAAACAGGAGGGCAGCCGCCGCACAAAACTACATTTTTAAACCTATCACGCTTAGTGCCAGTTCCCTTTGCATTACCGAATCTACTCTATCTGATTATTATATACAACTGTGTGCCATATTTTAGCAAAACCCGTTCAGTCGCAACTGGCAGACAAACGTATACCTAAACTTTCGTATTTATAACATGTACCTATGGGATAATGGGATGAACTTTTATTTGTCACCTAATTAGATGATGAGGTTTTCCTTAGATATAATTCTTAGTAAATAGATTAAAAATGGTACTGTTATAAACGTTAAATTAATTTAGTAAAATCTTGCCCCAAACCAAACAGTTGTAGACTTGTACCTACTACGAGTTTCGCAAATACTACATTATATGTTTTTAATAGCTATCTACCTACCTATATGTTAAAATTGCAAGAACAAGTTATTAATACTTTCATACTGATAATTATTAGCCTTGGAATCTGTCCCACTGCATCTGCAGACACTGCAGGCAGATACCAAGGGAGCCTATTCCGAATTGGCGAAAGTTCGATGTCTTCGGACCGAAGGTTCTTCACGATGTTTTCCTTCACCGTAAGAGCGATGTTATTAGCGCACATCACTTTGTAGAAAAATATATTGGTGCGCGATCGGCCTGGTTTCACAACCACTAAACCAATACCGCTCTGATCGCACTGATTGATACTTTATTTAAAAAAAAACGATACTGTTAAATAAACCGTCGAATTAATGTATTGCCTATAATTCTACACAAACAGAAAACTAGTTAGTGGTCCCTAATAAGTTACTACTATAATTTAATTTCGTTTTATGTCTGCCCGTAAAGCACAAGAGCAGCTGAAACATAAACCACCACTACTACTAAAACGTGTAAAGCTTAAATTATAAAGTCACAATCTCTTTACGTCACTTATAAGAATCTGTGAGAAACAACAGGGGTCCAGTTGGTAATGCGATTCGAGATTCCTTTAGAAAAAGTGAAGGAAATTAGTGAGGAATGACAATGGTAGTTGTCGCTTCATCGCCTCAGCCTTCCGGTGATCACTTGGGAACAAACACACCTGCCTTTGATCACTGACGAATGGAAATGCTCCTTTAGAATCTAGCTTTTATGAAGGAATATTTTAAAAGCTTCAGTGAATTTTTCATTTCAGAAACGTTTCTTTCAATTTCATGGAGGTACTTAAATATAAATCTTTTTTAATAATCCTCAGAACAAAGAACGATAATCTTGGTTTCCACTATGGAATTTCTGTGTAAAAAAATCACGGCATTTCAATATTACCGAACAATATTAGTTAAAAATATTAAATTTCAACGCTAAACAATTTTACCGAACTCTGGGCTCTCGAGTAGGATACAGAACTTCAATCGTTCGGTTGAGAAGACGATGGAAATTATTTAATATCTCTCACATTATTTAATAATTATTTACATTAGGAATTGAGTTATAAGATTTTTAGCTATTAACATTATAAAGGTATTCTGTAAGTACATAAATATAAAATATTTGAAATGTAGGATTTTTTTTTCGAAATTTGAAGTTTGCAAGAACATTACACAAACCTGCAGGCGCAAACAACAGCCCGATGACTAATGACTGCATCAAAAACGAGGAAGCAAATTAAACATCGCAGGATACCCGAACCACCACAAAAAAATTAAAAACGTATCGCTATCAGACACCTCATTTTTGTTTCCCGATCAGATCCCAAAAAGTTTAAAAAAAGTTTCGGCGTTAAAAAGAATAACACCGTGAGTCTATTACATCGTATAGCATGTCATCGACGGTTCATTAAAATACGATGACTTAACACAAACACCATAGTGGACTTCATTGATAGCCTCGGACGTAGGTTTCATCACAAAAACTTCAGCATCATGAGACTGATTATGTACCTTAATGACCAGGAATAAGTACGGTTATACACGACAGCATAACTCTTTCGTTTCGGAATGAAATATCGTTTACAATAGCGCTTCATTCCGTGGAATCCATTGATAAGTCTGATGCTACCAGTGTTACAAGAAGTCTCACGAGTGTCAGACTTACTTCCGAATGCCACTGACTAAAGTTTTCAATCAGGATGGGAATGTTAATCGAATCCTGAGAAATATTCTTAGAGAACTGAAGCGTTTCTCGCTTACGCTCTTTGCTTTGAATAACGTTATAAGATTCAATATCATTCCTATGGATATTTTGTTGAAAAGCAATTCGAAAACTCTTGTCTCGAAAGTCGTATCGTCTCAATATTAATTCTAAGTAAAATTCCTTTACATTATTTCAAGTTTGTTTTCGAGCAGTTATACTGAAGCTTTGTTTTGTAAGTAATCTTAACTTAACTTCAGTAAAACAATTTTCTCACGAACCTTAGAAAGTTCACGTACTGCTAAATAGTTATAAATAGGTATTTGTCTAGGCCCCGTAAACGTTCAGGTTTTTCTAGACTTGAAATTTAATCCGAATTAACTTTTTACTTTCAACATCCGTGAGAAACTAAGATTTCTAAGATCTCGGGGGCAAAAAACAGTAACTGAAAGGTTACAGTTACAAATTATTGTACCGTTCAAATTACAAATTCAATGCAAAATAGAATGGTTTGATGACACTTTGTGGGGTCGATTTTGTTTGGAATAAATTAATTATGGCAATTTGAGACGATTTTCCGTCGTCGAACGCAGTCGCTACCGTAAAATTTACGATTTTGTACTTTACTTGCCCGTTGATCCATTCCATTCAGCAGACAGATGTTTAGATTTAATCAAACGGAAAGGACCACAAGTGAATCTAAATTTTTACATTTTTTACTCCATTTACACACAGTTCGTACTCAATAGTAAAACTGGACCAAACCTTTCCCACAATTTAGATATATAGAAGAAGATTCGATTTGTTCGGATTCTTTGAAAACCGGTATTTCAAAAATGAATATTGCAAATCTTAACAGTTAAGTAAATTATCTTATAAGGGTTAAATTTCTGGTCATCAGCATATGCTGTGACGCTGATTTTCCGCTCTCACTTTTCTTGTACTTTGTGTTCACCGCCAAACTAAGTTAGCTCGTCAATTCATTAACAAGTGAGCATTGTTATCATAGTTGCAGACATAGTGAAAAACTGGCTCATCTATGCGAACGAAGACGGTTTAGTTGGCAGTAGATACTTTGCTTTAGAGTAGTAGATAAGTAATATATATTTTACTGAAAGTTGTGAGAAATATGAGTGTTATCTATCATAAATTAACACTTCATTGTTACTTACGAGACAAGTGTGTATGATACAAAAAATATGCGATCTTCATTACGTATCTTTAATAGATTAGGTATTAATTACTGAACTAAGTGGCTGGTTGTCTCAATTGCTTTTTTCTCGTCAATCAGGGCAATTTTTATAATTCGAGAAAACTTATTAGCTACCTTAAAAATTTGATTTTGAGAATTCATGTATATAGCTCTATATATTCAGAGAGGCTAAACTGAACAGGAACATCTAGACAAACCATCCTGTCAGGCTTAAGAGAATGAATTACCTATTTTTGTTAGGAGAGGAGTAGGAAAAACTGAAATTAAATGAAGATAGAGCGACAGATAAAATTATTTGAAATACATGACAGCTTTTACCCAAAATCATTGTTTTTTTAAATCCTACCGGTAATAAAAGTAAAGTACACCAAAGCAGTAGGTAATACTCAATAAGATTAGGTTGTAGTATATTTATTCGTCAAAGCACCGTGTTAAATTGCTATTATGTAATTAGAGTATTTTACTAAAGTACTTCAAGGTTCTGCTTGAAAAGCAGAACTTTATACTTCAACATTTTTTAATTTAGAGATTCGTTGAAACTATATAAATATAAGTAAAGTAATATAAGTAAGTAAATATAAGTATATATAATATATATTTCGTTGAAATAAATATAAGTAGTATATCCGTAGTCTAGTCACCGTAACACAAGCTTAGCAGCTTACCACGGGGCTAGATGGCGCTGTGTGTTCGTCACAGGATTTATTTATTTATTTATTTATTTATATATATTTGTTTAACTTCTATTGTCCATTTACATGTGGGTCTTTCTCCCCTTTTTCCACCCTTCTCCGTTCCAGTGCTATTTGGAACCCCACCTGGGATAGTAGTCTAACTAGTCCCTTCATCTTATCATTTTAAGGTTCTAGGACTACTCTAGATGGCTTAGTCGCAAATTATCATAATCATAATTAGTCGCATAATTCTTAAAAAAGGCCAATAGCTAAAAAAATTCAATTCTCTAAATAGTTCTTAAAAATACCAATTGTTGAAAAGACTAATTACATTAAAGACAATTTTTGAAAAGGATAATTTAAAAAAAAACAATTCCTAAGAGTCTGTATCTACTTATCTATCTCTGTATCTCTATCTCTATCTCTGTCCTATCTCTGTATCTACTTAAATTGTCTTATACCACCTACAAAGTTAAAGTCAATGCAATAATGCAAAATACAACGAAGGTAGGTAGGTATAACCTATATACACATTTATAAACCCTGTTCGTTTTGGAAAGTCAGTACACAATGACACTTCTCTAAATGGAAATACTTAAGATGTAACAATTTCATATTGTTTAAAAATTATTTAAAAAAAAAAAACAAAAGATAATAATATTTTCAGAATCACAAAAGTTACTTATCAAAACATTCTTTACATTCTGTCACAATTTGCTTTTAACAAAAAGGTGAACATAACAAAACATGAAAATCTGAAAGTATTCATGAAATTTAAAATCAACCAAAAAGTAGATGAGAAGATGTCTGAAGTAGTAATGTGAGAGAGACAACACTATTTCAGTGAGTTCGGTTTGTGTGGGCTGAACTCGGTCCCTCCGGCTGCGCCAGAGCGCTTCTCTCGATACAACACTCGGGTGACTAAATATTAGAATTTCACATATTATAACCAAAGACCAATACCTAATAATTTATCTATGATATACCTTATCTGTGCTTTCTGAATATTTTCCATTAACTATTCGAAAAATTCATAATTCATTTATTGCGAATAACGGTACATTATAATTAGTGTCATAGGTACAGGAGGTTGATGGTTGAGGATGGCATGCAACATTTATTAATAGACCATAGACTAAAATATTTTTATTCTCAACTTAATCCGCGCTACCATGCTCGTTTGTCGTTGCTATGTCGTCCTTTTGTCGTTCGTAAAATAAAAAAAATACCCCGACTACTTTTAAAAACCACAGACAATTTAAAAAACTTCCTTTATTTTTTAGTTTGTTTTTCTAGGGCCTAATATTTAAATTTCTTTATATTTTGATACTATTAATTAGTCAATAATAGTCACATAATTGAGTTGTTTTTTTTTTTCGGTGAAACTCTGTTTGTGGATTTAGCTAATTCGAGTGAAAATTCTTCAGAAAAATCGTTGATTTGCCCGAAAACCTACAAAACCCATGGGCTTACTACTGATCCTCACACTTGTACAGGGGGAGTGTACCATGCACTCACGCACACAAACACAACCGGTCCCTCAGCACAGCCTCCTCTGAGACACGCACACCATCAACCCACCTTGTCTGTACGAACACAAGCACTCTCAGTTCACAACACAACCTCTTCTACTGCACTCACGCGCACTAAAAAAAGATAACGCGATCTATCGATCTTTTTTCAAATCCAAAAAACTTTACCTCCGTAGTCGTAGAGACTTGTCAACTATTGAACGCGTCGCAGAAACTGAGCGATTCCTCGTCGTTTACGACTTTGTTATTAATTTAACATGTCGTTTTAATTATATAAATACGAATGGGTGATAATCAATTTGTGTTTCGATCTCGTTCGGTTAATTTAATGTAAACAGATATTAATCATTCGTGACGTTTTTACGGTGCCGCGTATTGGTTGATGAGAGTTGCCGCTATGTTTTTTGTTGCCTGTTTGTGATATATCTAGTTGGATGGACTGAAGCGTGTGCGCTTTGGCTTGTGCTTTACTCGTTGATGGGACGAATAGAACGACTGATACCATTATGGAAAGGCACCAAAATGGTATGGATGTGTGGGTAGGTAAGGGTATATTTGATAAGTTTTTATTTTTATAGATTTAAGTTTAGGTATGTTTAATTTTCGTCTCGTACATCTAGTACTTTTGAAAATGGTTTTTTTGTTCTCTTTGTTGAGCTTTAAAAAGCGAATCGACGTCAAGAAATAAAAACGCTTTTGAATTGACAAAACAATTGTTTCCATTACTTATAAGAATCTATTCAAATCTTAAAAGATTAAAAGATCTTTGACTACTAAGTATGATTTTGTAATCATCATCACACTTAAAATTTAAGTTTTTTATAAAATAATAACGAGCGCTTTTTACGTTCCTTCTATCATATATTTTATTTTAGTTCATATTTCTAGTTTAACATTCTATGTTTGTGTATTTTAAATTACCTAAACCTTTATTAGTGATCTTAAAATTAAAGTAAATGAACTAAGTAATTTCTATAATAAAAATAATTTTCGTTTAATGATTTTTCTTCTTCTATATTTACGTTCATATATTTTTTTGACCCGCTGTTCCACCCGCCTTAGCACCGATCCCGTGGGAATATTGGGATAAAAAGTTGCCTATGTCTTAATCAACATCTCCAGCTATCGCATCTGCATAACAAGTTTTGTCACAATTGGTTTAATAGTTTTTGTGTGAAGGAGTTAAATCGTTTAATTATACTTACACACAAACTAGGTATCACATTTTAAATATTAGTAAGATATTTATGTTATCTTTTATTCAGTTTCATTAAATAAGTAAGTACTAAAACGTTTAACAAAACAATAAAAACCAGTTTTTAAATTTTATTATTTTAATTGTGAATTACTGCTTGATTCTTTTTTGATCTCGTCCTAAGAATCGCCAAGCTGACTCTTTACGTAGGTATTCCGATACGTAGGCCTGCGCAGTCGCTAGTCAGGCCGGACCTCACTACTCTCACCTTCTTATCTGGTATCTGGAACATCTTAAAAGCCATACGTTTTAGACGCAATCATTTTATATGATAACGTAGTGATCAAACGCGCTTCTGTAAATTAAACATCTGCCAAATACGCGTGAATATCGCCCTTAGGCGGAAAGGCAGCCCATTAGACCGCATTAGGTATTGAGTTTTTCTTTATAATTTGAGTAATTTATATTTTAATACAATATAGGTAGCTATAGTTTAACTCTATAGAAGACTACGAGGAACAAATAGATAGAATATATATCTCTGTTTCTGTAAATAAATACTTAAACTCGATAAACACTCAACTGAGCTCAATAAATACTTAATCGAATGTCTTTAAATTATTTTGAGTGAGATTCGAATGGAACACCAATATTGTTCGTATTACCACGGTTTACGTAATATTTAGTGCGGATAGGCACTGTTCCTATAATTTCATTGGTTTTCAAATGTTTTCCCAGAATCACATTGCGTTGATTCGAACTTTAAAATTTTAACACCGCTCACGCCGCGCATAATATCTTCTTTTATAAATGATAGATGAGCATTTGACCATCAACTCTGATGACAAGTGATGATATAGTCTAAGATGTATCACTCTTCTATTGAAGAATATGAGGATCATCCTGTGTGGCTGCACCGGTCTACGATCAGAACACGAACGAGTCCTCTTGGCGCTACGACCAGTGCACCGACACTTAGGCCGGTGGGTGGTTACAACAAACCAAAAGGGTTTGAAGAAACCCCTTTTGGTCGCCTATTACGACGGGCAGCGGATATTGTAGCCATATTCTTTTAGACCCGAACTACCCGACTAGAAGTGAAATTCTCTGACAGCTTCGCTGTTTCCCCAAACCTATAACCTTGAAGTCTTCAAATCTAGAGTGAATAGGTACCTTCTAGGTAAGCATCCTTCAACGTCAACCCCATCCTCGCTTCCCATCAGGTGAGATGAGACCAAATGCTAGCCTATTACGTATAAAAAAAAGACCCGAGCTACAACTAATAATAAAAATAATAAGTACCTACAAATAATAAAATAAATACCTAAATAGTCTACAGATGTGTGAAAAAGATTGCAGAGTTTCTAACACCCTTATACATTGTTGTAAAGTGACCAATAACAGAGTTTATTTATTTAAAAACATTTTATCCATCATACAAACTCTTCTCTATTTCCTCAGGGCAGGGTCGGGTGAATCAGCTAGGAGGCTTATTCATAAACGGTCGGCCGTTACCAAACCACATCCGACTGAAGATCGTCGAGATGGCAGCGGCGGGTGTCCGGCCCTGTGTCATTTCCCGCCAACTCAGAGTATCACATGGCTGCGTCTCTAAGATACTGAATAGATACCAGGTGAGGTCCAACTAATAAACTTTTTAAATTTACACTATTTGTTAACATATTTACATTTTACCGGGTCGAGTCCCCTCGAGACCATGATCATTGTAACATGATCGAAACGTCGGACAAGAAAATAAAAAATAGTACGCGATTAAGACCCGGTGAAATGTAAATATGATGTCCAACTACTGGCATCAGTTTATAATCATTTTACCAAAAAAAATGCGTAGTCACAGAGATAATTTTATCTTTTGAATAAAATTGCTTCTAGTACTGCAGCAAGACTGGATTTTCAAAAATTAACTTTATAAGAAGAAGAAGAAGATTATTGGGTCGTCTTACAAACTGAAATATATATATACTTATATGTATATACGCAACAAATCCAAAAAACCTCCACTTTTTTTTTAACTCGAATAAAAAGCCTCTTCTACATTTCGATTGCAAACTATATTAAACAAAATGATTATAAAATATAGGTAACACTAAGGTTACTGCTAAAAATAAAACGCTTAAACAAAACCCATAGCGTACAATCAAGCTCTATCAATAACCCTTTAAAGTACTCGCCCACTTCGCTAGCCAGTCGGACAATCGCTATTGATGGCAGACCAGCGAAGCCTGAAGGTTTCAATGTTGTACAATAACATCGATTGTTTCGGCCAGGAAGCGTTTCTCCACGGTGCCGGTTTGGGAGGCGGTACCTTTCGTTGCTACATAGTCAGCGATGCCTTCATAGTTAGCTCTTCGGAACTATAAACATTTGGCTAAAGTTATGTAGAAAATTGTTAGCGAAAACATATTTCGTAAGCAATTGTACCTTTGCTCGTAGTTAAATCAACGTTAAAGTCTATGAAGTTCTTTAAAAATCTCAAGAAACCGAAGGTGTGTCAATTCTAAAGAAATATCAAAATATGATCGCTTTTCCCGGGTCTATTTTGTGGGATAAAGTCAGTCAACATATATTTACACATTTTCCCGGGTCTTAATTGCGTGATTTTAACTTATTTAAATTTTCCTTACCTCGACGTTTTGATCATGTTACAATGATCTTGGTCTCGAGGGGAATTTGTAAATATAAGTTCCAATCGTGTTAATTTAAAATGTTTAATAATCAACATAGTCGAAACGTCGAGGTAGGCAAATTTTAATATGAACGTGTGCAAATCGTGAAAATTTTAAAGAAATAGAAGAAAATATACATCACGAATTCTTTGATAAAATGATCGGTGTTAATATAATGAATAAGTGAAATAATGTTTACAGTAAAAAAATGAAGAAAAAAGAGCAGAAAAAATAATTTCTGCCAAAAAAGCCTTTAATAAACTTTATCCTGTTTGACAAAAAAATAAGGGAACCGTCTCGGAGACGGACGCAAACTTAATTTACTAGAAAAGTAATTTTTAAAGGCTTTATTGTTTTATAAACAAATATTTTTCTTATATTAAGGATTTTGTTATTACTGAAATCTTTTATTTTAAAAAATGTTAAATATTTGTGATTTTCTTTAATCTTAATATTCTTGAAACAGAATATTTACTGGGTGATACTTGCGTTTTAAAATTAGTTAATTTATTGTTAAATGTACCGAGCTTTCGCTGACTTTACAGTTAGCTTTTTCAAGGTTGACCGAGATGTAGTTCGTATATTTTTAAAATAGACGAATTGGTTTTTTTCAAATTTTGTTTCATTTTGCAAAATCGCGAAAACCTAAGACAAACTTAATATTATTTTTAGGGTTTCGTAATCAACAAGAATCTCTTATAGTTTTCTCATGTTTGTCTGTCCGCGGTTTAACTCTGATACGCTAATACTAAAAAGCTATAATTTCACCTAAGTAAATATATTGATCACGGCAAGAAAACAGTGCATAAAAAAATACAAACGTTAGTTTTTAAGGGTACCTACCCACTACCCACTTGTATGATAGGGAATGATTTTTTTGGTTACCTACCCCATCGTGTGGGGTATTGTTAGATAGCTCTTTTGAAATAATTGTGGGTTTTCAAAATCAATTTTTCATTTTACGGTTCCGTTTTCGAAATATTGAGCTTTAAAATGCTAGTTTTTAGAGTTATGTGTATTACTCTCTAACAGCCAAATGGCTATACTTAGATACGGCATATCATATGTATTCACGATACTAGTGCATAAAGTTATTACAGCTGAGCTGTCTTTTCAAATTCACGAGAAATTATAAAATATAAAAAGTTAAATTTCGAACAAATTTCGTTGAAAATACATACTATGTAGGTAGGCGTTCGATGAAAAGACTTTCCAGATTGCAATCCCTGTTATTGGAAACTACGACACCCTACACTGCGCGCGTGGCCCAACAAGGCACGAACTTGTCCAATTTTGTTTTGTTAATAGATTTGTATTGGATTAACGTCAACACGAAGAATAAGAACAGATTTTTATTTAAGTGTTTATCTGTCAACTGTATGCACGCAGATAAAAGATAAGTTCCTAATTCGTATTTTTCTTATTTAGACAAGCTAATTTGGAGCTCTCCTCGCGGGGGCGAGTAAAGTATAGGTCCCATAGACCTTTGGTATCAGGCACAGGCGGTAGGCCGCAAAACCACGACAAAATATTTTTGCAGTAGGCAGGCAATATGATTTACCTTATTTATTTAAGCAGACCCCGGGCTCCCAAGAAGGATGTAACATCGCTCAGATGGTTAATATTATTTTGTAGTTAAGTGGAAAAATATTTTATTCATTTAGTTGCATTTCATTTACGTCTAGGAGACCGGATCTATTAGACCTGGAGTAATTGGAGGATCTAAACCAAGAGTCGCTACCCCAGAAGTCGAAACTCGAATAGAAGAACTGAAAAGGCAAAATCCAGGAATATTCTCATGGGAAATCAGAGAAAAATTAATAAAGGTAAAGTCGAAAATTCTATAGTCTAAAAATAAGACAGAATTTAAATTAAACTTCTTAGCATAAGATGCTTTAAATTTTCCTGACGAAGCTCTACGGCAATGAGGGCCTACAAGGAGATTTACAAACATTTTGTAGGCATGCAAAATGTCACTGAAGCAATGTGGAATTTTAATAAGCCTCATAACTTTTTTAAATAGAGCTTTTGCGAATGGTATTTCTTGTCTGTAGACGTCGGATGCCAACATTTTTAGAGTCCAAATATATGTAGTTTAAACAGTTTTATACTGATTTATTACATAAAACCGCTTTACTTTAATTTACTTTTTTTTCCAACTTTTTTTTTATTGGGTTTATTTCTGGTGCAGAGACGAAAGAGTTAGTCCGTTTAGAGGCTGGAAAGCGGCTTAAGGCTAAGTTCACATTTATATATTAGGTCGAATTTCATCATCATTACCTACTAGCAGTTTCACTGGCGTAAGTCCCGTTTCCGCGGAAATACCGGGATAAAAAGTAACCTATGTGTTGATCCAAATCTGGATACCAACCATTCCAAGTTCATCGTCCCTTCTAAACGTGTCAATTCAGCCATTACTCTATCTGTCCAAAACTGTTGCTTTAGGAAAATTTGAATGAGTGCCGTGTAAATTAATCTAATTCATAGTATCATCATTATACACCTTACTGGACTGATTCCTCATACCAATCTTAAGTACTCACATTAGGATGCTCCCTCACCGCGAATATCTGCGTGTAATGTAACGATACAGATTCGAGCTCGCTCCTTGTAATGATACAATCCAGATTTGGATCAAATATAATATAGAATATTATTAGTGTAATAGCTTATTACAACTTGTAACATCAATGCGCTTTACTTATAATAAAATGTTCCGTTACATGTGAATACTCGTCAGTCAGAAACGTAGTATTGTTATATAATGCCCAAAATCAAATCTATAATGTTACATTACAAATGAATGTCTGCGATGTGGGAGCACCTTAAGTTTCATGATCTTATAAATTAAATAATCTACTTACACACATTTCACACATTTTAAATCGTTCCCGGTTAACCGGTTCACAGTCAGACATTCCTAAGTCATTAAGAAGTATTGTCAGCAAGAGTTAAATGGACAATGTATGATTGCAGGAGGGCGTGTCAGATCCGCCCAGCATCTCGTCCATATCACGGCTGCTGCGAGGCGGCGCGAGAGACCCCGATGGCAAGAAAGATTATACCATTGACGGCATACTTGGTGGTGAGTGCATTTAGATCAACCTTTGAATTTAATCATTGTCATTTAATATATTCGAAATTTATTTCGTTAATTTCAATAGTTACAAAATAATATATTAAATCTAAATTGAACTATCCATAATTAAGAAAAAGAGTCATAAAAATAAATAATTATTAACTTACATAAAAACTTATTCAAATAAGCCATTATCGTTCCAGATGTAAAAGTGTATTAAAATGCTAGTACCTAACGATGCCATGTTGAATTACCTCTGCTTCAGGAACGATTCAAATTTAGAAAATACCATTAAAGAAATAATAAAGTATTCTTTTATTCAATATTCTTTACAGCCTTATAGTATTTAGATATTCATAAACGATAAAACAGTTTTTTAATTCGATCTTCTATTAATACTCAAAAGCAATATTCTAAACATTACTACAATACCCGACAGAAAAAAAATCAATAAATCCTGATAAATCCGTATCTTTAAACTAACGAAAGTTCAGTCTAACTTCCGACACGGAACGCCGGCATTGCACAACAAACACCATCAAACACTCGAACCGTTTTGCAACCGCCGCAACCTGTCAAAGCTTTCTCACGAGAGTCAAAAAATCAATTTCCGCACACAAATCTTACATCGTCATTGTTGCCATTTGAAATATTGGCCGGGCTAAAGAGTCGGCGCGTTTGGCGGGTTGAGGTAAAACGACAAAATAGTGGACCGACAAAGTTTACCGCCGACGACGCCCGCAGTGAGCATCGATAGTGCTGAAATAGCGACAATTGAGGTACAATCGCTACAAACATGTTGTTGTGCCTCTTCTTATTGTTGCTATTCGTGTATTTTGTCAGTACGTTTAATTGTCCTTTGTAACTTGAGTTACCGCTCCGCCACAACACCCAGACTCAAATGTTTTATTGCAAATCCTTTTTACTTGATGAGATCGTGCGGTTTTTATGGCTTGCTATAAAATAGTCTGTTTGATTGCCTTCATTAAATCTGGAAGGTAGCTAAATACTTATATGCGCAATAGAATAATGCATTTATTATGTCCAAAGATCACAAATGCCGTCTTATTTATAGGCAATAAATCTAATTATATCATCAGCTATAGCTTCTTAGTAATTATTAGAAACCACATTTAACTTAGATACTATTAAGTTAATAGAAGTAAATTTATTTTAACTAGCTGTACCTCGCCGTTTCACCCACTTAAGTCTATATCCTCCGAGAATAAAGTTGCCTATATGTTAATCCAATCGGTTAAGAAAAACAAACATAATTATAAACTTCGCATTTATAATATTACTAGCTGCGCCTCGCGGTTCTACCCGCGTAAGTCCCGTTCTCGCGGGAATATCGCGATACGGTTTTTGCGGGAATGTGTAACAAACATACATACATACATACATAATCCACTTTTTTATGTATTTATAGTCAAATACTTTTTTTAAACCAAGCAGCTTTGAACTTTAAAAATTAGATAATGTAACTTCATAAAGGTTAACAACTGAAGAAGAAAGTTACGATATTTACCTAACAAAAGCGCTTTACTATTTAAAATTTCAAAATCACTGTGCAAAGCTTTGAAATTCCTCAAGCCATTACATACAAGTTATTTAGGTACCTAGCGCGTACTTTTACAGCCTACAGTGGAGTTGAACAGAACAAAGCAACGCGATAAAATCTAGCATTTGTTTAATAACATCTGTCGTTAGAATCAGCTAATGTATGGTGGGCTGGGGCGATTAGTGTACCCACCGCGCAGCGCGTAAGTAAGTAATCACACACATACAACTCTACTTGAAATTGGATTGTATAACGACTTCTATTCTGAGAAGCTAAGATAAACAACATTATGAACGGTATTTTATTATTAGTTACCTAAATTTACTTCTTCTTCCTAACCTTCTTCGGGGTCATTCCTTCCTGACGCCAAACATCCTTGGGACTAGTTTACCCATCACAACGTGGGAGAAATTCAGGTTCACTAATCTCCTCCAGATCCCTTATTCGCCTTTTACACCCATGGAAAGAGAGAGAGTAACCCTATTCTATGCCAGGCCTGCATAGAACTTATTATTTTATTTGAATTCTTATCGATGTGCAAAAACCTACCCAAACGTTCGCCCATCGAAGTAAAGAAGTAGCAGTTTCCAGTATCTTTAAAAAAACAGACAACTCTCAGTTACAATTTTATTATATTGTTTATACTTATAGATAAATAATATATTGCAGACCCTAAATAATCAAAAAGTCAATGATTTGACTGACCAAGCTTACTATTTTCAATCCTATAAATTAACCAACATCATATAAATAAACCAGATGACAAGAGCACGAAATTCTTTGAATGCATCACCACGCGTCTCATTAAAGGTAATTTTGTCTCAAGTCATCACATTATTGAATAAAGGCCCTCCCAAGCAGGCGTCATTGGTGTTATGGTATTACACAACGGTCCGGAAGTACCAGTTTAAACCTACAAAGAAGTTAGGCGGAGTTAGAGTGAATAGGGTAACAAGCTTAGCTAGCCTTTATAAGTGACCTGACCTATGCAGGATTTCTGATTAGAACCTTGTTTAAATTTAGTTAATGCTATTCTTTCATTGCTTATAATATTTTGATATTCAGAAAACTATTAAGAAAAAATCAATTTATGTGTTCTATGAACATAACGTTTAGGGTAAAGGAAAACATCATGGGAAAACTGACATGTCTTAAGAATTACCACAGTCCAAAAGCGCCAAACTGGAGTAGAGGTCCTGTAAGGGGTGCTTAACAGTTCCAAGATGAATTCCTCAAAAATAGGCAGCATAAATACTTGTCACCGCTGGTGGGAATCGAACTCGCAACCGTCAGCGGCGCAGTTTGTATTCCCACGACGCAGTACAGATGAAGGGATGAAAAAAGGATTATGGTCAGGTTTCCGACGAAAATTAGTTAACATGCCAACACTTATAGAATAATACGATAACTTAGCCGGAAACCTTTTAATTGGCTTTCCTTTTTACAGTGTTTTACATGTCTTTGTTTTTAGCTGTTAGGTTTCCAAATAATTAAATAAACTTTTGAGTACTATTAAGACTACAAAAAGCATAAATGAATCACAGCTCACATGAGACTCTTTAGACTAAGTTAGTATGGTTGCAAAAGTAAAGATCATACAGCCGAATACTGAAACGTCATTTAACATTTGCGAGGTACTTAAATTATTGAGCAGCTTCTAAATTCAAAATTAGTATGGCAATTTTTGAGTTTGAGAGCTGCTTCTGTGTTTAAGTGTTTCTTAAATGTTGAGTAACCTTTCTGTATTTGGCCAATAGTCACCTATATTTAATAGAAGCTAGTATAACTTTAGAGGAGAAAAAAGCATAGTCACCTACAAGTAAATTAAGATGTTTTAATTACTTTTAAAATATACACCGTTTGACAATAATCCTTTTTCCCCTGTACTCTTCAGATGATATCAATATCGGTACCAACTTAGCTACATCCTAGAATAAACCTTTTCCGAGATTGTTAGTTAATAATATTGATATAACAGTGTCCCTGGATTAACATTGACTATAAATAGCACAATAGGAATACATTTCTATTATTCTGAATTTACTAATCGGCATTGGCGAAACGTTAACATTTAGTAGAGCTTATATTATTATTTTCAGTTTTCCTCTAATAGATGTTCCTATATTGGAAATCACAAAGGGAACGAAAATAGAAAACAAATCCTAATCGAATAGCTTTGAACGGCTACGTGATATAGATCTTTGATATCGGCTAAGAAATATTTATTTAATCACAAAAAGTAGCTTTAATCTTCTGAATTGAAGTAAATGTTGCTTCTTTAGGTATTATGACTTCTATTCAGTCTTGAAATAACCAACTGCCTTTTAATATCTCGATTTAATAATAAAAAACACATAAACGTCATTGTAAAACATACATGTGTTCGTTCCATACGTAAATCACAATTACTTATAAAAACTAAACGATGACAAAACGATGTTAATCTTGAACGTATCAGATAAAATTTGGAAACAAGCCCCGTGAGCACACGCCCACGATATACGGGACGTGCTAATCCGGCCATCTGTTACCATCGAAATGAACCGCTGAAACAAAGGCCGAACCGACCGATTTAATGAACCCCGAATATGAAGGTGTTAAACCGCCGCCGTTCTTTCAACTTCCAAATTATGAGTTTTGAACTGTGCCGGCGGTCTTCACGGGGTCACATTTCGGCAATCGCAAAAGTTTCACATCCCACTCTCTCACGAGAACTACCCCATAAACCTCTCGCTCCTCGCCACATAAAACCTTGAAGGGATCCGCTTTAATACTTGTGTAATGAACTTTACGACTACGTTTTAGAGCTCGGATTCTTGAGTTTTTGATTTGTGTTCAAACTCATATGTTATGATCGGGATAAAAAAGACTAAATAAATCTGTCCCTGTCTAACTGCCAGCCGGAGAATTTGAGCAATGTAAATCATTTTATTACAATGACTTGTTTTTTATTTGGTGTCGCTGCCTTTGTGGTCGGATATGGTGCTTGTGGCATAATGGATACTCTTAAGTTGTGGCGTGTGATACACGATTTCCGTAATTGTAGGATTAAGGATATTTCTTGATTCTGTTTTGTCTATTACTTATATTAATTTCGAATTATTCAACGTTGGACTTTGAACATTATCAATAAAAACCTTTCCAACTATTTGATAATAAAAAGAGAAATGATTAATAATAAATAAGTAATTTATTTTAGGGAAATAGGTATGGCTCCATAAAATATATTTGAAAGCACCCATTAAAAATTATAGAGCAACTATAAATTGGAATACAGCCTGATATAGAATGGACAGGTAACAAATTGAATTTAATCTACCTCGTTGGTGAATCACGCTTACATTATAAATGTCGTAAATTCAAATCGCGACACCAAAATATTGAATGGTGCCAAAATGTCACCCGAAGAGTAAAGAGACCGACAAAGACGCCGCCGCTTTGGGTGTTCTTATTCCACGCCACGCTGAGCCCCTATTTTTTCATCTCATTCAATTTTGACTTCTTTCAAAAGGCTATTAATATAAGCCACATTTTTTAAGATCAGTTTTAAGGCCAAAGTCATGCATTGTTGGGGCAGTTTTTTAATCTGTTTCCGTAGGATACCGCTACCGATTTATAAATGAGATCGGTCTGAACCCGACGGATTTGATTTAGTCGAATTAAAACATGATGTGGGTTTATACAAAAAACATTCGGCTAATAAATAACGCGTGTTACAAAAAACAGATGAAGACAAATTGCAGTAATATCATGTCAAATAAATTATAATTTCTGACGATCAAAGATTTTATTAGTTAATTGAGGAATGCCTACCTAACTATTAAAATATTTAGATAAAATTAACAATATAAATACTACGTAGCGAAATAGATAGAAATTTACATACCTTTCTGCTTGTGAACCTTTTAGTATTATCAAGTCCTGTTTGTTCATATCTTGTTTATTGTATCAAATAAGTATTCAATCCATAATGAATACATTTTGTATCTTACAGGGCGAGGTTCAGACTCTTCGGATATAGAATCTGAACCAGGTTTGACCCTAAAAAGGAAGCAGCGTCGTTCCCGCACCACGTTCACAGGCGAACAGCTTGATGCTCTGGAAAGGGCCTTTCATAGGACGCAATACCCTGACGTTTACACTAGAGAAGAACTTGCGTTGCAGACTGGTCTAACCGAAGCAAGAATTCAGGTAATATATTTTTCAACATTGTTCCTATTAGTATTTCATGTCATGAGTATCTGTTTAAATTCATATTGGAAAATTGTTTTTCCAGGTTTGGTTCTCTAATAGAAGAGCACGCTTAAGAAAACAAACAGGATCGAACTCAGCACCGAGTCTTTCCAGTTATTCGACTTTACCAATCCCCCAAATTCCCTGTCCATATCCAACAGGAGAGATTCCTCTACCTCAGCATCACCCGCAACATCCGGATTCATGGCATCATCAAAAATACGCTAATTACAACCAACTGATGGCTCAATCTCAACATTTAAATCAAGCTTTTCAGAATGCTGCGTTTCCCAGCACATCAGGGTCGACATTCAGTCATCTTGTCGGCGGCTCTAACGGGTCTCATAGTCAACTGATCGATCCAGGAGTGTCTAGAAACGATTACTCCAGATACCCAAACAATGATATCTATAGTAAACCACCCTTAAGTTACATTTCCAAAGAGACTGAAACAGGAAATAAAGTCGCTGATGAGGCTATTGAACCTAGAGAAGAACCTTTTGCGAAAACTTCTACAGATGAATATAAAACGTTACCGGATTCTGATTATACTAAAGTACCTGCTGACTACTCTAAAATTCCAACTGATCCAACTACTAATTCTAATTGGAGTCCTTCTCACAACTCCTTGAACATGAGTCTAGCTGGTATCTCCAGTGAGTACAAATACATGAATGATCCATATTCCTTTCCTAATGTAGCCGATCCTCTTGCTCATCATAACTATCCTAATCCTTCAAACGCATCCAATAAGTACTGGATTTGACAAAAAATTAGTTTCATTAAAGTATTAATACATTATTTAGATTTCTTTATTATAGATTTATTGTTAATTTTATTTTATTTATATTTAGTGTTCGTAGTGTACCTAACTAATGTTGATTGTGAGATACCTCTAATTTGCATTCCACTTAAAATTACCAAACATTTGTATAAAGTTACTAAGAGAGTCATTAGAATAAATGTATTTTTAAATATGATCGTGTACTAATTTTTTCGTATTTTTGAGAAGTTTTTTACAACCTGATTCATTTATTTATTTGTTAATAAAAGGGTTGAGTTTAAATAAACCTCTTAAGTGGAGCTTGAGCTATAGAGTCGAATGTCAGGAATTAATTATTTACTTTTTATTGAATTAGATAGACTCGTTGTGGTGCTATTTAAGGGGATTCCTTACAAATATCCATTGAGCATTGAATTTTGTAACAAAAATATTTTATTTCTGAATACAAATCTATAATTTAATTAATTATCCCTTCTTATGTCTTCTTTCATATTTAAGAGCTTTCTTAATTAATTTTTCCTCTGCTTTTAATTTATGTTTTGCTATTTTATCTGCTTCTTTCCATGATTTTTTCTCTTGTTTGCGTTTCCATTTGTCATGTTTTATTTTTTCTTTAATGAATCTTTTCATGTCTCTGTCTGTTATCCAGTCGATAGTATCGGCATTGGGTGGAGTAAATTGATCACGACCCATATCTGACGAAAAACGATGTAGTGTTTTTGTATCATCCGCTACATGGGAACACCGTATAGTAAGCCACGTTGAAACCTGGGGATCGAAAATAAAGCTGAAATCTATAGTCCGTACTTTGACTTTTCTAAGCAAAAAAATCGCCTTAAGACAATTTTTTGTGTTTATAAAGCGATCTTCGCAACTATACAAAGTCGCTTTAATATTTAGAATATTAATCAATCAAAAATAATGATCTAAACTATGCTTCTCTGTTGTGACATTTAAGTTTTTTTTATTTTATTTGTGTAGGTATTACAAAATGAATTTTGTCTATAAATTCCAATTCAAAGTTTATGCTTAGCTTTTACTAAGCTTAGTCTGAGCAAAGTCAAAGTACGCTCTATAGATTTCAGCCTACACGTGGTTTAGTGAAACTTCAAAGTTCAACTAAATGTGGCTATAGACTGCCCTGCAGGTTAAATTAATTTTATTGTTTATCTACAACAACACGTTTATAAGTAATTTTTGTCATTACACTGAAAACAATCTATTATTAGGCATGAAATGAACTATTATTAGGTAAAAAATGATATTGATTACAGTGTATATGTAGGTAGGTATACTTACAATAAATAATAACAAGCAAATTATTCTCATTTAAAAAAAATACTGAATAGAAAGAACACAAACGAACGGTTCTTGAATAAAAACCCTATTAAATCAAATACATTTGCTAACAAGACTTTATACTGTACCAGATAAAATCAATTAAAACACAATTAGTGACAATAGCTGACTTCTTCGACCGCGACATCTACAAAGATGAAGTAGCACTGAAGGTGTGTATGTATTATTATTTAAGAAAAATATCATTTTGACGCTTACTAGGTCCAACCCTCGTTTTAACATTTCTGCTCTTAGTAAAATCGTAGGCGTCATTCACAAAAACACGAACCGAGGCTGTGACTCAAAACCTTTTGTCAGGCGCCTAGCAAAGGACTAAATATTTAAATGTTCTATTTAACTTTTTCTGGTCTTAAAGGATCATTATTCACCAATAAGAGAGTGGGAATTATAAAAATATGGAAATTATTTAAAGTGTAAATCGTTAATGATCAAATGGCATTAAAATCCAACATAAATGACCCGTTCATTTTCTGAAACCCATTTACCAACCTGAAACCTCATAAAATAATGCTCGTATAAAATAAGCACATATTTATTTCTGCCCGTAATCAGCATAGACAAAGGTAGGATTGCTATAATATGTGTTCAAAAGTGATTCAAATCAAAGTCGTATAAAAATCGACACAGAATAAAAATAAATACTGCTGACCTAATCATCATCATCGACGACTTCTGTGGCGCCTTGTGCAAATGGACGACTGCAATACGGAAGGTAGCGGGTTCGATTCCCGCCGGGTGCAAATATTTCTGCTCAAAAATAAATATTTGTATCTGGTCTGGGTGTCTTTCTAAATATCTTGAGTATGTACCTATTTACAAAAAAAGTATAAAATGTAGTATATCCGTTGTCTAGTACCTATAGTACAAGCCAAGTGCTTAGTTTGGGGCTAGATTGCGCAGTCTGTAATGTCGTGCAATATTTATTTTTATTTATATCCAAATCCCCCAATCATCTATCTATATATATATTCTATATACTTATAATAAAGGAAGAGAGGACAAAAGTCTGTACTTGGAAGTAAATAAAAAAAAAGTTGTTTAGAGGACTTAGGAATAGTAGTAGAACTCAGTTATATAATTTTTAAAATTCATGTCTGTCTGTTTCTCTGTTTCAATTAAAAACTACTTATCCGATTGAAATCTGGTTCAATATTGGATAGCTCTATTTTCGAGGAACGTCGTGTCATACTTTGCATTGCAATCCAATTAGTAGAACTCGAGGAATGAACGAAAAAGTGCAACCGCTCGAGATACGCTCGGCCGCCCGCGTTCTTGTTTTACACTTCCGCGAGTGAAATCGCGGGGCACATCTAGTCAAAAATAATGATATAGGAAAGCGAATAATCCCTGTTGTGTTTCATATTACTTCATATACAAGGCCGCCCCTGTGTGCGAAGTGTGCGGCGCACACAGGTGCTGAGATAATAAGGACGATCTACTCGATTTAAACGACCTAACTAGCATTTCTCATTTCGAAATTTGACCATGTTCAAATTTCAAAATATTTGTACACAGTTCAAAGCATGAACTATGAATCCTTGATGAAAGCATTTATGGATATCATTTGACACGATTGTCTTTTTATGGTCCAATTAAATATTTTTAATTAAAATATACATTTAACGCACAAGTTTGTTTCCAGAATTTGATTTTTATCAGTAACACTATCGATCGGTATAATAATATAGGTTGTTTATTTTTTTGCAAAAAGACAAGGTTCGATTCCTGGTCAATTTCTTTTTCGATCGAAATTTTCGATTCGATCAATTTTTCTAAAATCGAAAAACGTCATTTTAGTTGCTGTCAAAATCGGGGACGCAACTTCTTTCTATCTCCTTCCATCTCCTTGCTATCGGATAGAGTTTAGGATATCCTCTTGGAAGCCCATCAAAATGGTTCAGCCTGTATATTTTAATAAATTCTGTCTCATTTAAGAAAATTTTATTGCCTTATAGTCATGCATTAAACGTATAACTGCTTTTTAATTTATGTATCTCTAAGGTATTCCATACCAAAGTGTAAAATGATAACCGTTTTTAGTAAGCATTTATCCTAAAAATGTAAAACAATCCAAAAATATTATATAATAGCCTTTTAGTCTAGCATTTTTAAGCAATGGTTTTTTTAGTATTTGCTATATAACTTTTTCCTAAAATTATTTTCAGAACATATCGATACAGATTTTTTTTAAGTAAAATGGTTAAATAGGTTATTGGCGGCTAAGGGCACTTAGCCGCTTTTTTATCGTACGGCAGAAAAGAACACTAACACTTTGCGTCGCACAGTCGGGGAAAAAAGAGGCGCTTCATGGGTTTCGCACACAGTGTTCTTATACATGACTAGCTTCTGTTCACAGGAAACAGGATAAGGATAGAATGAGGATAGTATTAGGATTATCCCGCTTTCTACTGTATGTGTACAAATTTTCATAAAATATTCATACATTTTGAACTACCAAAACATAAGGATGAAATTTAAAAACTTTTTCCTAGGATACCTTACCTACACATTACAAAGAACGCACTGTTCAAATTGCAAGTCTCTTGAACCACCGATTGTGGCTGTACGTTGATATAATACCTATCTATTTATTAGTCATTAAGTCAGTCAGGACAATGATGTTTTAATGCTTAGATCATTATTGCATTTCTAGTAGGAAATATTTATTTGTAATATAAAGTTGAAATAAATAATGGATGTTTGAGCTCATTATGTTTATTCAAATAAGTAAATGACCTCATAGTGACTAGTTTATTTTTAACGATTAATCAAAGATGCCTGAAAAGCCATGCCTTCTTCTTTCAGGATTGCCGTAACGACCGTCAAATTCTCCACTTACTGGTCCATGGTGATGATGTCTATGGTCATTACGCCCAGATTCTCCACTGCGATCAAACTCACCGCTGTGGCCATATCGGTCACCACCATGCCAACCACCATGACCTCGACTACCAGACAATGCATTGAATCCTTCTTTAAAAGCGCTCAAAATTCCTTTTACTCCATGTTCGGCTAAGTCAGCCCCCGCATGAACCACATCAGCTGCACCTTCTGCTACACCAGCTCCGACCTCAGCAGCGGCACCTATTAAATGTTTTCCTACATGAGCAGCTTCGCCTACACCAGCTTCTATTATATCAGATCCAGCTTCCGCAACAATATGGGCAGCATCACCCACGACTTTAGCACCAACGGCAGCTGTATCCAAAGCAGCGTTTGCTGCTGTTTCTGCTACATCCACACCGACGTGAACGACGTCAGCAGCACCTTCCGCTACACCAGCACCCACCTCAGCAGCGGTGTCTAACAAATGTTTTCCAACATGAGCAGCGCCTCCTAAACCAGCTTCTATTACATCAGATCCAGCTTCTGCAACAATATGGGCAGCATCACCCACGGCTTCAGCGCCAACGGCAGCTGTATCCAAAGCAGCGTTTGCTGCAGTTTCTACTACATCCACACCGACGTGAACGACGTCAGCAGCACCTTCCGCTACACCAGCACCCACCTCAGCAGCTGTGTCTATTAAATGTTTTCCAACATGAGCAGCGCCCCCTAAACCAGCTTCTAATACATCAGATCCTGCTTCCGCAACAATATGGGCAGCATCACCCACGGCTTCAACACCACCTGCAGCTGTATCTAAAGCTGCATTCGCTGCAGTTCCTGCTACATCCACTCCAACATGAATGACATCAGCTGCTCCTTCCACTACGCCTGCACCCACCTCAGCAGCGGTATTCAGTGTACCCTTGCCTACGTCTGCAGCCACCTCTAGCCCTGTTATAATTGCGTCTGTTTTAGCCTTTTCGATCGCCCGTGCTCCTTCAACTAATGCACCAGCCCCAGCTTTGGCGGCGTCTAGAGCTACGCCCACTCCTCCTTCTACTGGTAAACTGCTAGTTAAAGTCCATGTTGTAACCTGTAATAAAACAAAATTCATACCTTGATGTCCCAGTAATTTTGTTTAAGTTAATTGATAATATAAGACACAAAAATGGTAATGTTTAACAAGTTTTGAGTGTATTAAAATTTAAAATATTATAGTGAATTATAAATGTGGTCCAGTACCGATCTCTAACCTACATAGTTTAGTCAATTGTATTTAGGTATTTAATGAGAGGAGATCATTGGCCAAGCTGAACCTGTCGGATCTTAAACGGTCATGCGGGTTAAACGACGCTTGGCACGGTCATTAGTTAGATGGTTAACCGAAAATTTATCTGGCGAAAAATCATTTCTCAATCTCCTCCGTGCTTCGGAAGGCACGTTAAGCAGTTTGTCCCGTTTGTTATCTCTGATAGCAGTCATTAATTAATTAATTTTATCAATTTCAAATATTAAAATAGTTTATTTCGTTTAGATTTTGTACAACAATAAATGCACATGATCATTTGGCTACACGTCTTAGGTGTAATGATTTTAGTGTGGCTTAATCGGAACGCACCCTCCGATGAATAAGAATAAGAATAAGAAGATTTTATTGTTCAAACTATGTAGGTACATTGGTCTTAAATATGTAGGTACTATATTAGTGCACAGTCTACTCATTTCGAGCATACAATAATGTAGTATAAAATTACATTAGGTACTTAAATTTATGTAAGAAATCCAATATTTATACCAGCACAACAATATTTGGTATTTATTTTTCATTATGGTCAAAATACTCAGATAGGTTATAAAAGACCTTGCTGATTAACCAAGACTTTAGTTTTTTTTGGAAAAGGGGACTATTAAGTATTTTTAAATTTACAGGTAAATAATTATAAATTTTTATAGCTGTGTAAAAGGAACTCTTATAAAATAAATTGTTATTAACTTGGGGTATGACTATGTTATATGTATGCTTGTTACGTTGACTTTCAGATCTAGATGAGGTAATACTAAAGAAATAATCTTGGTTATTTTTGACGAATAGACATATTTATAAAATATATATAGATATCAAGGTTAGGAATTTTTCTTTTTTAAATACACTACGTAATGACTCTCTATCTTGCATGTTGTACACATATTGCTTATAAGCCCACAGCTGGGCAAAGACATATTTATCTATGATATCTTAATGAAAAATATCCATGGACATGATTATTGATTGGTCATGTTTAAATTTTAAATATCTGTGTTATGACCATTAAATTTAACACATGATCATCAAAAAGACAAAAACCCCATGAGTTTCTTGTAGTTTCTTCCTATCGAAGGACGCGTTACGAAACCAAACTAAATTTAAAGTTATAAGACGCTTCAAGGTAATCATGTACACGTATTGTGTATAAATTTTAGTGAAATAAAGTATCTTTAAATTTTTGACTGTAACCTTTTATCACTTAGGATTCAAAAAATACTTAGTAAAAGAATAAAACTTACACTGTATACTAAGCAAATTATAAATATCTTCATATTGTCACTGTTAATAAAATTATACTTTGCACGAAAAGGGCAAGCCACTCTTAAAACAAGCAATGAATTGAAATAATACTTAAAGTACTGACCACACACTTTATATACCCACTATTACCCACCTGTTTGGTGAATTAGAAGTCATTAGTGGTTATTGATAACATTTAGTAAGTAGTTAATATTTCTATTGATTGGAAGATTTTTAACGCCGCGTCGTGCTCCGTTACACTAAGAAATTCACCCTTGAAGAATAATAAAAGAAATGGGAAAAATTGTAGCTTATTTTGTATAAGGTTCGTTTGACATTACCTACCTATTTGTCAAGATGAAAAATTGTAGCTTATTTTGTATAAGGTTCGTTCGACATTACCTACCTATTTGTGAAGATGAAAAATTGTAGCTTATTTTGTATAAGGTTCATTTGACATTACCTACCTATTTGTGAAGATGAAAAATTGTAGCTTATTTTGTATAAGGTTCGTTTGACATTACCTACCTATTTGTGAAGGTGGATGGAACAATCACCACCAACTTGCTGGTCTGTCTCCTAGAAAACAACCAAAAGTAAGACATTCACTGCACTCAGAGAAGTTATTCGTTCATTTGCTCATCATTCCGAAGATTATTATCAGATTTTCTCAAAAGTTTAATAGTACCAACAATTCCAAAGTAAAAAAATAACCATAAATCAATCGGCTGAGCCATCTTCAAGTAGGTAGAGTAGACACAACAAACAGTAGAATCTACAGAACACACATGAAAAACTTAAAAAAACTAAATAAATATTGTACTAAATAGGCAGTATTATCGAGCGAACTCGATTAATTCCAGGCAACCCTATGTTAGAGAGGGATTTGTTTAAAAAAGCTATAAGACTGACTGCATCGCAATTTAATGATAGTTTTGTCATTAGGTACATATCGAAATGATTAAACAGAAATGTTTTCAATTTCAGTTTCAGTCGACGACGTTGTGTAAACTGTCATAATGTTTAACTTTGATTATAATTTTAATGTAGATATGTCGTAAACCTAATAAAGATAAAAGTACTACTCTTATCAATGTGAGATAAATATTAATTAAACTGCGTGATATAATAGGGTAAGCTATTTGGAATGACGATAATGGAACCCTAGCAGACTGTCGGTAAAAGATCTAAGTTGGTTATTGAGATGTTAAATATAAGTTAAAGTTAAACTGTGGTCTCCGCAATTAGCCTTACTATTTGGCCTTTGTGCGTGATTTTAAACCGCGGGTTTCCTCACGATGTTTCCCTTCACCGTGCGATGTTAACAGCGCAAATACATTTTTTCTAAAGAAAAAGACATTGGTGCGCGGCCGGGCTTCGAAACCACAAGCTTCGGAATGAAAGTAGGGGTATCTTCCACTCGACCGACACCGAGATGTTATATAATAATATTACGTAATACAGCGATGTTATCTTAAACATTTTCCATGTTTCTTTTACGCGGAATAAAATGTATAAAAAGCCGCTGCTGAGCTGACAATATTGTTACGTCTGTCGTTAAAATCTTTCTACCTGAGGTTTCAACAAACAATAATTAAAAAACAATTACTGCTCGTGTTAATATGGAGTCTATGTATGACGCTTAAACCGTTTAAAAGTATCATTGAATTTCAGGTAACGTTACTTCAGTGGTTAAATCTCATTCACTGCATGGCTATAGTTAAGGTGAGATAATAGATAAACAATGGTGGCCATTATGATGTCACCGAATCCTAATATACTTAGCTAAATTCGAGCTAAAAATTCCTAAAATTAAGTTTAGACATTATTCCTATTTTCTTGGTGCCATCCTAAATATTAGATTGACAGCTCCAAAGACCCCTGCGGACTCACGCCGAGAACCTCCAAGAACACCCGAGAAGCTTGAATATGAGGAGTTTCTCGCCTTCTCGTTCTCGCGTTCACCTGTTCTCCGTTTGGTGTCGGTATTTTTAGCCGATACCAAGGATTTCTCGGGATGACGATTGAGACAAATGTGAGTGCGGATAATAATAATAAGCCCGCAGGGCACCTTGAGGCGAGGTGTCGGGGAGTAGCGACCCCGCGGGTTCCCGAGTGCTCCAGGGGGAAGTCACCGTTCCTCACCTCTGGCTTGCCTTAGTTGGCTGGTCGGAGTGAACACTGACGAGGAAGCGGTCCCCCGCCTTTGGCTTGCCTTCACCGGCCGGTCAGAGTGGAGTCGCGAGAGCAGAAATGCTCGGAGGATGGACGCCTCACGTCAGTGATGAGTTGGCCCGCTCCACAGGATCTCGACCTAGGATGGTTTAAAATCCAGTGAGGTCCCTCCATCCTTCAGCCTCTCACGCCCCTGTTGCCCCCTGGCTGTAATTTGCTCGGCTTATTTAGGGTGGCCCAGTTTGTGAGTTGGCGAGTCTCCGTCTGCCATTTTTACGTGTTTGTTGAACATTGTGACGGCAGGCGCCATATTCCCCATAGTTCCCCCCAGTACCCGATCCACTACCAACCCATTTCCATAGCCCAAGTAGTTTTCACCCGTAGTTTATTCATAGTTCTATCCGACCCGAGGGTTGTCTTTGGCTGCATTTTATAGTGCAGACAGGGATAATCGCCGGTTTGGTGTCCATCTCAAATTTTGAAATTAAATGTTACTAAAACGGGCCTCTGCGTGTTGGCTTCGGCCCCACGCACGCCTTCCAAAGGTCCGGGTGCTCCATAGCCCCGAGAATCCAAAATGGTAACAACAAATAATAATAATAATAATTTTTATTTCAGATAAAGAATCCATATGTTACAATTACTATACTTAAATCAAATTAAATTAAATTATTTAAATAATAATAATAATAATATTTAAATTATAATAGCATGTTCTATCAAATTACAAGGTTATAATTGGTCACTGGTCCCGTTAGAGATGGACGACTTCTCCCCTAACCCGATCTGGCATCATTTTAGAATTTCTGAACTAAAATTTAGGTTTAGTTTAGTTTAGGTATATGAACAACATAATTGCTACCAACGCATATTAAACAATACGTCTCACCAAAGAAGCTGTTATATTTCAGTTGTGTCTTGTCATCTCGATGTTTATTCGGCGACAATAAAGCTTTCTGAGTTGTTTTTATGTAATTGCATCTTTTAGTAATGGCAATTCTAAGTGAACCCGAGGAAATCAAGGTAAAGCAAGGCAAATTTTGAAAATTCATTTTTTTCTCTAAAGTAAAAGTCCCCAAGTAAAATAGGAATAAGGCCGGACGAAGAAGAAGAAAAAGATTTTTTTCTCTAAAGTTTTATTAACAAGCATTTTTTTAAATAAAGGCAACTAAAGTTTCCCGGTAAATATTGTGTTTTATTATGCAAAAAGTTATTTATGTATATAATTAAATATAATTTTCTATGCCTTCGGACGGTTTTCAATCTTGACCATTGAACTACTTTAATCCGTGGCGGTTTAGTGGCATAGTTTGATGGCAAATTTTTTTTGGTTTGACGTCTTGTTACGATTGGTAAATAAACCCAACTGCAATATGACATTTTATAGAACTTTCAAACAAGTTCGTTTTAAAACTTCATAGGCCTATACCTCCGAAAACTCTCCGGACTCCATAGTGTAGTGAGATGAAGTGATGAGTGTTTCAATCCATAAAATGCTGGTAATCTTGTGGAGAACAACATATGGCAGGTGGTGTGCTTTATAGTTTGCAGTTATTCATTTAACACACTGTAAGTAAGCTTGAAATCTATTTTTTAAATAAAATATTGTATGAGCTCAAAATTTGTAGTGTTTTCGGTTTTAACACCTACCCGCGAATTCCTATGCAAAGGCCCATAAATGTATTTAAGTTCTTCTTTGTCATTTTTTCTACAACACAGGTAAGAATGATGGACCATAATGAAGTTTAAGTAACAGTGGCTTTGACAGATTAAACGGTAGGTATTACTAAAAGCGGTTAAAAAATTATTGAAAAATTTATGTAATTTTCATCTTCAAAATATTACCTACGTTAAATCTCGTTTTTTATTGCGAGACAGTTAACATCGTTGCAACCGCTTGCCAGACACCCTTAATGAGACCCGCTTTTAGAAAAAAATAGCTAAGGTCTGGCGTTCTTGGGCTCTTGGTATATGCTAATATTATAAATTTAAAAGTTTATAAGTAAAAAATGTTTTTTACTCCTTCATGCAAAATCTACTAAAAGAATTGTGATGAAACATGGTACACACACAGGCAGCTGGAGGTCTGAATAATATGATTTATCTCAATTATTTTTGCGGGGTCGGTACTTACGAGGGGGAAACCGCGGGGCTGTTGAATATTAAGGCCGAGTTCTCACCGTGAGCTGAGTGGAATGTAATATCTAACGATAGCACGAAAGATGTAGAATAAAAGAAAACTGACGCAGTTTGATTGTGCTTCGTATTTTTTTAAATCACGGCTTGTTGTTGATTAATTAATTACAAAGTGAAACTATTTAGATTCGGTTATTTTATCGGTCGAAATTAAAAATCTATAACAGAGTAGAATTTCACCACACAATCTTATTTTAGAGTCAAATTTATATATTTTACTACCGGAGCTTCGCGGTTTCACTAGCGTATAATAAGTCCCGATCTCGTGGTAATATAATAACAATAGTTTTTGTTTTATGATTGAAACACCAAAATCCAAACAATCAAACATTTAAACTTTCGCAATTATAATACTACTAGCTGCGCCCCGTGGTTTCACCCGCGTTAGTCCCGTTTCCGCGGGATTATCGGGATAAAATGTAGACTATGTGCTATACCAGCTGGAATAACACAGAGGCTACACTACCTATTTCCAAGTTTCATCGCAATCGGTTCAGCGGTTTTTACGTAATTGAGTAACAAACACACATACATACTTACATAATATTATAGGAGGCAAGGATAGGATAGGATTAGTGGGATGGGATAGTATGATAACGAGATTTACACGATGTGACTAGTTTTTATTTCTTTTAAGAGGTGCTTTTCGAGTTCCCACCTTAACACATAAACTCTAAAAATTTTAAATAGCTATTGTCTATTAATTATCTCACTCATTTTTATTAGGGTTTTACACGCATGTAAACGCAATAGAAGAATATTTTAATGCAATATAAATAAAACAGATATAAATAAAATAACTTCGTTTTGTAAATGCTCAATTTATTATTCTACTTATTTTACATACATAATTTACAAAACAACATGTTCAATATAAATAACAGGCTAGTTAATAATCAGTTTATTGCGTAGTTACATCTAAAACTGACGCCCCTTGTTCAGTTGGAAAGACTAGGGGGACGTCGTTGACGGGGGTTGCTTCCGTTAAAATTACACTCTCAGTGACTGGTACGGATTCCGCAGCTGCTGTTTCAGCAACAGCAGCTTCAGTAGCTTCACTTACTACTGGTGCAACTACAGGTGCGTCAGTAGCGACTACAGCTGCGTCAGTGGCAACTACAGCAGCATCAGTGGCAACAGCTTCACTAACCGGGGCTACGGGTGCATCGGTAGCAACTACAGGTGCATCAGTGGCAACTACAGGAGCTTCAGTACCAACTACAGGTGCGTCAGTAGCAACTACAGGTGCGTCAGTAGCAACTACAGCTGCATCAGTGGCAGCAGCTTCACTAACCGGTGCTACGGGTGCGTCGGTAGCAACTACAGGTGCATCAGTAGCAACTACAGGTGCGTCAGTAGCAACTACTGCTGCATCAGTGGCAACAGCTTCACTAACCGGTGCTACGGGTGCATCGGTAGCAACTACAGGTGCATCAGTAGCAACTAAAGGTGCGTCAGTAGCAACTATAGGTGCATCAGTAACAATTACAGCAGCATCAGTGGCAACAGCTTCACTAACCGGGGCGACGGGTGCATCGGTAGCCACTACAGGAGCATCAGTGGCAACTACAGGTACGTCAGTAACAATTACAGCAGCATCAGTGACAACAGCTTCACTAACCGGGGCTACGGGTGCATCGGTAACAACTACTGGTGCGTCAGTAGCAATTACAGCGGCGTCAGTAGCAACTGCTTCACTAACTGGGACTACGGGTGCATCGGTAGCAACTACAGGTGCGTCAGTAACAACTACAGCTGCATCAGTGGCAACAGCTTCACTTATTGGAGCTACAGGTGTGTCGGTAGCTACTACTGTTGCATCAGTAGATTGAGCAGGTGCTTCAGAACTGGCAGCTACAGCTGCACTTGTTGTTTCTTGAACTACGACAGCATCAGTATTCGGAACCTCTGAAACAGCTGTAGCGACTGGACTGGTTTCGACGATGTTAATTTCAGTAACAACCACAGCTTGTTCGGTTTGGCTAACGGAGTTGTCAGTAGATACTGAAACAGGAGTTTCAGTACCGGCAGCGCTAGCTGCTCCAGCTTCACCGGCAGCGCCAGCAGCACCAGCTTCACCGGCAGCACCGGCAGCGCCAGCTTCACCGGTAGCACCATTAGAACCAGCAGCGCCAGCTTCACCGGCGGCACCATTAGAACCAGCAGAACCATCAGCACCAGAAGCGCCAGGGGCACCGTCAGCACCATTTGAACCAGCAGCACCAGTTGCACCATCAGCACCAGTTGCACCATCAGCACCAACTTCACCGGCAGCACCATTAGAACCAGCAGCGCCAGCTTCACCAGCAGCACCGGCAGCGCCAGCTTCACCGGCGGCACCATTAGAACCAGCAGCGCCAGCTTCACCAGCAGCACCAGCTTCACCGGCGGCACCAGCAGCACCAGCAGCGCCAACTTCACCGGCAGCACCGGCAGCGCCAGGGGCACCGGCAGCACCGGCGGCACCATTAGAACCGTCAGCACCATTTGAACCAGCAGCACCAGTTGCACCATCAGCACCAGCTTCACCGGCGGCTCCAGCAGCCCCAGCAGCGCTAACTTCACCGGCAGCACCGGCAGCGCCAGGGGCACCGGCGGCAACATTAGAACCAGCAGCGCCAGCTTCACCGGCGGCACCATTAGAACCGTCAGTACCAGCAGCACCGTCAGCACCATTAGAACCAGCAATACCAGCAGTACCAGCTTCACCGGCGGCACCAGCAGCACCAGCAGTGCCAACTTCACCGGCAGCACCGGCGGCACCATTAGAACCGTCAGCACCATTTGAACCAGCAGCGCCAGTTGCACCATCAGCACCAGCTTCACCGGAAACACCGGCGGCACCGGCAGCACCGGCAGCGCCAGGGGCACCGGCAGCACCGGCGACAACATTAGAACCGTCAGCACCATTTGAACCAGCAGCACCAGTTGCACTATCAGCACCAGCTTCACCGGCAGCACCGGAAACACCGGCGGCACCGGCAGCACCGGCAGCACCATTAGAACCGTCAGCACCATTTGAACCAGCAGCACCAGTTGCACCATCAGCACCAGCTTCACCGGCAGCACCATTAGAACCAGCAGCGCCAGCTTCACCAGCGGCACCATTAGAACCGTCAGCACCATTTGAACCAGCAGCACCAGTTGCACCATCAGCACCAGCTTCACCGGCAGCACCGGAAACACCGGCGGCACCGGCAGCACCGGCGGCACCATTAGTACCGTCAGCACCATTTGAACCAGCAGCACCAGTTGCACCATCAGCACCAGCTTCACCGGCAGCACCATTAGAACCAGCAGCGCCAGCTTCACCAGCGGCACCATTAGAACCAGCAGAACCATCAGCACCGGCAGCACCGGCAGCACCGGCGGCACCATTAGAACCGTCAGCACCATTTGAACCAGCAGCACCAGTTGCACCATCAGCACCAGCTTCACCGGCAGCACCATTAGAACCAGCAGCGCCAGCTTCACCAGCGGCACCATTAGAACCAGCAGAACCATCAGCACCAGCAGCGCCAGCTTCACCGGCGACTCCATTAGAACCAGCAGAACCATCAGCACCAGAAGCGCCAGGGGCACCGGCGGCACCATTAGAACCGTCAGCACCAGCAGCACCAACAGCACCAGCAGCGCCAGCTGCACCGGCAGCACCAGCTTCACCGGCAGCACCATTAGAACCAGCGGTACCAGCAGCACCAGCTGCACTATCAGTACCAGCTGCGCCAGCTTCACCGACGGCACCATTAGAACCAGCAGCACCAGCAGCGCCAGGTGCACCATCAGCACCGGCAGCACCATTAGAACCAGCAGTACCAGCAGCACCAGCTGCACCATCAGCTCCGGCTGCGCCAGCTTCACCGGCAGCACCGGCAGCACCAGCTTCACCAGCAGCTCCATTAGAACCAGCAGCGCCAGCTGCACCGGCAGCACCGACAGCACCATTAGAACCAGCAGTACCAGCAGCACCAGCTGCACCATCAGGTCCGGCTGCGCCAGCTTCACCGGCAGCGCCGGCAGCACCAGCTTCACCGGCAGCTCCATTAGAACCAGCAGCGCCAGCTTCACCGACGGCACCATTAGAACCAGCAGCACCAGCAGCGCCAGCTGCACCGGCAGCACCATTAGAACCAGCAGTACCAGCAGCACCAGCTGCACCATCAGCTCCAGCTGCGCCAGCAGCACCAGCTGCACCATTAGATCCGTCAGCACCAACAGCACCATCAGCACCAGCAGCACCAGCTGCACCGGCAGCACCATTAGAACCAGCACTACCAGCTTCACCAGCAACACCACCAGCAGCGCCAGCAGCACCATCAGCACCAGCAGAGCCAGCAGCACCAGCAGAGCCATTACCACCAGGAGTGCCAGGAGTACCGGCAGCACCGGCGGCACCATTAGAACCGTCAGCACCAGGAGCGCCAGCGGCACCAGCAACACCATCAACACCAGCAGCGCCAGTAGCACCAGCAGAACCAGCGGCACCAGAAGTACCAGCAGAACCATCAACACCAGAAGTGCCAGGGGCACCGGCAGCACTAGCAGAGCCATCAACACCGGGAGCGCCAGGATTACCAGGAGCACCAGGGGCACTGGCAGCTCCAGGGGCACCAGCAGCACCAGCGGCTCCATCCGCACCAGGAGAAGGTCGGACTTGGTTTCCGGTCACCCAATTTGGAAGTAAGTTAGATAAATATTGAAGTACTGACTGGAGAACAGACTTTTTATCAGCTATGTTCTGCTTAGCAGTAGGTACCCAAGGTAGAGTAACATTTTCTAAAAGTGCTGATTCGTTATCTAGTTTTGCAATCTTTTTCTCCAACTTGGCCTGGAAATATTGTATGTCGGCGGCGTTGACATGACTGGCCAAATAATTCTTAAACGCGTCAGTATTGGCAGCTTCACTTTGCAGTTTGGTTTGAATCAAATTTATAACAGCTTGACGTCTTTCGGCTTTTGTGCTATTAGCATTTAAGCCTAATTCTTCTGTAATATATCTGTAAAGCGCAGCTTTCCTCTCCAACCCTGTACTAGCCGCTGATAATCCATACTTTTCATAAATGAAATTTTTCCAAAGGTCATCAAGGTCAGCTCTATCTTCATTTGCTTCAGTAGACTCCGCACTTTCTTGTACTTGGTCTTTCTGGGTATCTTTTTCAATTGTTTCGAGCTGTTTCTGTAATTTCTCCTGGCGTTTACGTTCTTCTTTTTCAAGTTTTTCTTGCCGCTTTCTCTCTTCTTCTTCTAGTTTGTGTCGTTGTTTCTCTTCTTGCTCTTGTCTCTTACGTTCTGCTTTTTCTAAATGTTCCTGTCGTTTGCGTTCCTCTTTTTCTCGCTTTTCTTGTTGTTTACGTTGCTCTTCCGCTAGTTTTTCTTCACGCTTTCTCTGTTGATCCTCTTGTTTATGCCTTCGTTCAAGTTCTTTTTCTACACGTTTCCTTTCCAAGGAATCACTGTCACTGCTTCCATTATCATCGTCGTCATCATCGTCACTTTCTGAGGAGATATCTTGCAAAGATCTCAAATGCCTATGTCTGAATTCTAACGCTCTCGATGAGCCATCTTCAGGCAAGTACTTTGCGGTTGCTACGCACACGCAAGCCTGTAACATAAAAAGAAATAAAAACATGAAATGTATACTGTCTTATGCGTAATTTATAGAATCATAGTTCCACAGTTATCGTAGTAACACGTAAGATTTGAATAATTGTGTTTTGAATAATTTAAGGTAAATTAGTTTTAGTTAGTATTTAGTAAGTTTTATTTTTATTTTTGTACTTTTAGTTTTATTATATTTGACATGTACTTATCAGTTTAATTTTATGTATTTAAGAAGATTTTATTATGTTAATTGTCAAAATATAAATAATAAGCTTATATAAGTTGAGTCAATTTAGAAAATGAATGGACTGTAGCACTGTCATTTTCTTTCGTGTACTAGTACTAGTATAGTAGAACTATACTACTAGATAGGTGGTATATCTAAATAATTTTTATGAAACACATTTATAAATTTAATTACTTATTAATTATATTTTCTCGATCTCAATTCAAACGCCATAAGCAGGCTTGAAAATTTACCCTTGACCTTGTAATGCTTGTTTTAAATGATTTCTTATAAATTTGTATTTATAATATTTCACACGGTTAAATAATTTAAAAAAAAAAACAAATATAACTTACAATAAGTAGTAAATATATAATTTTCATTTTGCAAATTAATATCTTAATCCCATAGGTAACAAATCGTTCGTTATTTCAAATGTATCTAGAACACTTGTATTTCGTATGAAATCGTTCGTATGAATTTGTTCGAAAATATTTAAAGACGTCCTTTTATACCTTGCTTGACAATTAACGTAGATAACATTAGATAATAGCTTCTGCGAGATAAAGTAAGTCTTCGTTAAACAAAATGTTTTTTGCCAACTCTGAGTCAGCGCAAACACTAATGATGCCTCTATTCTCTATTGCTGTACTCGTATCGTATAGCAATTAATACTTACGACCGGATATTTATATTGTATTTACTTCAACGGAAATTATTAAATTACACCACTTTAATGCTTAAATATTTGTAAGTTGTAAAACTAAACATCAGAAAAAAAATTACCCCAACCGAATTTCAGAATTCAGAAACAGTACTCCCTATATATTATGGAGTAATGTATATAAACCTTATACAAACCTTATATAAATCCTATATATAAACCTTCATAACAAATCACTCTACCTACTAAAAACGACGTCAAAATCCATTGCGTAGTTTTAAAGATCTAAGCATACATAAAATCATCCAGACAGACAAGCGACTTTGTTTTATAATACTACTCCGCGGTTTTGCCCGCGTAAGTTCCGATAAAAAGTTGCCTATGAAAAAGTTATTCCAGGTCTCCAGTTATCCACATACCGAGTTTCACGGTAATCGGTTCAGCGGTTTTACGTGAACAAACACACAAACACACATAGGTACTCACAAACTTTCAGCTTTAAAATATTAATAGGATTGTTAAAAACTATGAAGGTGTCCTGTCCACATCATAGTCTGGGGGTAAAATTGTCATTGAAAAGGATCTCTACGTGTTGGCTTCGGCTCCACGGCCGCCTTGCAAAAGTCCGGGGGCTCCATTAGCCCCGTGAAGGGATGTAAAGAAATAAAATTTGTTTAGTAGAAAAAGTAAAATATAGTTTCCTCTTATTTACATACGAGTAACTTAATAATGTTTGCTGTTGAGAAATCTTACAAAATACTTCTGTATTCGTATTCTAGTTTGAGAACCCTTCTCATCACATAAAGGAAATGAAACGTAGTGAGATGTGAGTGTATTCGGCATGTAAGTAGTACATCTACCAATGGAGAAACACATTATATTCCTTAAGGATATTAAGGAATCGTAGATACGTTTTACAGAAATCATAAACAATTACAAATTATTTCAGGCTTTTAGCTATTAAAAAGGGGGACTAAGAATACAATGATTACTTCAAATTTGCGATATTTGTTATTGACTGATTTTATAAGCTCTGTTTCAAATCAAGATTCTACATTGCGGTTTGAATTGTTAGAAGTTTGTATACGTTAAATCAAAACTTTTGCTAACTTTTGCGTTTTTCACTAAATCACGACTGAACAGGTAAAACCACGGGGTGCAGCTAGTCTTGAAAGAATCCCAGAACGTAATCACATCAAACTTTGACGCCAGTTTCAGTCAACCACCGAAGCTCTAACTACTTATATGCTTTTTTTTTTTAGTAATTCCTTTATAAAATATTATTCCTTAAAAAAGCTAACGAAATAAGTAGTTAAAAATTAGTTAGTTAATTCTCGTGATAATGACGACATTTTTACTTAATCTTGAAAACAACATAAAAGTATCTAATACTTCATTAATATAACAATAAGATCTAAGTCAATAAATCTAATTAACGCCATAAGGCAAAAGTACATAGAGGTACTTATATAAAATTCTGTTAAATAGATACTTAGGTTAATCGTCACAATAATTTAATGCCTATCCAAACATACGATGACGTCGCTATTTACCGTCTTTGTTAAATAGCATAATATTATCTTGACAATATTTATTTGTCTCATGACAGTTTAAATTTATCCGCAATAAATGAGCATCCGGTTGATAGACTACTTATGCTTTGGCTACATTAGCGAGCTACGGCGAATATTCGTGTTCGGGCGAAGAAGATGTACTATCATCCCGCTGTCGATAAAGCGCCTGTCTTATGTAGACAAGAACATCACATCAGCCCGAACACGACGTTTTTGTCGCGCGACACGAATATTTGCCTGCTAATGTAGCCTAGGCATTATGCTTTGGCCAGACTTGAAATCGAAGATTCGAATTCGCCTGGCTACGTTAAAAATAAAACTAGGCAATAGCTAGACAATTGAATTTGTCACAGATTAGGTATGTATTACTTTCATGTTAGTCGATGTTGGCCTAATGGTAGATACCAAGTCAAATCAAATCAAAATAGTTTATTACCTTTAAATTCTTGTACAACATTAAGTGCACATGATCATTTGGCTACGTCTTGTGTTATTGTTGTGTTGGGCTATTTGCGGAAATACAAAGTTCAAAAAAGTGTTTTTTATTTTCACCTCTTCGAACATGGATACTGTTTGTTTGTTTAAGTATGTTGCTATGGCAACAATAATTGTTGCATAATTGCGACTAAGATGTAACTCTAATCGTATCTTTTAATAAATCGGTTTGTAATTATTATGAATAACAGACCTACTGGTCATAATTTTATGGTTCGATACCTAACTGTGATATGATAATAGTATGTGGCCTTTCGTGTGCGAATTCCGCACTTGAACGGTTTTTTTAATGGTATAGAAAAGTAATAAGTATCTAAATACCTTATTTACTTAACTAGTTAGTACTATGATTCTTTATTTTTCATTCATTCATACTGATAAAGAGTGACTCTCGCAAACAACGCTGTCACAAGTAATATCTTAGATAAGAAGCATTCTAGGAATAATATTGAAGATTTCTACAAATGTTATAAATAAAGACAATCTGCTACTGGGAAAAGCCAATTTACTCGTCGTTTTTCGAATACGCAGCATGCAAAAAGACGTGCAATAAATAGTCACTTATTATGTAATTTCTTATCTATGTAACGATGCCAGACCGAACCAGTGTACAAGCACTAATAATAAAAAAATCATTAATACCTAAACATTTTTCAATAATGCACGCAGCATCTAGCCTTTAGTCATCATCAGTCAAGATAAATCATTTCATTGATATAGAATACCTATATCCATTGTTTAGAACCCGTATTACAGCATAGTTGGTCTTAGTTTGAGCTCTAGGCTTGATTGCGCTGTATGAAACGTTCTGCAATATTTTTTTAGTAATGCCACTGGCAAAAATAAAATACGGTCCGAATTGAGAACATCCTCTTTTTTTTTAAGTCGGTTAAAAAATAATCAGAATCAATCGGAATCAGTTGCCTGAGCATAATGTCTTCCCGGAGGTCTACAACTTGAGGGTCTTCAAGTCACGAGTGTAAATATAATATGCAAATACTTTCTAAGTAATGTCCAGAAACATCAGTCGGAAATAATTAAAGTAAACAGTAACCCTTCCGAAATTCGGATAAATAGAAAGGCACCTAATATTTTTCTTCGTATTGCCAAGATTAAACCAAAGACTCAACTCTAAAGTAAAAATCAAAGACAACATCATCTTTAAATACTAGGTAAGTAGGTCTTTAAAATCAAATTGCAGAGTTTACATCAAATTATAATTAAATCATTTCTATTCTTTTCTTTAAGTAATGGCTTTGTGCGACTTGTGTTTAATGTAGGTGTTATTATAAGTTTTCCTAATTGCCGTCATTGAGGTAAAAAGCCATTTAGAATAACTAGTCATAGGGTTTAGTGCAGTTTTAATCTGATATAAAACGGGTAGTTTTAGATACGCCTTCTTTGATTCTTTTTAATGGCTACAAAGATGTGCTTAACTGTCATTTTAAGTGAGAGCTAAAAAGACAGAGAACAAGCCGCTTCTACGGTTACATTTGTGCCTCCGTGAGCCGTGACGGCCTCTGTGGCGCGGCGGGGCAAAGCACGGACTGTATCGCAGAAGGTTGCGGGTTCGATTCACGCCGGAGACAAAATTTCTGCTGAATACATATTTGTTTCTGGTTCTGGGTGTTTCTACGTATCATATGAATGTATTTATAAAAAATAATTTATAATAATAATGTAGTATATCAGTTGTCTAGTACCCATAGTATACAAGTCTAGTGCTTAGTTTGCGGCTAGATAGCGCTGTGTGTAATGTCGTGCTATATTTATTTATTATTATTATTTCTTTAATTCAGTGCCATTAAAACTGCGAACCTAAATGTAGGAAAAATTACACAATCACGTGTTTAAACCCATCTTATCTCGAAGATTACGATGTTTGCATTCTTTCTGTATTGCTTTCTAAAGGAAATTGTATATTAATTTGAAATTCTTTGATAACAATATTTGACCCAAAACACTTGACCGTGAGGCAGTTATTGCTAAAACTAAAGTCAATAAAATTAATGATACAGAAATAAATTAAAAATTAAAAATTTAATTGATAATTTAATACCTAATAACATATTCTAAAATAAACTATACTAAAACTAAACCACATTAGCTACAGAACCTGACCAGCCCCCATATTATCTATAGTTAGTGGACGTCTGACAACAGTGTAAAATGACTATGCAGTACATTGCTGCTTTGAGGTATTCACCGATAATACCCACGTTACTTCAAAGCAGTAATGTACTGCATAGTCATTTTTCACTGTTGTCCGACATCCACTGGATAGATAATACGGGTGCTGTTTATTCTCTGGATTCTCAGATAGCAAGTGTACGATGTGCATCGCACAAGGGTAGATAGGTAGGTAAGTAGGTACTCAATGCGAGTATTTATTGTCCCATAAAAATACGATCTAGGTCACTTGCTTATGAGTCTAGCTGGAAATTGAATCCGTAAGATGTAGGTAGGAGGAGGAGAAATACGAATTTTCTTAGAAATAAAATACCTTTTTTGAGTAGATAAGTAAGCGAGTTTATTTGTTTAAGTATTAGGTACACCAACAGTAAGGTACAATTTATAAGTAATGCTAATACAGAAAATAACATTTTTGATAGATGGGCATTACAAAATTTCTATTTTAAGTTTTCAAGCAAACCTCAAATAAAATGTACCTAATAGTTGACGCAAAAACTTCACAAGGTTTATGATCTACATCAAGCGGCTATATATTGTTGTATGATGCATTTGTACATACATGTATACAAAGATTTATGTATCACTAGCTGTGTCTGCGACTATCCGTCCGCGATGTTCGAACACCTACCTACTTATTACCGCTACCGCTCGCTGTGCAAAAATCCACACTTAAACGGTTCTGTCCTAAAAAGGTCTCCTATGTTTAAGCTTATAGTAGAAAAAAAATGATAAGATATCAAGGTATCGCTAAGATTTTGCATCAATAAAAGCCATCAATACGAAAAAGAAAATCAAATTCACTAAATATTATCTTTTTAAACTTAGAAATATTTTGGCAAGGATACACTTTCAAAAATTTCCCTTGACAGGATTGGAACCTGTGCCTCTCGCTATCGAGGCGAGCGCGCTAACCACTGCGCTAAAGAGGAATCCCGTGTAGCACAATGAATTTTTTTGGAAATATATCTCCTTACCAAAAAAATTCTTACTAAGTTTAGGAATACTTTGAGCAATAAAAACAAAAGAAATATTATTATTTTATTAGTCAACGTAAGATAATTAACTAAAGATAAACATGGCTAATGAGCAAACAGAAATAGAGTATCCTCATTACCTAAAGGTTAAATACAATAACAATATGAAATATATTTTCGTTACTTATTAATAGATGGTTGAAGAAGATTTTAGTAACGATGAATAATCATGAAAATGTACCTACTAAGGTTTCAAAGTGGACACCGTAGAGATCTGAAATTGCTATTATTATAATGTTTTGTAGTGCTTTAAACGTGTCCTACGTTTCTTAGTTAAAAATAATCTGATAGATTGACAATTTGAAAACTCTACTTTAGGTAAGTTTTGGATCCTTACTGTAAAATCTGGGATAAATATTTATTACCTAACTAGCTGCGCCCTGATGTTTACCCGCGTAAGTCCCGTTCCCGTGGGAATATCGGGATAAAATGTAGCCTTTGTTTTATTCCCGGTATCCAACTACTTATATTCCAAGTTTCATCGCAATCGGTTCAGTAGTTTTTGCGTGATTTAGTAACAAACATCTAACCATCCAAACACACACACTTTCACATTTATAATATTAGTAGGAAGTAGGATTTACATATTTGTATCAGCTGTAGGCTTGTCTTTGAAGTGAAGCAACTGGACAGGAGGTAAATACGTCTTATCTATGCTAAGGAAAAAAAATTCTTCATCCCCGAGAAATGAATCTCCCAAATACAAATACAATTTGTAACGGGTAAGTCCTTTTAATCCGAAAGGGGGTTGTTCTAGACGTCTAGGCGAACAACTTTTGTTCTACGACTTTAGAAAATTCAAACTTTTTTTGAAAATTTTGAGATTTTGTTTCAGTGAAAAAACAGCTGATTTTGAAAATAAAAATAATTTAGGTTTTGATTGTAAACCATCAAACTAAATAAAAGGACAACATAAGGTCAATGACCTCGAACTCTCAGAAACAGCTGATTTTCAAGTAAACTTTACACCTAAATTTTTCGAAAAGTTCTTCGAATTTCCAAAAGTCGTAGAACAAAAGTTGTTCGCCTAGACGTCTAGAACAACCCCCTTTCGGATTAAAAGGGCTTACCCGTTACACCTTGTATACACGCATATTATTATGGTCTAGATACGGATGGATTAAAAAATGTGTTCGAAATACTATGTAAAATGTCCCTTTCAAGCGAAATACGGACATATATGTATAAGTTTATGGACTATAAACTCATAAAAATAAACAAGAGAGTCTTCATTTTGGAGATACAACATGGATTATAGGGGATTCCCAAAAACTTCGCACAATATGAAGAAGAATTACTGAAGTAAAGTAGGTAGTTAGTACTTATTATATCAAATATTGCTTTGTTTACAGAGAGCTTATTTACCAGTACGTCATGCTCAATAAGGACATTTGAAGGTGTCTTGCTTATTTTATGCATTTTTTTACTTTAAATAACGTTTTCGTTTATAAAACTGCTTATTACCTACTAATTCTACTTCAACTAACGATTTGAAACGCCAAAAAGCCAGTTGAAATTATATAACAACTTGCAAAATAGCAAGCTTCATTAAAAGAAAATTTAAACATGGTAATTTCCCCATTAAAAAACGGTTTCAATCGCGTTGCTTTTATATCTTTTAGCATTTTATCAATAATAAATGTATCAAACGTCGCGAAAACAGAAAAAAATTCTGAGAATTATGAATATAGCTAATTGTATTGATATTATAAAAGAGCCTTACGATTTAGTCACAGCTTCTCCCAGCAACAGCCCAGGACATTGCTCACACAATTATTAAAGGAAAATACCAAGTAGTAGGCGAATGACACGAACGACCTTATTAAATTTATCTTATTATTATTATACTTATAATAAATCTGTAGAGAGGTCAATTCTGTACATGGAATATATTTTCAAAATAACTATCGGGGGGTGTTTAGTTATCGATACTGATGTCAAAAATGCAATCAGTAATTTTTTTTTCTGTCTGTCTGTCTGTCTGTCTGTCTGTCTGTCTGTATATTCGTTATAGAAACAAAAACTACTGAACGGATTTTAACAAAACTTGGTACAATAATACTTTATACTCCTGGGCAGGTTATAGAATACTTTTCATCATGCTACGATAGATAGGAACGGAGCAGTAAAGAGAAAAGTTTCAAAAACGGGAAAATTTACTCCATTTTTTAAGCTTCCGTCGCGCGTGTGCAGCCTGAATGGTTTAAGTTACACAGAAATCATGTATGACGGATTTGTTCCGCTAAACATGCCATAAAATAATAAATATGTAAATAAAAAAATTAAAAATTAAAAAACCGACTTCAAAAAGAAACAAAAAATAATTTAAAAACAAACAAAAAAAAAAAGAATTGATAAAAATGACCAAAACAACCTCTACATAGGTACAGTGCCACCGACTAATTAATCTGTTTTATCATCTGAAGTCGGGCAGCCAAACTAAGTACAATATGGAACCAATCAATAAAACTGCCCGACTTCAGATGATAAAACAGATTAATTAGTCGGTGGCACTGTACCTATGTAGAGGTTATTTTGGTCATTTTTATCAATTCTTTTTTTTTTGGTTGTTTTTAAATTATTTTTTGTTTCTTTTTGAAGTCGGTTTTTTAATTTTTAAATTATTTTTTTATTTTACCCTTTTTAGTATACCTACCTACCTAAAAATCAACAATATTGTTACCGTAATTTTAATTATTGAGGAGTTTGCTGATGAGAAGGTGGCCCATCAATCTGTACTTAGTTCTTTAGGGGTCAATTATTTTTGGTAAAAGTCTAAAAATGAGTAAAATATTGAATTCTGGGATGCTATCCTGTCCAACATTCCGAAGATACTCATCAGATTCTTAACAAACTTTCATGGGACCACCTCGCAGCTTCCACCTTTCCATTAAAAAAGAATCATCTCAATCGGTCAAGCCATCTTTGAGTAATCGATAAACAACTGGATTGATTAATGCGTTTTGAGGAGCATTTCCGTTCATCACTCCGAAGACCCTCATCAGATCCACATCAAATTTTTATGGGACCATCTTGGAGCTTCCACCTATCCATTAAAAAAAGAATCATCTTAATCGGTCAAGCCGTCTTCGAGTAATCGGTGAACATACAAAAAAAAAAAATTATACATACAGACGAATTGATAACCTCCTCCTTTTTTTTGAAGTCGGTTAAAAATATCCTGCGACAGCATGTCTATCTTTTATGGTTGACTCACAATCAATCAATTAATCAATCTATATTTTCTATACTTATAATAAAATCGGAACTTAGCGGTGTCTATTTTTAAAAGATATTTTGAAAAAACTATTTATAGGGGTATGTACTAACGTAACAGACCATTTCCGTGTTTAACTTTTTGTCTGTTTGTCTGTGCGTTTGTGCGCGCTAATTTTTTAAAAGACCGATTTGAATGAAATTAAGTATGCAGATAGCTTAAGATTTTGATTGACATATAGGCTACTTTTTTCCGGATATCAAGTCTGGATATCCGGATAAAAAATAGAAATTGCGTAATTTTGTTATTTTTTAACCATCGTCATCTATCGTCATTGATCATCATCCATCGTCATCGATCGTCATCCATCGTCATGAACAAATTTTGCCTTACTTCACCTACCTACCGCAATGCAAAAATCCACACTTAAACGGACGACCAGGGAAGTACTGATGATGCCAGGCGCGGTAGCGCCTGGCTCCATCAGTACTTCAATGGGCGACCGTTTAAGTGTGGATTTTTGCATTGCGATAGGTTGGTGTAAGAACAACGCGGGATCGCAACTTGCGCGGGTGAAACCGCGGGCGCAGCTAGTGCTTGAATAAATTCGAAGATCTCTTTTTATTGCCAATAGTGCATTGACTTGAAAAAGATTTTATCTATTTATACTGTACTGATTTGTATTTTAATAAAATTAATAAATATTTTGCTTTTTACTTTTAGTTTAAAACATATTTAAAAACAATATTTAAGAACACTCGCTTAAGTCATCATCGATCAGCCTATCAAACAAAAAATTTATACCAAAATTGCTTTATCCGTTCGAGACCTACGATGCTACATACTCACAGACAGACCACCTCGAAACTTATAAATAACCTAGGCGGCAAAAAGGTTGTACCTATTTACCTACTGCAGAACTTGTTAAAGTCGTTCATGATTAAAAACATAGGTAAGTACTAACCTCAAATGAAAACAAGTTGAATTTAGATAAACTTAAAAATTAACTAAGAGAAGCGTGATTGGTCAAATTATCACAGTTTAAAAAATAAATATAAATAATTTAATTAACCAAAAGGATGTTAGGAACTAATATGTATTTTAGTCGACTGTAAAACAGTTGAAGATCTCTGCTTTGAATATACACGTGCGTTGCTTCACTGTACCTACGCATATTTAATTCTGTACTTACTTCTTTTATTTTGAGAATTTGATGAACCTTGATTGATAGATTCAAATTTTAAATTAATATAGGATTGAAAGTTAAGTTGATGGTAGGTTTGTAAAATGTAAAGCTTTTCTGCAAAACTTACTTATGAACTAAACCAAGTCTTAAATTGTTACCAATTGGTGAGATAGTGGTCAAACGGTCCCTTATCATCATATATTAAAAAACCTATACCTAGGTATTGGAGCTATATTGTATTGTGTCCGACATTCTACAATATTAAAAATAAAGCTATTAGATGACATTTTTTTTTAAGAAGCTACATAACACCCCCTGCATAGTTTATATCTTGTTGTTAATTGCGTCGGTAAAGAAATTTTCCTTTAGCAAACGTTGAGAGGAAACAAACACGCTGATTTACCTACGGAGCGTTTACACAAAAATAATTTATCTGTTGTAAGTAAAAATGAATTATAAAAGAGTTTCGCTTCTTCTTTTCGTTTTTTGATGTGGCTTGCCTAGCGTAAGGCTGCGACCACATAGGCTGGCTTCTTGCTTAGTGCCTATAGCGCCTAGTGACTTGCATTCTAGACACACAGCTTGGTGACAAGCGCTCAGTGCGGCCGGTCGCAAACTTTCTAGACCGTTCGTTTTACTTAGGCGACTCGCTACTCTCCAGACGGACGTAGCCTTAGAGTTCTCAGGTCGCCCTAAGGCCTAGCTCTAATAAGAGCTAACGACTGCTATCAGAGATAACTACCGCGACTAATTGTCTTTAAATAATCGTTAAATAATGCAAAGCGCAACATATTTGCATACTTATTCGTCTTTCAAACGATCTCTAATTTCGGTATCCAGTATAGATATAAACGCAGAAACTACCTATAGTTTGAAAAAGTTGTAGGAACCGACTAAAAATATTAAACTTCAGAACCTAAAAGACAGTAAAATTATTGGTATCTTCTTATCTTAAACTTAAAGTTGGTAAATCTTAAATTACGCATTTTAGTCAGATTTCATTGTATTTTCTGGTACTGTTGTGATACCAAATAAGTATTACCTATACTTAAAAGTACCAGAAAACCCTCTTATTACATAATTAAAATTAAGCATGATATAGGCTTCAAATTTGAAATTTAGTACCTAGGTAGGTTATTAGTATTACAGGTATAGGTCGGAAATTGTTGTATTTTTGTGTACCTATTTTAATTTTATTGTACCGTACCTGTACTTTGTACTTGTACCGGTTCGTGGTCCGCGAACTACTAGGTAGGTATGTAGGTAAAGTAAACTTAGGTTAACTAACCACAGTTAGTGGTTAGTTAACCTAATGATTTTTAACTGATTTTGTAGAATAAATGCTGGATTTTGTAGTTTTTTGTTGCTGTAGGTTTTTGTTTTAAGTTCGATAATCCAGGTAGAACATGCAATGATTACTCTGTATAAAGACTTAAAGATTGCAAATACATAATATACTATTAATGATTGGATTCGCAAACCAGTGGAATAAATAAAGGACTCAAACAAATAGTATAGTCTTATTTTTTAATAATTATATTTTTTTTTTTCTATTTTTCTTGCGTGTCGTACAACTTACGTAGGTAGGTAAGTAAACTACTACTTAATCAAACAAATTATAAATGGGGATTTTATTATTGCCGAGTAATGAAATTTTACTAACTAATTATTCTATCTGTATCTCCAGTAGCGTTATCTGTTGTGATGGTTGTTTATTTCACTGGGAAAACCTTGTTTCCATCTCACCTGAGTTATACGACATCTAATCCTTAAAACAAACAGCAGTTCGGTATAAAAGCGTTGGAGCCAAATATTTTGCTCATTAACGATAGAAATCATCAACTCGAACGAACTAAACGATACAAACATGGTCTCTAAAGTTGTTGTTGTCCTTTGCTTGATGGTAAGACGATCCGATACTTAAATGTTCGTGTTTTAAAGTACCTATAACTCAGACTTAGATCACTATCGGGGAATTGTATATCTACCTACGTATTTAAGTTATGGCTTTTGGTTTACAGGTCGCGGTCGCATCGGCTGTTCCCGGTGCGGGTACTGGTGGCTGGGGAGGTTGGGGAGGCTGGCCCGGTGCAGGAGTCCCTGCCGCTCCTGGCGCTCCCGCAGCAAACCCATGGCTTCCCCCCTGGATCTCGGCTGCCCCGTGGTTCCCCCAATGGGGACCCTGCACCATGATCGGGGCCACTTGCCTCGACTGCAGTACTAAAGTTGTCTGCACGAAGATGGGATCAATACAGAAGGCTTGTGCGGACCCCACTCTGCCTTATTGCAACCTTGGCGAGTGCTCTGCTACTCCTACTGCTGAATGTGCTCCGGCTGTGCCTGCTTCTACAGTTTAACTTTCCAACTCTCCACTCGAATTTACTAAATTTAGACTCATGTTTACCATATTTTCAAGAATCTACCTAAATTCTACAACATCGACTATATAAAAACATAACCTGCAATATTAGAAACAAATTAAATCGACTGATTTTATTGTTCTTTGCTTTTTAGATGTTTATACTTTTTGTAAATAAATAACTTATTCCTACTTTACCTTTTTTGAATTCTGAATAAACAAACTCGCTAACCTTAGAAACTGGATTTTTATTGATTATTTCTCTTTCATTGTTTACTCATTGCTCTACCTTACATATAAATCAAATTCTTGGTCGTAAATTCATTTAAAATAACCAAAATAACATTATTTATGTCAAGGATATTTTGAATGCACTCCATATTCCACTTCGAAACTCCAGACACTCAAGAAATGTCTAACGAGAATTCTAAGAATACCTACCTGCCTATCTAGTGTATTTATTTTAAAGCACTTAATTAGGTACTGAAATGATTCTGATTATGGACATTAATTGCACTACTAAATGAGAATAATCCTTCATTATCTTTTTTTCAGTCCTAAAGATATTGTGAATCATGCCGCATGCAAAGACGGGTGAGAAGGTGGTGCCCAATTGTAGGCAATGGTATTTTACGCACTGCATATTGCACTCTGTGTTGTGGCACTAAACAACCGGAACAACTACAAAAACTAAAAACTAAACATTATTCTCCTTTGAAAGCGGAGGAACCGAAGATTTTATTTAGCAACGAGTTGACCTTTATATATTTTTTTAGATTTAAAGATTATCACTACAACTGTACACGACAACTACAAAAAAGTAGATACCTACCTGACCATACTTAGCAAATATTGTATGAAAAAATTCCTCCTTCAGCAACGTAGTCTTAGTACGACGACGACATAGTCGTAGTCTCTACGTAAATATGATAGACTCATTGGTATCTACGATAAAAAATTTAAATGCAGGTGTTTTCGTATGTTTTGGGATTTAAACCATAGCTACCTTTGTGGTTATGGGCTTAAATCCCCAAACGCGAGTGTTATTCAACGGATAACAAATGAGTCATATGATTTAGAAACGCTTGACAAGACAATTTTGCAATCCGCTTCTTATCAAATTGAAGTGTACAAATGATTCACCTAAGGCCTAATTCAGTATGCAACTTCATTATCACAGGCAACATTTTAGAAAAAAGTTTTCTTCGAAAACTGGTCTATTTTGACTATTTTGCAAAAATATCATTGTTGTAAAACCGTTTGCGAAAATATAGAACTATCTTGAGACGATTAAACTGAAGTAATGAGCAAAATAACCCAATTGTAGGCAATGGTATGAGTTAGAAAACAATATTCTCATCTGAATAAAAATTAAATGCAATGTATGAATATCAGATAAGTGCAGTTTGAAACAACCACCGCAGGTATTTCCCACTTCGAAAGTGATATTTGTTATTTATCTATCAACATTACGTATAGGAAAACTATTAGAATCGTTGGTAGGTAGCTACTTATTGTATTAGTTGACAATTAATGTAGTTACTTTGTTGAGTACCTATATGTAGTCACTTTGATAAGATCTGCATATAAAAGCATCAGGTGCAATTGCAGTCATGCAGTTATTAAATTTAATTATGGGTTCTTTCAAGATTGTTGTTGTTTTGGTAAGACTTATTTGTTAGTTATAATATTAGTTTTCTTTAATTTTAGTGATGTTTGATTGAAGTCAAACTAAAGTTTTCGATGTTAATGGCGCATTTTAACAACCGACGTTTCGACCTCCCGGATAAACGGGCCACGGATAAAAGCAACAACATTAAATTATAAAACAAACATTAAATTCCTAAACTGTTTAATTTCTACCTAGAGCTATGTTTTGTATCCTGGCCTGATTTAAAGTGATCTCATATGAAACAACCTTATATTAATCAAGTCATCGCATATTTCTGGTTTAATTGTCACTTTAAAATGAATCTTCTCTTCATATTTTAGGGGACCATCCTGGTCTTGGCCTCGGCTTCACCGGCTGAACAAGATCGAGATCCTCGTGGGGCCCTCAGCGCAATCCTCCATGATGCTCGAAGTTTCTTTTCTTTCAAACCCCCCCGGGTACCGTGCGACGTCACAGCAGATCCGCTTCTATCCTGTCAAGACTGTAAAACTGTAAAGCTATGCAGTGTTCTGGGAGGCGTACTGCTCCCTTGCAGGAACCCTCTCAGACCGTTCTGCGTTGAGGGAGTCTGCTCGCCTGTTCCGAGTGAAGATTGCCAGGTTACCGAAGAACCAGCTATTCCAACTGAAGATCCAGCTACTCCAACTAAACCTGAGACTGATGAAGTATCTGACTCTGAATCAACATAAGGAAATTTACTAAACAAACTATTTTGTATAAATGTAAATTTATTATACTTATTTGAAAGAAATTAAAAGTCAATTGATGCAATAAAAATATGGTTTTCATTGAGCTGTATCACAGACTAGTAAGAAGATACTAAAGTATAGTTGTATGTATGTATATTTGTATACATTGGGTACATGCCAAATGCCTTCGTAAATGCTAAGTAGGTGCCTATACCTACTTATACGGTCGAATACTGAAATTTAAGGACTAGTTTTTTATTAGTTAAGCATTTTTTGGATTCAAAATAAGTATGCAATTTTTTTAGTTTAACAGCTGTTTGATTGTTTAAGTAGCTCTCAAATTTGGAGTATTGGCACAGGTTTGAATCCTGTCATCTATTTTTTTTTTTTGAAAATATATCTCCTTGCAAAAATATTTTTAAGTATTGAGTTTCTTCCTAAATTGCAAGTATTTAAATATAAATAAAATTAACTAAACAAATAATGGGAAAGAAAATGCTAGTCCATTATTTGTTTAGATACGATAAACCTGTCGTAATTGATAAAATAGGGTGACGTACCTTTCCAACGATAAGACCTTCCTATAAAACGAAGGCCTTCAATACGTCGAAGTACAGATCATTGGAAACCTTCGTTACAATGAAATCCTTTACGACAGCTCTTGTTTTGGTAAGCAATATTTTAACTAACAGTGCCCTACGATTCCACCCGAGTAGTTCCAGTTCCCGTGGGAATACTGGGATAAATAGTGTGTTCGTTGTAGTGTGTGAGGCTTGATAAACTATACCTACCTACTTGTGTACAAACAAACATCAAAACTTTCGCAGATTACCTAAGTTTCAAAATACATTACTTGTTTTTTTTAAGCATAATGTTAGTGGGATTAAGATCTGTTATTTAAATTTGTTCTTACTCATAATTTAATGTTTTTACCTTTCAGGGAGTCGTTTTGGCGCTGGCCTACTCTCAAGAGGCGCAGGATTCCACTACAGACTCTTGGTCGAACAACGGGTTTCCCCCCGGTAAGAACTGGACAACATGCGATATCACCACCACGCCTGCCATCTCCTGCCACGATTGCACCACCAGAATGATTTGCAAGCCTGTCGGCGGACTGTTGCTGGCTTGCAGGCATCCGTACAGACCATATTGTAACAATGGCATTTGTTCAACCATTCCTATGGATGGATGTGCTTAAATTCGGACCATATCAGGTTTTTAGTCCCATAATATTATAGGACATTTGTTAGTGAGTAGGTACATATCTACTTAGGTATTGATTTTCTTTTTTTGGTTTAAATATAGAACTGATAAGTCGCGGTGAAGGAGTGTCTCCGTAACGTCGCGACTTATCAGTGAGTACTGATCATAATAATATTAGGTTTACATCTCAGACACGGCTCTAAATTGGAAAACAATCCTTTGACTGGCGATTGTGTTTCCGGCAAAGCATAGCAATATTTACAATTTCGGCTTCAATTACAAAATTATCTAAGTACCTACATAATTAAAAATTGTTAAAAGAAAGTGACTTTTGTCTTTTAATTTATCCTACTTATCCTACTAATATTATAAAAAATGTGAAAGATATATGTTACTCAATCAAGAAAAACTACAGAACCGATTAAGATTAAACTTGGAATATAAGTAGTTGAATACCGTGAATAACACATAGGCTATATTTTATCCCGATATTCAAGCGGGAACGGGACTTACGCGGGTGGAACCGCGGGGTGCAGCTTGTTATTAATAAATTGGAATTAAATTTGTAATTTCAATATTTTTGGATAATTAATAACAACTCGTACAGACAATCGATTTGAATTTAACACAAACCTACCCTACTAACTTTATTACCCGATTTCATAAATAAAAAGTTATAATCTAAAAACAAATTTCCCTAGTACCTATCTCTAAACGACGTAAGACAAAATTCGCAGGTTCGATTGAATAAGTATAAAACCCCAAATTGTACCTTGAAACCGAAAGCAATTTCGAAGAACAAGACAAAATAACACCAACTACGAATTATCTACTTGGCTACTGAAATTTAAATGAAAATTCTTCCGGAGCCGTCCGTTGACATCCGACCCGTGTCAACTCTTGTAAATTACCATTCCTGCGTCTGACCAAGAACTTGGCCGTCACAGATAAAATATCTTCGATTTCCCACAGATAAAACGATAAAACTCTGTGGGAAATCGATCTTACTAGACGGATGTAGAAATAGTACAAGAAGTATTAGATGTAGGCATAATATTTACACAGGTAGTTTAAATGAAAACTTTGATAAGATTATAAAACTTTTATCTTATACCTATTTGACAGGAGAGTCGATCGTATTACTCAATACGAGTGTTAATAAAATCGGATTCCGGAGATTTTTTTGGCTAATTATTACGTTATAGAGCACTAGGGATTTTTTAGTTGTAACAAAAACGTGATTTAAGGGGTAAGGTTTTTTTAAAGGTGCATTGCCTATTGGGTTAGGCAGTATAGGCAGTAGTTTTTCGCATGATCTATAATCTATTCTTTTAATAAAGGAAGATAGGACAAAAAGTCTGTACTTGGGTACTTGGAAGTAAATTAAAAAAAAAGTTGTCTAGGGGACTTAGGATAAGTAGTAAGATTCATGTCTGTCTGTCTGTTTGTCTGTTTCTCCGTCTGTTCCTTATACAGTTAAAAACTACTAATCCGATTGAAATCTGGTTTTCAATATTGAATAGTTCTATTTTCTAGAAAGGTCGTGGTACTTTGCATCAAAATCCAATTAAAAGTGCAACCGCTCGAGAACCGCTCGGCCGCCCACGCCCGTGATAACGCGTTTTTAACTTTCGCGGGTGTAACCGCGGGGCGCAACTAGTATCTAATAATTAAGTAGGGGAAAAAAGGTTTTTTTTAACCTCGTTGTATGGAGAACTACACACTTGCCCGTCAATTAGCGATAAGATATAATATATTATGTATATAGCTATAGGTACCTACTACACTTAGACGGATTGAAATTAGGACTTTTATAGTAACAAAGTTATTGTGATGTATGCTACATATAGCTTTGTAGGGTTCCGCACTTTTAGGGTGAAAGTGGGACTATACGTACCAAAGTATAAGTTGGCGGTGGCGATTTTAGGAACTAAACAAAAGCTAAGACTATTTATCAGTAGCTGTTATCACGGGCGCGGGCGGCCGAGCGGTTCTCAACTGTGGGCATGTGTCATGGGGTAATGTGTGGGCGCGTTCCGCAGCTATGGTTTTCTTTATGAATAAATTAGAAATTAAAACCTTGCAAGTTTGCAACCTAATGTCTGCGTACACAGGAACGTTTTGAGATAGTGTTGCCGATCAATAGTCGACTATCGATAGCATATCGATAGTCTATCGATAGTTCATTAAAAAACAATAGTATCGATAGCCTATCGATAGTATCGATACTATCGATGGTATCGATACTATCGATAGCTTGGTGTGTACTAATACTATCGATTACCATCAATACTATCGATACTATCGATAGTATCATACATTAAAAATAACTAAACTATCGATAGTATCGATACTATCGATAGTATTGCATGAGAGCACTCGATACTATCGATAGTATCGATACTGTCGATTGTTTCGTACCATTGATAGTGGCCTAAAATTCAATAGTATCAATCATCTTAATAAGTTGCAGTGGGTAGAATGCCAGTGAAGTTTTGTTCAGTGTTGTTTTGTCTAAGTCCAGGTCGACAAGCATTATTTGGTTTGCATTGGTTATTCTATCTGATACTTGAACACCGCACTATGACTGATACTATCGAAATTTAAGCAGAAATCGATAATATAGATTAATCGATAGTATCGATACTATCAATAGTTAGTTTACTTTTAGTGCATAATACTATCAATACTATCGATAATATTGCTTTTTATTATATAATACTATCAAAACTATCGATAGTATCGATAGTATTATTGTAAACCATGCTATCAATAGTATCGATAGTATCGATCCTATCGATACCATCGATAGGCCTATCGATAGGGTACATGATTTTCGATGTAAACCATCGATAGTGAAACTATCGATATTTCGGCAACACTATTTTGAGACAAATATTAGATAGGCGGATTAGGCGGTAGTGTACAGTAATCTTTTCAGTGTACAGTAAAACTTTTTAGAACAATAAAATGACAAATTACATCTCAGCCTACCCTTAAGGCGGCGATAGATGATAATTATCGGTCCTTGTCCGATTGCATATAAATGAGCGAGATGGAATTGCGTGAAAAAATCTACAATTTCTCGTAAAATCAATCATTAACGAAGATTAAAATAATATTTTTATAAAATGCGATGAAGAGGTTCTAGGTATTGTATTTTTATGATGCCTATAAGAAAATATAGCGGATAAGGATTTAGAAGAAAAATTGATTTATTTTGTAAAACAGGGGTAACTTTGCCTGTATAATAGTGGTATTTAAAGTTATTTTTTATTGTTTTTGAAATGAAGGGGACACTTCTTGTATTATGTACACTAACATAATGCATTGTTTAAAGATCTATTTGATACAGGTTATGAAGAAAACTATTCAATCGGAAGGGATTTCACATGAGTCGCGTCCTTAAGGAAACTGTCTGTAAAGACGATGAATCCTCGGTACCTACGGCATTGCAATAATACTGTTAATAAATAAAAAGCGTAAATCGGAAAATATTGTTTTATTTAATTACTAGTTGCGCCCCGCGGTTCCACCTGCGTAAGTCCAAGTATAATATTTCAAGTTTTATCGCAATCGGTTCAGTATTTTTTTGCGTGATTGAGTAACAAAGCTACATAATTACAGACATACATACATGCATTAAACATAAGTGACAATTAATAAAAAGACTACTTATTTCAAATTATTGAACATCAAAATAATTTTGCGAAGTACAGTTCAGTGTAAATAGAAATACTTTATTATTAAGCTTTAATTTTTATCACAGCCTTATAATGATTTTATTGATATGTTCCCTCTACGTCGCGCACTTTTACGTCGATACCCGCTACGTCGACTTTTATTTAATTATTTTGGTACTCTCACGGCTCAAGTGTCAATGGCTGGTTGAGCCATCAAGGCGGTCAGAGCAGAACAGTCGGTACAGTCAGAACATAAATCATTCCATACGATTTCACGTGTGTAGAATGTTTGATATTAGGTTGTGATAATTTCGTTCTCTTTTCTCTCAATGATACTTCTTTTCGCTTGGTTAGGTCAAAATGGGTGTGGTCATGATCACAACCACGCAACTTTATATTAATTCATGGTCACACAAACACACCTTTATGTTAAAGTGGGCGTGGCCATAGAGTTTCACGCCCCCCATAGGCAAACCAGATTACTCGCGGGACGCCTGCGGGGCAAGAAGTAGGTGGTGGCGGAGGTACTCTCAGGCGGTGCAAAGAGGAAGAGCGCGGGCGCGCGGCAGGGAGCACAAGTGACATTTTCGGAACGTAAACGTTCCGAAAACATTCGGAACGATATCCACACGGCATTCATTTTCCTGAGATATATCCGAAGATGAACGCTTTTAAATAAATCAGCGTTTTTTCTTCTTTAAAATAATGCATTATAAACAAGGGATAAATTAATTCTCACTTATAAATCTGAAGTAATGTATGGTTACTTTACTTTGAAAAAAAAATGTTACAAAAACATTTAGATACCAAACGAAATAATATAGTTCATTATCTATTTTGCATTCGAGTAATATATCTCGGGATCTATCTCGGAACGACGTGAATGTGTGTATCGATACCCGCCCCCACCTACTTTTTGCCCCTCAGCCATCACGCTAGTGAACTGGTTTGCCTATAGTGTATGGTTCACCCACATAAGTATTGTGTGTGTAAAACTACTTGAATTTACACTTTCTATTACTGTTACACAGACTGTGGCTTACAAAAAGTATAGGTAGGTAGAATATAAATTAAAACTCAGTTTCATTAAAATATTGTTTTAATACACCATAACTGATCTATAATTGAACGTTCTTAATCAGTGCCTAACTTTATTGAATACGGATTAAGATAGTTAAATTATGTATACTATGTTACTTTCTTAAACTGTTATTCAATTAAGCTTAATCACAGTCTAATCATTATAAGCAGGAACTTTTACATTAATATATTATAAGTTTCAGAAGTGGAATTCCTTTAAAAAAAAACAACTTTGAACAAAAATACCATTTTACTTCACAATAACAATTAACTCAACTTACAATCAACCAAAAATACTTATACTTATTTGCTAAAACTTAAAATCCACTAAGAACAGCACTGCACACTTTATAACCCTTGCACTAGATAACTAAACTCAAATGGCTTACGTAACTTTACAATCAGCTATGATTCACGCGTCCGTCCAGTCCAAGCGCAGAGCGACAAATGCCCAGACCAACCCTAGCGGCTTGCTTATATAGGCGAGGCGGGGGTAGTTGTTGACGTAAGGAACGATTCTCCTTACAATATATTAATTTTTTCAATACCTTACACAAGTTGCTTTCGTTTTTTCACAGGGCCCTGGGCCCGAAAATGTGTCAGTCTTCGCGTTTGTAGGACCTATGTATATGTATGTATTGTATAATGCAGAGTATACAAAAAGAATGTTACTTACTTGTTTCACAGTTATCAAGATGTTTCCAAACAACTACAGAACAAAATTATATTTTTATTTTTAAGTGCTAAGCCCGCACCGGGCGTTCATAGAACTATTTCACTACAGATTTTGCTGACCACTTGTTAAAAGGTAACGTAATGCACACTTTCAAGGTTGAAAGGACACTGGAACGTTTATAAATAAGTACACCATTGTTAGGGTTGTGATTTGTGACATCATTAGCGGGCGTACACTATTTTTAACCGTAAATCATAGAACTTAAGGTTTAGTTAAAATTGTCTTATTTTCAGTATCTTGTGCGCTGCGCCTAACGGTACATGTACAAAAGAAACAGGTTTATGTCCAAAAGAGTAGTGACATCTAAAACTTACCTGATATTAGACCTTAAGAATGGACAACTGTTACTAAGGAAAATAATTATTTAATAAGAATCTTACAAAATAATAAAATAATATTTTTGATACTATTACAAATTATAAATACTTACTGCCTTTATCAACCAACCGTTGCAACGCGAACCGTTGAAAGAGATGAGAACGAAAATATGATGACCTTCTCTGGTGATTCATGGCCTTGTACCTAAGAACTAAGAACTATTGGTTGCCTGGAAGAGATCGCCCATAGGCGATAAGGCCGCTTTTTGTACCATTTTAGTTTTTAAGATCTAAAATGTAAGCTTTTTATAATTTGTGTTTTTGGTACAATAAAGTGTTAATCAATCAATCAACTAATACAGCAACTAAATACTATAAAAAATAACACAAGTGATAGTCGTATGAAACAGGATACTCAGTCCTCACAGCCAGGCAAAAATCATGTTCACTAAACAACAACAGGAAACAATAATTAAATGATACTGACTGTTACTTTAATATTCTGACTGTACTTAACAACCAGCCATCGAGGCATGAGCCGCGATAGTACCAAAGATTTTCCGAAAAAATCGACGTAGCGGGTATCGACGTAAAAGTGCTCGACGTAGAGGGAACATACCATTTTATTTTATTTCTCAATGTCTATTACGTACTTATCTTATACCACAGTACACAGTCTTCTAGGAGCAAAGACGACGATGTAACATGTCTCTGACTTACAACTTTTGAAATATTAATTTAAATCATGTTCTCTAAGATTAAGGTAGTTTTTGCTTTGATATATCAAAACGGTCCTATAGATATCTAACATCATGCAGGACCGTTTTTTGACGAAGTAAGCTTTCTAGTTCCTAAGTAGTACTAGGTATTTCTATGATTAAAACAAATATCATTTGGTAAAAGTCACGGTTTGCGGGTTATGAAATAAAAGGTTTACTTAGCAAAAGTACCTTTGTAGTAACAACAGTATGCCATACGCGAGCACAAATTATTTTGCAACAAAATGAAATATAACTTTAAAGACTTTGTGAAGCAAGAAGAAGAAGTTTTTACAGAATCGACAGACATGTGAGTACCTAAGTGTATTGTATGAATAATCCAAGATTATTGGGTAATCAATCGAACTCAGTGCTTCATGTGTGATCGATCGGGTTTCCCCAAATGATTGACAGATTTGGAAAAATAGTAAAATGAATCATACGAATTGAAAATTTATCTTAGATAACCTTTTCAAATAATATCTCGATAACCGATAACTCAATATTATATAAAAGAAATATTTGTGGCTGTAAAGTATCAATTGAAAATAGTTTCCAAACAATGGCTTTCTTCAGAAGTTTTGTAGCAATTGCGCTCGTATTGGTAAGTGATTTCAACTGAGAACTATTAATATCGGTATAGTCACATAGCCAAAGTTGTAGTGATTCTAAAATTTACTTTTTGGTTTTAGAGTATTGCAACCGCTTCTGTCATCAAAGAAGAGGGCAACAAACATCATGGATATGAGTACCATGGTGACCATAATCCTAATTTTCGAGAACACGCAGAATCTACTAAAAGTGTAGAAAGTAGAGAAGAAATGGATCATAGTGGACCATACTATCATGGTGTTCACAATCCCAACTTCCCTGCATCATCTGCCGAAGATTTAGAAGTCAAAGAAACTGAGTACCAAAATGAATTCAATAGCAAAGAAATTAACGATCACGGTCCTTCCTACCATGGAACTCATAACCCAAACTTCCCTCTTAACTCAGGAGAAGCTGGGAAACCGTCTCTTCCGCACCATGGACCTGGATCTGAAAGCCACGAAAGTCATAACCATGAAAGTCATAGTCATGAACATGGTCATCACGGCTTTGATCACAAATATCCATTCTTGGAGAACTTACCTTTCTTCAAACCTCACCACGACCACAACAGTCAGGAGTCCGGAAGCCATGAACATGGTCATGGACCTCATAACCCGAACTTCCCAATGAATTCTGGAGAAGCAGATAAACCATGGCCTCCTCACCATGGACATGAATCCGAAAGCCATGAAAATCATAGTCACGAAAACGGCCATCATGGATTTGAACACAAATTCCCATTCTTTGAAATACCTTTCCTCAAACCTCACCACGGCCCCCAGGGTCAAGATTCCGGAAGCAATGAACACGGCCCCAATCATGAAGCAGGTAACCATTTTCCATTCATGCCATTCAACCAACCGAATCAAGATGGAAGCAATGAAGGTGAATTTAATTTTCCTAATTTCAAACCTGATGACGACAAAGTAGTCGATGGTGCTGGATTCCCAAACCCAAATAGCGAAGAACACGGTTTCCCGTTTTTCCCGATCATCCCTAATTTTGACCAACAAGGACCTCGCGATGAAAAATAGTGACATAAGTGCCAATACCTACTACCTACATACCTCATAAATACTCATTTGCAACAGTGAAATTCAGAACTGCATCGTCAAAGCAAACATGTTCAACAAATAAATTTCTGTGCATAAAATTGAACTTACCTACTTATTTTTCTTGTTCACTCAGGCTCAAATTTGCATTGACAATAGGAGCATTTTTACAACCCAAGTATTTAGAAAGTATCTGCCTACTTAAAAGCAAAAGAAGGATGCTGAAGTAATTTTAAATCTCCTAATCTTACATCAGTTATGTGTTATAGATATGTACCTACCTAAGTAACAAAATATCTCCAGCAACTATCTTATCTTGCTAGCTTGCCGCATGTTTGCAAACTATTTCCCCGGTTTCAAACTTATTAGATCACGTTTGTTTTCTTTGCTCAGCACATGTACTGTAAATTGTATATTCTCTGTTCACAATTAAACACACTATTTTTAATCCAGGTTTAACGATCCAGGAGTGTTTGTTTTAATATTTTACGATTAGTTTAATTATTTTTTACGCGAAGACAACATCGATCTCGTCGAATGAGGCTTCTGTTTAGAAATACGTGCATATGTGCATTAACATGACAAACCAAGTACCTACGTACCAACTTTAATGTCACGACACCTAGGGAAAATAATATTTAGTCTATTGTTCAGTGAACATTGTTTGTTATTTTATGGAACAAAGTGTGTGACGTCTCTCAAATGAAATGAAAGCCGCTTTCATGCCACGTTCAACTAAGAAATGTATATACCAAGGTAGATAGTAACACGCCTGTTTACAGGAAGTATGAGCTCTTCATTGTTTGCTTTCGGCTTACTACGTCCACGACTTCTAGGGTTGGAAATTCCATTTACTTATACCTTTTTGTTATTAGCTGAATGTAATATTTGGCATAGATACTAAGTACTTAATGTATTTTATAATCTTTTTTGAATGCGCTTTTTCTCAGAGGATCTCATCAACAGGTTTAGTTTGAAAATCAAAATTTCGTACAAGAAAATAAATGAGTTTCTCATTGGGTCTTTTCATCGTTTTCAACGATTAAAATAAATAAAATACACAAACTACAAATTATTATTGGCGACTCAAAATTATTATTGGTAATTAAAATTTTGACTTGTTTTCATAACAGTGAGGTTATAAAAGTAAGAACTCGATTAGGATTTGGCGAAGGTCGGTAACTCGGTAAGTTACGGCCCTAGTGTGACAAAGACTGACCATATCAGTTCTACAACAGAAATTAACATTTTGATTATTATTTATTGATATAAATAGTACGAGATGTTCATACAAATACTTAGTGTCGATTGGTCAGAGTAGATTTTTTCTAGAACAAGTGAAAATGGCTATCTTTAAAATCATTGTATTCGTTCTCACCATTTTGGTAAGTATTTAGGAAGTTATTAAATAACATTTAAAAAAAAATTAGGTACAAAATTGTTATTATCAAGTGTACCGCCTCATAGTACGTATTAAAGTTTTTTTAATGATTTTAGGTTCCACTCAACTCGGTTTTCTCAGCAGACACCCCAACCCCAGAAGGGCTCCCAAACCTCCCTGACCTAAACAATTTACCTGAAACACCTAAATTTTCTTTCCCGAGTTTTTCTGGGTTACCAAGTTTTCCTGGACTGTCCAGTATCCCCGGATTGTCTAGTTTGCCCGGATTTTCTGCGCTTTCTGGATTATCTTCTTCTGGAAGGGAAACTCGTGAAACTCATGAAGATGGAAGTCGTTTGAGCCATGAAGATAATCGCCAAGGCCAAGACGAAGACTCAAAACTAGGTCATGAGGATAATGACAAACAGGATCGATTTTTCTTCTCTCATATTCCTAGATTGACCAGTTGTAATTATTCCACTGAGGTAAGTAAATACTTTGCTACTTAACCACTGAAAAGATCCAACTTGTGTTGTCTTGAAATTACTTTAAAAGTTTATTTCAAGTTCAACAGTCTGAAAACTTAAGATTGCATAACTCAAAGGAATTTATTGAAGTAGGTACCTACCTACTTTCCTAGTTATGTAATGCTTTACAAAACTTAAGTAACTAAGTAGCCTACCTACTTATATATAATGGTTTTACGTAAAAGATTATAGGTACGTACCCGATACATAATCCTTACTAATATTATAAATGCAAAAGTATCTCTGTCTGTCTGTTACACCATCACGTCTAAACCGCTGTACAGATTTTGACATATTTTTAGTATAGAAATAGATGAGACCGTGGAAAAGGACATGGGTTACTTTTTATCCCGATAATTCCGCGGGAACGAGACCTACGCCGGTGAAACCGCGGGGCGCAGCTAGTACATGATAGGTATAATCATCTAATAATCATCCTTATCATTTTGAATATACTGATCTATCATTATTACCTAGTCTGATCATAAAAATATAATGACTTCATGACTGCTTGCTTGATAAATACCTTTGAAGGTAAACAATATCTCTTTTTAGGCTGGAAGAACCTGTCGTAGCTGCACCGAATCCCTGACCTGTCTACCGAACAATGTTGGTTTCCTAAGAACCTGCCGAGGTATATTCCGATACTGCAATAACGGACGCTGCTCCTTAACTCAAGGGTCTGCTTGCAGTGCCACTACGTCCAGTACAAGTTCTACATCTAGTACAAGTTCTACATCTAGTACAAGTTCTACATCTAGTACAAGTTCTACATCTAGCACTAGTTCTACTAGCTCTTCTTCCTCAAGTACTAGTACTACTACAATTACACCCTAATAACGTTCTTTGTATCAACAATCCAGTAGTCAGTTCAAACCATGTATTGTTATCATTCTTTTCTTCGATTAATTCTCTAAAGTTAACCGTGTATTTGTCATTTGGTCTACTAATTGGTTTGTTGTAGCCGTATTTTATTATTTTTGCAAGTAGTCCTTCTTTGTCCCTAATATATTTATAACGTTTTGTCCTCTTTGAAAAACACTTCTAAAACGGTGAAACAAAAGTAAAAAGTTTTAGGAGAGAACCTGAAACGGTCTAAACTGTTCTTAGATTCGGTTTGATCTTTATTATTTACGTAATACCTAGTCAATTGTTTTATTGAGTCAATCAACAAAACAATTGAAAGATAACGTAGATCATTAATTAAACGTGTTATATTTTCATAAAACTTCCTTATTGTGTAATCTAGATCTTGGTCGGATGTAAATTGCGATTATATCAAATTATTAATACATTCAATAGAATAGAAAACCATGGAAAAATGGCGTATATTAGGAGCGGTTGTAGTTTACTGAAATAAAACACTATTATCGGCATACTTTCGTTTTATTTACAGGTGACAATAAAGCCAACGCTAAAATTTTATCCCTACCTGTAAATACGTTAGTTCATTTCAAAGATATAACGATTACAAAGGACCAGTAAAGTACTACAGTATAGTAAGATAATATTTAAAATTATTATCGTGAGTGGTCTCATACAATATAATTATTGTCAATTTACATTAGGTAACAAGAACAATATAAAGCTGAATTTGGAAAACTCGTAAAGTTCATCATACATATCATAAAGTAGTACTTAGTATCTTTATATTGTATACAATTTTCATCTCCAACCACACAAGTTAAGTAAGCAAATGGATAAAATCGTCATAATAGACTAAAATATTTATGAAAATTATTTGTCAAACACAGCTAATTCTAGTCAAAATAGAGAGATATCGGGAAAGATATGTTTCGATACGAATATTCGAAATAGAAGTTCCATGTGGAGGTAAAATTCCATATAATCCATATTATTACAATAACTATTAACTAGTAATAATTAATCTAAGGAAGATTAACATTTCATTATGAGCAGTCTACAAAAACCTATATATGTGTATTTGCGATTGACATCTTAGAACCTAAATACTTTATATTTTATACCTCATTTTCTGTCAGTGGGCCAAAGTCGTTTTGTAAATATGAGATCACTTAAAACTAATAAATCACAACATTTAACATCAATATCTTTATATTTGAGTATTTATTGTCTAGTCAATGTTACTCCAAGTCATTGGATTTAGACACTTTTGGGAAAGGTTACTAAATAAATTAGGATTAAGGAATTCATTGTGCACTATGGACTGGTACGAGGAATCTCGCCTTATCTAGCGAGCACCTGCATGGCTACTGGTTTTTACGCCGAGACGGTAAACTCCCATTACGGTAACCCTTTCGCAGAAGAATGTTATCGACAGCCGGTAACAGAAGATACCGTTTACCAGACGAATGATACGGGACTTTGAGAGATCTAAAGTAGTAGAATTTAGGAGATGGTTTGGTTTGCCAGTTCTTAGTGAAGGTGTCGGAATAAGGTACGTTTGTGTTTGGTATGTCGTTGTTTAGTGGTCGGTGGAGGAGCCGTCCTGTCGGGTGCGAGTAAGGAGGTACTGGCGGCGACGGTAGCTCGGTGTCGTCTGAATCGATTGCTGGCTCAACTTCGGAACTAGTGATATATTCCCTGTTGAAAACATTGTCGATCAGATCTCCGAATAATAATCTTACTAAATCCTATAATCCCTTCAGAATATAACTGACAAAATAATTTGTACCAATTATTAAAACATTAGCAATTAACATTAACAAAACACGAGTTATGTAGCCAGCAAACATGTTTGATCAAGACTTAACTATATACCTACGCAGGCTTTTTTTTACGAAACTTTAGCTACATTTGGCGAAATTAAAACTTTTAACAGGAATGATCAATCACTGATATTGCATTCAATTTTTAAAAATACTTTTACTGTTTTTTCGTGGACCGGCTTTACTAAATATCATGAAAGCACGGGTATTAATAGTCCATAATATGGATTATAACATGTTATGTTTTTACAATTATGCTTCTAGTGAAATGCTTCCCAAAAGTTTTCTTACAACAAGATTCGATCTTGCGATTCCTGGATCGGCATTCACCACTTCCATCTACCGCAGAACTTAAATTTCTTAAGTGTATCTACCTACACCAAAACACTTTAAAAAATCTTGAAGCGTTATTAAGATTTCAACTTACCTAATTCCGAAATTCTCGTCATTGGAATGCTTCCTGCGAAACATAACAAAGACTTAATTAATTTCTTTATGTATAATATGTAATCATCAAATTACATATTTACGGAACGCATCCGTAGTCTTTGACTGCTGATAACACACATCTTTGCAAATAGATTTAGCGATTTTGCGGTATTAGGTAAATTTTCTCTTTGGTCCATTTCCATAACTGGTTTTTTCATAACAAGCTACGAAACAGCCAATTTCCTTCGGTATTTTATAACTAGTTATGAAAATGAACCTTCTGTTCCCTTTTAATAACGCTAGTCGAAAGCAATTTGTGAAAATTTGCGATTACAACTTCAGCAGTCAAAGTGTTAATTAGCACATATTTGTTTCGCTGTAACTGTAACATAACTTTTTTTTACGAAAACATATACATCCGTTCCAAATATTACCTTCCTACATCACTAGTTCAACCTGTAACATTAAGTAGGTAACAAAGTCTAGGACGGACGTCATTCAATCATGCGACATTTAATATTCCGTTGTCTCTACACAATCCCCTCCAAATTAGAGAGCGAACCTAGTTCGTGGTCGAAATTCATCATCAAAACATCATCTACATTCGGTGCACTAACATTTATCATGCGTCTATCACAGACATATTTAAATTACAATATATCTACTTAATAGAGAAAACATCAGTTTTTTTTTTCAAACAGTTTTTTGGCTAAAAGCTATTTTCCCTTTGAAATCTACGTAGGTATATTTTATATGTAATACTATAACAGTATTAAGGCCGTTTTAGACGAAGATGTCAAACTTATCGGACAAACCTGCGTTCGTTGAAATTGCAAAGATCTGGTGCATATCACCTACACAGCACAATTTTATGTTCTGTCTGGAGACCGCTGTATCATACGGCGCGGCGTGTTTTTTTTATAAGAGATAGATGAGCGTTTGACCACTATCTTTAACACTAGTAAGTGATAGTAATTATCGTTTGAAATGAAGCCTGTTCACCTAGAAGATATGGAGACGACATCGACAGTGGAATAAGGTATATCTAGTATGTCACGCAGAAATAAAATTAAAACTCCACGAAAGTATTAGTATTTGAGCCTTTACTGTCACCGATCCGCGATTTTGCCAAGAGGATGATCCTTGAATGTTTTCTCTATTATTGTAGATATGACATATTTTATATCTTTGCACCCCCTAGAAGCACTAAAGCACATCACATTTCGTCCACTACTGTGTTACGTAAGACACGTATGTGAAATCTATGAGACCTGTACAATTCCTGGCTAGGTAACAACAACCTAGCCCTTCCAGATCTACTGTATCGTCCGCCTGAGTACCTAAACGAAGGTAGCAAACCTAACCGCGCCAGCGAACCAATGTGACGCTTCTCAAAATTATCACGGACCTCTTCATCTGTAAAAGCAAGCAAAATTTTCACCTGTTTTAAACTCATTCTTATTTTAATAGCGTAGACTACCAACGTTTTTTCCATATTTGAAACGTTATTTCATATTAAATACACGCTTGATAACAAATAATTATTGAAGAAGCAAAAATAAACTGAAAACTAAATGACAGTTCCAAACCGTCTTTACAGGACTCTAGAGACATTTTAAAGAAAATCACTTCTTAAACTTACACGATGTACTCAGATTTACATTACGCATTGATAAAAGAGGAGACTCTTTGCCACTAAGACTATGACTATTGTAATATAGTTGAAAATGCGAGGTAAGAGAATATAAAAATAACAATACGCGAATAGGTACCACTCTGGTAAATGTAAACATTTTCAGGGAGTAGAGCAATAGATACATTTGTTTGAAAAAAAACGCACTAGTGGTCTACGCTCTTAACTGATGGTAGAAACTTACCAACAGAGCGCTTGTCGTCGTTTTCTGTTTGTTCGGTCTTCTCAATGTCGTTACCTTCAATCACGTCAGGCAAGGAAAGGATGTAGCGTTTGGTTCTAACCGTGGGATCAACAACGATTGGCCGGTACAGTCCTTGTACAGGCATCCCAACAGCACCCCGTTTCAAATACCAATTGTCGTAATAAGCCTTCTGAGGATCGTAAATATTCTCCTCAAACGGTCCATAACCGCTTCGCTTATAAACTTGTGACAGAGGTGGAAACATGTCGGGATTCTCAGATTGTTGGAAGTCATAAACTTCATTAATATCGAATGGTCCATCTATTTCGGATAACGGTGGGATTGGATTTTGATAAAATGGATAGAAATATTCATCGCCGCTAGGGTCGTCTCGTTTGTGGAGTAATCCATTACGAGCTAGGGCAGCAATATTCCGTTTATCAATTTGTTGATTGTTTTGCCCTCGGCCTACTCGATAACCGTCCCGGGCTAAAGCTTGGATATTTCGCTTCATAGTGGAAAAACTACGAAGTCTTGCAATAGACGCCATGTTCCGTTTCTCTTGAGACTCTTCTTCGTCTTGGTCTTGTTTATCGCCGTCCGCGTAAGTCGATCTGAATGTTGGCAGTTGCCCATTTTTCGCAAGCGTTGAAATGCTTCGTTTAAAACCGGCGGAATTTTTCAAATAGCCTCCTCGAGCTAGAGCGGCAATGTTTCTTCTTGGGAACGTTAGCCATTGATTAATTGTTTCGACCGGCAACCCCGCCACCTTACAACATAATTTAAAGTTACCTACCTATCTTTCTAAAGCGCTAAAATTTGTAGTTAACGTTTAATTTGTTCGCATGACCGTAGCGTGCTCGGAATGTTGGAATTTCATTTAGCTCCCGCTGCAATAACATTGTCTACATCAGGAGAATATTTACCTCACTAAATTCTTAGGAAGCTTACTCGCAAATAAAGAGCAATGTCTCTAATTAAACTCTTTTTTTTTTTAGCTTATTCAGTCCTACTGCAAGGGCAACAATAACACCTTCTCTTTCCACTCTCTTTCATGCTGTGCGAGTCTAAGGGACAGTCTCCACGAGCGTTAGAATAGCGGCGAAATTATCTTATATCTATACAACGACCGCCGCATTAACATCGCCGTGTGGAAACACGTTCATAGAGATGGTACAGAAATAAGTGGATCGACGATAATATCGCCGCGATTCTAACGCACGTGGAGACGATCCCTAAGTGTCTAATGGATAATTAAAATTTAACAAACCTGTTCGATGTATGTAGAAAATGCTATTGATAAAGTCGCTATCAATAAGAAATGACCACGGCATTTCCGAACGTTAATCCCAGCTATGTGTTTCATCTGCAGAAAATACACAATATGAAAATAATATAAAGATCTATATATAAAAATGGATTGTTGCATTGGTGGCAATACATTATAAATAAGTACTCATTGATGAAGAAAGGCAACACTTACGTATGGGGTACCTAGGTACCTACGTAACTAACTGCAATGTGGTAGGTGTTATAAATAGATATGGCTGCGTGTATCTTCGGCATACAATAGGGCTACCCTATCTCGTCCCTTGATTGTCATAGGAGACTAGCGAATCTCACTTTAATATTATAAACGCGAAAATTTGCAAGTATGTAGTTAGTAAGTTTTTGCGTGAGAGAGTAACAAAGTCACATACATGTGACTTTGTTACTCTCTCACGCAAAAACCATTGAATAATTTGCAATGAAACTTGAAATATAGTAACTACTTGAAATATAGTAACCTGAATTAACTAACACTTACTACTAACTTTATATTCCCGCGGGAAAGGGAATTACGCGGGTTAAGCCGCGGGCCGGTTTAACCCGCGTAATTGCTAGTCTAATATATAGCGAAATAAACTGCTTGGTCACAAAGGGGTTTGGTGTCAGGGGTATAGAGGCCTGCCGTAAAAAGTGAGAGCGCCAATAGTTCGAGGGTGAAATGCGTGACATTCACCCGAGTTAAACACTCTACTTAACATTTCGACTGTGAGGAAATCAAAATACTACTCGCACATTTAATAAAACAAGTATATTGAAAATTAATTAAAATATCAAGTAAATTTAGAACAATTTATAAAATCACAATTCAATTGTTTTTATTTATACCTAGATTTAAAAAAAAAGAAATTATACACTTACTGCCAACATTATTTTTTTTCGAAAAACTTATCTATTGGCTACAATAATAGTATATTCGAGTTAATCATGACGACGTCCATCTAAGCGGCCATGCCGACACGAGAAAAAAACGTAAGAAGCAATCGTGATGTGGCATTTATAGCGAGTGGCAGAATAGAAGATTATCTAGGTAATTTAATGATCATAGCCAAAAGAAAAAAAAAATAAGGCGTTTTTTAAATTTCAGACTTTAATCTGACGTTGTGGTTCCTTGTATTTCACAATGTTTTTATAGAAAGAAGTGTCAAATGGTTGCTTTAATAAAAAAAATGAATTTTATTTTCCACCCTAGCTATGAAATGAGCCACTTTCAACCCGGCTATCCACCCATGAAAGTTAAACTTTTTGAACAGGAGATGAATAATCTATTTTCAAATCTTCTACCCATAGAACTGGACTGGTCTCGTAAAAACCCCTTAACCTTAATTTTAAAGCTTAACATTTACTAGCAGAACATCACCCAAGTAAACTACAATGAGAAAACCTACAAAAGGCTTATATTGAAAATACGTATAAAATCGAACCTCTCCGCTGAATAACTGAATAATGTCTTTGTATTCAAGTCTAGCTAATAGAGTTGGTTATAAAGTTGGCAGATTCAATTACGTGGAAGCGTGCGTTGTTGGTCGGAAACCACCTGCGCTCACCGTATACAAAATTACTTATATTTGACATGGATATAGTAATATATTTAAAGTAAATACCATGTAATGTGGCGGAAATTAAAAACAAATGAGAATAAGTAATAGGTCGTGCAACTAGTGAAATTATTTCCTTAGACTTACACTTCCATGGTGAGTCATTTAATCGGCCAATAGAGAGGTTGCTTAAAGTTTATAAGGTAGATACGTAACAAAAAAAGTTAAAAGGAAATGATTTTGGTAAAAACTAAATTGACATTTTTAGACTGAATATTCCCAAAGTATGAAAAAAAACATAATTAATATCGTGGCAATCGATAGTGTTGCTGGTAATATGCGTGGAAGTTGGGCTACATTAGCGGGCTACGTATGGCGAATAATTCTATTTACGCGATGTATGTGGTCAGGTAGATCTTTGCAACGCGTAGTATTCGAGCAATGACGAATGTACTAACGGGGCACTGTCGGTAAAGCACTCGCCTAATGTACCTAAACAAGAACATCGCAACTATACCCGAACACGAAATTTTTGTTGCGACTACGCGACACGAATTTTCGCCCCCTAATGTAGCTTCGGTAATTATAGAGATCAAACCAACAGTGTGGTGAATCAAGAGAAATGTCTAACATTAAAAAACAGTTTTTGCAAATGTAGCTAATCAAATGAATAATGAAATATGATATTGCGCGCCGGCCTATAAACATACAGGCGAGAATTCAGGGTATCATAATTTAAATAGATCTGTAATAAAACCAACGATTTTTATTGTATGTTAAATAACCCTGCCTACCATATATATTATACTAGCTGCGCCCCGCATAAGTCCCGTTCCCGCGGGAATATCGGGAGAAAATGTAGCCTATATGTTATTTCACCAGCTACCAATGTTCTAAGTTTCATAGCAATCGGTTTAGTACCTAAGTAGTTTTTGCGTAAAAGAGTAACAAAGTCACATACATACATTTATACATACAAACTTTCGCGTTTATAATATTAGTAAGATTTCTATTTATAAAGGAACACATGTAGGAACATTTCTATTTATAAAAAGGATTTAACGTTAATTATCATCGTATCTTGTTTTATTTGCCGCCACATATCACGTAGGAGTACAAAACCTTCCACTAGTAGCGGTATTACCCACGTGTTTCCTAGAGCTTCCCATAAAATACCGTCGGAAACAGACATATTGACATTATCAAGCACAGTACTCCAACAAAAGATTACAAATACAATAAGGCCTTATAAAGGTTGAATAGGGCGTCGTTAGAGTTGCTTTTGTTGAGGTCGTATCTTTTATTTGATAAAGTAAGTTAGCTTTCGGTGCTTAACGACCCTAATGGATGATAAGACTTTTTTTTATTGAATAGTTGGCTAATTAGGTTTAGCTAATTTGAACGTTTAGCTAATTAGGCAGTTATGGGGTTATAAATACAAATACCAAAAAGTTTCGATTGATATTTGTATCTAGTGCTTGTTGAAGAAAACTAAAGCTTATAATTTTTTCTTCTGTTTTCTTGATGTTGTAGTTATACTAAAATGAAACTCGTTTTTGATTAAATCCAGAAATATGAGTTTTTTTTTTTCAGAATTAAAGGTTAAGTACTAAAGTGGTCCTTGGTTAGGTATATATTTCAGGTTCAGGAAAGCCTGCACCAAATTAGGTTGAAACATTTAGTCCCAGAAGTTGCTGTGTTGTCAGTTACCAACATTTAGGCAACAATTTCAGGATTATGTCGAAATTCAAGGGTTAAAAACCAAACCTGGCTAGGGCAATTAAAACATATTATTTATTAATGCACAAACTATCTAATGTAAGTTTGTATCATGTAAGAAATCAAAGATTTTAGATATTAAAATTGCCAAATTATTAGAAAAAGGAAAGAGAGGCTACTAGGAGAATTTCTGTATAGATTCAATTGGATAACAAGTAGGTACATAAACAAATAGGCACATACAGGGTGAACCATTTCGATTGGCCTTCTCGGGATATCCTAAATAGCTACCATAAAAACTAAAATAGCAAAAAGACAAGGTTCGATTCCTGGCAAGGGTAATAGATTTGTCAAAAAACCAATAATGCCATTTTAGGTTTTGGCAAAATCGGGGACGCTACTCCTTCCAGCATTTTTTGCTATCTCTTATATAGTTTAGTATATCCCTCAGGAAGCTCATCGAAATGATTTACCCTGTATCCAAACCTATCCTACTATATTATAAAGCTTGAAGTTTATGAGTATGTGTGTATGTTACTCAATCACGTAAAAACCGCTGAACCGATTACCATGAAACTTGCATTAAGGGTTGCTGGAAACCTGGAATAACACATAGGATACTTTTATCCCGATAAGCCCGCGGGATCGGGATTTCCGCGGGTGAAACAGCGGGGCGCAGCTAGTAATAAACAATAATAATATTATGTGAGGAGGTTACAAATACGAATATACCTTACCTACTTATTGTTGGTATATTCCTATTTGCCACGGTTTACCTATTTTTAACATTTTAACATTTTTGTTCCCGTGGCCGTGGAGACGTCCGGGAGTTGGGGGCATGAGGGCTTGGCCTTTGTGAGGGAGATTGGGTGCCGGTTGAGGGGGAGGGGGCTTGATGTCCGTTCCAGAGCGTTCCTGCTGCAACGATTGTCCATTGCGGTTCAGCGCGGAAATGCTGCTAGCATTTTGGGCAGTTTTGCGGCGGGAACGCTTGGGGATGGATTATTTTAGTTTTAGTTTTTATTTTTATTTTAAATTGTGTTTCCTTTTTTTTTTAAGTTCTTTAAATATCAATTAAGAAATAGAATTAGGTATATACATGACTATTTATTGAAATAAAGTTATATAGATACGTTTTTAACATGTTAAAAAATACCCCATACTTAAGTACCTTCCTACTTGACTTGGTAGACTTGGTGTCTACTTTAGGAAATGAGAAACATTTGCCTTTTGCTTTGTATACCTACTCAGTGGAAACACAGAGGCAAAGTGAGCCGTAGTGATTATATTCTCTTTGAAGTGAGCCAAGATTCAAACAATACCAACACTTTTGAGTGATATACTAAGTTTTAATCAACCCCAAAAAAGGAGGAGGTTCTCAATACGAATGTGGCTATGTTTAGAGACTAAAATTATTTTAGAACAAATATATTTAATGCCGCTTGTGAGAGGCAAAATTAAAAATTAATTAAATTAAAATCATAATGTAACAGTTGGTAACAGTTTAACATAATTACGGTTTTGGTTTACAACAAGTAAACATTTTGACTTATTTTATTTAAATATTTATTTATTTAATATTTTAAAATAATTTATAAAATATTTATTTTACTATGAAATTAAACTCATTTTTCAGTTGTTGTTTTTTTATTACTTTTAGCAATTTAAGGACTTTACAGTATCTACCTATTGACAACGGGTAGACCGAGATGTAATTTGGCACTCGTTTTTCTAATTACCTACATACTCGTACTTATTTCTAGTCGCCTTTTACGCCCTTACGACTTCTCTTCATCTCTTCTACAATATTTTACGAAACGCAATCTATAGTCAAAATAAAGGGCCCTACCCTTTTTTTTGATGTCTTATTATAAGTCGTGGCGTTGACGTTCAGCTAAAAAAAATTAAAAACACATCAAATAATTGAAAAAAAAAAAAAACTTCAAAAAATAAAAAAGATTTTTTTTAATTGTCTGTGGATTTTAATAGTAGTCGGGGTATTTTATTTATTTAAAATTTACTTTATTTTTTTTAACGACAAAAGAACGACATAGCAACGGCAAACGAGCATGGTAGCGCGGAAAGTCAAAATAAATACCCGCAGTATAGAATAGGGTTATCTCTATGCTACGAGTATAGTTGTGGCTACACGGCTACTTATTTGTAAGATCCATATTAAAAGATGACCGAGCGAGCGAAGCGTCTATGCCTCAGGTTAGCCGAATTTTCTTTTTAGGGTTTCGTAGTCTATAAGAAACCCTTATAGTTTCGGAATCCGTCCGTCCGTCCGTCCGCGGCTTTTCTCAGAGACGGTTAGTACTAAGAAACTGAAATTTTGCACGAGTATGAGCCGAAAAAGTGCTACAATAGGTACCTCCGCCACATGTAACATGGGGGTTGATTTTACTTTCTTGCTTTCCCCATCGTGTGGGGTATCATTAGATAGCTCTTTTGAAATCATTGTGAATTTCCACAAACAATTTTTCGTTTTAGGGTTTTAGAGTTTTAGTTTTTAGAGTTACTAAAACTCTAACAGCCAAACGTACGCCCCTCTAACAGCCAAACGTTTATACTTGGATACGTTGTAAGTATTCACAATTGTAGTAAATATAATAAATTTTAAAAGAAAATTATCACAGCTGAGCTATCTTTTAAAATTTATGAGTTCTTGTATTTGAATGAAATAAAAAGCAAAATTTCGAACAAATTCCGTTGTTTAATATTACTTAGGTACTTACTGGGTAAGGTAAGTGTTACTTTAAAAAAAAAACAGATTGTAAACTCTGATATTTTTGAAAAAAAAAAACGAAACGCTACACTGCGCGTGGCCGGACAAAGCACGCACTTGCCCAGTTTTTTATTCTGTATGTTGCTTATCCTCTACAGGTCGTATTTGTCAACCGATTTTGATGAAACTTGGTTTGTATACCAAGTTTCATCAAAATCGGTCGAGAAATACGGTTTTATGAGCAAATATAATTTTTTAGACATGGGGGATTTTTGATTGGTGGGTATTTCTCCCACCCTCCATACAAAAAATCCATTTTTTCTTGTTTCTGTATGTTGGTTCTCCTGTCGTATTTCTTATCCGATTTTGATGAAACTTGATATTATACAAGTTCTATAAGCATATGGTTTTTTTTTGTCGTAGAAGATTTTTGATTAGTGGGGTATTTTTACCACAAAAAGGGGTGCTATGCTAGATGTCTCCGCACTATGAGATCCGATTTTGATGAAACTTGGTATACAAGTTCTATGAGCTTATGGTTTTTTTTTGTCGTGGGGGATTTTTGATTGGTGGGATATTTCTTCCACAAAAAGGGTATTTGAACACTTATGTTTTAAATACATACAAATTGTTTAAAAATACATCGGCAAAAACATAACCCTTTTTGACAGTCGTGTAAAAAGTCTGTGTTCGCATGGTGCTCTCAAGGTCTACTGTTCGCAGAACTACTATAGTCTTATTTATCTATCAAGACAATAACACTAGTGAGTATTTTCCATTTCTTTCAAGTCGCGATCTACCATCAGCAGTTTAGGCGTTTGTTGTAAGTCAGGACAATTTTTTTTATAATCCAGTATACCTACCTATTACATCAATAAGGTATATGGTAGTTATCTATATTATTTAGGTACCTAATTAAAGTGTGTAACCTACCTTATTGAGTACTAGTTAGCTTATTAATCATTTAAAATAAACCACTTACTTTTAATCCAGTCAGAAAACTGCCACAAAACACTGTTCAAAACTTTGCAACAAACTTACGGAACATGTACGCTCCAGGTCTCATTCGGTTCGATATCTTGGCGGGAATGGTCTACCAAAACTTGATGCATGTCTTTTATATAAAAAGTTGGAAGTCACGCATGCGCATAAAGCACGAGGGTGGAGCCTAGTTAGTGCACTTTAATTTAGTTCAGCAAAAGGTTAAAAGGTTCCCGAGGGATGTGGGCCTCCCGGTATATTAATTTACGTCAAATGCAACCAGTGGAAGATTTACGATGTAAGTTGTAAGTTCAGTGTCGATATTAAACTCTAGTTTAAAACAGATTTACTAACTTGTTCTTTAAGGCATGAATACCTACTTTCGTCTTGTATGGCTGGAATCCGGAAATATTGTTATAGTTGGGTGAGCATTTGGTGACCACTATCTAAATGAGTGATTGTGACGAGCTGTCTCAGGGTGGTTTTAGCTAAGCCAACCAGCCAGCCAAGACAAGCCTGCATTGCGTGAGCAATTTGTATGGTCAATCCCGCGTGCGAAACTAAAATCGCCCTTAAATGAAGCATGGATAAAAGACCTAGAGAATCTCTTATCTACCTGTTCACGACGATTTAACCTGAGACGTGGTTTTTTGCGTCATGCATAAGGATATAAAAGAAAAAGACAGCAATAGAAGCCCCATTTCACTTTCTTACTAGTTGCATCGGCCTAAATACAAGGGTCAACGACGATTCCGCTCGGTGGTCACTAATACCTCGGGCTGAACTCACTCCCTGTCTCTTCTTTCTCTTTCTAGACTCTAATATAGACCAATAGAGAAAGGTCGCCTGATGGGTTGAAATCTAAGTAGTTTTTGACAGACAACTTCATCAGTTCCAGTATTAAATTGTTCGGGAAACTACTCATACTCCTTTAAAAAGGTGTAACCATTCGAACGTTGTTGTTACTATCATCTAGGTAATCTAAGACCAAAATATTAATTTTGGAATCTAGGTTATAATTCCAAGAATGTTGTACTAAGGCTACGGAGAAATAAACCTCGGGACCAGCGAGTATGCTTTCAGCAACTACGTTCTTGTAGGTATATGGATTAAAAATATGAGACTTAAAGTGCCTACTTCGAATAGGTGTTCTATATCATCCCTAGACGCAGTATCACCACAAATCAAGACTGATTGGTTGCATTGGGAGATCCGTTTCTTATTTCATGCCTACTTATCTATTACTTCATACGTCTTACGAAAATGTCAAACTGGATTCAGTATGTATAGTTATCAATTTACAAAGTAGAGTGTTTTTCATGAAAGGAGTGTCGCGGATCGAACACGTATTACTTACATTTAGAACTAGAAAAACTTATACCTAAGGGTTTCTTGATGACTACGAAACCCTAAAAACGGCATTCTTTTCTTTTTTTCATCTCAAAACAAAGTAAAAGATACCATATCTATCTATATCAACTATATCAGATAAAAAAGATAAGATTAAATAAAAATAAATAAAAAATATAGAACATTTCTAAATTGACAAGCAATCCATTGCACAAGATCACGAACACTGGAAGGAGAGTAGAGATGGTATTTTCCCTGCAGTGGGACATTATAAGGCTACCCATTTATTAACTATATTTTCCGGAAATTGTCTGGCGTCTGCAGCGCCGTGTCTGGGGGTTTCATTTTATGAAAAGGACAATATAATCTTTATATTATCTCCATACAAGACATCTCATTATAAGTAAAATATCAATCAAATAAAAAACATTAAAATATTTTATTTAGATTATAACAAACCTATTTATTTCATACGCCTAATTCTATAAAATATAAATTACTTAAATGTAATCTACATTATGAGAGCTACCTCTTCGAACTCTTCTGATCATTTTTCATGAAAGAGCACCTAAAGTTATAAATAAACGCACAAACATTCACTGATCTTTACAAGACTTCATTCAACTTCTCATATCGCTCCGTCGAAGCTTCGGGTCGCTTCTCATTTCTCGAATCAAAAGGAAGTCTTGAATCTTCCGTTGTTTGCGCAAATTCTGCAGCTTGTAACACTGCTTTCACACGTGACGCAGTAGCTACCACAACTTCTGGTTTTAAAACTTCCATAGTAGCTTGTGTAACCACTGTATCTCGGGAAACTTGTGAAACTGCTTCTATAACTTCTGTGTTTTGCACAGTTTCTGCTGTTTGGGCAATCTGCAGCTGTTCTGCAGCCTGTGCAGCTTGTAACTCTGCTGCGGCCGCTTGTGCAGCTATTTCTGGGCTTGTCGCCACCAGAGTATTGTTGGCAATCATTACAGCGGACATATCTCCCGTGTCAGGGCACTTGTCTCCTTGCCGCGCGGCACATCTACCGTCGCGGCAGTACCGGAATAGGCCGTAGCAATCGACTAAGATTGCCGCGTTACCTGGGTAGCAATGCAGCGCTCGTTGACATGATAAACAAGTGTAACCGGCCTGAAAAAAGAAATTTAGAAGGTAATTTTTTTAATGAAACACTTTGGAAGAAAATCGAGAGGTCGCAATTCAAAATCGCATTATAAAACTACACGAATCGGCTTGAAGATGACATAGAAGGATTTAGATGACTAGGAAATCTAGGACCGTAAGGCCTTGCAAACACGTAGCCCACTTAGTGGGCGTAATACCCCACCAATCAAAAAATCCCTTACCGACAATCCAAGTCAGTTGAGAAATACAACCTGTAGAAGAGAAGCAACATACTGAAAGGATATTTTCCTGAAGATTAGACTTGGAGCATAGAAGCTTCACTCCCTATATCAATAAAATATAACTTAAAACTCGGGATCCTTCAAAGCCCAGAAAACACCAGTCAATCCGTTTCTAATGGAAGTAAAGGTATTAGATTTATATCGATAGATTTTTCTACACATTTCAATTATGCAGAGGCACGAGGTTTTATTCATAACATGAAAACGACAAAGATATAATATGGCTACGCCTGGGATAGAGGAAACATCTGAACTTTTTTCTAAGCAAGACTATAATTACCTCGTACCTAGCAATTATTGATCGCTTCTATGGCATTTATTATACTTCAAGACTAATTTCAAGTTCATTTTCATGTTTTTTATAAGTACCTATACAAGGCGTAACGGGTAAGCCTTTTTAAGCCGAAAGGGTTTGTTCTAGACGTCTAGGTGAACAACTTTTGTTCTACAACTTTTGGAAATACGAAGTTGTGTTCCAAAATTTTAAGTTTAAAATATACTTGAAAATCAGCTGTTTCTCAGAGTTCGAGGTCATTGACCTTATCTTGTCCTTTCATTTATTTAAGTCGACAACAATCGAAACTACAATTACGTTTATTTTTAAAAGCAGCTGTTTTTTCAGAGAACCATAACCTCAAAATTTTCAAAGTTCGAATTTACAAAAGGCGTAGAACAAAAGTTGTTCGCCTAGATGTCTAGAACAACCCCCTTTTGGCTTAAAAGGGCATGCCTGTAACATCTTGTATACCGTAAACCGGGGCTGCTTTATTATGCAGGTTTCGAGATATTTTTGGACCATTTTTTTATAATAAAATATAGTAAATTCCATTTTTACGCTAATAGAACAATGTGTCCTTTGGTTCTCAGATCGTTAAAAAATGCAGGTAATACGGGCGGTATTTTAAAATAATAAATATTTTTATTTTATTTTATGACAAAGTTTCTTTGTCATTTGTTATATAAGTCATAAGCCGGACAGACGGACAGACAGACAGACGGACAGACGGACAGACTGACAGAAAGACGGACATGATGAAACTATAGGGTTTCGTTGACTACAAAATCCTCAAAACAGCTGATTCCTCTAGCCCAACTTTAAATTGACTAGCTATACTTAGTAAGACATCAAGAACAACCCCTTCTGGCTTAAGTATATCGCTGCCCCCGAGTAACACGACGTTACTCTTAGAATTTTTTTTATGAGGAAATTTATTTTTAAAAAATCCCCATGACAGGATTCGAACCTGTGTCCTTTCGCTAAATACAGGAATTATAGGAATCACCAGTGATTCCTGTGTAGCTCAGTGGTTAGAGCAGTCGCCTGGTTAGCGAAAAGACGCAGGTTCGAATCCTGTCATGAGGATTTTTTTTAAATATATTTCCTTGTTAAAAATATTTCTAAGTGTAATAAGCCTTGAGCAATAAAAACAAAAAGAAATATTAAGATGTTACTCTTTGTATGTAATACATTTTAATGAATATTCTATCTATTACAGTGCAATGTAAATCTCGCTAGGAAAAGATCAACGTTTGTTTTCCGATTATGCGAACACGCGTGGAAGTGAATCTTTTGAAGCCATTTATGTAAGTATGGGATAATCTATTTGTTTCGAATGTTTAAATTAGGCTTAGTTTTAGCTGTTGAACTTCAAGAAATGAGTGTAATTTGGGGCCTTTCCGCTCATATGATCATAATTTAGTTATAATACCTATACTCAGTAAGTATAAGGATTTTTGTATAAGATCTATTCTGCTAATATTAGGTATTAAAAGGAGAGTTTGTGAGTGCGTATGTGTTTGTTGTTCCTTCAAGATCGTTGAAACGATTGCGATGTAACTCGATACGTAGATAGCTAGAGAACTGAAACAGTTTATTATTTAACACCGATATCAAAGCAGTTTCAGGGCCACAGATCGGGACTTACGCAGGTCAAACTGCGGGGCATGACTAGTATAATAATATACGAACGTTACTTACCTACTGGAAATCAGTTGGAAACAAAAATAAAAATCCTTGGAAGTTTTCTAGGGAGGTATTTAGTTCGAATTTACCACTAAGCTAAAATAACCCCCTCCAACCCAACCCAACCTTCAATTCCCCTCTTAGGATTACATTCAGTATCCTCCATAGATAGAACAAACAAGTGATAGTAAAGTGAAGTGAAGTGGAGTGAGTGAAGTGGTACTAACCTGAAATTTGTAATTACATCCAACCAAGGAGTACGCTCTACCAACCGGCCTCGGTTCACTGTGTGTTAATTGGATATCATCTGGAAAAATATTATAAAATATTTCATTATTTTCAGTTCAAACTGTCGGTAATTATATTGCTTTTATTTCGCTTACCAACCTGACTCTTGTGTCGTTGACGTGGCGATTAAACATGTCTGCAATATTGAAACAGTAAAGAATTATTATTTACTTTATCTCTAGCTAAGCTTGAATTATTAATAATATATTATAAGGAAAAACCCTAAGAGCGGCAAAAGAAGCTAAATAGATAAAAACATATCGGTATTTGTCTTATTTCATAGACCTAAGCGAGACGGAGTTGCATAAAAAAAAACAATAATTAGCTTCGAATATAAAGGTTAAAATTTGAAGTGTGTTTGTTCCTCCTTCACGCAAAATAAGCGGCTAAACTGATTGCGATGAAACTCGGTATGTAGATAGATAACTGAAGCCTTGACCACTTTTTATCTAGATCCAAGCGGGTAGTCCTACTACTTAATGCTACTAATATTATAAATGTGAAAGTGTGTGTGTTTGGATGTTTGTTACTCAATCACGCAAAAACTACTGAACCGATTGCGATGAAACTTGGAATATAGGTAACTGGATACCGGGAATAACACATACGGCATTTTTATCCAGATATATAAAATCAGAAAGAAAACTACTTTTGCATAATTTTGTAGTTAACTGAAAAATTTAAAATAATGAAATTGAAATCTTACCATAACAAATAAAGCACAAAAAACCGTCGTTGCAGCCATTATGATTCCGAATTTAACAGCAATTTCCTAAGTATTATTATGTGACAACCACATTGTGGCTTTATACAACAGCCAATGAAAATTGGCGGTAAATGGAAGAGCACTAACACTTATATACCTACCAATTGAATTGTTTATGCGAAATGTTAATTTTTGTCGTGTACCTTGTCATGTAGAGTAATTTCACGGTTTCTTCAATTTCGCAAGTTTATTTAATAAAGCGAATCGTAAATTATACCGGAAGGAACTACCTAATAGAACAGCCAAACACTCGGGCGAGAATCGTGGCAAACAGAGTGGTAAGAAGGCAGACACGGGGAGTAGCTAAGCCATACGTTACTCCCATGCCAGGCCTGAATTTGTGACATTTCGTTTTCAAAAGAAGTTACGAAAAAGGCTAAATATTATGGAAAATTGATGAATACCCCTAGCGGACGTTACGTGAAGCTTCAACTTACTTAACCCAGATACGGGGGACAGGGGAAAGAACAGGGGGTTCAGCAGCAAGTCTGCCACATACCTGTATTTATCCAGGAATATGGGGATAAAGAACAGTATTAAGTATTCTTTTTCTGATAATAATAATAAAAAAAATTATTTATTGTTAAACTTAACAAGTTTCATTCGGTGAAACTCTGTCTCTTAAACTAAGAAAACTTGTCTTTTAAGAGCCAGCGTCTTCCCATCATAGAACAGTATCATCAGACACCTTCTTCACAGACATCTTCTGGGACATCTTCTTTACAGTAGTTGTATCTAGTTATATAATTACCAACTTTATACTAAATCACTGAATAGACAGCATAAACTTGGCTCATAATACTCAAATTTTCGTCAAATTAATTCTTATTAATTCTAATTAATAATTATAACGAAAATTCGACCGGCCGACTGGATTGAAATTGTTGCCTTTTCTTGCTGATGGCCACAAAAAAGGGCATGCTTAGCAGTTCAATCAGATATGTTAAAGATCTCCAAAAGCAAAATTTTAGGCATAACTCGCTTAGCTAACCGCAATAGGTACACGGAATTTCATTAATTATTAACAAATATCCATTGGCGTTGAAATTCGCTCAAGCTCTTGCTTTTGGCAGATCTTTCGATATTGGAGGTTACCAAGTTTTAAAATTTTTTTTCAAGTAACCGGGGATTTTTTATTATAATTTATTTCATTTGCAGGTTGATTTATGTACTACAATAAGGATTCCCATAACTTGAGCAAATTAAGCCAAAATCAGCCAAAGAAACATACACACTCTTCTATAGCTAAATATGCTACCTACTGCTTTTATGACTTGAAGATACCTTTACCTACTAGTATACATAACAGGGTATTTTTTCTTATGTAATAAATACGGTAAGTACCTACTTTTTTATACGAACAGTAACTTAGAACCAGCACTTAACCACTAAGTTATGATTATTAAACTGTGTTGTTAAGTCAGTAGATTGTTATAAATATTTATAATGTCTACTTTATAGCGTTTTCATAAAAAGTGTTCGCGATTAACGATAGGTGTTCCGGCACGATAATCGGTGTTTCAGTAAAGTAAAGTAGATTAATAAAACAATTAAGTGTTTTAAAGTTTATTAATATTTCCTTTCTTAAAATATAGTATAACTAAATACATTGTAAATATCTACCCCCTTATTTATAAACATTTATTAATGCGCTGCATACTTATTCATCGTTTGTCTTTTACTGTCAACTGAAGTTTCAAAGTTGACAGACAGAGACAAACGTCACATAACTTAGTCATGTGTAAATAATATTTTATAAATAAGAGTGTTATTGTATTTTTTTATTTAATAATTCATTTCATATTAATATTGGACGGTTTTTATGTGTTATATAATATGTGGATTTATGCATGTATACCTAATATCCTACTTCCTATCTCACTAATATTATAAACATGAAAGTTTATTTGTGAATATATGTTTATTACTCCTTGCAGGCGGGCACAACTAGTTGAACATATTATAAACTAAGCCTGCTAATAAAACAGTAAAATGCGAGTACGACTTGAGCATCGAGATTTCCGTGTACTTTGTAAGTGGTATTTTTTTGTCTAAATAAAAAAGGGACGACGAAACGTCATGACCAAAGGAGACACTAATCTTTATCAGTGTCAGACAAAACAAATCATATAATTAGACCAATTTTAATAAAATTGAACAGCATTCTGCCTGTATCGACATATTGTACGCCCAGTGTGGTGAACAGCGGCCCTAGCCAAAATTCTTATCAAATAACGAAAACGCCAATAGACAGATTTTTTGTATGAAATTCACATAAGGTCTCGCTTGATTTTTCGTGACCTTTATGTCAATTTCATACAAAAAAATCTGTCGATTGGCGTTTTCGTTATTCGATAAGAATTTTGGCCAGGGCCGCAGCTGTTGTGACTACTTTTTATCACTATTATCGGCTCATGTACACAGTTATGCAATAAATTATTTCTAATTCTAATGGTCCTCTTTTTGAAAGGTATGCAATGTAGGTATGTAACCCTAAAATATTGACTGTCACTCAAATTTTAATATATTCTTCATGCTTCGTGATCGCACTTTACTAATAAACAAAGACCCACAAAAATATAAACATTTCTTTCTTCCCTGTCGTAAACCGAATTATGGCCATTAAGGAATTAGTTTTTTTTTATTTGACGGCCCAAAGAGGCCGTTATACAAAACTATTATTATTAAATATAATGTTATTTTATTCATATATTACAAAATAAATTTCAGCTATAAATTCCGATTCAAAGTTTATGGTTAGTTTTTGCTAAGCTCAGTCTGAGCAAAGTCAAAGCACGCACTATACATTTTAGCCTTACAGACTAGTTTCTAACTGACTTTTCAAACTACTCAACTTTGATTCGACGAAATCTAAATCGGTTATTCTCTCTAAAGTATCTACATTAGACGGCTGTGTCAAGTTCGATACATTATCCGCAATAATCTCATCTAGAGGAGTATCTACTGTACTTGCGTTTACGGGAATGTTCCAAATGCGTTTTGTTATCGTCGCGTCGCAGTTTACGTTGATTTTTGTTACGTTTGCGTTTTGTTTGCAGCGTTGATTCTTGATGGACAAAAAGCTTGTCATTTCGTTCATTTCTTTAAGGACTTCTGTGGAATTAAATAAAAGTTATAAAAGTAAAAAAAACTACTAGCCCTTTTAACTAAACTTGTTTAATAAATCTTTTAGGTACTTCTTTTCTTCTTGATAAATATTACTAGTTTCACCCGCGTAAGTCCCGTTCCCGCGAGATTTTCTTAAATAAAAAGTATGTGTTATTTTAGGTTTCCAGCTACCTATAATCCAAGTTTCATCGCAAACGGTTCAGTAGTTTTTGCGTGATTGAGTAACAAACACACATACACAAAAACTTTCAGCTTTATAATATAAGTAGGATATGATTTCCTTACCTCGAAAATGTAAATAGGATGATTATACAAAGAAAACAAAGTCATACTTACGAGTAAGCTGCAAGCTTTCGTTCTCATCCATCAACCCATCATTCGTCTTACAATCATCAGCAGATTCGTTCACCAAATCCTTTTTGACAGTTTGCAAATGGCGACTCAGCACCTTTTTCCTCAACGAAGACTTATTTTTAATCGGCGAGAAATTATACAAAACGGCTTGCTCCCTCACTCTTTTCAAAGGCACATTTTCCAACCCATCCTCGTTTAACAAACTATTCAATTCCAACGAGAAATTAAGTTCGCTTATGTTTTTCGCGCGTAAATGTTTCGTCAATTTCGCTAAAGGGAAATTTCTTGTTGACGATCGGACGTTTGTTCTGGCGAAAATGCTTCTTGAAACGTTATTTTTCCGCGGAGAGTTAATGTACGTCTGTCCGTTGTTTAAAATTGTATGAGTCATGTTTTTTATTTGTTCTTCAGTAGTGTTTTCGAACACGTTATCTTGGTCTATCGGTTGGAGTACACGATTTGTTCGGTTCACTAAAGTGAAAAAGAGTTTAAGACGTTTCTGTAACTTCTCTAACGATGTCTCTTTCGATTTAGGCGTTTTCACTTCGTATTGGAAATCCTGATTTGTTGTTAATAAGTTGGAAACGATTTTGCATTCCGTTTGTACTGTAAAAAGGGAAAATTGGATTAGTTTTTCAAAGAAATTTCCTTTAGATACTTGTACAAAATAAATGCAAGTACATAGTCATTTGGATACTTCTTAAATCTAATGATTTTAGTGTGGCTTCGGAACGCGCCCTCCGACGAGAAGCCACAAGAAACTCATGGGGGTGCTTTTCATTATACTAGGTGAGTCCCGCGGTTTCACCCGCGTAAGTCCCGATCCCGTGGGATCGAACCGAGCTTTCGCCAACTTAACAGTTGACATTTTCCAAAGCCAACTGAAAAAGCCAACTGTAAAGTTGGTGAAAGCTCGGTGCGTTTAAAACCATGAATAAAACGCGATTCAACCCGATAAATAAAGTGTTTTATTATGCGAAATCGCGAAAACCATAGAGGAAATAAACTTTTTTTTTTTAATAAAAATATAATTTTACTAACCTTTATCGATATCTGCTAAAAGCGGCAGTAATTTCTCCCTATCCGTCAAAGCCTCAGGTTCATATTTCAAGTAGACATTGAAGAAGTCATACAACACACAACCAATGTTTATAACTGCACACACACTCTCGTTGATGTAATTGTTTTCATTCAGAACTTCTAGTAGCGTTTGGTGCATCATCTGTTTACATTTCTGTTGAAAATAATAATAATAATTAATTTATTATCAGATAAGTTACATCCATTACATAATAAAATAAAATAAAGCCAATAATGTCAAAATAATGTTAAAAATTAAGTTATAAATCAAAACAAGTTTGGTCATTACTAGTCAGTACATGAACCACACCACAATGATATATATACTGACAGTGAAACCTAAAAAATAATGTAATATATCTGTGTGCGGAGCGCCGAAAAGAAGTTTTCACTTCGAAAAGAAATTAATTGTCTACTATTTTTCGACTAAGGCTCGATTGAGATGCCATCTACAGGTTCACTATCCAACCTGTGCTAATGATTAACTTTACAAGTACTTACTAGTAGTACAAAATATTACACGACATTACACACAGCGCTATCTAGCCCCAAACTGAGCACTAGGCTTATCCTACGGGTACTAGACAACGGATATACTACAAATTAACTTTTTTTGTAAATACATACATACGATACATAGAATACACCCAGAACCAGAAACAAACATTTATGGTTAGCAGAAATATTGGTTCCCGGCGGGAATCGAACCCGCAACCTTCTGCGTTGCAGTCTCGACTTCGCCCGCCGCACATCAGAGGCCGTCTTAATTGAGGTACAATGGGCAGTCATTAGGTCAACTTAGACGCATTAGGGATGATTTATGCTTCGTTACCCATTGCTCGGCCACCACTCGGTTGCAACAGACCGATAGACTTCTCGCCGAGCAATGGACAACGAAGCTCAGGCACGGCACGGCCCCGTGACGGTCTAATATAAATCATCTCTTAGGAAGGCAGTCTCAAAACTCTAAAACAACATGACACACTACTACAAGGAAATAACAAGTACAAAGAAGTCCGTTCAAAATGGACCAGCTATGTCCCACAGATATCAAATTTGGCACTTCAAACAACTTTTAATGAAATTGTTTCATTCCTTAGAGAAGAAATATAAATAAATAAATAATAAAATAAAATTTCTTTATTTCAGGTATGTACCCAAATAAAATTAAGTCACAATAAAAATTAGATCGAATTAACAAAAACTTACATACCTACTGAACTACCTGTCTACTGAACTTATTTCTAAAAAGTATAATAGTGTTATTGTTATAATATACTAATCATTATTACTACTACTATTAGTACAAATTTACTATTTACGGTTTTGGTCACAAATATCAATTAATTTAATAGATTTACGTGATTTAAAACCACTGTTATTATTTTCGTTTTATTTCCGCTAAATTAAAAGATATCGTAAGTTAAAGTTTCAGAGTTAGGAGCACTACACTATTCTCCTAAGCACAGATCACATATTACTAACGTATCCTAAGTTAGGAGAGATTGAGCCATTTCCAGGTTTGGTGCTTCTAACCGTGAAACTTTAATATACAATATCTTTTAATTTAGCGGAAAATAAAAGAAAATACTAACACCGTGGCTTTAGATCACGTAAATCAGTTGAATAATCCACCTCTTTATGTTTTAGTAATGCCTTTAAAATTTCATTAATGTACCTCTACCCCCTAGGTCTGAGCTCTAAGGCAAAACGCCGATATTCTTTAACATACCTCAGAAAAAGCTACAGGATCAACAATCAGAAAGACACTGTTCTTTATTTCCTCCACCTCTTGAGTCCAAGACTTGACCAGTAATGTTGAATGGTGGCTTTCAGGTGAGGACATAAGTGCAGGCACTAAGTGTGGGTCTAGTGCTTCTAGACTAGCTAGCCCACTTCGAAGTGATAGAATCCCTGAAAATAAAAGTTGCTTTGTATTCCATACAAATATTTACATCTCTACAGAATTTATAGATGTTACATGTCTGTGTGGCGCGTAGGTTGCGGGTTCGATTCCCGCCGCAAATATTTATGCTTAAAAATAAAAATTTGTATCTGGTCTGGGTGTTTATACAATATTTAACGGGCAAGCCCTTTTAAGCCGAAAGGGGGTTGTTCTATATGTCTAGGTGAACAACTTTTGTTCTACAACTTTTAAAAATTCGAAGTACTTTACGAAAATTTTAAGTGTAAGGGGAAGATCAGCTGTTTCTTAGAGTTCGAGGTCATTGACCTTATGTTGTCCTTTCATTTAGTTTGGTCTACTACAATCAAACCTTCAATTACCTTTATTTTCAAAAGCAGCTGTTTTTTCAGTGAAATACAACCTCAAAATTTTCAAAAAAAAGTTTAAATTTTCAAAAGTCGTAGAACAAAAGTGGTTCGCCTAGACGGCTAGAACAACCGCCTTTCTGATTAAAAGGGCTTGCCCGTTACATCTTGTATATGTATCATATGAGTGTATTTACAATAAAAAGTAAAATATGTAGCATATCCGTTGTCTTAGTACCCATAGTACAAGCTTGGTGCTTAGTTTAGGGCTAGATTGCGCTGTGTGTAATGTCGTGCAATATTTATTTATTATTTATTTAATTAAATACTCCTGACAGAACACAAGAAAAAGTTGGGGTAACTTACTATTTTGATCTGAAGAACACGAAATAGCAAACGATCCAATCTGCAATAACCTTTCATTATACAAATCAAATTCCTTTACAAAAGAACAGTTTTCATATCCATCGTCCGTGCTACAACACTGACAATCTTTATCATTTCGCAAGTGTTCTTTTAAAATCTCTACTGGCGATTTGTTGTTGCTAAAGCAGTGTATTAGTAGAGATAGTAATGCTGTATTTGTGTTTGTTTCGAGAACATATAATACATCTTTCAAGACATCTATTAAAACATTCACGTTCGAAGGCATTATGGGGTTTTTTAAGGATTCTGTTGTTGGTTTTATTGTAGAGTCCACATCTCCATTTATAAGTTCGTTAAGTAATGCTTTTGTTTCGCGCAGTACCTAAAAGATACGGTTTAAATATATTTTATTTTGTAATATTTCATTTCGTAAAATTTATTAATCTATCAAATAAATACACCAAAAATACAATGATCAACAAACAATACAAAAAATACAATACAAATAAACCACAATCAAACAACCCAACCCCCAACAAAGCAAGAGTTTAATTAAACATACTTTATTAAAAACAAAAAACATTATTTAAAAACATTTAATGTATTGTACCTAGGTTTTTTTTTTGTTTCCTATGCAAGCAAATAACAATCTGCTAGTTAAAAACAAAGAAAAATTTAAATGATTTAAAACAACAATGTTGTGATTTGGTGTAACAGAGCAGGATTAAGCGTAACAGAGCGTGATTTTGATTAACAGAGTGTGAAACAGAGCAGAATTTGTCAAATTCGCGTAACATAACAATAACAGAAGCGTGATTTGGCGTAACCGAACCGTGATTTGGCATAACTGTTCTGTTACGCCAATACGATTTTTGGTTACAGAGGCTTGATTTTGCATAACAGAGGCATAATCTAAAGAGTATTTACCACTTGACAGCGGGCTTTGACAATAGTTTGATCAGAAGGTAGTGAGTATTTGCACAATGTCATTGCACAGAGCAATAATTCATCAACAGAAATGTGAAGGCTGCTTATACATTCCACCATCTGTAAAATTAAAACGAAAAATACATAGGTTTTATTGAAGGCCTCTGTGGCGCGGCGGGCGACGCCCCGTACTGCGACGCAAAAGGTTGCCGGTTCGATTCCCGCCGGGAACAAATATTTCTGCTGACCATAATTGTTTGTTTCTGGTTCTGGGTGTAGTTTATGTATGTATTTACAAAAAAAAAAGTATAAATGTAGTGTTGTCTAGTACCCATAGTACAAGTCTACTGGTTAGTTTTGGGGCTAGATAGCGCTGTGTGTAGTGGCGTGCAATATTTATTTATAATTTATTGCAGTTTGCTTTTGCAGAATAAAAGGGATCTCCTCCATTTCAAATTAATTTTATGGCATTTATGGTACTTTATGGCTTTTATGTCATAGCTTTTTTGGATATACATAAATAGCAGATTTCTAACACCAACTATCAAAAATTGTTGAAGCATGAAAGTTTTTAAAGGCTATTAAAGACATCTAAGAGCCACATTTATCTTTTAAAATATAAACTGGCCTTCATCAAATAAATAGACGAATTATAAATTAGTGTTATATAATACGGATATTATTACATAACGGGGTGTTTACCATGTTTATTTAGTTTTTTCGTTTTTAACACAGAGCTTAATCTCATGAACAAGCCAGTTGAAATTACTGGCGATATATCGAGCTATGTGAAAAAAAAAACAAAACAAAATGCAACATGGTAAATAATATTCGTAGTGAAAATAAGCATGTAAGTTTAAAATCGTGTAGTGAATGTTAGACATACCTTGCTTTTCCAATTATCATACAACTCCTCAGTGTCCTTATAATCTGTTCTGTACGCAGAATCTGAAATCTTACTTAGAACTTCAAAAGCATGGTCGATCCAGTTAACGAAATACATGTTTGTCACATTCAGAGAGTCGTTAATTGTCAGGTTCTCTTCAGATACATCGAGTATATTTTTCAAATGTTTCTTAATGGTTACAAGTCTCTCGTAACACCATGACAATCTTTCTATGTTACAGTGGCGGCTTTCCTGAAATATACATGAAGTACATACATTATTTAAGCATTATAAAATAAATATATTTCACTTTCCATCTGATGTCTGTATTAGGGAGTCAATGCGGTAAAATGCTATATGTTTACAAGAGTATAATGATTTATCTCTAAAAAAGTTAAGAAGTTTGACTAAAACAAAAATATTAGGTCTAATAAACTTAATGACTTAAGTCAACTTAATACTGGCATGTTTATTTTATCTAAACACTTAACAAATATATTATAACATTTTGACCAATGAGTTATGGCAGTCACATTTATTTAAAATTCATTTAAAAGTTGGCTTTGCAAAGACTGGCTACTAAGGCCTGGAACATACAATATAATAGTTTGGTAAAATCAGCCTGTGTATCTGAAAGTAGAGTTCAGAAAAAAGGTTGAATTATTAAAAATGAGGTTTGATGGCAGCATGATAAAAATACTGGCAGCTTTATGCTAAAGAACTGGATAATAAAAAAATAACCAAAGAGTCAGTCAAGAGTTGTCCTTACTGTTAACATTACAAATTGGCTGGCCACTAAGATCACAAAAAAAAATTGAAAATATATAATGAACCTAATTTGTTTTTATTTTGATCAGCCAGTGTATGTAAAAAAGGTAAGTACCTAATAAAAGGTAGCTATTAATCTTGGACAATGCTGAAATGGGTTTATACAGAGACAGTTAAATTATAAGTAGGCTAGGTTTTTGTATTATTAGGAGGCTTTTGTAGGATTGATGTTGAGTCACTCAACAACTAGGAATGCTTTAGTTTACTTTATTTGTTTGGGTAGGTACTAGGTTCCTACTAAACAGTAATTTTGATGAATATGGTAACAGTAATTTTAATAATTTTTTAAAAATATACCTGTAAGACAGTCAGTCGACTATATTCCAGTCGAAATATTTCGAATAAACTTAACAAACACTTCGTAATTTGACTCAAACACAAAGTAAACACATCAGTAAGTTTTGTAACATCTTCTTCGTTATTCCACGACTGTATATCTGAATTTATCTTTTTTATCAAAGGGTTGAACTTGTTCAATAATATTTCCTGTAAAAAATGATTTGTTTCTGTTAGAAAAAGTTCGTAACTTGTTATAATTTAAGTGTAATGATATCGTATTAGGAAATGGTTAAAAATTACCAAAATACATTTTGTAGCTTCACGAGGATCTGATGGAATCGATTCAAAAATATTATTATGATCCATTTTTTGTGCAAAGGCCACAAGTTTCGCTGTTTCTTTCAAGAATTCATGATGAATCGATAAAATAAAATTTAAAAAATGCGTGTAGCCACAACCGTTTTCAAAAAGTTCGTTTTAGTGTTGCCACACCCGTCCGTCTGTTGAAAGCTACCTTTCTACCTACGAGTTATTTTGTCTGCGGGATATTGATATTATTTTTGTTATTGGAAATTAAATAAATTATGCGTCAAGTAAAGACGCCAATAAATCTGAATTCAAATTATGACAGAAAAATGTGTCGTCAACTGCACAATTTTACACTAAAAGTTACCAAAATGACTACAATGTACAAAGCTGGCAGCACATTCTAATCAAACTTTTGACAACAATTTTACTACAAAGGTAAAAACATCAAATTGTTATTTCTCTCGACTGACTTTTCGAAGTTTCAATGTCATTGTGAATGTGATTTGTTTTGTCAAATCGCCAATCGCCATTTCTTTGTGTGTTTTTCGGTTTTTCTTCGGCGTTCGACCGAATTATTACATCTGGATTGTAGAAAGTATACCAAAATGAGCGAATTGGTCTGGGGAATTAAAAACGGTGACATAGACCAAGTCAAAGACATTATCGAGAACAAGGTAAACGCTACACGTAACCAGAATTAATTAATTAGCTCTTGATGAGTTTTACCAAGACTTTCGTGAAACATCTCTTCTTTACATCGATATCTTTCTCCTAAAAATATGTATATACCTATCTACGTCCTCTAATAACTTAACTGAGTTATTTATTGCTCTTACAATTCGAACCTATTGCAATATTTTCTTCACCTCAAAAGTTGCATTTTGTATTTTTCAGAAGATAGACGTCAATGCACTAATCGATGGGAGAGTACCTCTTCATTATGCAGCAGATTACGGTCAGACAGCTGTATTGAATTATTTGTTGGACAAAGGTGCTGATCCCAATGTAAGTCAAATTGTTTTGTACCTACTCCTATTGCATAAGGTGAAGCATGATTCATGCAACACAGCCTGACCTGATGAATAGTATCCATAAAACTACAGTGTGGGTTAATTCTTTAAAATTATAACCTTGAGATATGAAACACTTTAAAGTATTTAAGCAACAGAAGGCCCCATGTAACTTTGCATAAAAAGTAATATCAGTAATGTCTAATCTACATCCAGTTTCAGGTCAAATCTGCTCACTACAAATAATAAGGTTTCTGTCTCTGTGGCCCTAACCATCGATAGTCTGAGCCTTGCCCCGCTCCAGACAGACTAAATAACCTAACCTGAAGTTTAAGTTTTTATAGCAATTTACTATTTTTGTACTACTTGAATCTTGTTTGTTAGGAAGCTTATGAATGAGTGGTTATTAAAGACAACATTCCTGAGTTCTTTGTATGTATCCTGAGCAATGGGGTTCTTATTTTATGCTACCTACTTTTCTAAGCCTTATGTGGTTGTGTTTCACAAAAAAGATTGTGTTACTTGCAGATGTTAGATAAACATGGCATATCAGTAATTTTGGCAGCTATTTGGGAGGGACATACAGACTGTGTAAAGACACTGCTCAAAAATGTAAGTTTTATTTACTATTTCTGTGGTTTGTAGATCATGATATAAACTAGTTTTTTTAGAATTTCGGTGTTTGAAATATAAATAAAATTATTTCCCAATTGATAGTTTGAAATGTTTCTAATTTTATAAATCCTTTTTTATAAATTTGTTATTTTGTTACCAATAAAACAGGCACCTACTGTTGTGTGACCTCCTTTTTTTTTTAAGACATTTTTTAATTTAACTTTAGTGATCAACTAGTTTGCGCCAAAGTAGAAAAAATTTTAGAAACAACTTCGGATTCAGGTTGCTTTTCTCAATGTCGTTTCAAAACCAGAATGAGTTTTATAGTGTTTTTATTGTCTTACATGTTACGCACACAACATCATCAAGCAGGCAGTCATAAACACAGGCTTTATGACTTTCAAAAAGATTCCATAGATGCTGCTCATATTCATTCATTGTGACTTTTTTAAGATAATGCTTCAACTAACAAATGAACAGTTATAGAGTTTTGATTATTTAATTTTTCAGGGTGCATCGAAAAATGGCAAAACTCCAGATGGTACACCTTACATCGAAGCAGCTGAGAAAGATGAAATCAAAGAACTCTTGACATAAGATATACAGTCATATTTATATCATTTGGTTCAATATCATTCTCGATTCGCTCACTTATTTCCTAACACTAAGAAAAAATATTTAAAAAAAAAAGTAACATGATCATAGATTATTTTTAAATGCATTTATTTTTACATTCTAATGAATTATTTTTATATGCTCAACACAAATGTTGAATATTTAAATGGAATGTATAGTTTTCATTTGCGTCCATAATTTAGTAGCGATCTAGGCCGGGCTATTTTATATATTAGACTAGCTAAAATGAAAGCCCCATACTCTAAATTTAGCAGTTAAATTATTAATATTTAAAGTTAAGAGATAATTTTCAAGTAAGATGTAATTTTTATTGCTAAAATAAAACTATTAAATTGCCTACATTTATATTTTATTGTACAAAACAGCTTATTTTACAATAAATAATAACCACTCATACCTACCTAGGTAAATAAATTAAGACAATAACATAAATGAGGAAAAAACAACAAATAATTTTCAATTGTCACCTCTACTATAATGGAGAATGGTGGCAAAAGAGAATTTTATGTTTATAATTCTCCATCCCCTGGGTATTTTTTGTATTTGTTCTTTGGTGGAGGACAATAACAAGCATTTTTCTGTGCATCCAAATATGACTTGCAGCCAAGAGTTAATGTACCTGTAGATAATAATTTTGCCGCACCTTTACAACCTGGAAATAAAAATAAGTTGATTAAACAAATGGAAGAAATCTCAGACTGTCTCCTGGCTCTATAATATCAACAGAATTTCTTATTTCCAAGTGTATTTTATTAATTTTACCTTTTGTAATTGTATCTCCAGCGACATTTACAGTTTTGTATGAATCACAGTAGCTATACAGGCATCTCTTAAATTCTAAATCACATAATTCCTTCCCACTATTGCATGTGTCATAACAAATATCGTGGGCGTCACAGCATTTTTTCATCTCTTCTAGAGGTAAGTATTCTGATGCTATTTCAAAACCGAGAGAGCCGCAGCCATCTGCTTTTGGTATGTGGTTCCTATTTCTTACTGGTTTGTTCCCTGAAAGAATTTTGATTAGGAAAATAAAACATTATAAATATTTCTACTAAAAAAACTAGACAGACTGAAGTTTCATTAATTCTTATAAAAACCTATCAATTTGGTTTAAATTCTATTTTTGCTACTATCATATGCTAGGGTCCACAAGGACACTGAAAATAAATTGTAACATTAGTGGCTAACGGAAATATTCTTGAGATAACTGTTATTCAAAGTTTTTGGTTAAAAACAAGTAGATAACCTTCAGGGCAAGAAAATATGCAGTCTTCCTCAACGGCCGCATCAAAGACTTCATGTAACGACTTAAATTTCTCAGCAACAGTAACTGCATTACGTATCCAGTCCCCAAACACTGATTCCGCAGATAAAACAGCATCTTTTAGATTTCTTAACATTGTAGATCCTATGCCAGTATACGCATAGGCAGCAAACGTTAAAAGGTAAATGAATATCTTCCTGTAGGGTATTTCCATGTCTGCGCGCTTTATTTTACTTTGATTTCAGTCTGGATTCTTGATTAAATTCATTTTATTTTTCTTTAACCGAGGAACACGTAATAATTTCAAAATTCTTTCGTCTATTTTTAGTTTTGCACGGCTATTTATTTATTTCTTATCGGTTGTGAACCGATTATGGCCATTAGGAAATTAGCCAGTGTCATGTATTTTAATATATTATGCAAGTTATTTGCATCGAAACAGTCAAGTCGTCATAGTTAAAGTCAAGTCTAGGGAATCATTTGTAAACACGGCGGCCATTTACAAACAATCTTCACGGAGCCTTGGAGACAACACTAAGTCAATGTTTTGCACCGATTTTCACTTTCATTCCACTTGTACACCTTCACGAAACTAAATTGATTAATATGCCCCCGAAATTAAACAATTTGCACGCATATGAACTAGGTTTCACAAAAATGAAAATTTAGCACCACATCTCCTCAACGAGTTCCCGCCAAGACTCTCGTTTTGCACGGCTGCTGCTTGTAGAGTTTTGACATTGACGTACAAATATACTTCAGTGTCAAATTGTGCCGTGAAGTTAGTATTATATCGTGTTTCAAGAAAAAGAAAGTTAAAAAGATTCGAATTGTTAGACAAATAAGCGACTAAAACGATATTTTAGATATGGCAATATTTATTCACATATCCGGTTCGGTAGCCATCTTGTTTTAAAAAGTTAGCCTTTTCCGTTTTGTTGTCGTGAAAAATGACGGGCTTTAGTAATAAGGTGAGGAGAAAAATTATAAAAAACGTGTAAAAATAGTACCGAAAGGGGTAAAAATTGAGAAAATAGTGCAGTAAAAGATTGTATATTTATCTTTCGACTGATAATATCACATAAACTGCATCAGCACGCGTAAACCAGCACTTCGGTACACGTGCATGCTAGTGTTTAGAAGTTGATTTGTGCAGTTTTAGGGCAGAATCGTGTAATTATAAGCACAAGGTAGTGATTAGCGTGCTAGAAACTGTTGGCATTATGATAGGAAAATTGTTTTATGGTATTATGGTGTTGGTATTTGAGGTTAGGCGGCAAGTGATGGTGTGTGTCAACCATTGAACGAGTGATTGTGTTTCAGGCCATAGTGATCGATGGCCGTGGCCATCTGCTCGGCCGCCTGGCCGCAGTCATCGCTAAAGTCCTTTTGGAAGGAAACAAAGTTGTTGTCGTCAGATGTGAACAACTTAACATTTCTGGCAACTTCTTCAGGTGAGACTCCTCAAAATTTGGATAATAAAGGATTCCTTTTCTTAGAGTTATTTTTCTATAAGTACCTACATAACCAGGCTTAGTTTAATCACCTTTCAATTAAATTATGAGACCTACATGATGTTTTATTTTGGGTAATTTGCGACTGAACAATCATGTTGCTAATATATACAGTCTGATCATGCAATGCAAGTAATGAAAACATCCAAAATGTTGTAAATTTATTAGGAACTAAAATGTTTTCCACAAACATTTCAGGAACAAATTGAAGTTCATGTCATTCTTGAGGAAAAGGTGTAATGTGAATCCCGCTCGGGGTCCATTCCACTTCAGAGCACCCTCCAAGATCCTTTGGAAGACTGTCAGAGGTAAGTTTACTTCTTGATCAAATTGGGTAAAATATTTATTTATTCCCAGTTTTATTGCTGTGTTGCTGTTATTATATTTAGCATTTATTCAAACGTGATGTTTTGAGATCTTTACTGATCATAGTAGACTGAAATGAAATTAAAACTGAAATATAATTGTACACATTTTGTCATGCTTCCACAGAGAAGCATAGCTTTCAATTGTTTGAAGATATGATCCTAGTAATATTATAAAGCTTAAAGTTTGTGAGTATGTATGTGTGTTTGTTACTCAATCACACAAAAACTACTCAACCGATTGCGATCAAACTTGTAATATAAGTAAGTAATTGGATACGGGGAATAACACATAGGATACATTTTATCCCGATATTCCTGCGAGAACAGGACTCAGGCTGGTGAAACTGCAAGGCGCAGCTAGTAATAATGTCATACCTTTTAATCTTGGTAACATACACCAATATTTTCTCAAGATGGGGCTTATGTGGATGAAACTAAAGGGTGATTTGATTATACAAGTACCATCAGAAGCAAAAATTAGTTTCGAACTTCTTAAACTAACATGATTGGGTTACAATTTTATATTAAATGAATGAATGAATAAATTCTTTATTATACACACCAAATACAAATACATACAAAGAAAACAAACAAAACTTAAAAATAGCACGCAAAGAGAGATAATAATGTCAAATAATAATGGAGAATCGAAGAGAATAGAGATAGATAATACAGAAAATAAAAAACGGAATTTGGTCATATTAGGAGACGATCAAGCAAAAGGTCTGGCAGAATGTCTATGTAATTTCAGGAAGAATAAATGGAACGATGTTTATAGAGTGTTTTCGTTGAATAAACCAGGGGCACAAGCTGTAGATATACTTAGTTACTGCGATTCGCTAAAGGAGATGCTCAATGCCGATGATAAAGTGGTACTTATTCTGGGAGCTAATGATAGAAATCCAAACAAATTGTTAAATGAACTTAGTCTAGCACTGTATAAGCTTAGGCTTCCTAAAGTTTTCGTGATGCAAGTTCAACGTAGCCGTCACCTTAAAGAAGAAATGCTGAACTTGCACATGTCTAATATTGTTGCGGTTCATAAGCAGTGTAAATTCGTCAGATTAAATTATTTATATAATGACAACGACATGGTACATACTATTACTAAAGCTATTAATTACGAAGTTGACTATTGTGACTATTATAACAAATATTTAACTTTTAAGGCAAATAAAAAAAGTAGGCAGGTAGTAGGCACAATTCAATCAAATAAAAAAGGTACGATACCTTATTATTTTAATAGAACAAAACAGACTTTCAGACATACGAATTTAAATAATGAGTTAAAAGATAAAAAAGGTACAATCCCATACTACTTTGCCAAGTTAAAAAATAAAGAACATCCTAAACCGGAAATATTTTTTCGAGACCAACATTAAAAATAATTTTTCACTATTGCATCAAAATATTGCGGGAGCAATTAATAAGTCCAGTATTATAGAAATGGCAATTGAGGAGCTAGCATTGAAAGGAATTACTATTGAAGTAATTTGTTTGACTGAAACCTATATAAAAGAGGGTTTGGAATGTCTTCTCAAAATCCCAGGGTACACATTAGTTGCATTTTATTCAAGAAACAGTAAAAGAGGTGGCTCTTGCATATTGGTAAAGAGAGAACTTGATTACAAGCAAATTGTCTTATCAAAATATGAACAAAAAATTTATTTTGAATGTTGTGGTGTAGAAATAGTGACCTATAAACTAATTATCATATGTATATATAGAGTATCGGGAAGTAAAGTTAAGATCTTTTTAGAAGCACTGAATAAAATGCTGCCAGACACATTATTGAAATTTAGAAATAAGAAAATTATTTTATGTGGAGACTGGAATATTAATATAATTAAAAAAGATGACTTAGCTTGTAGGAATCTTTTAAAAATTTTAGATAAATTTAATTTTCGTATTCACATTACTAAACCTACTAGAGGAGAGTCATGCTTAGATTTAATAGCTAGTAACATAAAAAAGGTACAAGGTGATATACATCACTTGGCATTGTCAGACCACGAGACAGGTCAGACAATATCTACGAATCTTAAGAGAATTCCTATAGTAAATACATGGTACGAATTAAAAAGAGACTATGGTCAAGAAAATACTAGTAAATTCCTTAATTGTTTAAAATCACTTAGTTTCAGTGAGATGTATGAAAAGAAATACCTAAACGAAGCATTTAACGAGTTCCATGATACTTTCATTATGTTCTACAACTTGTGTTTCCCGACAATTAGAATAAAATATAGTAATCGGAGAAATAAAACCCGCTGGTTAACAAAAGGACTTCGAGTATCCTCGATTAAAAAAAGACAACTTTTTATGAAATACAAAAATAATAAGATTGACAAAGAATATCATAAAAATAAATACTTCACTTATAATAGATTAATGAAAAAATGTATTCTAATTTCTCAAAAAATTCAAAATAAAAAAATTATCAACAATAGTAGGAATAAGGCTAGAGCAGTATGGGACATTATAAATGAAAAAATAAACGATAACCGATCTACTAAAATTGACATGATTAGAGATGAAAATGGTGTAATGACAAAAGATCCTATTAAGATATGTAACAATTTTAATAGATTTTTTATTAATGTTACTAAAAAGTCAATATGCAGCCAAATGAAATTTAATAGAATTGTAGATAAATCGATATTTTTAAGGCCATTAGATGACATAGAGGTATATAAAATTATAAAATCATTAAATAATACAAACGCAGTAGGTTACGATAATATATCTACAAAGATTTTAAAAGAATGTGCGATGGTCATCAGCAAACACTTATCGTATTTAATAAACATGTCTTTTGAACAAGGTGTTTTTCCCGAAAAGCTAAAAATCTCAATATTGAAACCTCTTTTCAAGAAAGGAGATTCGTTAGAATTAAATAATTATAGACCGCTTACGTTGATACCAATTTTTGCTAAAATTTTTGAAAGAGCTATATTGACAAGACTTGAGCACTTTTTTTCAACACAGAATATTTTAAGTAAATGTCAATATGGGTTCCGGAAGAAATGTTCCACTACTTTGGCATGTTATAATCTTGTTAGGTCGATAACGAAGGGTATTAATGACAAAGCCAAGGTTGCTGCTATATTCTTGGATATGACAAAGGCGTTCGATTTCGTTAACCATGACTTGGCTTTTAAAAAGTTTGAATGTTATGGAATTAGAGGAAATGCACTTGACTGGTTGAAAAGCTATTTGAAACAAAGACAACAATACACCGAGATATCTAAAATTGTAAATGGTGAAAGAAAGGTTTTTAGATCAGAGTTAGAGACAACCCGTTACGGTGTACCTCAGGGTAGTATATTGGGTCCATTTATTTTTCTGGTATATATAAATGACCTCCCAGAGGTTACAAAACACCAGTGTATATTATACGCCGATGACTCAACTATCGTTATTAAAGCAAAAGATGAGCACACCTTGAGAAACGAAATAAACAACACTTTAAATGACATCAACATATGGTTGAGTAGCAATAATCTTCAGCTTAATGTAAACAAAACTAATTTAATTCAATTTCATTGCTACCAAACTAATGTTAATAAACTAAATATAACACATAATAATAATTTGGTAGCAGAAGTAGAGAAGACAAATTTCTTAGGTATAGTTGTAGATGAAAATTGTAATTGGAAAGCTCACATAGAAAAATTAAGTAACAAAATTGACAGATTCGCATATGCAATTAGGACACTTAGATTAACTGTCTCAAAAAGTGCTGCGCTGAGCGCTTATCATGGGTATGTTTCATCGGCTCTATCATACGGACTTATTGTTTGGGGTAACTCGGTTGACATAGATAAAGTATTTATAGCTCAGAAAAAATGTGTTCGAGCTATCTGTGGAGCTTGGTACACAGATAGTTGTAGATCGCTTTTTAGAGAACTAAGAATTCTACCATTACCTTGTCTATATATAAAGCTAATTTGTGTATTTCTTAGAGAACATAAAGAATGTTTCAATAATCATTCTGATATATTGGAAAGATCAACCAGACATTGTTTCAGATTCTTGTATCCAAAGTGTAGAATTACGTTATATTCAAAAAATGTACATGTTATGGCAATCAAATTGTTTAATGAATTACCAAGCGAATTTAAAGTTCTACCCATGACATTATTTAAAAAAAGGCTTAATAACTGGTTATTAGAAAATTGTTTTTATTCACTGTACGAGTTTTTTAATTGTATGGCAGGTAAAAGGAAATATGGATATTGACATAACCAAGATTAATTTTTTTGTAAACGTAGGAAAAAAAAGTGTAATGAACGATTAATTTTAAATGAATTACCTGTGACATAAGCAAATTTAATTAATATTGACATTTTTATTATTTATAATTTTATTTAAATTTTGTATAAACATATAATTGTAATGTAACTCACGACTCGTTATGGCAACATTATCTAGTGGATGAACTTAACACTCAACACTCAATACTCATCAATATTGTACACCTATGAAGGTAATTGTGGTTGAACTGTAAAAAATAGATTTAATACCTTTTTGTAACCTACAATCTTGCAATAAATGTCTTTGAACTTTGAACTTTGAACTATAGGTGGCACAATGGGCGGCCTTAAATCTGGAGTCTTAACATAATACTAACCTTAATGATTATCTATCTAACTTTTACCTACATTATTTGATGTGCTATGATATTACCAAATGTATGAAACCATCACAATTATAAATCTCACCATCCCACTCACAAACATGTACTATACCTTTCCTGTACTCCCTAGGGATGATCCCACATAAGACAGAGCGTGGGAAGAGTGCCCTGAGGAGGCTTCGCGCGTACGACGGCTGCCCCAGGCCTTATGACAACCGTCGTCGTGTTGTCGTGCCCGCTGCTCTTAGGGTGTTCTGTCTGAAACCTGGCCGCAAGGTAATAAATTATTCACCTATTCAAATATGCTATGTGTGTTTTACCTCTATATGCCTCTGATATCACAAAAGGTGTGTTGTCTCGAGTGCCGAGTGTCTGGAAGAAATTAAATACCACACTTGTGCATGCATAGTGACTATTGACCACACCTATTGCAAATAGAGTTATCAATGCTTTTACCTGTCCAAAAACAGTCACCATGCAAGGAGAATTCTAGATTTGCACAGATTCCTTAGTCACAACACCACAGGAAGAAAGTAAATGGGATAGCCCTATTTCATGCTAGGGCTATGGAGCCCTGGACCTTTGAAAGACAAGTGTAGAGCTGAAGCCAACACATAGGGACCCTTTCAAGAACAATTTACTAGCAAACTATCAGTGGACACCAAGCTGGTTATTATTTCTCTCTGCTCTATAAATGCAACCAAGGACAATCACCATATCAGTGAGAACTATTAAGAAGTCTATGTTAGGGATAAAAAAAACTTAGTGGCTATTAGTGATGTGATGGTTGTGGGTCTAATTTGTTATTAATTTATCTCTAGTACTGCCACGTCGGACGCCTGTCTCACGAGGTCGGCTGGAAGTACCGTGACGTGGTCCGCAAGTTGGAAGACAAGAGGAAGACCAAGGCTGTCAAGAAGGTCGCTTACGAGAGGAAACTTAAGGTAACTATTACACAGACAATGCTGGGTGTTTATGTACATAGCCTCATTGTTGGGCCATTCATTGTACAGGATTTAAGTTGTGTGTTTCATGGTGTTACTGGCGCACGTAAATTTTTCTTAAGAAAAACATTGATGTTTAAAATCACTATCTCCAAAATGAAAGTCTAAATCTCAGTTAGATATAAAAATAATTAAAATAGCATTTCACCAATGGCAACAATAGTAGATATAGTTTTAATACATGGAATCATCATTTCAAGGTTTTATTGTAATATTACTACAGAATTGGGACTCATGACTACAGGATAAAATTCAAAACGATTCAGATTCTGCAAGCAATTAAGCACTGTGACACAGTCACTATAATTGTGCACCGGACCCATGCAGGGCTGATTTGTAGATAAGAAAGTTGTTGAACCATTATGATAAGTTTACAGTTATTGTGAATGTGTTAAGAAGCAGAATAGTTTGCATATTCTGCTAAAGTACAATTTTAAACACTGATATCTATTTTTTGATAAATTAAAAACCACAAGAGTAACTAACGAATTATTCTTAACCAACTTCAAAAAAAGAAGGAGGTTGTCAATTCAGTTGTGGTTATTTTACCATACAAATATTGTGTAATTGGTGAAATACACTTTTATTAATGAGGGTTTTATTTTATTTTTATTAACGATTAAAGAGATGCCTAAAAATTTACAAATGTTACAAAAACAAACATGATGAATAACTTACACTTACCTACATTATTTGAGGTTTATGAAAAGAACTCTATATCTGATTCTACTGAGCAATAAATAACTTAAAATCCTGTAGATTGTTTTGCTGAAAAATTGTATGTTTGTTTCAGAAAATCACCAAGGAAGCTGGCACGAAAGTCGCGAAAGCAACTGCACCTTTCACGTCAGTAATCCAATCCTATGGATACAACTAGGATTAAGAATATATAAAAAAATAAACCTTTGGTTGCCCAAAACGTGTTTTTATTTTTAATCCTGAGAAAGATAGATAGGTGATGTAAGAATGATTCTTGTTAGAACGGGTCGTGGATTGTAAGAAAGCTTGAACACAGTACGGTCGTCGCGGTCTCTTTAGAACAGGCCGGGCTTCCTTACAAAACAGCCCATACCTGTCCACGGATCATTCTAACGAGAATTTTATCTTACTAATATTATAAAACGCGAAGTTTGCAAGTATGTATGTACGTTGACTTGTTACTCTTTCACGCAAAAACTACAAACTGATTGCAATAAAACTTAGCACGCAGATAGCTGCACACACAGATTAGGAATTCACACGTAGTCTACTTTTGCTCCCTATATTGATTCAACCCCAACAAAATAAGGCTCGCTACCAGGCCTTGCTGGTCGAGGACTAACTAGTCCCGCGTTAACTATACCTGTACCTACAGAGATGTCAAAATTAGCTCTGAACAAATATTTAGCCCTCGGACTACAAGCTCTGCAAGTCATCCTAATGGAGATAGATAAATTGGAGATATAAATCATTTGCATAGGTTTTAAAAGAAAGGTAAATCAGACAAAACTTGGATTTACAGCACAGGCGAAACCGTCGGCCGTGCGATTATGGGGACTGACATATGACTCCCCAAACAAATAAATTTTATCCAAATTCCAAACAAAGTATTTACTACAGATAAATGGCGATTGTGGCACTCATCCTAGAGTATACCCAGCAGCAGCATAAATGGCCTGCCTTGGAAGTCATGTCAATGATCCATTACTGGGCTTTTTTTTGTTTTGTAGATGATTTTTCAGCGAAAGCAACTTTTTATTAACCATGCTATTTATGGCACTGTACTGCCCGGGACAATGTTGGGTGGAGTAAGCTTGCCCCGCATCTGTAGGTACCACCCTCCCAGTTTAGTCAGCAATGCTTACATGAAAGAACTGTCCAATAGGGTTTCCTCGCGATGCAAGGAAAAATACATTGATCCGCGGTCAGCCGGAATTCGAGGACAACACGCCACTACCTTCGGATTAAAAATCTGGTAATCTATCACTAGACCAACACCGCTCTATTTACCGTCTATTTAGTTAATTAAATTAATTGCCGTTAACGCCCCAGCATAGTCTAGTACGAATGAATAAATATTGAAAGACTAAGCCACTATAGGCTTGTGCTATGGATGGATGGCTTAACAAAAGTTAAACAACTTATTATAACCGGGACTTTTTGAAAATACATACCTTATAGGTACATAGACACCTAGACCCAGAAATAAAGAAATATGCAGTCAACATAATTTACTTGTCCTTAGTGGGAATCAAACCCGCAACCTTCTGCGTCGTAGCTGGGTGTTCGCTCGACGCGCCACAGAGGTCGTCATGGCCAAATTACGTTTTAGCTTAGGCAATAGCAGAAAATAGCGATTTTAGAAAAACTTACTTTACTATTGTTATTATACTAGCTGCGCCCCGCGGAAGAATTACTCGGGTTCTACTAATTGGATTTCGATTCAAAGTATACACGACTTTCCTCGAAAATAGAACTACTTATTCAATATTGAAAACCAGATTTTAATCGGATAAGTAGTTTTTAATTGTATAAAGAACCGACAGAGAAACAGACAGACAGACATGAATTTTGAAAATTATATAATTTTGTGCTACCACTTTTTCTAAGCCCTCTAGACAACTTTGTTTCAAATTTACTCCCTAGTACAGACTTTTTGTCCTATCTTCCTTTATTATAAGTATAGATTTCGTGGTACAGATCAACTTAGTTTTACCTAGGGAACTACCTACTTATTGGTTTATCATATTATTTTTTAAACTAACATGGTTATTTTCACTACCAAAATTACTTAATAACGGGATATTTACCATGTTTAATAATTTATTAAATTAAATAATCTATACTCTATACTAATATTATAAAGCTGAAGAGTTTGTTTGATTGTTTGTTTGTTTGTTCAGGAACTGCTGGTCCGATTTGAAAAATTCTTTTTGAGTTTGATAGTCCGTTTATTGAGGAAGGTTATAGGCTACTTTTGATCCCGATATTCTTACAGGGTCGGGACTTACGAGGGTAAATCTCGCGGGAGGCAGCTATAAAAACGAAAGTAGTGTTAGTTACACTATTTTTATCTCAAGAACGGCGGAACCGATAGGAATGAAATTTAGTACAGGGTTAGTATAGGGGTTTAAATAAAATATAGGGTACTTTAAATGGTCGTACGGGTTAAGCAACGCTTGGCGTGACACATACGTGATGGGTCAACAGGAACGATCGCACCAATTAGAATGAAATTTGGTTTATGGGTATAAATACGATATAAGATACTTTAAATGATCGTACGGGTTAAGCAACGCTAGGCGTAACACATACGTGATGGGTCAACAGGAACGATCGCACCAATTAGAATGGAATTTGGTACAGGGATAGTTTATGGGTATAAATACGATATAGGGTACTTTAAATGATCGTACGGGTTAAGCAACGCTTGGCGTGACACATACATGATGGGTCAACAGGAACGATCGCGCAAATTAGAATGAAATTTGGTACAGGGTTAGTTTATGGGTATAAATACGATATAGGGTACTTTAAATGATCGTAGGGGTAAGCAACGCTTGGCGTGACAAATACGTGATGGGTCAACAGGAACGATCGCACCAATTAGAATGAAATTTGGTAAAGGGTTAGTTTATGGGTATAAATACGATATGGGGTACTTTTAATGATCGTACGGGTTAAGCAACGCTTGGCGTGATACATACGTGATGGGTCAACAGGAACGATCGCACCAATTAGAATGAAATTTGGTAAAGGGTTAGTTTATGGGTATAAATACGATATGGGGTACTTTTAATGATCGTACGGGTTAAGCAACGCTTGGCGTGATACATACGTGATGGGTCAACAGGAACGATCGCACCAATTATAATGAAATTTGGTACAGGGTTAGTTTATGGGTTTAAATACGATATGGGGTACTTTAAATGATCGTACGGGTTAAGCAACGCTTGACGTGACACATACGTGATGGGTCAACAGGAACGATCGCAACAATTAGAATGAAATTTGGTACATTACTTTAAGGGTATATATACGATACTTTAAATGATCGGACAGGTAAAGTAACGCTTGGTATGACATACGTGATGGGTAAAAATGACGGTTAAACCGATTTGAACGAAATTTGGTACCGGGATAGTTTAGTGGTTGAAATAAGATATAGGGTACCTACTTTGAATAATCACACGGGTAGAGCAACGCTCGGTATGACATACGTGAAGCGTCACATACGTTACGGGATAGGAATTTATGCGGGTGAAACCGCGGGGCACAGCTAGTATAAATTATATAACTCCGCGAATAAATTATTAAACATGGTAAATATCCCGTTATTAAGTAATTTTGGTATCATATTATTATTTATGTATAATCTATACATTTATCTATATACAAAATGTAACAGGCAAGTCCTTTTAATCCGAAAGGGGGTTGTTCTAGACGTCTAGGCGAACACCTTTTGTTCTACGAATTTTGAAAATTCGAACTTTTTTTTTGAAAATATGGAGATTATGTTTCACTTAAAAAACAGCTATTTTTGAAAATAAAAGTAATTGAAGGTTTGATTGTAGTAGACCAAGCTAAATAAAAGGACAACATAAGATCAATGACCTCGAACTGTAAGAAACAGCTGATCTTCAAGTAAACTTTACACTGAAAATTTTCGAAAAGTACCTACTTCGAATTTCCAAAAGTCGTAGAACAAAAGTTGTTCGCCTAGACGTCTAGAACAACCCCCTTTCGGCTTAAAAGGGCTTACCCGTTACATCTTGTATAATTATAAAAAGGCTTTGTCCTGACTGACTGACTAAAGGACGCACAGCCTAAATCGCTAAATAGAAGAGAGATGAAATTTGGAGGGTGTGTTCTTTATATGATGTGGACGTCGGATAAGAAAGGAATTTCCGAATTTCCACCCCCAAGCTTTTCACCTTCCACATTTTAAGAAAATTCTTTATAACAGTACCTAGCTAAAACTAAACCTATTTATAGAAACCCTATTGTATTCCAATGACGTCAGAGAAAATCAACTTATGGGTTCCATTTATTGGTCCAACGGGTTCAATCAGATAATTATTTTACGCACGGAGACAAATCTGTGCCTGTGCAGCTGCGACCGGCGATAATGCTCGTGGAAATACTGGGACCGATCCTTCTTGATACTTTGATATTTTTACTCAATTTAAATGCAGTAAGTAGTAAGTGTAGGCGTGGTGTAGCCTTAGAGCTGTCCTATATCTGCTTCTTCTTTCTTGAAAAGTCTTATTTTTATTTTATTCTCAAAGTATAATATGTAGTATATCCGTTGTCTAGTACCCATAGTACAAGCCTAGTGCTTAGTTTGGGGCTAGATTGCGCTGTGTACAGTGTAGTGCAATATTTATTTATTTTAAGAATATCTATCTAAGGAGTGGTCATGGAGCAGACACTTCTTTCAGTAGGTCAACCAGTCATTCTTTCCCAGCAGGTATTTGAGTAGGTACCTAAATATTTTTAAGTCATTTGTAACTATGTAGGTGTACCTAAATAAGTTAAGTGCAATGCTAAGTTACTGCTACGTAAGTCAGACACATTTGTATGTGTCTGACTTACGTAGCTTACGTACGTACGTGACTTACGTACGTGACTTTACGTAAAATATTGTTATTTTATTATGACTAGGTACAATTTGTATGTATTTTTTTTACTTTACTTCCCCATCATCTCGAAGTATCGAAATTCTCCTCAATGTTTCTAAAAATATTTCTCCTTCAAAGATCTTAACACTTTCAAAGGATCTTAACACTACATTTAAAATTTATTATTTCAATATATCCCGGCGTAGGATGTGAAAATTGAATGCGTTCTAGCGGATAATACCCATTTCATCGAACAGTCTCAGATCCAGTATAAAAGAGCGTTCATTCGCTGAAGGTTTCAATTTGGAAGCAGCCTCCAAAGGTTTACTTCTACAGTCGAGAGCGAAGAAGTAATACAAAAATCAGAGCACTGTGACTATGAATAACTGGCGTTTACTACTATTTGCGGTTGTCGCGGTTCTCCTGCCAGTTGGGTCTTTCACTGAGCGTAGTCTCTTTGATGGACGTGAACAGTGTTGCGATCATCGATCCGATTTCCCAGACGCCAGGCTACATGGAACTTATCGTAAGATCACTCAAGAAGACCGTCGTTTAAGCACCCGTTTACTTACCGACCGTTTGGAAGCTCACGATACTAGGCGACATGAAACTAGATACGCCAATCCGTTGACGCGTGCAGTTGAAAGGCGTTTTACGGAATCTGAACGGTCTGCTGCCCAAGAGCGTCGGCAACGCAATCTTCACGAAGCCAGGTTATCCCGAATTGTTAATTCAAGGCGAGATGATCTGACTAGAAATGACCCGTCTCTTGATTCCACAAGGCGTCATTCTCTGGAAAATGTTCGCTCAGAACGGAGAACACAGCCCGTCCAATTAAATCCCAACTCCCGAACGGAAAATGAAAGGAGAATGAGGGTAAGGACAGAACGAAATGAAATCAGGAAAGACGCAAGGCCAACTGAAGAATCCATTCGGCATGAACTTCGGCTTAAAAACGAGCGTGTTGTCGTACGACTGAGGCAAAATATGGGAGACTCTAGGAGTTCTCGTATTTCTGAAGAACGACGGGAGTTCAGGCGAATGACAACATACGTAGAAAGGAGGCAAGGAGATCAAAGATATTCAAGAGAATCCGTTGAACGCCGAGATGTTGAACCTCAGCAAAAGCGCAGTTATAACCAACAATCACGAGATAGGGAACTTTCAGTGCTTCGAGAAAATCGGAGGCGCGAAATACAAAGACATTTATCGCGAGATCCTTTAGACACGACAGCACTTCGTATGCGAGAAATTAGAAGCCTTGATAGATTGGAACGAGTCAGGAACTCTCGTGATATTCGTAGCGAAGCTAGATCTAGCGAAAGATTAGAACGAACTAGCGAAAGAAGTGACCGTATGTCAAGACTAAGCGAATCTCGTATCAGGGCTGAACCTCAGAGAGTTAGTCTTTCACGTGTTGAGAATTCAAGGGACAGGTTAAACGTGCTACAAAGTTCAGACGTTAGGAATGGTGAACGACTTGAAGTCCGAAACCGCAATATTGAAACTCGAGCTGTCTCCAAAAACTCTGTTAGGAAAGATTTTAGAACAGCTCAAAGATACGATCGAGCTGAGAGTGAGAGGAGGATCATAAACGCACGTCATCCAATGGAGAGAGTATCTGAAGAACGCCGCGAAACTCACCGAATGTCACAAGATGATCCCACAAAAGCCCCACAAATAGTACGAGCACGTATCGTTAAGGTAGAAAGGAATTGGGATACTACTCGGGAGGTGCGTGAAAGGAGTGATATCCGTAATTTACGAAACCAAGAAGTGACTCGAGACCGTAGAGCTATCAACGATAGGCCAGAATCACGTACAGAATTTGGAGTAATCAGAGAAAGGTCTCTAGAGCTTAGTCGAAACTTGGACGGCCGTAACATGCTCTTCTCAGTTCGAAATATTCAACGCGAAGTTACCAGGGACCGAAGATCTGTTGATTATCGGTCCGGAGAAGTCCAACTAAGCAGGGAAAAGTCATTGCTGGAACTTAGCAGAAACTTAGAGGCACGTGACACACCTACTTTGGAACGAAAGGTTCGAGACAGTGAACGCGAAGGTACCAGGGACCGTAGATCTGTTGACGCTAGGTCTAATTCTCACGGAGAAATCAGGCTAAGCAGGGAAAGGTCATCTATGGAACGTAGCAGACTCTTGGAATCACGTAACGCACGTTCCTCAGAACGAAATGTTCGAGACAGTGAACGTAAAATTACTAATGACCGAAAATCTGTTGACGATAGGTCCAATTCTCGCAGAGAAATTAGGCTAAACAAAGAAAGATCTTTATTAGAACGTAGCCGAAACTTAGAATCACGAAACAGACTCTCTTCAGAACGAAATGTTCGAAACACTGAACAAAGAGTTAACAATGACCGAAGATCTGTTGACGATAGGTCCGATTCTCGCGAAGAAATCAGGCTAAGCAGAGAAAGGTCATCCTTGCAACGCAGCAGAAACTTAGCACGTAACAGTCTCTCTTCAGAACGAAATGTTCGAAACACTGAACGTAGATTTACTAGAGACCGAAGATCTGTTGACGATAGGGCCGACTCTCGCGAAGAAGTCAGGCTAAGCAGAGAAAGGTCATCCTTGGAACGCAGCAGAAACTTAGCACGTAACAGACTCTCTTCAGAACGAAATGTTCGAAACACTGAACGTAGAGTAACCAATGACCGAAGATCTGTTGACGATAGATTCAATTCTCGCGGAGAAATCAGGCTAGACAGAGAAAGGTCATTTATGGAACGTAGCCGAAACTTAGAAGCACGTAACATACGCTCTTCAGAACAAAATGTTAGAGACATTGAACGCGAACTTATCAGGGACCGAAGATCTGTAGACACCAGGTCCGAGACCCGCGGAGAATTAAGGCTAAGCAGGGAAAGGTCATCAATGGAGCATAGCAGCGACATAAAAGCCCGTAACACACTGTCTGCAGTTCGAAACATTCGAGAAAATCAACGGGAATCCGTTAGAGACCGAAAATCTGTTGACAGAATCGATTCACGTCGAGATCGGCTAACTCTGGATCGTAGCAGAAGCTCGGAAGCACGACAAGAGAGAGAGATAATGAACCGTGCTGTCCGCAATGAACGTCAAACCCAAAGGGAGCAGAATGAGCGATCAATGATCATAAGACCACAAATCGACCGCTTGGTGATGGAACGAAATGATCGGAATACGGAATCCAGAAACGGTAACCAAGCAGAGTTCTTAAGGGTCCGAGAGATCAATGAAAAAACTAAGAATCAAGATGGCACCTGGCAGTACATGTTCTATACATTGCAAGGTGTTTACCTGTGCGGTCTGCTTCTACAGATGCTAACAGAGAACTCTATGAAATCGAAAACTAAGTAAGTAAAGATATTTAGAAGTTAGATAACTTTTTGTCCATTTTAACATGTCTATCTATATTTTTAAAATGGGTTACTAATTTAAAAAATCTTTTACAGGAAATCCTCATGGTGGCTTCCAGCATCAAACAATGTGATCAAAGTTGATTAAATCGGCAAATTGATATGAGCGAATAAGTATAACTTACCAGCTTATTTAACTTTAAATGTAGACAAAATTGATGTTATTAATATTATTCTATTCTTATTATAACTATGTATTACTTACGTATTGATGATTAAAAATATAGCTGTGTGTTACATATAAATTTGATTTTATTTATATTACATTTCCTATAGATGCGCCCCGCAGTTTCATCCGCGAAGGGATGATTTATATTAGACCGTCACGAACGTCGGCCGTATCTTTTCTGTTGCAGCTGTATCCAGATCTACAGTTGATTTCGTAACTCTGTTGCTAACGAATCTCAATTGAAACAAACAATTGAAATTGTTGATTTTTGCGATAGGTCATGTTCAATTTGACAGTTACAGATTGCAATTTGTTTGCTACTGAATGGCGTGAAAAATTAGATGAATACAACAATTTCAATTGTTTTGTCTGTGTCCGCTTATATAGGAAGAATAGTGTTCCGTGGTTATTTGCACGTTATTTGACTTGGCTATTTCGAAATACTTTCATTGCAATATTCAATATGTTTTTGGAAATAATTTTACCAGCTTTAACAAGTTAACAGTCGCCACATAATTTAATAGTCCCATGGCGTTTTTATAAAAGTTGGCCCTCTCTACAAGTCCGAAATAACAAACAAACTAATATGTTTAATCCACTTTATGTTTGTTAGTGGTTGTGTACAGCATAGGGTACACGGACTCAGCGCTACCGCTTGGCGTGTACCCCATAGGGTACACTGGACTGTTATCGTGTTAAAGTATCAACTTTAAAATTAAAAACATATTATTTTCTAATTTCTTCTATGGTTTTCGCAATTTAGCATAATAAAACACTTTATTTACCAACCGTCAACCTTGAAAAAGCCAACTGCAAAGTTGGCGAAAGCTCGGTCGTTTAAAAATCATGAATAAAACCGCGATTAAACCCAGTAAATAAAGTTTTTTTTTATGATTTTCTAAACTTAAATTTCTAAAAGAAACAATAAAACACAACAAGTAATACACTTGATTTACAGTTTATTGCCAGTAAAGAAATGAAACTTAAAGCAACTTACAACTACATTGATCTACAAATCAATATCCGTTTTCTTCTTGTGTTGACCCTCATACCACGCTTTGGAGATCATCCTCTTCATTTCATCATCACCAGTTTCATACCTAGAAGAAACAGACACAAAATGAGCATCAACTCGCATTTTTGAGACTACAATGCAAACTGGCGAAGTAGCAAATTGGCGTATAAAACCCCAAATTTTATTTGATTGCTCAAGGCATTTCTATTTGGTTTGAACTCCCGTCTTGGAAGAGACGCGAGGTCAAACCTCGCTGTGAATCAATTTTCCCTTTTATACAATTTGTAACAGGTATGCCCTTTTAATCCGAAAGGGGGTTGTTCTAGACGTCTAGGCTTTTTTCAAACTTTTTTTTTGAAAATTCTGAGTTTATGTTTCACTGAAAAAACAGCTGCTTTTGAAAATAAAAGTAATTGAAGTTTTGATTGTAAACCATCAAACTAAATAAAAGGACAACATAAGGTCAATGACCTCGAACCCTCAGAAACAGCTGATTTTCAAGTAAACTTTACACCTAAAATTTTCGAAAAGTACTTAGAATTTCCAAAAGTCGTAGAACAAAAGTCGTTCGCCTAGACGTCTAGATCAATCCCCTTTCGGATTAAAAGGGCATACCCGTTACACCTTGTATATTTCCAATCCCAATTTTTTCTACCAATCACGATTTTGAGCAGGGAATGAGGGAATATGGCAAGTTCATTGGCTGAAGAGTTTCATTTCTTTCTTTGATTTGTTAACAAGTTTACTATCATTAGTTTAAGTTTGTGATTAAGCAAAATTAGAATAGATGCAGTTGTAACCATTGCTACTTTAGTCCACGGAGACAAATAGGAACTAAATACCATGACTTCAAAACCCAAACTACAAAATAGAATACTTACATGTTCTTCATAAGACTCATGATAGAATCCTGTGGGTCCTTACTCTTGTCTTCATCCATCTTTGGTTTGAAACGCTGGCTTTTCTGATCCTCTGCCTTTTTCTCAATTTCTGTCATGTGCGACCATTTTACATTCGGGTTAGCTTTCGCAAGGAATATTACTACCATATCTGAAATAAAATATGGGTATTTGTTAAATAAATATGTACATGAATACCTGTTTAAACTGCTGTCATGACTGCCTTTATAATGAGATCCAGAACAATATCACAAAAACAAGAGCCATGGAGCCCCAGCATAGAATATCTTTCCATTGGTGTTGTAAAAAGCAACTAAACAAATCAGAGGAAGACAGACCACCATGTTCACTTTCCACCATCTTAATTGAATTAGGTAAATGAATATGTCTTTGTAGCCACGTAAACATAAAGAACAATTAAATAAAAGACAAAAAGATTAACTCCCTTACATAGAAAATATTATTTACACATGACTAAGTTATATAATGTTTGTCTCTGTCAACTTTGAAACTTCATGTGACAGTAAAAGATTAATTAGTGTTTATAAGTAAGGGGGTAAATGCAAAACGCCCAGTAAAAAGGCGATTTTCATAATAATACAGCCTCATACATATTTGAGCCATTCCACATGATTTTAATAATAATAATAATAATGTCATTTATTTCAGAATATGTAGATAGGTATACAATTCCATTTGTTAGTAGTAACTTAGAACTAGTGTTAGTAGCAATTATATTATTAATTAAATTTGATTTCCTTAATTATTTATCAATTATTATTTATGTCAATCATACACCAAAATGTGTTTGGTGATGATAATGTCACGAAAGTGTCTCCAGATGGGTGACTCAAGCCTGACAGCCACAGTTTTCAGAATTTTAAGATGAAATATTTTTTCAAAAATAAATAAATTGAATATAGATATACTGGAGATAACAAGGATAAATGCTTCATTTACCTGTCTTCTGTTTCCAATGACTGTCTTCAATATTAATAGAGTCTAACAATTTGTTGATGACAAGCAAATAATCTTTATTTTCAAGGTTTTCTACATGGAGTTCCATCGAGCGATCAGTCAGCTTACAGTAGACTTGTTCTTTTGGCACATTTTGGACATTCTTCAGTGTCACAAACACTTTGATGTATTTATCTGATTGATCCCAACCTGCGAAAAGGAAGACTTTTAGACAAGACGGTGTGAAAGCTTAAAAAGCATGTGTAGGTGAAAAAAGGGGTTATTAGATTTATTTATTTACTAAGAACACCAACAGCGTTACACACTATAAATCAAATAAAGAACTATGTAACTAATACACAAATAATTTGCTGTCTTGTGTGAAGGCCAATTATAGGTGAACACAATCGTGGCCAAAAGTTTTTTTTTTTTTTTTTTTTTTTTTTTTTTTTTTTTTTTTTTTTTTTTTTTTTTTTGCGTTTGTTTTCTGCGACGCTCAGCAATCTGTTATCACATTTAGCTGTTTCTGTGTCTGGTCATTTTCCTGTTTTTGGCGTCTGTGCGTACAGGAGTCATCCACTGATTCCCCCTATATCAGTTGACAAATCGGTTGATGAGGCATGGAACACTGTTTCTCCTCAGTCTTTTGAAACTAATGCTACCAGATCCTGATAGCTTATTGGCTAATGCGTTGATATGACTTGTTAGCTTGGACTGGTAGTGAGTGCCCCTCTGAGAGATTTCCTCTTTAACGGTCTTCAACCTTAGATCGCGTAGTATATAATTGTTGCTGATACAGTTTGGAATGTTGAACATACATCGCATTGCTTTGGTCTGAAATCTTTCTAGGATCTCTATGTTGCTGTTGCTTGCGGTTCCCCATAGTTCGATGCCATATGTCCAGACCGGTTTAAGTATTGCTTTATATACAGCCATTTTGCTTTCGTTGGACATGTGAGATGTTTTCCCAATGAGCCATTGCATATTTCTAAGCTTAGCGTCCAGTTGCATTCGTTTGCTCCAGATATGTTTTCTCCACGTCATTCTTCGGTCCAAATGCATACCGAGGTATTTCGCACTATCATTCTGTGGTATTGGTTCTCCGTGTAAGAGGACAGGTGGACAATCTTTTTGTTTAAGAGTGAAGGTGACGTGTGCAGATTTGCTTTGGTTCGCCTTTATTCTCCACTGTCTTAGCCAAATTCCAACGTCATTAAGATGGTCTTGTAGATGTTGTGAGGCAATGGAGCAAATCTCGTTAACTGCCAATATTGCCGTGTCGTCTGCATATGTTGCGATGGTAGTGTTGTTGTTAGTAGGTATATCTGCAGTAAATATGAGGTACAAGACAGGGCCCAATATACTACCCTGCGGCACTCCTGACTGTATTTGGTGAAGGTCTGATAGTTCTCCATTGTATTTCACTTCGAAGCATCTTTTCTCTAGGTAGCTCGCCAGAATGGGATAGAATGAGTGTGGTAAAGATTGCTTTATTTTATAAAGGAGGCCATCCTGCCAGACTTTGTCAAAAGCTTGTCTAATATCTAGAAACACCGCAGAGCAATACTTTTTTTGTTCCATTGTTTGTCCTATTATGTTTGTCAGTCTATGTACCTGCTCAATCGTTCCATGCCCATGTCTAAAACCGAATTGGTGTTCCGGAAGTACATCTTTCAGATGATCCCGTAATCGACTCAAAATTACTTTTTCGAAAAGCTTGCTAATTACAGGAAGCAGACTGATTGGTCTGTAAGACGAGACTTCCTGAGCTGGCTTGCCAGGTTTTAGGATCATCACAACTTGAGCGAGTTTCCATTGGCAAGGAAAGTGCGAAGATCGCAAGCAGGCGTTGAAGATGTGGGCCAAGCGTACTACTCCTTTCCTTGGCAGGTTTTTAAGTAACGTGGAGTCTATTTGATCGTATCCAGGTGCTTTCCCAGCTTTTAGTGCTTTTATTATGTCACTTAGCTCTTTTGGACTGACTGACTTTAGAGGTAGGCAAAGTTGAAGTGGGGACTGCAAGTATTCTACAACCTCGATGTCTTTTTCTGGGTTGGTGCTAGTAAACGGTTTAAAAACACCTTGAAGGTGTTTAGCGAATGTCGTTGCTTTGTCTTTGTCTGATCTAGCCCAATCACTGTTTTCCATCCTCAAAGGTGGAATATGTTGTTTTGGCCTTTTCAGGATTTTAGTTGCCCGCCATAAGGAATAATTTGTGTCTTTGTGCGCGGTAAGGTGTGTCAGGGTATTCTGAAGAGATTGATTTTCATAATCTCTTAACATTGATTTAAGTTCATCTGAGATTTTGTTGAATCTCTTTTTATCGTGTGGATATCTCGACTCTTGCCAGGCTTTCCTTGCTCTACGTCGCTCAATAACTTTGGTCTTTATTAGTTTAGTGTATTCTTTTAGTTTTGAATTACATGTTTTTAATTTAGGTGTACTTATGTAGGCTGCGGTGTGTATGATATTGTTCAAATTTTCAATGCTGACCTCTATGTCGTCTGGAGTTTTGAGTTTGATTTTTAAGTCCAAGTTGTTTGTGATGTAATCTTTATATTGTTCCCAATTAGTTTTCCTATTGTAAGTTTTAGTTGGTGGATCTATCACAACTACAGATTGGCTCATAGTTATAGCTATTGGTGTGTGGTCTGATGACAAATCAGCACATGCTTCTATATTTACATAGTTTTCGTTTATATTGTTGGTAATGTAAAAGTCGAGAACGTCTGGTATTTTATTTATGTCTGTAGGCCAATGTGTTGGACGACCTTGAGATAGGCATTTAAGATTTAGGTTTGTCATTGTCCTAAATAACTGTCGGCCTCTGGTGCTGATTAGTCGCGATCCCCATTGTGTGTGCTTGGCATTCCAATCACCTCCACAGATGTAACGAGTTCCTAATTGGTCAAAATATTGTCTGAAGTCACCAGACGTTATTTTGCCACGCGGTGGACAACAGACAGCAGACAACACTGTGTCGAGGCTTTTTTGTTGTATGCAGACGGATGTTGCTTGTATTTTGTCTGTTTTATACTCTTCTAGTACAAAGTGCTTTATATTACTCCTTAGAATGACAGCCGTTCCACCGTGTGTGTTCCCAGAAGGGTGTTCGGTTCTATATATTGCGTAGTTCGGTATGTCTATGTGTGTCTGAGGTGTAAATCTAGTTTCGGAAATAAGAGCAACATCGATATTTTCCATGTTCATGAACAGTTCAAGCTCTCGACATCTATCTTTTAGTCCGTTGGCATTCCACGTAACTAACTTAATACTTAGGAGGCCTTTTGGTTCACAAGCTGTGTAATTAGATGGATCATACGATCCATCATGCTGTCCATCATGTTTTTCATAATTGATTCAAATCTGTTAAACATGTTATCTAGTAGTTTCTCCATTTGTCCTGATTCAGTCATCGAATCGCGTTGTGTATTATTATGATAATAAGATGGCGTATCTCTTTTCGTTTTTAGAACATCTGAGTAGCTTTTGTTTGGTATTGCGGGTAGCTTTTGGTTGGTGTTCATTGTTGTCTTTGCTTTATCGATAGGACTGTCACGCGGTTCATGTGTTATGCTGACAACTTTAGGTTTTATTTTAAGTATTTTTTCTTTGTACTGTTGATATTTTGTGCATCCTTTATAGCTTGCCGGGTGTTTGCCTTGGCAGTTTACACAAGTTGCTTCGGTGTCAGGAGATTTCTTACACGAAGCTGTGGGATGGTCATTACCGCATTTGACACACCTGAATGGTCTAAAACATTGGTTTTTGGAGTGCCCAAATCTTTGGCATCTTTTGCATTGTAAGACTTCAGTCTTCTTGTAGGGCGGTTCTACAGTTATTTTTTGGTGGAGTATGTTTTTCAATTTGAATATCTCCTTGTTATTTGGTTTTGGCTCTAGATCTACAAAATATAGGGGCAGTTTTTCCTTTGTGCTGCGATGGAGTATGTTAATAATTTGTCGTACTTCATGTCCATTCGAGTTCAGTTCATTTTTAATCAGTGTTATGTCTTCGGTTGCATGTAGTCCTCTAATGACTGCTCTATATGCCCGTTCGCTTTTTAGTCTGTAGGTGTAGTGGCTAATATCATTTTGTATTAGATTGTTTCTAATGCATTTGTAGGTGTCGATGTCTGCTGGGAATAGCTTTATGATGTGTCCTGATCGTAAGGTTGTCATTGTGTATTTGTTTACGTCGGTCACCTTATTCAAAATTTCCTTGAGTGGTTCAATGCTCACCACACCAGTTATGAATATCGGCTCTGGTCGAGGGATATATTCTTTCGGCTTCACAGCTGGTTCTTCATCTTCATTGTCACCTAAAACTTCAAATTGATTTTGGGTAGGTATAGAGTAAGACAAGCGGGTGGTGTTGGGTTTTTTATTTCCGCTAACTTGAGTTGGACTTAATTCATTGCGTTTCCGTTTTCTTTTATCTGGTACTGCATCTTTTTGCCAGTCTTGGTTTCGTTCTAACTGTAGTATGGTTGAGGAGTCTTCCTTAGCTTCTTGAGTTATATCGTGGTTAGTTTTATCCAAGGCACTGAGGGAATTCGCCCGGGTACGGCTGCCAAATAAGCCCTTGTGAAATATTTGTTGGGTTAGATTCTTGGTAGTTTTTTGTTTATCCTTATGTTGCACATCTTCGCCCCCCCCAGAATACGTGGGGCAGCCCGAGCTGCCCCACGTATGGCCAAAAGTAACATGTTAACCTATGACATTTGGTACGGGAGTCGAACTCAGATTATTGACCCCGTCAAGTTATTTCACTTTATGATTAAATCTCAAAAATCCCAAATTTTGAGCTTTTATTTTTAACGAGCGAATATTATAATGATAATAAAAAGCAATAAAATATTTTGGGTTTAAATACATAGGTGAGGACATACTTGTTATGAAGAGAACTGATACTGTAACATGAAAACCTTTTAAAGTATTAGTTTAGATAGGTAAAAGGGAACATGTAAGTAAGGGAGAACCACTTAGATACATAAGGGAGGATTTCTATTGAATACTGTAGTGAGAAACAATATATCTGCCTGCATCAGAGTACTTACTCTGAGGCAGACAGATATGATAAATATATATAATATATGATAAGACAATGACAGGCATGTCAAGGCGTGCATTATATGTATTGCAGTGCTAGCTATATTCACAGGAATAGAACTGAATGTAACTTAATGATAATAAAATTAGAAATACTATTATAATTGTCGTCAATATAAAAGTGATTCTATGAATTGTGAAAATAGATTATAATTTATTTGTACTACATTTCGATCCAGGAGTAATCAAGAATTAATATCAAAATTAGTCACAAAGTTCTAAAGATTTTGTAGTATCTCATTCAAACCTCCAAATACCTACCATATCCATTCAATTTTATCTGGTAACGTTTGTTTTGAACTGATGATGTTGATGTAGAAGGAGCGGGCGAAGCCTCAGGCACACTCGCTTCCTTCAAACTAATAATTTCAGTCTCCAATTTACGAATTTCTATGGACAAGAGATCTTGAACTTTCTTCCGTTTAGCTTGTTTTAACAACTCGCTCAGCTCGTTAATATCATGTTGTAGCTATAAACGGAGAGATTTATATTGTAATAATTTATAACTATTCTATTGCAATGCTTATGAAGGTACTTTAGGTACTTAGGAACGAATGCAAGTTTGAGTAATAAAACTTACTTCAGAAATCTTTGTATCTGCCATTTTCAACGCAAATACTATAACGTCCAATGGAAAATTGTATTAAATAACAATGCAAAATGTAGTAATTCTAAAATCCGAGACAATAACCAATCTCACAACACGCTTCGGCGGATTTCAATTCAATCGAATTTGACAGGTGCTGAAATGGGTTTTCACTGACAGTGACGTTACAGAATTTTCTAGAAACTTCCGATGCGTTCAAATTGAATGCATCCTAAATATTGGCCATGCCAAAGTGAAGGCTATCCATATCGACGCTTAAAAGGTAATAGGGGATAAGCGACACTTTGGTCCAAAACGACTTTTAAATGCAGTCTTACTTGAAATTTTCCGCTCTATCGAATGCGCTCACTCCCGTGGCTCTACGTTGATCTTTTTGTCGCTTGAATCCTAGCACTTTTAAATGTCATTTTGGTATTACCGACCGTATTTTAGGCCTTTTTTACTATAAAGGTACTTGAACCATCGTAAAAATAGCACTATTTTTGACTTGTAGTCGGTAATGTCTCTTTACTTTTTACCGATGTAGAGATTCGGGGTGCTTATGTTTCGCTACCATAAACACGTGTTTGAAAAGTTAGAACTTATACCTCTTTACCTTTGTCATCAAAAGTATTAAGCATCGGTTATACCTTACTACCATTCATAAGTTTACAATGTAGTTGCCGCTTATACATAACTACCAAAATCGAATTTAGTATGACCTGTCACTTATACCTTACTACCACTTGCAACGTTACAACACCGTCGACGTTTATCCACTATTACTAAAATATAATTTAATATTGAAGTGTCGGTTATATCCTACTACCAATTACTATTATAATACAACACTGTCGCTATTGCTATACTACCTCGAAATTATCATTCGCTAATTGGTAATTACGCAAACATGCATGCGTGTCCACTCCTTTTCTGAAGTACCTTTTAAGAAGATACTCCTGAGTAGGTACATTATGTTATTTCTAAAACTTTATTTTTGTAACTCTGTAACTACTTTTTATAATTGTCTTTAGGTCATCATCATCATATCACCTGTAGGACATCCACTGTTGAACATAGGCCTCCCCTATCGATTTTCAACCAAGGCGGTTGAATGCAACCTGCATCCACCACTGGCTCGCGGTCTTAACCAGGTCATTCGTCCATCGCGTCGGTGGACGTCCTACGCTTCGTGTTCCGGTCCGTGGTCTCCACTCGAGAACTTTTCAGCCCCATCGGCCATCCGTTCTCCGCGCTATTTTACCTACCCATTGCCACTTCAGCCAGCTAATCTGTTGGACTATGTCGGTGACTCTTGTTTCTCCACGTATCTCCTCAATTCTGATTCGATCCCGTAGAGAAATACCAAGCATAGCCCTCTCCATTGCACGTTGAACGACTTTGAGCCTGTACATAAGGCCTATCTATGGTGAAACACCACGTCTCAGATCCGTATGTCATCACTGGTAACACACACAAATTGAAGACCTTTGTCTTCGGGCACTGAATTATTTTGAACGATGATGTTGGAAGTTTCCCGAACGCTGCCCATCGGAGTTAGATTCGACGATTGACCTCTTTCTCGTCTTCCTCTTTCTTGTCCAGCTAGATAGGTCCAGCAACATGGTCATTTCACATGACTTTCGTCTTGTCCATGTTCATCCTAAGGTCTACCCTTTAGGAGACTCGATTAAGGCCTTCTAGTATATTGCCGAGCTCTTCCATCGTCTTTGCCATGACTACGATATCGTCGGCAAACCGAAGACAAGTGATGTATTCGCCGTTAATGTTGATGCCAAGTCCTTTCCAGTCTATGAGCTTGAGGGCGTCTTCCAGAGCGGCCGTAAACAGTTTCGGAGATATGACATCTCCTTGTCTGACGCGTCTCTTTACGGGAATAGCCTTCGAAGTCTGTTCCTGTACTCGGATTGGCATGATGGCGTTTTTATACAAGCACTTCAATACTTCGATGTGTCAATAGTCAATTAGGCATCGCTGGAGAGATTCGAGCACAGCCCATGTCTCGATCGAATCAAAGGCTTCTCATAGTCCACAAACGCTAAGCAAAGTGGCAAGTTATACTCTTCGGTCCTCTGTATAACTTACCGAAGCGTATGGATATGGTCTATGACACTGTAGCCTTTTCGGAACCCGGCTTGTTCGGGCGGCTGGACGTCATCAAGCCTGCGCTCGAAACGATTCGCGATAACCCTTGAAAACAACTTATAAACATGGCTCAAAAGCCAGATGGGTCTTTAGTTCTTTAATAAGGTGTTGTCACCTTTCTTAAATAACAAAACCACCACGCTTTTGTTTCATTCTTCTGGCGTTGTACCATCAAGCAAGACGGCATTGAAGAGTTTCTGAAGGACTTTAAGTACCTGTGATCCACGCGCTCCATTCAGAAGCTCTGTTTTTATCTGTTTTTATTCTAATCTCGTACAGACTAATGTCCGGGATATCCTCGGTGTAGTGTCGGGTCATTTTGACTCGCGGGTCTCTAGCTAAACTGCTAGCAGGTTTAGCGAACGAATCGTATAGCTATCCATAGAACCTTTCGATTTTTATTATTATTATATATATTATATAGATCAAAAGATCTGTGCTTGGGTGAACCACCGTAAAACGACATTTTCCCTCAACACTTCGGCTTTAGTGGAGGCTACGCTGCCGTCATCTTTCTTCAGCTTCGTCATCTGGCTTAGCCCAATAGACATATCCCTTGCGAACACTTTGGAGCCCTTGTTCCACTCGATCGTGTCCTTAATACGCAAGGCATTAAGAAACCGATATCGTGACGCAAGGATTTCCAAATTCGTCTATTGAGCTGCCTATGTAAGTCCACATCATCGGGAGACTGCAGTCGCAGTGATCTCCGCTCAGTCATGAGGTTAAGGGTGTGATCAGAGAGTTTCTGAGGCCTATTTGTACGGCGGGTCTTAAAGTACTTAGACCCCGCCGTAGGGACAGTTTCTACAAACTTGCTATTTATATCGTTCACCAATGCAACATCAGCTAGGCAGTCGAAGCGGTTGGACAGCTCAAGTTGAAAGCTTTTGGATATGGGCACAAGTAGGACGGAGCGTGGACTTCATCAACCGAGACCGTTCAAGTCTAACGTTCATATTCAATGTGCTGCTCGTCTTCACTCTGTGGATCACAGATAAATCATTGAATAATTATCCGTTTCTTGTTGGTCATGATGAAGTCAATCTCATTTTTCGTGGAACCATCGGGACTCATCCAGGTCCATTTCCTGTGAGGCGGCTTCTGGAAGAACGAGTTCATCATAAAGAGTTCCACCTTCTCCAGAAAATGGGCCAGCCTGTGTCCGTATGGTTGCGCTGCTCATAACCAAATTGCCCTACTGTCAACTCATCATCGCTTCTCTTACCCAGGTTTGAGTTTGAAATCCCCCATAACAACAGTGAAGCGAGTTTTAACGATATGGTAACCCTATCATCATGTCCTCATACATGGTCTCAACTTCCTCATCTGAGTGTGTCGAGGTCGGTGCATATACCTGAACAACTTTAAGGGAATATCTTTTGTATATTCGAAGTGTTAGGTATGCGACCCTGCTCGACACACTTTCGATGGTAATAATGTTTGGGATTTTAGGTCTCCTTCCCGGTAGAAGAGCAGGTTGCCGGACTTTAAGATTATCGTATCCCCTCCCTCTCGCCGGACTTTCGATAAACCTAAAATGTTTCATTTTAACCTACTCATTTCTTTTTCCAGCTCATCTATCTTTTCGCCTTCCCTCAAAGTGCGGATGTTGTGTGTTGCCAGGGCTAGTGGTCTCGGTTGGGGGTGATAGCGCGGCGTCTGCCGGAGATTGTTAGCACCCCTAGTCCAGCCTTTACCGTGGCCACTACCGTAGTCAGGAATAGCGAGTCCGCCGGGGACTCAGAGCCTGTTTTTTGTCTGCATAATTATGAAGGGGGTTGCCAGTACTCGCCACGCTTGGCAGGCGGGTTGGCGAGCGCAGTAAATGATGCGATGTAATACGCCGGAAGACACTGCTGCCAATCTTCTAGTGTTTGTCCCTCAGACGAGTCCTACGTCTCCCACGGCATTCTAAAGCCGGTACCCGCGGCATTTCTTAAGCACCGTCCGTGTCTTAAGGTACTTTTTTTTTTAAATATTAGTAAAAACGTACTTTTGTTTTTATTAACTAACTTTAATAATTAGGTAACACCTATAACACCTGCTTCTCCATCCTTGGATTTTTCCAAGTACGGAGGGAGTGTCGGCGGCGCTATATAGGACAGTAGGTGTATCTGGGTTAGGTGTAATTTTAAGGAAGAATAATGTTGCTTGTGAGTCTAGTGTTTTTAAGACTTAACGTTTAACCCACATTACCATATGCCCTGATAATGTCGTATGTAAGATATCCTTCTTTTCCTCTTGGTATAGAAATTTTGGTGTGCGGATGTACCACATTACCTTATTAATTAAGCCACTTACAGTGTCGTTAATGTCTAACTTCCTTAAAATGTTTTTGCTAAGCACTGTAGTTTGTCCTTTATTACCCTGTGGCATAATAATGCGAATAGTCTCGTATCCTTCTTTACCCATTTAAGCTACTCTACAGTCATGTGACTTATGCCCTGTTACCTTATCGTATGTGGATATCAAATGATACTAAGGCTTCTGTACTCTTTTATTTTTTCTGGGTAGATGTAACTTATGCCGTATTACCTCAAATGAAAATCAAGACCATTTGATTTAAGCGCCATCAAACCAGGTAATACAATGGTTAATCAAATAAAAGAAAATGCCAATTAATGCTTGTCTTTCTCTAGATTTCAAAACTGTTTCCATCTTACAGATATGACAATTAATTTAAAAGTTATGGCCATTTTTCTGAAATTTAAAACTTTAAACTGCTCTCCTGAACAATTTGGTTTTTGTCGCTTAGCCCCTACCTTTTAAGCGTCGATATGCACACAGAAGACATAGTATTTATTACCAATTACAAGTTTGGTTCTATTTCCTTACTATATTTTAAGGAAATAATTAAGTTGCTGTGATGTGTTGCTAAATATTTATTTTCATGAATTAGCTCTCCATAATTATTCTCTGTTAAAAACAATGAGTCTATTCAATGAATCTATTTAAGTTTGTAACATATCTCTGGTGAAAAATATAAAACTTTCCGATAGGTATCTACCAAATTTCATTGCAATCAGTTTAGTAGATTTTTTAGGGCCCAAGTTACATCTATGCTAATATTATAAAGCTGAAGAGTTTGTTTGATTGTTTGTTTAAACGCGCTAATCTCAGGAACTACTGGTCCGATTTGAAAAGTTCTTTTTGTGTTTGATAGTTAATTTGTCGAGGAAGGTTATAGGCTACTTTTGATCCCGATATTCTTACGGGGTCGGGACTTACAAGGGTAAATCCCGCGGGACGTAGCTATAAAAACGAAAGTCGTGTTAGTTACACTATTTATATATCAAGAACGGCGGAGCCGATAGGAATGAAATTTGGTACAGGGTTAGTATAGGGGTTTAAATAAAATGTATGGTACTTTAAATGATCGTACGGGTTAAGCAACGCTTGGCGTGACACATACGTGATGGGTCAACAGGAACGAGCGCAACAATTAGAATGAAATTTGGTACAGGGATTACTTTAAGGGTATAAATACGATACTTTAAATGATCGTACGGGTAAAGCAACGCTTGGTATGACATACGTGATGGGTAAAAATGACGGTTAAACCGATTTGAACAAAATTTGGTACAGGGATAGTTTAGTGGTTAAAATAAGATATAGGGTACCTACTTTGAATAATCATACGGATTTAGCAACGCTTGGTATGACATACGTGATGCGTCACATACGGTACGGGATAGGAATTTATGCGAGTGAAACCGCGAAGCATAGCTCACGGGCACAGCTAGTGTATTATAATTCGATGCCTCCTTATCCTACTTCTTCCAGCGCTATTGGATAAAAGCATTTTATATTCATTTAAATTTATACTTGACATAATACCTATATCAGTCCTTAATACTGAAATCATAACTTTTATACTTCTAGCTGCTGCGGTTTCCCGCGTTATGCTGATCCCATGGGAATACCGAGATAATATATGCCGATGTGTCATCTATTGCAGATCTCTATTTATTTGGATAGTAAATTTCATCGCAATCGGTTAGTAGGTATCTAGTTTAGTATCAAACAGCTGGCAGTCGTTTCATCTGTTTTTGCGTGACGGAGAAACAAACATAGGTACTCGTTTTCTTACATAAATTACTACGTAATTTATGAATAACTTAGGTACTCCAAAGTAGATACCTATATCGTACATTGAAAAAATAAAACAACCAAATTTAACGTTTAATCACCTTTAATGTTCGTTTTTTAGGGTTTCGTTTTCTCTTAATTAAGTTTACAACATTGACAAATGGTTAAATCTCTGCCTACCTACACAAATCCAGTGAGGTAACCACTATAACAAAAGACCATGGAAACCCACAATAACTGATGACATAAGAGATTCATCTTGAAGCTCGGACTATTTTAAAGAACTGGAATCTAACCACCTTCGATTACCTAAACATTAATTATAGAAAAAGAAGCAGTATATTTAAGAAAACTCTTATATGAACTAACTGGGTGTTTGTTAACAACTAAATTGAACTGTGACAATCAAAGTGCATTAAAAATGGCTACAAACCATCAATGTCACAATCGATCAAAACATATTGATGTTAAACACCATTTTGTAAGAGAAATCATTAGATCTGGGAAGGTAGAGGTCAATTATTTGCCCACTAGTGAAATGCCAGCAGATTTGATGACTAAAGGCCTAGGTACAGTTAAGCACTACAAGTTTATGAAACAACTAGGTATTTTAAAGTTGTAATATAACTCACGTTTACACTTGTCTGTATGTTTGGTTTATTTTGATAAGTGGGGGTGTTGTTGTAAAATAAGACGATGTATCAAAATAAGAACTATTAGTGACATCTAGTTTATCACTTTGTGAACCGTTGTACTGTGTATAAAACAAATAAAAGTGAGTCTGCACTGAATAACCAATGTGTTCTTACTTAGAAAAACGTGGATTCCCAAGAAAGAAAAAAAGATGCGTTCAATTATGTGTCCAAGATGTTCTGCGGGAGACCCAAATCCCTTTCGTGATTACTGATAACAAAGCCGGAGAAGTTTGGCAGCTGTCATAAAACGGCATCCTAATATCTCGATTCGAACATCAGAGGGAGTGACAAACGCAAGCGCATGTGTTTCGGAAACTGATATCAAAAAATGGTTCCGGGAAATACAACAATATATTGACGACGAAGGCTTAGAGAAAGCAATTCGAGACCCAGCACGTGTTTTTAATGCAGCCGAAACAGGGTTCAATATTTGCACAAAAACTGGAAAAGTGCTTGTCGAAAAGGGGTGCAAAAACGTATATCAAATTGAAAAAGCTTCATCAAAGAAAACATTACGGTTTTGTTCACATTTACATTTTTTGAAATTGAAGGTAGTTGTAAAACCCTGTTTTCGTTTTCCGTCGTAACCCTGTTTTATTTACAATACCCAGTCGACGGAAAACGAAGCTCGCCACTCGTCCCGCGACCACGGCCGGTGAAACCCGTTTGTCGAAACGTCGGGTTATTATAGATTTATATTTACATTTATAAAAAGTTAATAATCGCGATCGAGACACCGAGTTTTATAAAAATAGTAATGAACTGGGTAAATATACTAGTGTGTTCCAAGGAGAGATAACTGCAAACATGGATTCGATTCATACTCCTGAACAGATTGAACGCGCAAGAATTCTCCTAACGCGGACTGTTTTTATATTGGACCCATGTATTTAGTAAAATAAAGTCCAACCTGGAAATCGGAAAATCATTAAACGCAGACTAGAGAAACTGTGTTTATATAGGACCTTGGTAAAAATAAAGTCCAACAAAGAAGTCCTAGGTCTAAAAAGCAATATTTATATAGAACCTATCCAGTATGGTAAATTCAGTAATCAGAAGTCATCAAACTAAATAAAAAAAACTGTTCCTTATGATACCTCCAGTAAAATTAAGTCCATCTGGGAAATTCTAGAACGAAAAAACTGTTTTTATAATGAGACCTATATCTAAAATAACATAGTTCATCCAGGAAATCAGATAGTCTTCAATTTTGTTTAGGGAAACTGTTGCGATATTCCGGCAGGTAGATTTCAGTTGCATAATCCGAGCTTTGCGCATTAATTAAACATTAAATTATACAATCAAAATATTGGTGCACATCTGCAGAATGTCAACCCAACTCGTATTAGGGTTTCCATGCTTGCCAAGGCTCGGCAAGCGTTGACAAGTACAAGTTTGTAACAATGTTTTTCATGGCTTGCGTGACCTCGTGGACGCTTGTCACCGATCGATCCAGTCTAGTAAAAACGACTTCCAAATGTCGAGCAAGATTTGTGAACGCTTGGAGCTTGAAAACGTTTTCAAGCTCCAAATGAAAGCCCGACCCTACGCGGGGTTGTAAGGCATTCCAATGAGAGGCACTGATATTTTGACCGAGTCTTACATCCTAAACTATAATAAACTAGGTGGGTAAAGTTATTGGTAACCATACTTATGCACTAATATTCAGTTCAGTTCTTGCGATGCGCTCGGTTGCGACGCATGTTGGTCTGGCATTGCGGGCAGTACCACTTGCCTTTAGGCGGGGCTGTGATGCCCACGCAGGGGTAGTGGAACCACTCGTATGGGCACTGTGGGGAAAACAGATGAGAACATCTTTAAAAGTTATAATCATTGATTTAAGCCTGATTTTTCATTCTACGGATAAAAAGATATCTATCGAATAAGTTGGAACCCAACCAAAGTTAAAAGCCTCCAAATTTTGATCTTCTAAATTGAATTTTTCTTTCTTTTTAAGGCCTGATTTTTCATTCCACGGATAACAGATATCTATCGAATAAGCTCGAACCCAACTAAATTCTTTTTAAATATCATAGTGACGTTTATTATTCGGTGGTGTTACATTTTATTTGTCAGATATCTCTATTTACGGATTTGAAAAATCAGCCCTTAGTTAGATGTTTTAATTTTTTAATGGCATTTATTATATCTTTCTGTGGGTGTCGCAAAAAGCGACTAAGGGATCTTCTAGGAGAGATTAAGTGTAATATATGTAATCGGCCTTTTAAAAATTACCCATTATTGAAACGGCCGTGTAGCTCCAGTACAGATTAGGGCAACACTATCTTCCCGAAGGTGTCTTAAGAGGCGATTAAGAGATCGGAGTGAAACTAGCGAACCCGGAGTTCTTTCCGCGCAGTGGCGGGTAAACTGCTACCACTCAATCGGCTGCTGGATGCCGACGCCGTTCGCATCGTGGTCATACCACACACAGTACTCACGTCTTGGTTATCGCATGCAACCATGTCGCCGTAGGAGACCTGGTTGCAGATGCAGTAGCGCGGCTCGTTGGGATCGTAGGTCCACTCCTCCTCTAACGGCTGCTCGATGCCGACGCTGCTTACCACTGTGTTCATACCACTGGAATATCGTACACAACATTAGAATTTTACTTCTCAAATAAAACAAGAAAAACCTAAAATGCGTATATGTTCAGAGAAGCACAGAACATTTACAATACTGTATACTTACACAGGTTGATATTATGATACATATATAATATCAACATGTGAACACCCACACATGTGAACAACACCCAGAAGCAGAAACAAGCATTTATAGTCAGCATATAAATCCATATAGGATTGGAACACTGGATCTCAACTTTAATTATTCTATGAATGAACAAAGAAAACAAAATACCTGTCATCCGGAGAGAAAATCTGTCATTATAGCAGGCATTGACATATTTTCTTCCTGGATGACAGTATTATTGTTCATTCGTTCGTGGAATTAAAGTAGATGCTCTGAACCCTTTGCTTTGCCACAAGGGCAGTCTGGCCACTGACTGTGTCCACTGGGATCAATCTCGACTCGTATGCCCGAGCTAACTAACCCACGGCTTAGTAAACTCCAGACGTATCGACCGGTTCTTTCCCCTGGGCATGGCTGACTACGCTGGGAAGTCATAGGTGCTGGGGAAGGCTACTCCACCTAACAACGTCCCGGGCACTATAGCGCTATAAAATAGCATGGATTAAAAGTTGCTAAGGATGTATGAATCGTCTAAAATTAGATGAAAAGGGCCTATTATAATGATTATGCCAGATGTTTATGCTATACTCACACGACAGTGGGCGAGGGCGAGGGCGAGGAGGAGCGGCTGGCGCCGCGCGCCGCCACCGTGTGCGACACGCTGCTGCTGGAGCTGTAGCTGCTCTTCCTGCACGTACGATGTACATTGTAATACATACATATATAATAATATATCAATACAATACACAATACATAATATGTCACCATAAAGTAATAACATATGTTAATTTATAAATTTCCTAGGAAATTTATGAACTTTCGTGGTATTTACAGCGAGAAATAAACTGTATTATTTTACGAACACATTTTCGTAAATTCATAAAACTTACCGACCTCATGCGTAAAACAATAAGTGAGTGTCAAGTGCGCTCTGATTGGTTGAACGAGTTCTCCTTTCTTATACATCACGCCTTGTTTTTTTTACACTATTACATTACAAGCTATATTTACGAAGCCAAATTATACGAATATTAATATCGATAGCTAACTACTTAAATGAGAATTTAAGAAATATTCTCTTTTGTCCCATCGCCGCTAGCATCCATGGCTCCTTTACGCCGGACACAATTAGGGGCGAATTATTTGATTGACTGTGTGTGATTCTTTAAGTTTTTGTACAGTTTTAATGAATTTACTTTACTGATTAATTGGACTATTTAAACTGTTCAGTAGCAGATTTATGAAAAGGAGAAGGTTGTATGATCTATACTTCATCATCATCATCATCATATCAGCCGTAGGACGTCCACTGTTGAACATAGGCCTCCCTCATCGATTTCCAGCCAAGGCAGTTAGAAGCAACCTGCATCCACTGCTGGCCCGCGGTCTTCAGATCATCCGTCCATCGCATCGGTAGACGTCCTACGCTTCGTTTTCCGGTCCGTGGTCTCCACTCGGGAATTTTCCGGCCCTATCGGCCATCCGTCATCTATACTTACTTCTGTTTATTCCGTTTGTTAGAAGAAGCGCTAGAGTGGCCGTGTGCGGTCGTGTGGTGTCCGTGGACGGACGACGACTGCCCGTGAGAGGAGGACATGGCTCCGTGACCTGACACAATCATATCTTCTATACTTATAATTATAATAGAGGAAGAGAGGACAAAAGTCTGTATTTGGAAGTAAATTTAAAAAAAAATGTCTAGGTGACTAGGGAAAAGTACCTAGTGGAACAAAATATAATTTTCTGTCTGCTTCTCTGCTTGTCCCTTGTACAATTAAAAACTACTAATCCGATTGAAATCTGGTTTTCAATATTGCATAGTTCTATTTTCGAGAAGCTTCATGGTAATCTTTACATCGAAATCCAATTACAAGAACTAGAGTAATGAACGAAAAAGTCGGCTCTGCACTATTTCTACGCAGACGAAGTCGCGGGTAACAGCTATTAACAATAAAGTTAAAATACCTTGACACTAGTCAACTTAAGTTTTTTTTTCTTTTTTTAAATATGGCGTCTGGCGTGGTCGCCATACTCGCAGGTCTATGTACAATTGTACATAGAAAAACACCCAGAATAGATACATATTTTTTTTTTAAGAATAAATATTTGCACCCGACGGGAATCGAACCCGCAGCCTCCTGCATTGCAGTCGAGCGTCCGGCCGACAAAAAAGGAAGCACAAACAAGTATGTACTTACCATGGTCATGATGCGTGGTGTGATGCGAGGCCATGGAGTGGTGCGGGAGGTCTCCGCCCGCCACCGCCTCGTACGACGCCTTGAGCGACGCCGTGCGCCGACCGAGGGACATCTGCGGCCACGATATACACTTCTCATCAAAAAAATCGAAACAGTACTACAACTAGGAGTTCGCCCCGAACTGAGACCTCACGACCCCTATCTCCTCAAACCCCCTACCGATCCGGCTCATCTTCGAACTCATAAATTCATTGACCTAAACTACGCGCATACCAAAATTCATGAAGATCGGAGCTACGATACTCAAGTTATCGTCGAACAAACATCCAAAGGTATAAAGTTACAAAGATGCAAGCGCCAGGCCCGTCTACACTGGACCTCACTCGCTTCGCTCGTTCGGTCAACTATTGTATGGGATTGAGTTATAGTTATTTTATTCCCTCTTGTATAGCATGAGAGCAGTCATTATAGAGCCCGGGGAGGCACGAGATATTGAATAAACATTTTTTAAATGATTTTTTTTACGTCTTTACTTTAAACAGTCCTCAAAGTTTTATTTAAGGGTAAAATCGTACCTGTTGGCCTAAACACGATAGCTAAAGAAAAGAAAAAATTGATTTGAAACATTAATCTTCGTTAAACGTTACCTTATAATATCCGCATCAAGCTGGAATTATTATAGTTTTTTTTGTTTAATATAAGAATAAGTTAAACTCTTTCAAACTTATACTTCTGAGGTGTTTCGATTTTTTGATGGGAAGTGTTAATACACTTCCCATCAAAAAAGGGTACACCCATGTATCTGTATGCAGATAGTAGTAATTACTATCTGCATACACCCGAACACAGAAACGTCATTCAAAATTTGAGAGGGACTTTTGTTGAGCAGCTTCTAAATTCAGTATTATTAAAATAAAATTAGTATGACAGTTTTTGAGTTTGAGAGCTGCTTCTTTGTTTAAGTAGTTCTCAAATGTTGAGTAGGGTTTCTATATTCGGTCGCAAGTCCCGTACGAATATCGGGATCTTATCTTTCTCCTCGACGACGTAGCATTCTATTAGTGGAACATTACACGTTACAATACATAAATAAAATAAATAATAAATAAATCCTGTGACGAACACACAGCGCCATCTAGCCCCGTGGTAAGCTGCTAAGCTTGTGTTACGGTGACTAGACAACAGATATACTACTTATATTTATTTTTCTTTTGTAAATACATACATATTATACATAGAAATACGCCCAACATACAATACAACTTACAAATTATTTTTCTTAATTAAATTACTATAGGATAAGTTCTAATGCTGCTGCTAGTCAATACGCTTATCAAAATTGTACAATAATCCATTCCAACATCATTGTTGCAGTTAATCTGGAATTTCAATTTCGAAGTTTGTCAAATACATTTGCTATTTTTGGAAGTATGGAAAATGGATGCCTATTTCAAACTTTCTTCTTCTTTTATATGGTTATATTCCATTTGGACATTAGCCAGTGTATTAATATTTCAAGTTATTTGTATCGAAACAGTCAAGTCGTCATAGATAAAGTCAAGTCAAAATTAAACAATTTATACGCACTTGAACAAGGTTTCACAAAATGACAATTTAGAAACACATCACCTCACCGCATTCCCACCAAAACTATTTTTAAATATTTCAAGACAAACATTTCTTTAAAAACATACATACATAGACCGATAAACACATTACCCTCCTTTGCGTCGCGCTGTCGGGTAAAAATAGATATATTTCATCTGTACTGTAAATTCAAATATGAACTCTAGGAGTATGTATAAAAGTCAAAATAGTTTATTTCCTTTAGATTCTTGTACAACATTAAATGCACATGATCATTTGACTACGTCTTAGGTGCATTGATTTTATTGTGGCTTCGGAACGCGCCCTCCGCTGAGAAGAAGCCACAAGAAACTCATGGGGTTTTTTTTTGTGATCATGTGTTAAATTACAATCGTCTTATTACATATATCTTACTAATATTATAAACGCGAAAGTTTGTATGTAAGTATGTGAGGTAGTTACTCTTTCACGCAAAAACTACTGAACCGATTGCGATGAAACTTGGAATATTATGGAAACTATGGAAACCCCAGCTACCCGGGGACCTGGATTAACACATAGGCTACTTTTTATCCCGATATTCCCGCGGGAACGGGACTAACGCGGGTGAAACCGCGGGGCGCAGTTTTCTTTAATTCGAACAGGAGCAATCAATAAATGATGTCCATGGTTTGTTTTCATAAATAAATAAGTGTAAGTGACCTGCTGCGTGGCCGCGATGGCCTGGCTGGCCGCGGCGGCGATGGTGGTGCCGGCGCCGCTGCCGCCCGCGCCGCCCCCGCCCCCACCCCCGCCCGCACCTAGCGCCGCCTGCGGGACTCATACGACGTTACTGATGCAAGCCTAGATACTTCAATTTAGTTTATCTCATCATCATCAACAGCCTGTTGCAGTCCACTGCTGGACAAAGGCCTCTCCAATTGGACGCCACCTAGATCTATTTTCGGCTTCTCGCATCCAGTTTCACCTACAACGGATGCTGAATGACCTGGCTGACTCTTCTGTACGCATTGGCCTACGGATAAACATGGACAAAACCAAGGTCATGTTCAACGAACATGTTCTACCGGAACCTATTGCTGTAAATTTATCTGTAGTAGCTTTATTAGTGCCATACTCGCGATATTGGCTGCAGGGATCTCAATATTTCCCAGTAATTACGAAACATTCGAAAATACTATTTGGGTATTTTATTTTTCATTCTTTTATCTTTATTTTTGTAGTTTTCTTTACACCATTGGTTAACACGTGACGTATTTAAACCTCTATTTTTTCTGTATTAAAGCATAATACACTTGAAATTGGTAGAACAGTTTTACTCAATTCGCAATAGTTATTTTGTTATTAGTAATTGTCACTAAAATATTGCATAGTCGTATCTTACGTCCTTCTTTTACACATCAGAAATTTGCTAGCCCTATCCCAGTCACGTTGTTGAGTGACGTCACTGTGAGAAGGGCCTTAATAAACGTACAAAAAGATGGGAGCAAAGAAGTTATATTACTAGAACTAGAATACTCACATATAACTAAAGAGTGTTCCGCTACATTGAGCATGCTGTCCCTTTCTAATAACACTCTAACAGCACAAGCTCTTAGCTCTTAGCAGTTAAGAGACAGCATGCTTCAATGTAGCGTTCTGTCCTTTTCTAATAGTGTTTTTAGAAAGGGACAGCATTCTCAATATAACGGAACACTTTTTAGTTCTACATAAGCATTCTAGTTCTATAAAATGACTGACCCAAAGAAATTCCACCCAAATAAGTTTCCTTGGGTGGGAGTCATTTTACCACTTTTTATTTCAGTCGGTCATCTTTGAAAGTTCTTGTCACGGAAAAAGACTAAGCCTGTTCTCCCTACTCCGACCTTACTCCATGTTTATTAATAAGGCTCTCTGTGTTTAAAACCACAAATATATTTTTTTAATTTTACTTGTTTTGGTAGCTTGTAAAGCCTGCCAAACTACATGGGGCAATATCTGCAAATTATGGATGCAATTTTAGAAAATTCCACTTTCTACTAATATTATAGGTTTGTGTGTAAGTTACTATTATGTACCTATGCTTTGGACTGTGGTATAAGTAAGTTTGTCCTTCACGCAATCCGATCCCGCGAGATCGTGACTAACGCGGGTGAAACAGCTAGTTGTGTGATGTAATTGAGGTTATAATGTAAGTAGCTATATGTACCTGTATAGCGGAGTCGGTTCTAGAGATATTGCTGGTGGAGGAATGTCCGCGCGCCTCGCTCGCAGCGCCGCGAGCGCTCCAACTGTCACGACGCTTCTCTGCGCGAATTCTGTACCTACAAGTATAGAAAAATAATGTAATTCAGTTAGTTCTTAGTCTGCTCTTTGAGTATACATTAGCAAGTAATAGAGCGCTTGTATGCGAGTATGAACTGTAAGCAGTATGTCAGTCGAAAACAGTCGAAAAATGACAAAGACGATGTCATCAGTCACCTAGGGTTACGAGAATTGACTGTTTCTCTCGTTAGAATTTATTCTAGCAATAATTATAGTGAAATGTTCAGTACCGCGAATACCCATAGGCGTGCTCTATAGCTTGCTTATGTATACTCTAATTAGGGTCTGCTTTATCCCATGGACAATCGTTAGGCAAGCAGGCGGCCGGCTGTAAAAACATTGCCAAATCTATTTTGCAGTAAGGTAATTTGGGGTTATAGTGGATGCTCGGTTCCCAAGAAAGATGCAACCCGGAACATTAGGTCAGAGCCCTTAGTATGAGTTATGATTGTTTATAGTCTCGATGAAACTGGCAGTTTACTTCCATACATTATTTTAGTTCATAATAGTTACCGCTAGGGGTGCTGATGGAAAATGTATGAATTAAACTGCCAGTTTCATCGAGACGATAAACTATCAAAACTCATACTAAGGGCTCTGGTGAGTTGTTTTTTTGCTTATTTTTGAATGTCCACTATATAGGAAGACTTTGCTTTACTCCACCTAACAGCGACGCAGAAGCTAAGGGGTCCGATCAAGTCCCAAGTATTGAAATTGTAACAAAACTTTGTTAATTTCTTTTGGTAACTATGGGAATCTGTAGTACCTAGGACATTATGTTATAGCAACAAAGCATGACAAGTACCTGTTCTCCTTATAATGATTGTTGTTAGGTGTGGTGGTGTGATTGGTGTTGACATCAAGCTCCAGAGACCGTTTCTCCAACAACTCTGTGATGCCCTTGTTGTCAGCTTCCAGTTCACACTTGAATTTGTGGAGTTCTGTATCTGGAAATTTGAGGTTTAGGTTGGTTTAGATTTTTATAGTTTTGCTTTGCTATTGTTCCTGGCAAGAGGCCTTAGGTATTCCACATTTGACACTCCATCTATCGAACGTTCTAACAATGCTTGACAGAGCTTACTATCTTGTCGGGAGAGTGTTCCAATGTGAGTAGGCTATATCTAAAACCACATTATTTGATAGTCAAACACTTATCAATCATACTTACATTATAAATATGAAAGTTTGTATGTGACATTGTCACTCTCTCACGCAAAAACTAGAGTATTTTAATTTAATAGTATTTTAACCTGTATTTTAAGTTTCATCACGATTGTGATGAAACTTAAAATACAGGTAGCTTGGAGACCTGGAATAACATATAGGCTACTTTTTATCCTGATCTTCCCCGGGAAAATGACTTACGCGAGTGAAACCGTGGGGCGCAGCTAGTCCATTATAAATAACAAAATGGTAACAATTATGTCTGTAACATGAACTAAAATGTTTAGAGACAATATTTGTGAATAATTTTCAATTCCGCAACATTATTGAGATACCTGTGGGTCTGTGCATTATATGCTTCTGTCATATTTTTTTTTCTTGTTTTAAATGTATTTTTATGGGCATTTCCCACAAATCAGATTTTAATTGTCAGATATGTCAGTGATAGCCAAATATGGGATTCTCGACCCCTTAGTCAGTTACATACCTAATCGTCTCAAATATCTATCGACCAACTCATACATCTGGTTAGCCAGAGACACCTTCTCATCAGCTTCCTCCAACGTCTTGTTGTAGCCTCGCTTGATGTCAGCAAACTCAGTGTTTGCTTGTTCGGTATTAGTTTCACCTCTACGACAGCCACCGAATAGGGTACGTACACGTTTCTCTAAGGTGTCCATATTGTCTGGGGAATTGAAAATGATAAATTGAAATCTATATACTTAATTCTTACAATTAAGTCCTGTATTCCAGTAGAGGTTATTCATTCAATGTTTATAATTTGAATTTAAATGTACCTATTAATTGAATTGCTGTGAGTGACATGAAATTCGGAATTGGTCCCGCATAATCAGAGTACATTTTATAATAGGTAATATCAAATTAGAGGCTAATAGCTGACGTATACTTACTTTGGACCGATAGATCCATTTCTCGCATTTCAGTGAACCTGTCTCGTAACTCCTGAGGCAAGTGTTCGATCACTGAAAATAATAACTTTATTCTTTCTAGGTCTCACATTTTTCATTTTGTAATTGATAAGATATTATAAATGCATTATTTCCATTTGTAACTTTCTTATTTTTAATACGGAAAACGATATTAACGAAAAAATTGACGATTCTGAGTTGCAAATGTTATATTTTTCACACACAGTCAGTAATCTGTATTTGATTTGTTAGACATAAAAATAAAAGTCGGTTTAGAAATCCGCGCGCATTTTATGTAGCTTCATTGGTGCCAACATTACCACATGTCAATTACGTCATTGTGTAAAATTGTGAACAAAGAAATCCTTACTTTCCAGATAATCCTCCAGATACAGCATTTTGGTAAGTTTATTTCAAACAGATTTATACTCAACAACTAAATTAAATGTTAATTTTAACAATGCGAAGGATTAATAAGCCCTGTTTTATGTTACAACGCAATAACTGACATAAGAAAATTCTATAAGTACGACACGTCACTACCACAAATTGAATTTAGTTAGTGTTGGGACATCGCATCGTGCTCTCGCCTTTTATCGATCTTCTCAGACATTAAATTACCCTAATTATCTATATCGATTACTAACTGGCTCTTTATTGACTATTTAATTAAATTGTTATTAAATACAGTTATGTAATTGTTCAATACATAACTAAGCGGCTTTCGCGTTTATTTTATGACGGATGTTTAATAGCGTGAATTAAATAAATCGGTAATTTACTGTTCATATTATTCTTAATGAAGACTGTTTTTGTTGCCTAAGTTTAGCCAGTACAAAATATATATTTTTAATCCCAAAAGTCGTAGGTAAATTAAATACTTACAAAAGTGTCTTTGTTCTGACTGGTATCGATAACTATGAATGTTTTATCTTGACAGCACTAGCAATTGTTGACGCGTCAGTAGCAGTACCAACTTGCAGAAAAAAATGCGTTCAAGAAAAAGTTTTATAAAATACTGTGGCCGTATTGACCACGCCATTTGTGTGTTGTGTGGCCAATTAAAATTATGAGGTGAAGAAATGATTTCCGGACAAATCGCGGGCTTAGCCTTAGATACATTTTACATCGTCGTCTTCGCTGCTAGCTCGTGGTACATGGCAGTGGCAGGTTTAAATTTTGGTGGGATATCTGGGACACCCTCTTATTGAACAAAACGTACAGGCCCTACCACGAAATATAAACAAAATATATTTCGTGGGCCCCTGGGCCCACAGCCTGGGCCCTACCTACCTTTTCTTGAACGAAACGTTTCGCCGGCTTTTTGGCGAACTTCTTCTTATTCCATTTGGACATTTACCAGTGTCAAGTATTTAATATTTGCAAGTTATTTGTAGGAGTTTTGGCGGGAACTCGTTGAAGAGATGTGGTGCTAAATTTTCATTTTTATGAAACCTAGTTCAAATGCGTGCAAATTGTTTAATTTTGGGGGCATATTAATCAATTTAGTTTCGTGAAGGTGTACAAGTGGAATGAAAGTGAAAATCAGTGCAAAACATGGACTTAGTGTTGTCTCCAAAGCTCCGTGAAAAAACTTTGTAAATGGCTGCCGTGTTTACCAAATGATTCCCTAGACTGGACTTTACTATGACGACTTGACTGTTTCGATGCAAATAACTTATATAAATATATTAATAATACTTGACACTGGTTAATTTCCTAATGTCCAAAATCGGTTCACAACCGATAAGAAATAATAAATATGTTATTTGTATCGAAACAGTCAAATCGTCATAGTTAAATCATTAAAAACGGCGGCCATTTTTTACAATGATGTTCACAGAGCTTTGGAGATAATGCTATAGTTCGTGTTTTGCACCGATTTTCACTTTCATTACACCTGTACACCTTCACGAAACTAAACTGATTAATTTAATATGCCCCCGAAATTAAACAATAAAAGTTTGCAACACATCTCCTCAACGCGTTCCCGCCAAAACTCCTTATTTTGGCGAACTTGGGTTTGAAATACACCGTTCACGGGATAGGTACTTATTCAATTTTCGAGACTTGACTCCGTGTTCAGCACAGATTCTGCATTTGTGCTGAACACGGAGTATTCTCCTTGTCCTCAAGCAATACTTACTTCACTACTTATACCTAATAACGTTTTATCTTTGTTTCAGACACGACGACACGTTACAATGATTCGTAGGCCGCTAACTGAAATTACTTTAAAACTTGATGATCTGCAAGATTACGAATCCTTCCGTCGAGATCAGGCCAACAATTCTAGTGCGGCTTCAGAAATGCAGGAAGATGCGCCCAAATCTTTGGGAATTGGAACAAAAACTACGGAAGAAATTCACAACAGGATCGGATATGCTCCTAAAAAGAAACCAAGTGGGCCCAGCACAGTGTAAAAGATCATAATGAAGTACCCACCTATCTACTTACACATTCCTACTTCAGTAGATAGGTACCTAATTTTAATGACTTATTTTATTATCAATAATCATTTAAAATCAGAAGTTATTAAGCTACGCAGGCCATAATACCTATTATTATGGCCTGCGTAGCTTAATAACTTCTAGTATATCATCATCATCATCAGCCTGTTGCAGTCCACTGCTGGAATTAGGCCTCTCCAATTGCACGCCACCTGGATCTATTTTCGGTTTCTCGCATCCAGTTTTTGCCTTCATTATATAAATTTGCCAATTATTTCCAAACAATAATTTTATTTCACAACAGTTTTGGAAAAAATAATAAATTTATCTAAGACTCTGTTGAGATTCTAAACTGCAAGTATCTACCTACTTAATTAGTAATAATAGATGTATTCACTAACGACCTATATATGCGTGGCTCGTGGCTAATGCTTTGCCTTGCTCGTGTAACTGACAATTTTAATGTTAGTGAAAATGTGACAAAAGTTGAGTCCACGCATAGGGTCGTTTGTAAATACGTACCTAAGTTAACCACGAACCTTAGGTGGGGAAAAAACAATCGTCTGCGCAGACAATTGTACTGCCCTACAATGATCTCATATTATAAGTCGTCGATAAGTCGCCGCTATATCGTTCAGCTAAAACTAAAATAGCTATAACATTTTTTTTTTAAGTCGGCTTTAGGGTGGCTATTTTTTATTTAAACTTAATTTAAATTTTTTGGGCGACAAAAATAACGAGAAATAATCATGGTAGGGCGGAATTTCTATAAAATATAATTAAGTTTATTTTAAACTTAATTATATTTTAAAGAAATTAAACTTTATTAAGGTAATAAAATCACATAATGAGTGAGACAGAATTTTATTTTTCAAAAAACAGATAAACCTTTCGAAAAATCTGCATACATTTAGGTACCTATTATTATAATCAAGCGACAAATAATAAAAAAAAATTAATATGATTTTTATATTAGAAACTACTTTTAGTAGCTGTTTTAGGTACATAAATTCTTTTACGATATTTTAAACATTTGCTTCATCATTAGTCCGTGATTGCTTTGTTTTTGAAAGAATCCATTAGACTCTGTTTCCTTGTTTTTTGGCGCCAATAGAAACTGCATAGTCTGAAACATACAAAAAAACAAAGTCTTTAAATTGTTTTGACCTCAAACTTTGACTTTTATACATAGTAGCGTCCTGCGGATTCACCCGCGTAAGTCCCGATCCAGTGGAAATATCGCGTTCAAAAAAGTTTAGTTATTACTCGATAATGTAGTTTTCTTGACTTTTATACATCTGACTAGCTGCGCCCCGCGGTTTCACCCGCGTAAATCCCGTTCCCGCGAGAATATCGAGTTTAAAAATCCTATGTCCTTCCCCTGGTTCTAAGCTACCTCCCCACCAATTTTCAGCCAAATCAGTTTAGTCGTTCTTGAGTTATAAAAAGTGTTACTAACACGACTTTCTTTTATATATGTCACCGTAAAGTAATAAGAAACGTTTTATAAATTTCCTAGGAAATTTATAAACTTCCGTAGGATTCTAAACGAGAGATAAATTGTATGATTTTACGAACACATTTCGTAAACTTGTAAACTTACGATGTCTCGTAGTAAATTTATAAACTAACGGATATCCATTCGTAAGATTCTAAACGGTTTGACCAATAACAGAAGAGCTTTAATTTTACGCTTCTATTACGGAAAATTACACACTGCTCTCTGATTGGTCGATGTCGACAGAGGTACGTATTAGATTAGAAAAAAACTATACGGAGCACCCCGATTAAGATAGGTTAGGTTTATAAATGTTAGAACATGATTACACGTAGCGCCTAATTCTGTAAAAGAAAAGGCATGATGTATGAGAAAGGAGAAGGAACACGTGACTTGTTCAACCAATCAGACTGAGCGCACTTGACACTCACTTATTATTTTACGCATGAGGTCGGTAAGTTTATAAATTTGCGAAAATGTGTTCGTAAAATAATACAACTTATCTCTCATTTAGAATTCTACGAAAGTTTATAAATTTCCTAGGCCTAAACTTACTGTTCTTGTTATTTTCCGGTGACATATTTATAGATTAGTATAGATAGAGACTAGAAAACATAGACATTGATCTGGTAAAAAAATTTACTCACTAAGTCCAACTGTTCCTATGATAGACAGATGGATAAGTGACAGACAGATCTCATAATAGTTCTTTTTGAGAAACCCTAAATAGGAATTAAAAGCAATTTGCGTCGCTCAAAAACGTCTACGAGCCAGCGTAACTTACCTTAAAGTCATAAAGTACAATATTTCGACAACACTCAGGATGGAGAACCCCATGAAAAGACCGAGTAGACCGCCACAGTTGGCCAAGAAGTCGGTCTGTCCATACAACTCCGATCGCCTTGAGGTTATGAACTGGGCCTCTTTGAAGAATATCATCACTCGAGACATGGTCAGACTGGGAAAGGTACAAAATTATTTTATTAAAATTAAATAGAAAGGTATTTCTAAAATTCGTGGATCAAGTAGTTCTAAGGAACACTCCCTTTGGGCTAAATGTCCATCCTCTTTACACCTCGTATTGCAATTATGTATTAGGTAGGCGTAATGTCTCAACAAGTTTCAACTTTGTTTAAAATTTTCTCGAAAATGGTGGAATTGTTGATAATTTTTGTAAAAAATTGTTATAAGTTCAAAAATTTTAAAAGTTAAAAAACGTTTTCGTGAAAAATCTTACATCGGCAAGAGCATTGTTAAGACTTTTAGTTATAGAATAGGTGCCCTGCAAGTATTCGGGAGAATAAGGTCCTGCGCATGAGAATTGGGAATATTGCATTTTTAAAACTATTCCTTACTAGCAGCGCCCCGTGGTTTCATTCAGCATAAAAAATAGATCCATGTTTTAATCCAGATCTCCAGCTATACAAGGTATAACGGATATGCCCTTTTAAGCCGAAAGAGGTAGTTCCAGACTTTCCAAAAGTCGCAGAACAAAACAAGTTTAATCAAAATCCTTTCACTAGTTTCTACGTAAAGGAGTAACAAACATGGTTACAATTACAAAATACAATTGAAACTAATAGTTTTGTTTGACATAACCTATCGATATTTAAACACCATTTGTATTGTTTAAAAGCGAAATAACACTTTTTTTTTTAAATTTCAATTGTCAAATTTCCTATTTAGAATTACTCTACTAAAGATTCATACAGCCGAATACAGAAACGTCATTTAAAAATTGAGAGGTTCTTAAATTATTGAGCAGTTTCTAAATTTAAAATTAGTATGGCAATTTTAAAGTTTGAGAGCTGCTTCTTTGTTTAATTAGTTCTCAAAAATGTTAAGTAGCGTTCCTCTCTACGATGTCTCCCTGTATAATATGAGGAGGCTTAACCAAATAAAGTGCATATCTCGCTTACTTTTGCATATCCTCGGTGATATTTAATCTGTACGCTCTATAAATGGCTTGCCAGTCGTAGTCGGCTTGCGACGTCTCGGCCTCGTACTCGATGGAAGTGCACGCCGGGAGACATTGACACTGGGAGGACACCTCTCGCGCTTGGCCGAGGGTGTCGCTGTCGCTGTCGTTAACGGCTTGACTGTCTAGTCCGGTCTGAATTTCTATTGTTACTAATTCCACTGAAAAGATAAGTAGTTACAGTTATGAGTGACTATATAGCTGCGCCCCGTGGTTTCACCCGCGTAAGTTCCGTTCCCGCGGGAATATCGGGATAAAAAGCCTGTGTGTTAATCTAAGTCCCCAGCTACCTATATTCCAAGTTTCATCGCAATCGGTTCAGTGGTTTTTGCGTGAAAGAGTAACAACAGATACATACATACATACATACAAACTTTCGCGTTTATAATATTAGTAAGATGTTGGTCTAGGATTAATTATTTACCTGTCACTAGTCACTCTAGACTCTAGTAAGTACCCAACCCTATTTTCTTTCCGAAGGGCGTAGTTTGGAATTCCGACCGATAAGGCACCGATGTATTTTTCTTTAATAATAAAAATGCATGTGCGCTGGTAACTTCGCTCTTACGATAAAGGAAAATTCACTAGGATCCTCTGTCTTACAATTAATAACAAGCTAGTAAATATTAGGCACATTAGGTAAATTGCGCAAAAAATGTATTTTTTGTAAAGTTATTAACGAAGAAACCCTTAAACACAGCTTAAAGTCACGTGTTGTATAATGGTCCAATTATGAATCATCCACGAAAAAACTCCGAGAAAACTTTCAAGACAGGACTGTAAAAGTCGACTTACTCTGAGATTTCTTAATGCAGGCCATACTTCCAGCATTACATACAGTCATGTTTGGTCCACCTGTAACAATTATGTCTATTAAGTACCTAGTTATGCACACTATTATTTTACCTAATTTAATACATACATTTTATTATTGCAAATTATACGTAGACTAGCTGCGCCCCGCGGTTTCACCCGCGTAAGTCCCGTTTATCCCCTTGGGGGTAGACTTTATCATAATCCTTTCTTAGGGGATGCCTACGTCTTAACATCTACCTGCATGCCAAATTTCAGCCCGATCCGTCCAGTGGTTTGGGCTGTGCGTTGATAGATCACTATGTCAGTCAGTCAGTCACCTTTGAGTTATATTATATTTAGATGATTCTTTATGATTCATACCCTACCTACAGGGTTGAAAAGAATATGGCTACAGTAACCCCTTTCCGTCGTAAATAGCGTAAACCTTCCACCAAGAAACCCCCTTTTGATCACTGGTTTCTTGGTGACAGCATTTTATAAAATAATAGGGGTTAAAGTATGAAATTGCCGTTTTATTGCAATAGGTTCTTTGAATTGACATAGAATCTTCATGGTTTGAGGTTTTCGAATGAAACTTTTTTCAAATGGTTTCTGTGATGTTCTTTTTTAAAAAAATGTGAAACATTTGAATATCGACTTTCAATTGTTTTTGTTATTCAATTTAGACAAGAAAGATGGATACTGCGAAAATTCGAGTGATTTTTGAATACGAGTTCCGACGCGGAACTAACGCGGCAGAAACAGCCCGCAATATCAATGCTGCGTTTGGAGAGGGGTCTACTAATGAACGCACCGTGCGATTTTGGTTTAAACGCTTTCGTGATGGAAATTTCGACTTAAAGAACGAGCCACGAGGAAGACCGCCCACACAGGTGAATAACGATGAATTAAGAGAGATAGTGGATGCCGATCCTAGTCAAACTACCCAGGAATTAGCGGCATGGTTTAACGTTACCTTACCCACTTTATTGACTCACTTGCGTCAAATCAATAAAATAAAAAATATACGAAAAATGGGTGCCTCATGATTTGACTGATCTGCAGAAAGAAACGCGTGTTGAAACTTGTGTTGCCTTGTTGAACCGGTACAGAAATGAAGGAATATTGGATCGAATTGTAACATGTGATGAAAAGTGGATTCTTTATGATAACCGGAAAAGAAAAATGCAATGGCTGACCCCAGGTCAAATGCCACAACAGTGTCCTAAAGCAAAACTTACCAATAAAAAGGTAATGGTAACTGTTTGGTGGTCTCAGCATGGTGTTATTCACTATAGTTTTCTTCGATCTGGTCAAGCAATTACGGCAGATGTCTATTGTGCCGAAATCCGAACCATGTTGACAAAACTAGCAATAAAACAGCCCCGACTCATGAATCGATCTTCACCATTATTGCTCCACGACAACGCGAGACTTCACACAGCACGAGAAACCATTTTGACTCTTCAGGAACTGCACTTAGAAACCATTCGTCATCCTCCGTATTCACCAGACCTTGCTCCAACGGACTACCATTTTTTTCGTGATTTGGACAATTATCTACGTGACAAGAAGTTTTCTTCCCAGGAGGCAGTACAAAATGCTTTCACACAGTTTGTGCAGTCTAGATCGTCGGAGTTCTATCGCAAAGGCATTAATAACCTTCCCATTAGATGGCAGCAATGTATAGATAATAATGGCAACTATTTTGATTAAATAAATTTGTTAAAAATTTAAAAAATAAACAATTGAGATTTTCAGTACAAATCGGCAATTTCATACTTTAACCCCTAATAATATATTAATTCTGTGACCAACACACAGCGCCATCTAGCCCCATGGTAAGCTGCTAAGCTTGTGTTACAGTGACTAGACAACGCATATATTATCTATATTTATTTTTCTTTTGTAAATACATACATATTATACATAGAAATACACCCAGGCCAGATACAAATATTTGTTTTCAAGCATTTTGCACCCAGCGGGAATCGAACCCGCAACCTTCTGCATTGCAGCCAAGCGTTCGCCCGACGCGCCACAGAGGTCGTCAGTTTTTTTTTACATTTTATGTTGTGCTAGCTGCGCCCCGCGGTTTCACCCGTGTAAGTCCCGTTCCCACGGGAATATCGGGATAAAACCATATGTTTTATTCTAGGTCTCCATCTACCTATATTCCAAGTTTCATCACAATCGGTTCACAAGTTTTTGCATGATTGAGTAACAAAGTCACACACATACATACAAACTTTCACGTTTATAATATTAGTAAGATAAGATATACCTACGAATATGTCATTGCATTTTCAAATAATAGGTGATGCAGTAGATCTCTCACCAGTTGAAACACTTCGTGTATTTGTAGGTATTTAGTACGAAGGATTGTTCGAAGTCAGAGTACTTTAAAGTTATCTTGACTGAACTTACGTGGCATCCCAAAGTGCACGCATCCGCACCTAGTGTAGGTAAAGTTCGATAGACATTCCATCTCACAATTAGCCTGAGTGTACACTTTGAAATACTGGAGATAGCGCTCGCTTGGGAAATAACATTGTCGTCTGTGAACAGAAAAAGGCACCAATTCTACTAACGAATATTATGAGTCATACAAGGTACCTAGTCCATTAGTGTAGCTGCGCCCGCCGAACTTGTATGGTCGTGCGGGTTAAGCAATGCCTGGCGCGGTATTTACTTAGATAAAATAAATATTGCACGACATTACACACAGCGCTATCTAGCCCCAAACTATATAAGCACTAGGTTTGTACTATATGTATATACTACCGGTGTGATATAAAATCTGTTACGAGAATCGTCCCCCACAAAACACAGAGCAATTCATTTTTTACTGTCATTAACCTCGAGTGATATGAGAAAATGTTTATGCTAATACTTTTATCATCGGACTTTGAATGCAATTTGCTGTTTGCAATGAGGAAGCGTCATATTGCTTTTCGAAATGTGATGGTGATTATATAAACCAAGAAATTGTAGATTATTGGTTGCATCTTCAATGACTATACAATACTTAGATACCTACTTATATTATACCACCACAATTTTTTTTTACAACTTCTAATTAGGTTAAAAGTTAAAGTTTTAACAGTGTGTTTCCGTAACTATATAGCCCTACAACTGGGCCTTTGTGCGTGACTTTAAGCTGTGGGTTTCCTCACGATGTTTTACTTCACCGTAAGAGCGATGTTGCAATTGCAAGATAATATTTTTTTAAGTACTTACTTACAATACAAATCTTGGGATAGTTCTCATAAAGACCGATTTTCAAAAAGGCGGATTCTCAAAAAGACGGATTCCCAAATAGACAGATTCTCGAAAGAACAAAGTACCTACACCTAAGTACAATAACAATTGAAGTTTTTTTCACCTAGAATTTTGTTTTTCATTTAATGCCAGAATGTTGAACCTATAAATGTGTTTAAAAAAAGAACGAGATATTTACTTACCATGTTTTATGTTGTAGGTACTATGTGATTTATATTTACGTGTGACGAGCTTTTTCTTCGTTAAATACTAAATATTCCATTTTAAAAATTATTTTCGCAATAAAATAACTACTTAGGTTAGTTTAAAATTGTATAGCTTTTCTGTGTTACTATTCTAACTACTAAGTATTCTTTACTTGCCTGTGCTCTCATCCTCGTAAAGGTTGAAATTTATCCAAACCATATAATAAATCCTATAATAATAAATCCTGTGACGCACACACAGCGCCATCTAGCCCTGTGGTAAGCTGCTAAGCTAAGGTAAGGTAAGCCCGTGGTAAGTGGCTAGACAACGGATATACTACTTATATTTATTTTTCTTTTGTAAATACATACATATTATATAAAGAAATACGCCCAGACCAGATACAAATATTTATTTCTAAGCATAAATATTTGCACCCAGCGGGAATCGAACCCGCAACCTTCTGTATTGCAGCCAAGCGTTCGCCCGACGCACCACAGATGTCGTCATATGAAAGGTTTTATCGAAGATGATGAGTTACGTACCTAGTAGGGTCGTAAGGCTTCAGCCCTCCGGAAGTGGTCATCATTTTAGGTTTTACAGCGACGACCACTTCTTGCGAGAGAGGCGATCGAAAATACTGTTGTGACAGCCGAGGCAACTCAGCCGGATTGTGTAGCAAAATCTATTGACAAAAAAAATATGCATAACTTGCTGCGCCCCGCGGTTTACCCGCGTAAGTCCCGTTCCCGCGGGAATATCGGGATAAAATATAGCCTGTGTGTTATTCCCGGTATCCAATTACTTAAATTCCAAGTTTCATCGTAATCGGTTCAGAATATCGGGATAAAATGTAGCCTGTGTGTTATTCCCGGTATCCAACTACTTATATTCCAAGTTTCATCGCAATCGGTTCAGTAGTTTTTTGATTGAGTAACAAACATCCAAACACACACACACACACTTTCACATTTATAATATTAGTAGGATTTATGTTAGCTGTTTACGTAGCAGTGGGTAGGTAGATAGCTAGCTTTGTAAGATAATCATGTTCCATGTTTATTTTTTTCTCATTTTGCCTGCATATGGACCATTTAAATGGGCCATCAGGGGAATATCCTAAACTATAAGAGATAGCGAAAAATGCTGAAAAACGAATTGTATCCCCGATTTCAACATAAACTAAAATGGCAATATTAAAATTTTTGAAAAAATCCTAGTAAAACCTGGAAACAAACATGATATGCGCACGCGCCTTGTTCAGGCATTGCCGAGACAAAAAATAACAGATAGAGGTAATGTGATATATTGGAGACAAACTTTCGCGTTTATAATATTAGTAAGATTTAGTGATTTACTAATGAAACGAGCTTTAAGAGCTGCTCAAATGAATTATTTAAGTAGCCAAATTTTAAATGTTAAAATTTAAATCTTCGTTGTGTGATAACAACTGAACGGACGGAAATATTACTCAGCGTACCTTGAATCCCTGTACAGGACCTTTGCACAGATAATCCAAATCTTCTAAAAACGCTTGCAATAGGAAAGTCAATCCTGATTTTACTCCGTACCCCTGTAAATAATACAAAGTAAGTCAAACTAAATTCTAAAGCCATCCTTGAAAAAGCAAACTGTAAAGTTGGCGAACTCCGGTCGTTTAAAAATCATGAATAAAACGCGATTAAACCCGGTAAATAAAGTTTTTTTATCAATTCTAAAGCATTAATAATCCAAATCGCCAGTTATCGGCTTACCAAGTTTCATCGCAATCACTTCAGTAGCTTTTGCGGGACGAATCAACAAACATACTGGTTCACATGTTACACAAACTTTCACATTTATAAAATTAGTAGGATAGTTAGATAGGACTCACAGATCCTCTATGCGGGTAAGTTTCCAAAGGCGTTGATGGAGCGTATCCTTCTTCTAAACTCCATGACTGCGCCGTCTTTTCCAGTTCCAAGTACGGATAGTCTTGATGCAGACTTTGAAAGGAAATAAAAAAATACGTTTAGAAATGGACTCAAGAAGGAAAAATAACTGCACTTATCGGTACTTATTTACGTGATTGGAAGTACGGTCAGCATGGAAAGTCAAACACCACATTTAGATTTTCAAAATCGCTATATACAGCAAAACTGCGCAGGGGATATTTATTTACATCAAAATGAACAACTTTAGTAACAACACGACAGATATTCTGATAAAATAACTATCTATCTCTCTATCTTCTCTTTTATTTGCAGATTGTCTGTCTTCTTCAAGAAGTTATATACTAGAACTAGAATATTCACGTACAACTAAAAAGTGTTTCGCTACATTCAAGCATGCTTTCTCTTTCTAATAGTGTTATTAGAAAGGGACAGCATGATCAATGTAGCGGAACACTTTTTAGTTCCACGTGACCATTCTTTATGATGTATTTTCCAAATCTAAATGTGATGAAGGGGCCTTCTGCTACAATTAAATCGTCTCAGGTATGCGTTAATAACTAAACCAATCCCAACAACAAATTGAAAAAACTCGAGGACTGCGCCCTTAAAAGGCCGATTCTACCTGGCATAAATGTATTACGGCCGAATACAGAACGCCTAGAACGGAAATAATTAAGCAGATACTAAACCAGCTGCCTGAGACTGTACCTATTCTCTGCCAAAGACAATTTGATGGTCTTTGAGAATGCTTAATCAATAATTTTGCTCTGATATACTTGCGAATAATTCGGCATTCATGGTATAGTAAAAAATTGGAAAATCTGAAATTAGAATATAAATGCTAATCTTCTGAGCGTAAATACACGATTATTAGAAAGAAACGATAGCAAAATAATTATGAAAAACACGTGTTTCAAAATTGTTTTATTAAATAACTTTGAAACTAATATTCCTTAATATTCATTTTATAATATGTAGGTATTAACTATTTGGACGACCTCTGTGGCGCGTCGGGCGAACGCTTGGCTGCAATGCAAAAGGTTGCGGGTTCGATTCCCGCTGGGTGCAAATATTTATGCTTAAAAATAAATATTTGTATCTGGTCTGGGCGTATTTCTATGTATAATATGTATATATTTACAAAAGAAAAATTAATATAAGTAGTATATCCGTTGTCTAGTCACCGTAACACAAGCTTAGCAGCTTACCACCACTATTGTACCAATAAAAAGTGTTAATCAATCAATCAATCACATTCATTTATCTACTAACAAAATTGTTTTTACAGGTGTCACCGAATTTAACTGAGGTATTCTTCGGATGCAAGTGGAAAGACATACCGAGTCAGAACTGTTCGGAATTATTTTCACCGATCCTCACCGAGGAAGGACTCTGTTACACTTTCAATACGCTTGGACCTGATGAGCTATTTAGAACTGAAAAGTGAGTTTTTTTTAAATAAACTGTATTTGTTTTACTAGCGGCCGAATACAGAAAGTTATTCGTAATTTGGGTTCTCAATAAACAAAGAAGCAACTCTCAAATAAAAAAACTTTCAAACTTATTATAGTTTTTGTTATTCTTTATGACGTATTTACAAACCAGCGTTTGGGCATTGTCAAACACCTGTAGCTCTATTTTTGAACCAAATGAGGCATTTCGAGCGATTTTAATGCCTCGATTTCTACTGATTTTTGTTCAATTTCTGTAATTTTTCTACGTGAATCGCAAGTTCCCAACGGGTGTTATCAACCACTCGCAGCAGGAGTCCGGCATCAAACGATAATCAGCAGATATCGAATTATTTAAATCGCCTGAAGTGCAACGAGCGATTCAAAAATAAGGCTCCTGATGGTAAGTGTAGATGCAGTTAGATGAAGCACGCTGACCTAGAAGGTAACCCTTAACTTAAGGCTGACCCTTAAGTCACGTGGACTTAAGGGTGTACCTAAACATCAATACAATTAAATTGAGACAGAGATAGCTCTAGCTATTTTTAGATGTGTACAATACAAGATGGACGTAAGATGCGACTATGCGAAATTTTAGAGCAAAAAATCAATATTTCAATCACATTTTAAAAGGACAGTTTATCTAAAAACTATGTTTAGTTCATGTTCATATTCAAGAAATAAATAAATCCAGTGACGAACACACAGCAGCGCCATCTAGCCCCGTGGTAAGCTGCTAAGCTTGTGTTACGGTGACTAGACAACGGATATACTACTTATATTAATTTTTCTTTTGTAAATATATACATATTATACATAGAAATACGCCCAGACCAGATACAAATATTTATTTTTAAGCATAAATATTTGCACCCAGCGGGAATCGAACCCGCAACCTTTTGCATTGCAGCCAAGCGTTCGCCCGACGCGCCACAGAGGTCGTCCAAATAGTTAATACCTACATATTATAAAATGAATATTAAGGAATATTAGTTTCAAAGTTATTTAATAAAACAATTTTGAAACACGTGTTTTTCATAATTATTTTGCTATCGTTTCTTTCTAATAATCGTGTATTTACGCTCAGAAGATTAGCATTTATATTCTAATTTCAGATTTTCCAATTTTTTACTATACCATGAATGCCGAATTATTCGCAAGTATATCAGAGCAAAATTATTGATTAAGCATTCTCAAAGACCATCAAATTGTCTTTGGCAGAGAATAGGTACAGTCTCAGGCAGCTGGTTTAGTATCTGCTTAATTATTTCCGTTCTAGGCGTTCTGTATTCGGCCGTAATACATTTATGCCAGGTAGAATCGGCCTTTTAAGGGCGCAGTCCTCGAGTTTTTTCAATTTGTTGTTGGGATTGGTTTAGTTATTAACGCATACCTGAGACGATTTAATTGTAGCAGAAGGCCCCTTCATCACATTTAGATTTGGAAAATACATCATAAAGAATGGTCACGTGGAACTAAAAAGTGTTCCGCTACATTGATCATGCTGTCCCTTTCTAATAACACTATTAGAAAGAGAAAGCATGCTTGAATGTAGCGAAACACTTTTTAGTTGTACGTGAATATTCTAGTTCTAGTATATAACTTCTTGAAGAAGACAGACAATCTGCAAATAAAAGAGAAGATAGAGAGATAGATAGTTATTTTATCAGAATATCTGTCGTGTTGTTACTAAAGTTGTTCATTTTGATGTAAATAAATATCCCCTGCGCAGTTTTGCTGTATATAGCGATTTTGAAAATCTAAATGTGGTGTTTGACTTTCCATGCTGACCGTACTTCCAATCACGTAAATAAGTACCGATAAGTGCAGTTATTTTTCCTTCTTGAGTCCATTTCTAAACGTATTTTTTTATTTCCTTTCAAAGTCTGCATCAAGACTATCCGTACTTGGAACTGGAAAAGACGGCGCAGTCATGGAGTTTAGAAGAAGGATACGCTCCATCAACGCCTTTGGAAACTTACCCGCATAGAGGATCTGTGAGTCCTATCTAACTATCCTACTAATTTTATAAATGTGAAAGTTTGTGTAACATGTGAACCAGTATGTTTGTTGATTCGTCCCGCAAAAGCTACTGAAGTGATTGCGATGAAACTTGGTAAGCCGATAACTGGCGATTTGGATTATTAATGCTTTAGAATTGATAAAAAAACTTTATTTACCGGGTTTAATCGCGTTTTATTCATGATTTTTAAACGACCGGAGTTCGCCAACTTTACAGTTTGCTTTTTCAAGGATGGCTTTAGAATTTAGTTTGACTTACTTTGTATTATTTACAGGGGTACGGAGTAAAATCAGGATTGACTTTCCTATTGCAAGCGTTTTTAGAAGATTTGGATTATCTGTGCAAAGGTCCTGTACAGGGATTCAAGGTACGCTGAGTAATATTTCCGTCCGTTCAGTTGTTATCACACAACGAAGATTTAAATTTTAACATTTAAAATTTGGCTACTTAAATAATTCATTTGAGCAGCTCTTAAAGCTCGTTTCATTAGTAAATCACTAAATCTTACTAATATTATAAATAATTCCGAACAGTTCTGACTCGGTATGTCTTTCCACTTGCATCCGAAGAATACCTCAGTTAAATTCGGTGACACCTGTAAAAACAATTTTGTTAGTAGATAAATGAATGTGATTGATTGATTGATTAACACTTTTTATTGGTACAATAAAAAGTGTTAATCAATCAATCAATAAAAAATAAAACACAAATAACAACGAATTAGACAGAAAAAAATAGGTCACATACATACATACACTCACGGCAAAAACATAACACTTCCTTTGGCAGTTGTGTAAAAACTTAAAAACTGAAGTGGCACAACGGGCGGCCTTATCGCCTATGGGCGGATCTCTTCCAGGCAACCAATGAATGGATAAGACTTGAGGAAGGGGATGGGTTGAATGTGTGTGTGTGTCTGTAAGTTGTGTGTGTTTGTTAGTCTTATACGTCTAGTGGATCGATTGCGATGAAATGCATATAGCTTGGTATGCATATAGCTAAAGAGCTAGATTAAGAACACATTTAAGCTTTTTAATTCCATATACCCGCGGGATCAGGACATACGCAGCTAGAAAATGTTATACAAGGTGTAACGGGTATGCCCTTTTAAGCCGAAAGAGGGTTGATCTAGACGTCTAGGCGAACAACTTTTGTTCTACGACTTTTATCAATTCGAAATACTTACTAGAAATATTTTAAAGGAAAAATTCATCTTCAAAAATCCACTTGCAGCGAGATTTAAACTCGCGTCCCTGGATCAATATTCCAGTGCCTATACCGCTCGGCCACGCAAGTTCCCGGGGAACCTTATTTCTAGTAAATATGCCTTGAGCAATAAAAACAAATTTTCGAAATACTTTTCAAAAAATTCAAGTGTAAAGTTTACTTGAAAATCAGCTGTTTCTAAGCGCTCGAGGTCATTGATCTTATGTTGTCCTTTCATTTAGGTTGGTCTACAACAATCAAAACTTCAATTACCTTTATTTTCAAAAGCAGCATTACTTTTTTTTCTGTGAAACATAACCTCAAAAGATTTTATAAAATGTTCGGTTTTTCAAAAGTCGCAAAACAAAACTTGTTCCCCTAGACGTCTGGAACAACCCCCTTTCGGCTTAAAAGGGCATACCCTCGTATACACCTTGTATATAAAAATGAATCCCTATTTCGCGTGGTCTTGCCTGAACGGCTGGACCGATTTCATTAATTCTTTTTTGTGTTGAAAAAAAAATCGGGACTTACGCAGGTGAAACTGTGGGGCGCAGCTAGTAGTAAATATTTACCGTGGAACCCACAAGGTTGTGCAAATTTTCGGGGACAAACTTACCTAATTGGCAATTCTGTGCATTAGGCAGGTAAGTAAGTAGGTTGTAGTTAACTCGTCTTAGCTTAGGCAATGACAAGAAATTTACTATTAGCAACAACACGAACAATTGTAGCTGTTTTTATTTCAAAGTCCCTGAGACAAGCCTGAGACGATCGAACCGCAAAAAAAAAAGCAAAATAAGGCTTCAGCATCACCTATATCGCCTACCCCTATCACCTATATCGTTGTTAAAAGCGTTTGATTCGCACTATGCAATGGGTACCTACATTGCTGCTTCGACGTAATTAGTTACGTCAAAACCGCAAAATAAAACAAAATGTACGTACCAAAGAAATTACATTACTAAAACTAGAATTCTCACCTAGAACTAAAAAGTGGTCCGCTTCAATGCAGCGTTCTGTCGCTTTCTAATAGTGTTGTTAGAAAGGGACAGCATGCTCAGTTTTTAGTTCTACGTGAACATTCTATTTCTAGTAATATAACTTCTTTGGTACGTACTGCATAGTGTTTTTCAAATTCAGATATCATCATATCAACGAGATACATAATACGTAAAATGTGTAAATTCGTGACTAAAATAAGAAATTGTAGGTATGAATTAACTTACTTCTTTAATATTGGAAACAATATCAAGTCCCGATGAATACTTCCGACCGTTGGCTGGAGCAAGATGGTCGTCGCAAACCATTGAAATATCTTCAAATAGGTGACGTCTAAAAATACGACAGTCACTTTACCAAATACGGAATTTATCGACTATTTTAGGAATTTTACTTTTAGTCCCGCACAGCACAGCATCCCTAGTGCGAGGTATTTATATAATTTAGCGTTACTATTTAAGCTACGGTCAGCATCAAAGCCCACATATCGACATTAGATGCTGGCTGTACCCACCTATCATATTTGTGTAAACGTCAAAATTGTATGTTGGTTGAAACATACAATTTTGACGTTGTGTGAACACCAAAATGGTAAAAACGTTTTCACTTTTAACAGGATTAAAAAATAAATCAAAGGCTCTATCTTTGAATCAATGGCGCCATTTCGACCGGTTTAAATATCTCGATGTCTACTGCTTTTCGATCGATTTCTGTAAGAAACGCACCAACCACTCGCCGCAAGTGTCCGACATCAAACGAAAATCAGTGAATATCGAATTATTTAAACCACCTGAAGTGCAACGAGCGATTCCAAAATAAGGCTCCAGTAAACATAGGTAGTTAAGGTACTCACTCCTCTTCAGTCATATTCTGGTAGGTATCGTTGTTAATATACATATTATAGTTCATGGTGAAATTGTATTTCGTCTGCATTGCTTTCGTTTCGAAACACACTGTAACAGCTGGGTAAGGGATCTGGACAAAAAGAATAACAGTTTGGTAGGTAGGTATTACTTAATTCTTGTACTTCAGATGATTCTTATTTTAAATACTGGTACGGACTTATATCTGCATATAATAAATAGGTACTTCCAAAGTATTTATAATTTGGTTGTATAAAAATCGTTGCAGAAAGTAGTTTACATTTTTTGAAAATTATCAGAAAAGATTTATAATAAATGCAAGTAGGAATTAGATTAAGGAAATTAAGGGTACGTTCGACCAAACTTTAGTGTACTCTCAAGTTACCAGACAACTACTTACTTATTAGCGAATTCACCCTTAGAGGCAAAACTAAATTGAATTGAAAATTACGTCAAAATCTATCTCCAGTAAATGAACATGATATTTTATAATTATCTCACCTGCCATACTGGTGTAGGATTTTCAGCAAAGCTCACGATCACTGGACTTTCGTTCCATTTAATCCAGACCTTCCTGATGAGACCGGAACAGAGCACCACGCAGCAAATAAACATGAAGAGCCAGAATATCCTTGAACATTTATTTAAAAATTAGCAAAATGTATACATAAATGTTACCTATATTTTATAGGCACTTTTACGAAAAAAAAACTAAAGAAAACGTTGTTTTAAAGCAAAAATTGAATAATTCTTCTACTTACATATGTATTGACAAAAACAAGATAAGAAATTTAAAACATATATTTTTAATAAACTAAAAACTGTAAGATACATTGCCAAACCAACTTGGCAAATCTTAAAAGATTAAAAGCAGTTTAAAATATTGGACATAAATAGTTTTGATTGCTATGACATTCATAGTCTGTTGGGCAGCTTTCCTAAATGAACATTAATTAGTACAGTGTTATCTTACTTTTCCACATAAGTACGTTCTCTTTCCCCAATATACTTCAGGCCATGTAAATTGGAGTTAGTAGTGTAGTCTATAATATAATCTTTTATGAAGTTGCGTCTCCTTTGCGAGCGAGATTGCCGACGATCACAATGGTCGGGGGTCCCATCGGGATTTTTGTTCTTTTCTAAATCTGCTACTCGACCGAGGCTTTCCGACCTGAAAATCCTGTGTGTTTTATATTTAAATAAATCTAAATAATTTACCAAGTTATTTGTAGGTACTTATACAATAAAATTAATTTTTGAAAATTCTATCCGTTGATAATTTGCACAGTGGTTAGAGTTGGATGAAATTATGGACATATAATTATTTAGGCAGGTGCGATTAATTTTAATTTAGAAATTTTCTATGTTTATTAATATGTTTTAATACCTCGCGTGTCGCCTCATGGTGCTCGAAAAGGACTAAAAATTTAGCTTGCTTTTCAACTATGTTATTTGTCATACACATCTCAGGGGAACTCCGTGCCAATTATGAAATTAAATTTCTTGGAGCACTTTGTTTAACAACTATTAATTTCCTAGCTTGGTAGAGGAAGGTACCTATTTACTAATTGTTTTATTTCACAGTTGGATTCAGTGATCATATTCATAGAGATAGGAATGCAAATTTCATTTACTTATGCGGCTAGAATCTAGATAAGAAGTTTGGTACATTTATTTTTGTTTTAGAAATTAATCTATTTTTTTTTCTTCTATATAACTTTTTTACTTTTTAATTGCTTTCTTTTAAAATACTAACATTGGACAAACTCTTGATAATATTAAATTGGGATTACTACCTACTGCCAAAGAAATCCAATTTGGCAAAAGAAAACTATCGTATCGTGAGCTTGCAAATAAGGGTGTGACTTTACTTTATAACCAAGACTTGGCTCCTCAATCCTTACGGACATGCAATTTTTATTCCGGCCGGTGATCCAGCAGCAAATTTTATTTAATAATAAATCATACCTTAGTACACAATGAGTACTTAATTACTGAATAATATAATTATATTGTTTTGTAAGTATCAGTAATTAATTATGTACTAAATTATGATAACGTTTGTAACTTTAATACCTAAACTTTTATTTTTTGCCAGTTTTATATTTCAAGAGACCAAAAACCGTTGTAGAGAACTGAGTGAGTTTTAATTTGATATGTTTTATTTTAAATATTATACTAACGAAAGGAACATGTTCAAAAATTAAGAATTCTTAATTGAACAACTATTAAGTAGGTACCTATTGAAACACATAGGTATTACAAGTTAGAAATATTCAATTAACAACGTTTGCTTCGTGTTCTTGTTCATTAACACGCTAAATAACTATTAGTAAAATGTCGTCATATTGTTAAATGTTTAAAAGTTGGTATATTTATGACAAAGACAATAATGTTAACTGTTTTGCTGTTATACATTTATTCTTAAAAGTGTGAAAATCGCATTGTTGCGGTAACATTAGACAAATTATCGTCTAGAGTAGGTACGGCGGCGGGCGTCAAGGCGAGGACACAAGTCGATCGTCTGTCCCCCGCAGGCAGCGAGGGAGCGAGTGCGAGGCACTGACTGCCGCAAAGCCGGCTCCGCCAGTACCATTTCGTAGCTCGCTGCGCAGACAGCCTCTCACCTCCTACGATAATCTGCGAACAATCACCTCTTGATCCATAACCTTTGGCGCGCAAATTTTATCAATGGCTGCTACAGACGAACTTACTGGAATCCTCTCCAGGAGGCAAGAAATCAACGACAAACTAGAGGAAGGAGTCGAAATAAAGCCCAAATATAAATTTGTCAATGTTTTCACGGAGTTCCATGAGTTCTCCAGAAAGGAAATAAAGCAGTATGAAGCGACCTTTAACAAGTAAGTGTTTTGTTTTATTTTTGCAAACTTGAACCTTGAGAAGGACCTTTATGAAGGTATACCCAAAGATTGAATCGAGCTGCAAAACTTAGTATATTAATATTATATTATTCCTTTGCCTTTTATTCAATAAGAGTAGGTATTGAATGTTGAAGTAGATAGAAATATTCGATTAAAATGATTGAATCAATTGTAGTCGGTATGTAACAGGTCTGATAAAAACGTGTAGTGAAGGTAATCTCGTGGGAAATTAAAAAATACAACAAAAAGTTTGCAGGTCACTTTTAAGGCAATAAATATCTGACTCTGATATCATCATAATGCCGAAAGTCGTGTTTTAAAGTTAATAATTATATTATCTTTGATATCCACTTAATACCTATAAACTTGTATTTTAATAATTGTAGTAGGTAGGTAGTTTATAAAATCAATAATACGGCATCGATAAGTTCACATCAGCTGCCAAGACAAGATCAAGTAGATAAAAATTCTAAATGAAGTAGGTAAAGATACTATGTAGATATTTTCTCAAATATTTGTTTACTACCAGGTAGTGGCGGCAAAGTAACTTAAATAAACAAAATTGTAAAATGATGTGATAAGTAGGCAACTATAGGTGATATGATAACGATAAATAAATATGACGATAAATAAAATGTCACGAAAACGTGTTGCCAAGTACCTTCATGAAATATATAATTGACTGAGGAAGGATAAAATACATTGAAAACACAAGGAAATAAACAACTAATAAGAAGTGAGCATTTGTATTAACGTGCAATAATAAAATAATTTTGTCCATGTAATTAGTTTAGGCCAATAAAATAGCTATTTATGAACATGTACAGAATGCTAATGGTGAAAGTAGACAACCAAAATGTTTTAATTAAGTATGAGTAACGCCATCATATAGTCACATTAAGGCAGAATAGTTTAAAATGACAATGCGGATCATCGTGGGAGACTAATATGAAAAGCAGTCACGCTATGTTAAAAGAATAAAGAATAATAACGTTAGTTATGTCATTTTACTTTCAGTTTCATTCTATATTCATCTATTTACACTAAATAAAATACTTTCCGATAGTTGACTTTAATTCTAAAGATTATACCGGTGTATAATACATATGACCTAAAACATGTTAATTTGAATAATTAGTGACGTACTATTGACTGAATCATATCTACTAGTATGTGTTTATATTAGTTATTCCATTTTAATAATAGGATTCACAATATTAATAAATATTTAACGTCTCCCGAAACTTTGTACATTAAATCGTGCATATGAATCTGAATAGTTATTACCCGTTTATCACAGTCTCGTCAATCGGAAATCATGATAACCCGCATCCTGATCTAAACATATTACGAAACAAATTCAGTTCTTTGTTTTGCTAGTTTTAAACTCCTACAGATAAACTGTAACAGCCACATACTAAATCTAAATAAACAGTCTATTGTTATTGATGATAACAATAAAAGTAAACAGAAATAAATATCTAACATTTAAAAATAATAATAACCTAGCTTAGCATTGTCATAAGATCAACTTATAATATTAATAATAATATAGTATCATCACAGTATAAGTCAGTAATCGACCTATATTTTCTACCAATGACACACATTAATTACTGGGTATAAGATCATTCACACCTGTGTATATGTCAACTTAGTCATCATCAACAAAATGGTTTAAACTAGTAGTAAAAAGAAACGTTCATTCATCTTTTTTTAAATTTTTTATGAGTCATTTTATAACTTGTTTACTTAGTCACTCATATTGTCTAGAAATCTCAAGCACTACATTATCTTGCAATGTTATTATCAATTGTTTACTCTAACCTTACAGTTTTATACATTTCTGTTTTATAAACAGCCTCAATGACCAATTGGCTGGGTACAACAACTAAAAGAGGGTTCAAAATATGTCAAATCGGTCAGCGTGTAGACAAAAGGAAGTGCGTTGTTGTCGGTATCATTGAGTCGAGATGCAGCAACCAGGCAGGGTGATGCGAGATAATCGGTGTTGCCATGTATGTGTGATTCATATCTTTACACTTGCATTTGAAAAAGTAAATATTTTAATATCATTTCTATAAGATACTTTTGAACAAGATTAAGTACTTTAGTTTAGAATGTAAAAAAATCGAAACCAAGAGCGAAATAAATTTTAATCCTGGAAATAAAATAAAATTATATTATAAACTTCATATTATTTCATAGATCGTACCAATAGAGTGGTCTGTTACACTACTATAAAATAAAAGATTACTTGATTAAATTCTCGGTGTAGCTGCTATTAGGTGTGCCATGTAGAAAACTTGCCTTAGGTACCTTAGGCATACTGTTATATATACATACAAGGTACTTATAATATTTTGCCAATTCTACTTACAATAATACCTGTTAACATTGAAAATAAAAATACCTTGGACGTTACTTCACATAAAGTGACATATGAGTTATCGAGCTAAATGAGTCGATTATATCCGGTGTCCTGCGATATATCGAATTACGTGTTTATATGAGCAAGTATGGGATGAAATGACTCAACCGAACACTACCTACTTACTTGTTATTTAATGCATTTCTAATCAGGTTGTAGGTTGTAGTAAAACTTTATGAATGAAACGCGGAAATGTGATGTTGATTACGCATCTTTTCAAAATAGCGTAACTAATATGGTTTGTAATAAGTTTAGTAGGTCTATAATATTAATATCATTTTAATCTTATAATAAACACACTAAACAGTATTTTGACCCAATTAGTTGGTTGCGTCGAACCACTGTGGGTGATATGATAATTTGAATATTATTCAGCATTATGCTAATTATTTTTAATTTATAATTTATCTATCATAATTTTACTAACGTAAGTCGCGGTTCCATGGGAATTTAGATATAGAATGAAGCCTAAATGTTAATCCAGGTTTTCAGATATCAACGTACCTAGTTTTATCGCAATCGGTTTAGCAGATTTGCGTGATAGAGCAACAATCAACATGCCTCACTATCTTTCACCTTTATTAATGTTAGTTGAATTAAAAATCGACTAATTATAAGTTTTGATAAACCATGTATATGCAAAGCAGGGCAAAATACCGATTATTCCTGATGGTGTTGGTGCACACCTCCTTTACCACCAATGTTTGTCATTGGGCGAACTGTTATATATTATTGAAATTTAGAATAAATTCAATTCCAGGAATACACATGCAACAGATCCTATTGCGACATTGTTTAGTTTTATTGTTTGCTGTCAATAAGGTTCATTTTCTGTGGGTAAAAACATTTATTCACCAGAAAAACTACAAAGCATTTTCGTATTGCTTAGAACATGATTTTTATTTTCATACTTCCTAAATCTGATAAAGGGAAACAATTGTTTTTTTTGAGTAATTTATGTAGTAATTTCAATCACGCTGACTGGAAGTGAGTAATTTTATAAGGAAGCTACAACTACCAACTTGTGTTTCACGTCCTACATGTGGTATGATGAAACAATCGTGCTGAGCCTGCGGTTGCGATACCGCAAGCATATAAAAACCTAAATTGTTGAACAATACTTTTTCATTCTGCTTGACAATTTTTTTTACTTAATCATGATCAAAATATCAATTAAAATCATTTAAAAACTTTAAAAATTTTTTTTACTTATTTTTGAAATTAAGAGAATATATTGTTTCAGCAATATTAAGGGTACATTTCCTCCAACCATGATATTTTTTTCCACCTTGTACTCTCAATTAATAACATATTCAATGAATTAAAATATTGACTTAGGTAGGTGTGTCAAATGTCAAATCGAGTGAGCCTCTACTGTTACACACACTGTTATCTGCTAGTTTTGAGGTTAGGCATTATATCTAAAATTAGCTTGTCATTTGTTTGGTTTTCCGCATTCACAATTCACGTACTTAAGTCAAGTGTAAGTAATTAATTACTTTGACCAAGTAAGCCCTGTCTCACTCTTCGTCAGAGTAATGCAAATGAAATACTTCTTAGGCAAGATGGTAATTACTTCGACTTGACTAGAATAGGTAGGTCCCTACCTCATGAGAACCCATAAAACACTAGCAATAGAGTTGAAGAATCAAATAGAGCACATAAAACCATCCAAACTGCTGCAATGCCATGCCTGCAACCAAATAAAACTGGAAATCTGCCAAAACCGTTGCGTTTACATAACCTGACCTGACCTGGCTCTAATAAACCCAGAAACTGGACGCCCCATCTAATTTATTACACAAATAAATTTGCAAAATAGGTTACTGTAGTACTTAACGAAGTATGACAGTATTTAATTGATTCTGTGAAGAGTTCGATAGACGAGCGAGCCAAAATAGGTTGCAAATTCATTTGCTCTAATAAAGAGAGTCGTAAAAAATAAGGACAGTTGATTAAACTTGAGCGTTTCAGTCGCTAAATTACTTTAGGAAATTTATCTTATTATCATCTTGATGTCGTCACATCACATCTGCCGAGGAATTTCGGTTGGTGTTTTAGAACAGGCCGTTAAAATTTATACGAACCAGTAAATAGGTATTTCAATTACCTATTTAAATTATTGACATACGAACTTATAGTGTTTTGGGTTTCGTTGAAAAATTTAGCATTTCAGCAAAATTCACATTACGTAAATAGTAGAGACATTTGTATAATCCAGAAGTTTTAGTTAACATTTGCTGTTTCCTTTACAAAATTAATTGGTGTTTTCTATGTCGTAAATATTTTTCTGGTACCTACATTTAAATAGTCCGTGCGTAGTAGTGAGTTCAGGAACTACCTAACGTTTTATTTACAAAATGAATCACGATTGCCCTTTACGTCAAAACATGAATGTTTCATAAATCATATGTACCTAAACCGCGGTGTAATCGCGTGCGCATGCTTACTTCAATAATGGCTCCCGCAACGTATGCGCTGTTTGTTTTGAGGAACAACGTTTGAGGTAACTGTTTCTTAAAAATAAACTTCAGATATTTTAAATTAAGTACAGTTGATTGGAATTTACATAATAGTGCATTCTTTTAAACGTTTAAAAACGTTTATTTAATGATGTATTCGTTATATTTTAATATAGAAATATTTTAATTTAATTTAAGAATATGAATGTTTCCTTGTCTACTATTTTTCGAGTAAGGCTCGATTTAGTCCCATCTACAGGATCACTTTCCAGTGATTTACCTGCGCCAATGATTAACTTTACAGTTAACACGTTGACAAGAGATGTCGCTCGTTTGTCTATTAAATATTTCGTAACTAGTTTTTATTGCTCAATGCATATTTTACTATAAATATTTTAAAGGAAAAATTCATCTTAAAAATTCACTTGCGGCGAGATTTGAACTCTCGTCCCTGGATCAGTACTCCAGTGCCTTAACCGCTCGGCCACGCAATAACGTTCATGTTTATTTTTTTAACTGTACATAATAAGTACCTATATATGAATAAATAAGCTTACAAGTGAAAATAATTTTGGCCAAATATTTTGTCGATAGTAACCTCTGTGCACAAAACAGAAAGTATGACCGCTTTGATTTGGATATTTTTATAAACAATTTCAGTGTGCCTACTGCCTACTTTATCAGTACCTAAGGCAGGTTATTCGATTTGTGAGATTTGATATTGTGGAGTTATAATTAGGAATATAATAACTCTACAGTAAGTCAGTAACAAGCTTTGTATTTTGCCTTGAAACGACTTGAAAGACAATGCGATTTGTAATCCGCTACCATGGTCTGTTAGCTAGGACTGTGGAGCTAACATTACACTTTCCATGTTTTTGTCGGTGAATGAATTTCAATAGGGTTTTGTCATGGTTTTGTCTTTCGTAACGGTATGGTAAAGTAAGTAGCCAAGTAGGTGTAATTTGCTCAGTTAGGCTTTGTGTACATTGTTCTTTACTTATTAAATTGTGACTAACTCCAACTAAACATTATAAATGTGGAAGTTTATGTGTAATTATTAAGTACTTTTGTTGCTCTTTCACTCGAAAACTACTGATCCGATTGCAATGAAACGTGGCATGCAGATAGCTGGAAATCTAGCTTCCACATATCACTTTTCATCCCAAAATGTTCGCGGGATAGGTACTTAAAAGTGTGAAACAGCTAAGTATAGTATATTATGAAAATATGTATTTACAAACGGAAAAAGTATTATATACGTTGTCTAGTCACCATAACACAAGCTTAGTAGCTTGCCATAAGTAGGAATCCCGCTTAGGCACATTCATTGATGATACAAATTTGTTAATTGCTCATTTCAATTCTCATTGCCTATACCTTAAGGACGCGACTCATGTGAAATCCCTTCCGATTGAATAGTTTTCTTCATAACCGGTATCAAATAGATCTTTAAACAATGTATTATGTTATTGTACATGATACAAGAAGTGTCCCCTTCATTTCAAAAACAATAAAAAATAACTTTAAATACCACTATTATACAGGCAAAGTTACCCCTGTTTTACAAAATAAATCAATTTTTCTTCTAAATCCTTAACCGCTGTATTTTCTTATAGGCATCATAATATTAGAAAATACAATACCTAGAACCTCTTCATCGCATTTTATAAAAATATTATTTTAATCTTCGTTAATGATTGATTTTACGAGAAATTGTAGATTTTTTACGCAATTCGATCTCGCTCATTTATAATGAAATCGGACAAGGACCGATGATTATCATCTATCGCCGCGTTAAGAGTAGAATAGGTAGGATCTCCAAGTACCTACTACCTATGTTCACGAACAATCAGTGTTTTACATACTATAAAATACTAAGAATAGACTTGAGTTGTTTTAAACAGGAAGATATATACGTATAAACCTACCTAGGCATAATAAATCATGTCTGGAAGCCAGTAGTCTTAATACATCATTTTATTTCTCTAGGCACTCCTAGATGGGTACCATTTCAATAGGGAGCAATAACAATTCTTGCCTTCCTGTTACCTTGGTATAGATAGGTCTACAGTATAAATAAACGGAGAGCGAGTGGGTTCTTACCCCATTAAACCGATCATCATAAGTAAGAGCGCCCCTTTAAAATCTCAGCGTATTAGCGTATCCAATATTATAAGCTTGAAAGTTTGTAAGTAGGTATGTATGACAATGTTACCTTTTCGCGCAAAAACCGCTGAACCGAATGCCATGGAACTCGGTACGAAGATAATTAGAGACTTAGAATAACACATAGGCTATTCCCCCGGCACTTTCGCTGGTTTTACAAAAAGTAAAACCCCATGATTGTCTTGTGGTTTCTTCTAAACGCGGGCGTGTTCCGAAACCACAGTAATCCATAATTTTAATTTTCGACTTTTCAAAATGATCGTGTAATTGTCTACACTGCTCTCAATGAATAAATGAATTTATAATTGAATTGGGGTCCGTGTTTAAATTCATGTCAATAAAAATTACACTCTTTATTGAGTTTACCTACGTCTTTACGTAATCCCCGATTAGTAGCGTAACATGTTAACACGCGAGACGCATCTCATTGCAGCCATTTTGTATAATATGGTCGTCGACATTGACTCATTTCTAAAATTTTAATGTTCTCTTGCTTGGACATCTATCTACCCAGATTTAAAAAAAAAACATACATACAAAATTGGTGCTAAAAACATAACCCTTTCCTTACAAAATATCCGGGTAAAAATCACCTTTAAAAAAACGTTAATATATAACCTCCTAAGTCGAGCCGTTTTAAGTAATTTGTGTTACGAATAATTTGAACTGCATTATTGCATAATTGTTTAAGTGATCTGCATTACTTAAACAATAATGCAGCTCTTAAACTCAAAAATACCCATAGAAATTTTGAATTGGTAAATAGTAGTTGTTCAGTTATTTAAGTACCTACTTAGATACCCCGGATTTCATTCCGAAGGTCGTGGTTTCGAATCTTTCCTCTGGACATAGCTGACTAAGCTGGGAGGGTGGTATAGGTGCTGGGCAAGCCTACTCCACCTGACAATGTTCCGGGCACTAACAGCGCCATAAAATAGCATGGATTGATATCCAAATATCAAATTGAAAAGGTCAATTATTATTATTATACATATATCACGTAAATAAATGGCTTTTTAGTATGCGGCCACTAGTTAGTATCTATACCACAGTTTACCTTGTTCCTACTTGTTCCCTTGGCGCTTGTCTCTCTCTCTCTACATAATTTAAAATTGACAAATCATTTACCATATAGTGCACAAAACACCTACATCTCATTATATTAAATTAGCATGTGATATTTAACGCAAGCCATTTTCTTAGGTCAAGGTGAAATACTATTTGGAAAAGGCAACCCACTCCACCTCCACAAAAATGTTCAAGTTACTTTGACAAATTTCCCTTTCATTTAATTGGCATTTATGCTCTAGGGAATTTAATAACTTTATTACGTGCCTGTTATTTAGGTGATTAGGTGGGTACCTAATAATATTTTACGCGATCAAGGCTATTTTACGTAAATATGTAACTGGAAATGTACGTTATCCGTCATATTATAGTATTTCTAAGAAGTGTATGTATATTGTCAAATCTTTATGAAATGTGTGAAATAATTTCCAGGCTGGATTGTACAGCTGCATCGAAGTAACTAATCTAGATTAGGTGGCACGGATTAGCAAATGCCAATACAAAATGTCGAGATCTCGCTCATCCGTGCTAGCTAATGGGTTAAGATATGGTTAAGAAGCTGCGCAAGCCAGCCTAGTACGTACATATTTCCCAGGAATGCTACATAGAGAGGTATTACTTAAACAGCAATCGGAATTATGTTAAATTTAGAATTGCACTTACACTATTTTAGTATTGTCGGTATTATCCGCCTTACCATAATCGTTTCTCGTTCATTTGTCGTCCTTTTGTAAATGATGTCATTTTTAAGTAAAAATACTCTGACTAGGTACTTTCAAAAACTACAGTTTTTTTTTATTAAGTTAATTTTTAATAGTTTTTTATTTAATGTGTTTTAATAAAACACAAGTTGGCGAAAGCTCGGTCGTTTAAATAAAGACGTTATTGAATAAAGCGCGAGTAAAACCCGGTAAATATTGTCTTTTATTATACAAAATCGCGAAAACCTTACACAAAATTATGATATGTTTTTTTAGCTGAACAATATAGCGGTGACTTATAAGAGATCATGGTAGAGTGGTATATTAAAATACCTAGGAATTGTATAAAATATCTACCTACATCTGTTTTATACATTTCCGGTGACATATTATTATACAGGCTAACAGGCTATGGCAACAAAGAAAACTTTTATTACCTATTCTACTCGTATTTTTAACTGGATATAATTATGTAGGTAGGTAAATTTAATTCTAAAGCACAACAAATAAGTGAAATAAGTCGTAGCCTTTGATAAAAGTATTTCCTCAATTTCGCTCATGCTTCGGAAGGCACGTTAAGCAGTTGGTCCCGGTTGTTCTCTCTGATAGCAGTCGTTAAGTCAAGTTAGAGGCTCTAGGAAAGTCACACTCACTACTACAAAGAAAGAAGACAGAAAGAATTTTAAAAAAGCCCATTGACTCTGCAACATAGGAATGGCTGATATTACATAATAAAAGTCGGGTAATTAGCATTCTCCTAACATATTATTATGGATGACAGACAGAAAAACGTAACGGTTGTCCTATAACATTTAATACAGCTATGGTATTGGAACGACTTTGTATTCTGAGCTGGACAACTTTTCAAAGAGTCATAGTAAGTGAAAACTGTTTTATTATGGAGTGATAGCGTGTGATAACAAGGCACAATAAACCCACGCTATAAACTGCTAGTTATATCTGCGATATCTCTATGCTTTACGTCGATGTTATGTTAGGACGGGTACAGTCGACAACAAAATTTTAAAAGTTTTAAAATGTCTTTAAGATGCAGTATTTCACAGCTTTGGTTTAGTGTTCATGGTTTTTTTTAAAATAAAATCCGGATTAATTACATGTTTAACAAAAATGAAAATTTAGCAACACATCTCCTCACCGCGTTCCCGCCAAAACTCCATTTTGCGTTATAGGGATTCTTCGTTTTATACATTGTACGTTTCAGGCATTTTTTAAATTAGGCATTCTGCGTTTTAGGGATTTTTCGTTTTAGTCATTTTCAGTTTTAGATATTCTGTGTTTTAGGGATTTTTCGTTTTATACATCAAACGTTTCAGGCAATTTCGCTAATAAGACATTTTACGTTTTAAACGACCCGATCATGAGCCTTATTTATTAGTATTACCAAAGACAATTAAATCTATTCTACTGTACTGTGGCTTATTATCATGTAGAATATTTCCAAAACAAGTAGAATTTCAAACTATTGCTTGAGTTCAAGTTTAAACTAACAGTGAGAATATAGGTACCTAACATAATTTTTACAATTTTGCAACAAGTACATATCCACTTTTATTGCCGACTACACCTTAAATACCTACTCATAATTTTTCTGCGTCCGTCCGAGTGACTGTTATACTGATTATCATACTACGTTCAGTTCCGTTCTGGTAAATTTTGATGAGTAGCTTTGTATGTTAACAATTTATCGGCACAAACACAAATTATATGAACCTAATGGGTTTTCCTTGCCATTGGCATAGCGTAGGTATACAAACAAACACACCCGAAAATTATAATAAATAATGGGTACCTACTTAAATAGATCTTCATATTAGCCTACAAATTCCGCGTTTTTTCCATTTTATGTTTTCTTTTTCACTGGCCTTTCTCAAGGCCATCAAAAGCCTTGGAAAAGATTGTTAAAGGTGACCCTGAGATATATGAAAAATAGCTTTGCCTCGCGGTTTCACCCGCGTAAGTCCCGTTTCCGCGGGAATATCGGTATAAAAAGTAGCCTGTGTGTTATTTCCAGTATCCAGCTACCTATATTCCGAGTTTCATTTCAATCGGTTTAGTATTTTTTGCGTAAGAGTAACAAAGTCACATACCTACATACATACAAACTTTCGCGTTTATAATATTAGTAAGATAACAATAGCTGTGAGTGGCAACCTCAGTCGAGATGCCCAAATATTTTGACTGAGTAATATATTTAAAGCCTAATTTACATTACGAAACTAGTGTCATGCATTTTAGAGTAAATTTCAAAAAATCAGTCTCGCAGCACTTACTGAAAGACATTTTATCAAATTGATAAATAGTACCGCTGTGTCAACGCATATTTTTTGTGAAAATGACTATTTAAATTTCATGTCATGACACTATTTTCGTAATATAAATTCCACTTTCATGTTGTGTGTACCCACAATGTGTTCTTTTAATTCGCAGGTTCGATGAAGGCCGCGACGGGTTCCTAGATCTGACTGAAGTGAAGCGAATGATGGAGAGGCTCGGGGCTCCGCAAACACATCTCGGACTGAAAGCCATGATATCGGAGGTCGACGAGGATGGCGACAACAAAATCAGTTTTAGGGAATTCCTGCTTATTTATAGGTAAGAAACTGTTAAATGGATTTTCCTAACTGCTATTGCGAATTGCGAAATGTTATAATTTATTAATACTAGCTTTGTCCCGTGTAAGTCTCGTGTGGGAATTTTCAAAAAACCTTCAAGGGATATCTACTAAACGTAAAGAACACGTTAGATAGGATGTGCGTGGATACATCATTTAGTCAATCAGTCTGGACAAAACAATTTCCATATTATATAGAAGGTATACCCAAGCGTCCGGTTGAGGGGGAGGGGGCTTGATGTCCGTTCCGGAGCGTTCCTGCTGCAACGATTGTCCATTGCGGTTCAGCGCGGAAATGCTGCTAGCATTTTGGGCAGTTTTGCGGCGGGGACGCTTGGGGATGGATTATTTTAGTTTTAGTTTTTATTTTGATTTTTAAATTGTATTTCTTTTTTCATAATAAATATTTGTTTTTTATACCACAAAGGTATACCTATTCATTATTGTTCTCAACAAAGATTAAACATTAAAACAGTTTCCAATAAAAAACTACGTTGTCTGTATCATGGATTGCCCTTTTTTGCTATAGAATTTTCTTGTTTTTTTGAGATTTTGGATTAAAATTTAAATTCCTTTTCCAGTTAAAATCGCGCTGTATTATTTCAAGCATTTTTCAAGGCCCGAACGTTTCGAGACTTTTACAGTTACGAAAAATGAGTAAAATTTAACTTATTTTGCTATTTGGACCAGTTTGAACTTCCATAAGTTTTTAAGGCACATCATTCAATAACAGTCCTATCATATCATACCTACCTACCTAAGTTGATATGTGTAAACTTACTTACACGATATCAGGTAGGTACCTGCATAGGTGTTTCAATTATGTAATTACAATTAGCCAGAAACGATACAATTGTGTAATCATTAAAAACTTGTTAACTTAATTAATTACGTGGTGCCACCTTCACTTAACAATCAATTTTTACGCACGCAAGCTAGTACTTACATACCTACTTACTTTCATGCATCGACTCTAGCAGACAACCTATAGATAATTAGAATAAATCTTTATTGCAAGACAAGAAAGAGAAGAACTACAATAATAAGAGAATACATAAACAACTTAAATCTAGGTGGCACAATAGGCGGCCTTATCGCTTAAAGTTTAAAGCGATTCTTTCCAGGCAACCTTTGGATGGGCAAGAAGCGAAGAAAGATGAATGGTAGAGTGCTTAGATTAGAAGGTTCCTAATATTAAACTATGTGAAAAGTTTCGTCGGCATCTATGTACTATTTTGTACCTACTTACGAAATAGTTACTTCATGTTAATTTGTCTATGGGTGCCAAATTTTACCCAAATACGCCACACCTAACGGGTCTACACCCTTGCATCAATATCTAGAGATGATGCAAGGGGTTGCATCACCAAATTGTCTTCAATTTCTTTGTCATTAGATGGCTTCTACCACACATTATTTCTAGTAATTTCACAGTATAAATAAACTGAGAATAGGCAGAGTCCATGTCAAACTGATCGCTAAAGAATAAATTTATACGGTTTTATAAAATATACATACCTAATCCTAATAATTTGATAGAGGTCAAAAATTTGTTTGTAAGTAAACAAGTATGTTTGCTACTCTTTCACGCAAAAACTACTAAACCGTTTGCGATCAAACTTCGTTTGCAGATAGCTGGGAGATCTGGATTAATACATAAGTTACTTTTTATCTCGATATTCTTTTGGGATCGAGACTTACACGAGTGTTGTCGTGGGACGCTGCTAGTTTGAAATAAATCAGTATCTAAATCATAGAATAGATAGAATACCAAATAGATTGCCTAAGTAGGTATAAATTTTAATGCCGAAGGTTATGTCAAGCCGTGATCGTGGCTAGACTGCTAAGGTCAGAGCCCTTAGTATGAGTTTTGATAGTTTACCGTCTCGATGAAACTGGCAGTTTACTTCATACATTTTCCATCAGCGCACCTAGCGGTAACTATTATGAACTAAAATAATGTATGGAAGTAAACTGCCAGTTTCATCGAGACGATAAACTATCAAAACTCATACTAAGGGCTCAGACGTTTGCCAATATACCTAGATACCTAGGTGATCTGTTTATTATCATTATCACGAACTGTAGCGTTTCTGATTTCATAACGTCCGTGAGACAGGTGTAAAAAATATAGCCAGCTATTCTCGGTGAAGTTTCATTCGTACGAGATCGGAATAAAAAGTTGATAATCTACCTACATAAGTACCTTCTTAATACCTTAGTTGTTAGCCTTTGCCTTTTGGTATTCTGGATCTCCTACTATCTATTTATAAGTAACTAGCTGCCCACCGCGGTTTCACCCGCTTAAGTCCCGATATTCAATAATTAGCATTACTTCTATCAGAAGAATTTTCTCCTGATCATAAGTAACACAACAAAAAAAAGAATTATCGAAATCGGTCTAGCCGTTCGGGTGTGATGCCGTTATCAAGGGAAAAAGGGATTCATTTATATATAAGACTAGTTGCACCCCGCGGTGGCTCCCGCGTAAGTCCCGATCCCTCGGGAATATCGATGTTTCTTTCAAAGGAACCTTCTCCTGACAATAACAAACAAGAATTAGCAAAATCGGGCCAATCGGACCACGGGAAATAGGGATTCACTTTTTATTTATTTATAAGAAGAACACTAGTTGCGTCTTTCGTAAGTTCTGATCTTGGTGGAATATCGGGATCAAAAGTAGTCTATGTTATCGCTCGATAATGTAGTTTTATTTGGTGTTTTTTGTTATTTGTTCCAGTAAATCCGAGACTAATACAAACAAATATTTCTCTTATCTCTTTTTATATAAAAATGAATCCCTATTTCACGTGGTCACCGCGGCATCACGCTTAAACGGCTGGACCGATTTCGATAATTCTTTTTGCGTTGTGTTTTTTATGATCAGGAGAAGGTTCTAATGAAAAAAATCGAATTGGGGCGCAATTAGTATTAGCTTATTAGTATTAGACGTAAAAATAGTATGGACAACGAATGTCACATTTTGTAACCGTTGTCCACAAAATCTACAGAAGCAATTTTGACGATGAAGACTAGCATGCACACAGGTATAGTTCGACGGGATAATACAGAGTTTAAATAAATTTCTACCTATACTGAAGGACTTTATTTGTTACATGGTTTTCAGAGTTTTATCTTAGGTAGAAACAAAGTAAATAAAAACAATAATTGAATTCTTTTTTTTTTGTTTATAGGAAAGCAAGAGCCGGTGAACTCGAAATGGATTCAGGATTAGAAGCTTTTGCAAGGTTAACAGAAATCAACGTAGACCAAGTCGGAGTGAATGGTGCTAAGAACTTTTTCGAAGCGAAAATCGAAGAATTATCGAAAACAAATAAATTCCACGATGAAATCATTCAGGAGCAAGAGGAGAAGCGACGTGAGGCAGAGGACAAAGCGCGTAGGAGACAAATGTTCAAAGAAAAAGCAGCCTTATTTCAACACTAATATATCCTATTAATTGTTAACATAGTCTTTAAGAAAGTTACCATGACTAATATTAAGGGCCTGAATCTGCCAAAGATCAAAGTCCTTCTCATCTGTTTTTGGCCTGAGTTTCCTAAATGTGGCATGTGCTAATTAGGACTTACTTCGGCCTATATACTGTACAAAACCCTCAAAGTAGGTATAAAACTTGAATTGTATTGCAATAATTTGGGTCTACTGTCAATTAAATTAGCTAAAAATAGGTGTAGTAAGTAACAAGGTAGGATTTTTCATACAAATGTAATTTCAAAATAATTTATAAACAAACTCTTCATAAAAATGTAAAACACGCATATTTTTGTTAATAAATTGGTATTTGGAAAATTCTAACTTTAGAGACCTTTTGTGTCAACTTGGTATTAAGTTTGATTTCTATAATATAGTTGCGACGTTTACATCAGAATATAATAAGCTTTTCTAAGCATTAATTAATGAATGAAATGATAATTGCCATTTTAAGTATAATCTGTCAGTTAATTACACATCTAATTGCAAGTTATTTTCTACTGCTATTATGTTACATACCTCTCTATATACTTACTATTGTTGATTGTAAGATGCTTTTACGTGTATGTTAGGTTTCAAATATGTTTTATAATTGCATGTACCTATGTAAAAATATAAATTGCATGTAGGTGTAAGTATAACGTCTCTTTTTTTATGAGCCCATTGACAAAAAAATTCAAGAAAATTTATTTAAAAAAAATAGAGATTTTTGTGGAAGGGCCCGTAAAGTCTAAAAATATAGTATTTAGCAACCGCGAGTTTCTTTAATCGATCGTAAAAGTATCCGTAAAGTGACATCAGCAAGTAAAGTTTCTTTTGGGACATCACTTTTCGTTGTTACTTGGACGTTTACTATTGGCATGCTGGGGCTACATTAGCGGGGGAAGTTTCGCAACGCTTCGTGATTTAGGAGAAGATGGTGTGTGCTGTTGGGTCACTGTTGGTAAACTGGCGCGATTTAAATGGATTTGTCGCGAAAATATTCGCTTAGATGGCTACTATTTTGAATTACAGTCTCTGTTGAACAATAGAATTAGGCACGATAATCTTTGCCCGCCTAATATAGACATCGCGTTAGCCCATACTATACACAATGTATTAGCGGACCAATGCGACACGAATCTTCGCCAGCTAATGTAGCCCCAGCAGTGAAGAAACTCGTCTATGCCTACCCAAATGATGTATTTCTATGAAGTGTATCTTATTTGTTAGTAATTTTAGAATATTAATGTATTAATAATAAAAAGTTGATATTGTGATTTTTATGTAATTAATTACCTAAATAAATAAATACAAAGATTTTTAATATAAACAGAACTGTTTTACTTTTCTAAACAAAGTTATAAATAAACTTAGCTTAACATTTTACTAAGTATTTGGTTTAAATAGGTATAACTTAATTAATGAACAAGAAACATACAAGTTTAAGTAGAGATATTGTAGTAAATGTTAAAGATTTAAAGTATTAGCTGCGCTCTGCGGTTTCACCCGCGTAAGTCCTGTTCCTGCAGGAATATCAGGATAAAAAGTAGCCTATGTGTTATTCCAGGTTTCCATCTACCTATGTTATAAAATTCATCACAATCGATTCCATAGTTTTTTACGTGAAAGAGTACCAAAATCCCATATAGACATACATACAAACTTTCACGTTTATAATATTAGTAAGATGTTCGCCTTTACATTAAACAAATGCAAAGGAATTTCAAACATATGAGATTCAGATGTAGATATCTTATTCATTACTTCCAAATCTATCAATAAAAATAATTGACCTCTGTGACGCGTCGGGTGAACGCTTGACTGCAATGCAGAAGGTTGCGAGTTCAATTCCCGCTGGGTGCAAATATTTATGCTTTAAAATAAAAATATTTACAAAAGAAAAATAAATATAAGTAGTATATCCATTGTCTAGTCACCGTAACACAAGCTTAGCAGCTTACCACAGGGCTCCAGCTCCGTGGTAAGCTGCTAAGCTTGAGCCATCTATGGCGCTGTGTGTTGGTCACAAAATTAATTAATTTATTATTTATTCACCGAAATGTATGTAAGAGAAACACATAAAACCTCCAATGGACTGCACCAAATTAGATAGAATTTCTATATGGCTGCAGTACTTAATAAGATACAATTAACATGAAAACGGTACCAGTATTAGCTTTCATCCATAGTTGTTTCTTCAATGAGGGTGTTCTGTTCAGTTGTTTCCTGGTTCTCTCGATTTAGTAGCGGTATACTGCTAAGATCTATATTTTGGAGTCTCATGAGCTCCTTCATTAGAGATGCATTCTGGAACAAATTTAATTCATTTTTAGCTAGAACATTCAGTCAAGGTCTTGACTATTTAGAAAATATACAGTAAATATTCAGTTTTTGGTATGTGTAACTATCAGTACTTATCTAGTTTTTGAGTAAAAAACTGATTGCAATGAAACTTGGTAAGTAGGATGATAACTTTTATCATGACATTTCCATAGAGATTTTAGGGGTTTAAATCTTGCAGTGCAGGTAAGTTGTTAATAAGGAGAACACAAAATGTTAGGACTATGCATGGGCAATGAGAATGACATAGATTTTGTATATGTGAAAATTCAGTAAAATTTGTCAGGACTTCATTGGGTATACTTACTTCCTTTACATTTAACTCAAATTCTCCTCCAGGACTAGTAAATTTCTTTATTATTTCTATTTCAGCTGATCTAAAAACAGAAATAGGTAGGTATGTTACTACTACATGTTAACTACTGTAATAAACATGTAAATGTAACCTAGTTACATTTACATGTTTATTTTACTTAACAAGACCTTTGTTTTTGTTTTGCATCAAATATTATTAGACGTTGCAAAAAAGCACACATTTTTTTACAGATCGGCGAGAGCAGCTAAGCCATTCCATTGAAGGTTGGGGTCTTCTTTTCATATATGTATCTAGTGGTTGTGGGTCTTCTAGTGATATTCGTTTCGGGTCGCCCTAAGGCCTCTAACTTGACCTATTGACTGTTATAGAGATAACAGCCAGGACCAATTGCATTACGTGCCTTACGATACGAAGCAGGGAGAGTAGGGGTAGTCATTATGGGTAGAAAGTAGGCTACCAAACGGGGTTAAAAGCAACCCTTGCATGATTTAAAGCAGCTTTAAAGGCAAGGGACTAAAGTGACCGTTATAAATCACAATGAACGATTTACTTGATTTAATTAAAACAAACTTACATTTGTTGCAAAAGTTGGTTTGCTGTGATTAATTCAAAAGTAATTTCTTGTTGAAGTTGTTGCCATAGTTGAGCAGTAGTAGACATGATCACAAATAACTTTAGAACTTATTGCTAATGGAATTACACAGAAAACCAAATTGATTTGAATCCAAAATCAACAACGGCAAAAGTTTTATCTTATCGATTGTGAACCGATACGGCCATTAGGAAAGTAGCCAGCTAGCCAGTGTCAAGTATTAGTTTTTCAAATTGCATATTTTTGCATCAAAATAGTTAAGTCGTCGTAGTGAATGTCAAGTCGAGGAAGTTACACTAAATGGTGGCTATTTAGAATGACGATTCACGCTAACTTTGGAGATAACGCTAAAGTCCTTGATTTGCACCGATTTTCTCTTTCATTACACTTGTACACCTTCGAAACCCTGGTTATGTGCTCTCGAAATTAAACAATTTACACGCATTTGGACTAGGTTTTATAAAAATGAAAATTTAGCAACACATCTCCTCCACCGCGTTCTCGCCAAATTTCGTTTTATATTCTTATTATTAGGCCTTTTTTGGCCGGCCTACGGCGAAGATTGAGTAAAATGTCAATGCCTTAAGATTTCAAGGAGTCTTGGCGGGAACTCGTTGAGGAGATGTGGTGCTAAATTTTCATTTTTGTGAAACCTAGTTCATATGCGTGCAAATTGTTTAATTTCGGGGGCATATTAATCAATTTAGTTTCGTGAAGGTGTACAAGTGGAATGAAAGTGAAAATCGGTGCAAAACATTGACTTAGTGTTGTCTCCAAGGCTCCGTGAAGATTGTTTGTAAATGGCCGCCGTGTTTACAAATGATTCCCTAGACTTGACTTTAACTATGACGACTTGACTGTTTCGATGCAAATAACTTGCATAATATATTAAAATACATGACACTGGCTAATTTCCTAATGGCCATAATCGGTTCACAACCGATAAGAAATAAAAATAATAATAAAAGATTTCAAAAGTTACATTGTAGTCAATGTCAATGTCATTCTCAAACAATTTGGTTATTGCCAGGTAAATGACATGTTAATCCAATTTTAGTAATATTTGGTGTTCTTTGTGCTACTTTAATTGATTTTATTTTGTACCGATTATTTTATTTTGAACAATTTTTACATTTTCGAATACAAAATACGGTATGTAGAACCATAAAATAAACAAAGTCATAACGAATGATTGTTAATCATCATAAATTAACTATTTCGCTTGAGATGATGATGATGATGATAATAATAAAAAATGTGACAAAATCAATATTATTGTTTTTTAATTAAAAGGTACTGGTAACCCTATAACAAGTTTGTTTTGTTTGTACTCTGTAAAAATAGGAAAATCGCTGAAATGGAAGAATCCGTAAAACAAGAAGGAAAAAGCATTGATATAAAGCAAGAAAATGTAGATAGTTTCAAATACGAATTCGATTCAGGAAGTCAAGACAGTAGCAAAAGTGGCAGTGGTGGTTATCAGCGATGGGCGCCTAATTTAAACGGCATTCGAAAAAGTGCATTTACGCCGTATAAATCAGTTCAGTGCACTGCACTGACTAACTTACAGAGAGGTAAGTAAACAAAACACCGACCTAAGAGTCCTATTGATCTTATTAGAGGTACCTACTTAGCACTTATTGATCGCTAAGTGGGTCGAGATAAGTAGGTAACGTGAAGGTCGGTTGCGCAGGTAATACGCAAGCGCGGGTCCCCGAGCTGCCCCAGCCGGATTGTAGCTTCCACGCGAAAGCTGGCCGCGGGGAAATAACTCGTGAAGACGTGAAACTGGAGCAGTATGTCGATATCACTGATGAACACGGCCTTACCGCCTTGCACTGGGCCGCCAGTTACGGACAATTAAACAGCTGTCAGGATCTCGTTTGGTAACGTTTCCTTTGTTATACCTCCCTTCTTTGTCTATTTGTTAGTTACTAGAAGCTTCTTGTTAGTGTAAGAACATCAACCCTGCAACTTTGAGGCCTCGAATAGGAAATCATTGTCATTCACAAGTATGTAAACAATGCACTGATCAGATAGAAACAGTTAATATTTTACCATTGTTTAGAAAGTAGTAGCATCTATTTAGTCTTATATTATTTAGCTTCAAAAACTTTTGCTATTCTTCTTCATTTCGTGTAATGGTGCCTAGTACTTACTAGTTTTAGGCCTCTAATTTTTATTTTGCCCAAAACATCATTATTAATACTTTTAGTATGATTATTGTACAATATGAAAGCTGTAACTCTCAAAGCTACGCAGAGTGGGCATACTATGAATACTACATGTGTTGTAAACTCACAAACCATCAGATAAAAGCCTAATAGAAGCGTGGTGTATTTGCAATATGAGATTTGTAATGCTTCAAAAACTAAAAAAAATCCTCTGATTTCAAATAAAATTTAAATAGAGTTGTTGATGGCAGGTGTGGTGCTAATGTCAACACGCGCGGCCCCGAGGGTGAAACTGCCCTCCACCTGGCGGCTGCAGGCGGGCACCATGAAGTTGTTAAGTTTCTGCTCAATGAAGGAGCCGATGCCGATATTCAGGATGATGTAAGTATCTTTTTAAAATAGAAACAACCTTATGACTCGTTATCCTTACTAATATTATAAGTGCGAAAGTAATTCACTTGTTTGTTACATGTTTGCACCTAACACCTTAACTGTTATTGATAACAGTTAAGGTGTTATCAATAAATCGTTATTGATAAATTTTGGTACAGAGATAGATGGGACCTTGAAGGACACAAGGTACTTTTGCTCTTGCTTTTCCTGCGGGATCGGGGCTTACGCGGGTGAAACCCGGGGCGCAGCTAGTAGAAAATCTATACTTATTATATTTATAATATACTTAAGTGACAGTCTGTTTCGATTTTTTACCTCATGTACTGGACTAATTTTGACGACTAGTATATAGATAAGACTTTGAAGACTTAGGACTTGGAGGTTATGGCTACTAAGTATCCATGTTTTAATTGTTAATAATTGAGTTTCTTTAGATATTACAATTGTCTTGCTTGCCACAGATTGATGGCTAATCTTTTTTTTTATTCATCTAAATCACAGGGATTCCATTGTATCCAAATAATAAAAGAATTTATTTATAAAATCAACAGAAAAGAACTAAATAATATTGAAATCAGTATTGAAAGTGTTGTATAGAATAGAAACAGATAGACGAAAATAGAGACATTTGAGCCTTTTAATTGATTATTTCAATAATATCTTTGTTTGCTTTCAGTCCGGTAGTACAGCGCTGATGTACGCCGCCGCCGCAGACTTCCCCTACACCTGCAATGAACTCCTCGTGCGCGGAGCTGACCTCACCCTTACCAATGATTATGACCAAGATGCTTATACATTGACTACTACTAACAATTGTAAACTCGGTAAGAACTATTCTAAGATCTCACCCACGTCTTTTTCTACAGAAAGGGTTGTTAAAAATCCCCACTGGATTGGGACTTCTGCAGGAAACAGCTAGTATTTAATAAACCTTTTTTTGTTTACAGCACAGACTGCAATAGAAAACTTCCTACTTGGCTGCCTCAACAAAATGTGAATAGATTATAAATCCGCTCATATTATGTTGCTTTGGACAACCGACAAGATTCATTTGCCTCACAGAGTTAAATGACAATACAGGGATTTAGTTCGTAATGTAAAAATCTATTTGATATATATTTTTAAGTTCACAAATTACAGACAATATCAAGACCAATATGATTTTTATTTATAAAAATAAGATTAGTAAATAAATAAGTCTTTAAGACGGTTCAGAAAATTGCATTATGATCATGAAATTAAAAAATAATTATTAAGGTTATTTGCACTCAGAGTTTATTTTTGAATTTATTCAAAATAACTGAAATCACCTGAAACTAATGTGCTCCCTAAATCCAAATAACCTTAAATATACCTAAGGAAATATTTCATTTTGTACAGTTATTTGATACTTATTTTCATAAAAATCAACCCTCCATAAACCTGTTAGATAACAATAACGATATAGGTAAGTATATAAAAATATATGAACTCTTCTTAAATGCTAAAGCACCATTCACCTGTAAATGACAACTAAAAACGCTGACATGCTAACCTGACTTATACCACAGTACATATAGAGAGCAGTATGGAGATTGCACATACACACTTGCAAACTAGTCGTGATGCGGCACTCAGTACTGACTTCTCCGCGAAACCTCCTTAGGGGTCTCGTCGATGCGCATGTTTGTGTGATTGAGCCGTTTCCGACCGTTTGTAGGTAATTTTTTTAAACTAACACGATTAGAACTTATTTTTACACATTTTACCGGGTCTTAATCGCGTGATTTTACCTTTTTAATCTTCCCTTACCTCGAGGTTTCGATCATGTTACAATGATCTCGGTCTCAAGGGGACATTTATAGGTGGTTTCCATACTGCCCCAGGCCCCAGCCGTTCTATGTACTGTGCTTATACACTGTATTATACGTGTCCTAGATCGAAAATGTAATACACAGAACTATCAATTATCAAAGGGATATATAAACAAAGAGCTGTCACTCATAAATGCATGACTTTACATTTTAGATCTAATATTTTGGCACAGGTTATAGTCCCAATACAATTTTCAATCCCATAAGACTAGTAGACTAGGTATCTATAGGTTGTTTTTACAGACTATCTATAGATGGTCTTTATATAGATAAATCTATCTAACATAACAAAATACAGTCTATTACCCTTCCAATTTATAACTTAGATTCAGTGAGCCAGTTGAATGTCTGTGGTTTCCTGTTAGACTGCGGGTCGATCATGATGTTAATAATGCTAGGTTTGTCTGTCACCGCTAGACTCTTCTGCAGAGCGGTTTTGATCTCGTCAACTGTACGGCAAAGATGTCCCGTTTCACCGAATAGTTCCATCATCTTTTCGTATCTTACTTCGCTACTGAGCGATGTCGGTGGAGTGCTGAAAAAGGAATAGTCGATAAAATTGTACTAACTAACTTACTTATTTTGAACGATAATAATAATAATAGATTCCAGATGAATGAGTTATGTAACGTTTCAGTCTGTCTACTTTAATACTTCATTTCACAATAAAATAAAAAAAACACATAGTTTATACAGCTGTTAACTGTACAATATGATTAGCGTCAAGATGGCGGGACCAGGGTTTTTGTTAAATATCTTTTAAACTAAAGAGGTAACAACTTTTTTACTGAGATACCAAATAGTACCAGTTTAGTACTAAATCTGACAATATAAAGTTTTAATATTGGAGAGTTGGTCCCGCCATCTTGACGCTAATATAATATGATCCATACTCAAGTTAAAAGACGATTGAAAGTCAGATATATTTACTGTAAAGTCGTATTGCCAATTGGACTGGACTACTTTTCGATAATTAAGGACAGCGGGTTGGAGCTTGTTCCAAAAAATTTCAGACTTCTTGCTTTTAGATAAGCGTGATGTCTTAGACTACCTTTAACCGTCAATCATTAATACACCACCCAGCTGACTAAGTCGAAGCGTCAAATGAACGCGCATAAAGGAAGATAGTGGTCAAATAATATAATAATAATATAATTTCATAATATCAACCAATTATAAAACAAATAAAAAAATACCATTGAGCAACATCCCCTCCAGATTGTATGTCATCGAACACATCCTTAGTGAAGCCGCTGTAGATTCCACTGTTGTTGACGATAACGATCACAACGGGCAGCTTGTAACGGAACATCGTTTCAATTTCCATGCCTGAAATACATTACAATATCTATTTAATACATTATTAATTCAAGATTCACCGGTGAAGCAGCTTTGACCAATTCACTAACAATCTGCACCGGCATTGCTGTTTTGCGATAACTGGTGATTACCACGTTACCTCAAAGCAGCTTAATAATATCACACACACACAAACAGATACATTAATTCCTCGAGAGTAACATGGGCTAATTTTTATCCCGATATTATCCCGATCAGAACATTTGCGGGTAAGCAAAAGCGCAGGTAATAAATGACAGTATACGAACCAGAGAATCCAAAGGCGGAGTCCCCTTCGACGCAAATGACCCGTTTTCCGGGCGCGTGGTCGCGGCACCACATCGCCGCCGCCACCGCGAACCCGGGGCCCACCTGGGGATGTCAATGTCATATAACCGTTGTAAACACACCAAATTCATTAAGATAAAAATTTGCCAAAAGTCAAAGTTCATTTTTTTTTATTTAATTGGATGTGTTGATCACTTAAAATACGTCGCATGTTCTTACAACTATGACTCTAGTGCCTAGTGTCCAAGACCCGACCTTGTCACAAAACGAAAAAACTCAAATTTTTGCGATTATAACCCTAAAGAACTAGTTTTTGATGTACCATCTCAAAGCATTAAAAATGTAGATTCCACAAAAGATTCAAATTTTCCACAATATAACACTAGAACTGTCTTTATAAATCCAATAGTTTTCGAGTTAATAATTTTTTTGAAAATTAATAATATTTTTGAACTCATTTTTTAATAGTATTTTAGACATCACTTGGACTGCTCCAGCGGCGGGCGGGATAAAGTTCGACATCGATTGTGACTTCAAGTCTCGCATAATTTCCAAATCACTTAGCAATTTGGGCTAAGTGGCGAGAGTTAACTGGTGTCATTTGTGACCCTAAAATGCCGGTTCAACTGACGGGACAGGTCTATAAAACCATCGTTAGAATTTTTGCATGGTAGTGAGGCGTGGCCAGTGCTCGAGCGACTAAGCAGGAACGGCATGTCACGGAAATGAAGACGGTGGATGTGTGCAGTGACGCGAAAAGACCGCGTCAAGAACTCCAGCATCAGGGGCAGCCTTCATGTCCGAGATATTGCAGATAAATTGCAAGAATGCCGTTTACGGTGTGGTGGTACGGTCACATTTTACGAAAACTGGCTAGTTACGTGGGGAAAAAATGTCTCGCTGTGGCGCCCCCACCCGGCCGCGGCAGATCGGGAAGACCCAAGAAATGCTGGATTGACGTCGTAAGCGCTGCTATGCGTGCTAATGGCCTCACTACGGGATGCCGAAGATTATGCAAAGTGGAGACGCAGAAAGTGTGAGACAGACTTACCCCCATGGTCCCGAAGGTGCCCGCGTCCAGCCGGTGCCGCGGCTTGTTGTTGAGCAGCATGCCGCGCCCGATGTCCATGGTGTTGGCTCCCTCGCTCACTATCACACTGTCCGCGGGGATGTTGTCCTGGACTGTCTTGAACACTGCGTAGTAGTTCAGCGGTACCGCTGTGTTGGATGCTTGCGCCTGAGGGATTCAATAATGGTATGTAATCAAATGTGGGCGACTTTGCATCGGAAAACCGGGGCCAAAGCTGTGTGGAAGCAGATTGAAGAGGCAACCCTGCAGTTGGTAAATTTATACATACCTACTGCTGAAAAAGAAGAAGAATCTAATTTTGTCTAAGGTTTTCGCGATTTTGCATAATAAAACACAATATTTTACTCGCGTTTTATTGTTTACTGTCATTATTTTTAAACGACTGATCTTTCGCCAATTTTATAGTTGACTTTTTCGAGGTTGACTCCGGTATATATTGTGTTTTAGAAGAATCCAAGGTAAGGTAATCTATCTAAGGTAATCATAGTTGCTGTCTCACCAGATACCTTAAGGTTAACTGGCGCTACCATACTTGGCACCGGGCTAGTGAACTAGCCCGGCACTCTTGTGATTGGTTGTGCTCTGACATTTGAGTCAGTTCTTTAAGACGTTCTTCAATCTTCCACCGATCTTCAATAGTCGTGTGGGTGTGGGGTAACCAACTCTTAAGCAAGCAGTTGGTTTTAGTTGTTATCTATGATAGCAGTCGTTATGTCAAGTTAGAGGCTTTGAGGCGACCTGACAACTCCTACACTAGGTGAGAAGATGGTATGAAAAACTTACAGCAACAAACTCGGAATTGGCCTTCTGCTTCTGTTTCAACGCGGTCCACCAGTTGTTGGTGGTCGGTTGTAGAGAGAACTTCTTAGCGCTCAGTCTCTTTGCTAGCTCCGCTGTGAACGGCTTGATGTCCGAATGTACCGCCACTTCGGACTTCACACTGGTGTGGAATTCCTCGGGAGATATATCTACCTGAAATTACAATATACGGATACCTAGTAATAATGATATACGGATAAGGATAACTAGTCTATACAGCGCCTTACACGGTAAGTGATTAACCGCTTAAGTGTGGAATTTTGCACAGTGGGAAGTAACGTGTTGGAAGAGAAACATGAAATTTGGAGAGTGTGTTCTTTGTGGTGTGTATTCAATGAGAAAGAGTTTTTCAAAATTTTCACACCGCGGAACGGTGCTATGGTTTGTGTTTTTTTATTTATTTCTTATCGGTTGTGAACCGATTATGGCCATTTGGAAAGTAGCCAGTGTCAAGTGTTAATATTTGCAAGTTATTTGCATAGAAATAGTCAAGTCGTCATAGTTAAAGTCAAGTCGAGGGAATTATTGTACAACGGCGGCCATTTACAATGATTGTTCATGGAGCTTTGGAGACAATGCTAAAGCCCATGTTATGCACTTTCATTACACTTGTACACTGTCACGAAACTAAATTGATTAATATGGCCTCGAAATTAAACAATTTTCTCTCATTTTCTCTGCAATACAAGCTTGTGCTTAGTGTAGAGCCGATTTCTAATGTAACTTGATAAATAAATAAATAAATCCTGTGACGAACACACAGCGCCATCTAGCCCCGTGGTAAGCTGCTAAGCTTGTGTTACGGTGACTAGACAACGGATATACTACTTATATTTATTTTTCTTTTGTAAATACATACATATTATACATAGAAATACGCCCAGACCAGATAGAAATATTTATATAAATGTTTGGTAAGATTCATATTAATAAATAAATTCAATTCAATTTGAACTAGGTATCACAAAAATTTAAATCTAGCAACACATGTCCTCGACGCGTTGCCGCCAAAACTCCCAGTTTGTACCTGTATGAACTTGACGTCGGGCGCGTACCGCGGCGGCTGCCCGAAGTGCAGCATCCAGTTGAGGCGCGCCCCCAGCAGCAGCACGACGTCCGCCTTCAGCAGCGCCTGCGTGCGCGCCGTCGACACGCAGTAGGCGGACTGGTCGGGGACCACGCCCTTACCTAAATATCACTATCTTTACTATCTTTCCCGTCTAAATGAGGCCTCTGGTGATCGGAGGGCTGGCGCCTTTTTCGCTCAGAGACTCAGAGAGAGTAGCCTTCTGGGCACGATGCCTCAGGGTGACGTCCTGAAGGGGGTTTTCGACTTGTGTGTTTAGTTTTTAATTTTAAGTTATTTTTGTGTGTTGGTTGTATTTTAATATCTTTATTTCATTCACAACACTCTTGAATATAATAACGTTACTTCCTTCTACGGTTTTCACGATTTTGCATAATAAAACATCTAACCTTGAAAAAGCCAACTGTAAAGTTGGCGAAAGCTCGGTCGGTTAATGTCATGAATATGAATAAAACGCGATTAAACCCGATAAATAAAGTGTCCTTAAATAACGTTAATTTTTATTTTTATAGTTTTTCCTACATTTGTATGACAAATTTTTGACGAAATTTTAAATGACGTTATTTAAATAAGGAATTTTACTAATTTTTCGGTTTGAAAAGATCGTGTTGCTTTTATTATTTTTAGTATTTTATCTTACGAGGAATAAATGGAATGGAGATCTAACTTCAGATGTTCCATACAGTATTACGTATGATCGACCTTGGATCGACCGATGGCTCACGATCTTTAGTGACAGACTGGCGGTCAAATCATCGTTCTAAGCCCCGCAACCACCGTTTCCGTGGAACATTTTTTCAAAGGATTGCCTTCTTCTATAATATATATTATAGAGTTCGTTGATTTTATCAATGCCCTACGTTTCCTGTAAGGACCTGTAAAGATTTCGAAAGGGCTTAGATAAAATGCTAAAATGATAAAAAAAAAACCGCGATAAAAAACGGGAAAATCAGTTTAATTTAAATCCAACATCGAGAAAACAGGAGAAAAGACGTCGGTCGTAACAAAACGCAGGCGAAGCTTCCCACCAAATGACCCCTTTTGGTCGCGTTTTACAAAGGGTAGGAAATACCGTAGCTGTATTTTATTAGACCCCATACTACTGGGTACATTTATATTAAAAAGATGCCTAGCTTTTATTCTTTTAGACCCCGAGTACATTTACATTAGGTCAGTGATAGAAGTCAGAACCTTAGAATTTTTTGGTCAGTCACTGACCCAATGTAAATCAGAGCTGCCCCCAGATCATTTATCCAGTGGATGTCTGACAACAGTGGAAATAACAGGCACTATGCAGTACATTGCTGCTTAGACGTAACGTGGTTATTACCGGTAATTACCTCAAAGCAGCAACGTACTGCATAGTGCTATCATTTTCCACGGTTGTCAGACGTCCACTAGATAGATAGTCTGGGGGCAGATTTGATTTACATAGGGTCAGTGACAGAAGTCAGTGCAATTCCGATGAAGTCAGTGACTGACCACGAACATGTTAAGGTAAATCAGCTTTCAGCTCTTAAGTTTGGTAGGTACGTAGTACTTACCTGCCTACTTTAGTTTGATTTATGTTGTAAGAACAGAATAAAACAGTACTAAATAAAACCAAAATGTTTTGATGACGTAAATGAGAAAGGAAAACTTTTTAGGTACAAAACTCGTATGACGTAAATTATTTATTGTTGTAGAAACAGAAAAATATCATAACAAAAACCAGTCGCATGAGAATAATTATTACCCAGCTATTGAATAGTTTTTACCCACGATGGGATGAAGCAGGTATAGGTATTAAGAGTGAGAATTTTAACGGATCATTTAATTCGTGTCGCCAAGCGGACTGTTCCGATACGTAGGCCGGTGCAGCCATTAACACAGACGAGTTGGTTCCTTAAATTTCTTATTTTTTAGGGTAAAAGTATAATTAGAACCCTCCCTTGTCCAGTTTTCTTAACGGGAGGCACGTCAAGCCTTGTTGTTATCTCTGATAGCAGTAGGTAGGTTAAGTTTTTTTGAGTTATTAAGTTTGAGAAGTTAATGTTCCCGCGGCGCTTCTATATTGTTTAAGTTACATTTGAATTAGAGTTATTAAATTCCTTTAGTGTGTTTACAACGTTAACTATTAAGTTGTTGAAGCTATTTGTTTGAGTTTATTTCTTGATGATGTCATTGAGATTGAATGGAATGTAGCTTCGTATGGGGGAGGTCTATGTGAGGCAGTGAACGGATACAGGCTGAGATGATGATGATGATGAATAAGAAAGAATAAAGGATGATTTATATTAGACCGACACGAGCACAAGCTTCGTTGTCCATTGCTCGACGAGTAGTCGATCGGTCTGTTGCAACCGAGTGGCGGCCGAGCAATGTAAAGCAACGAAACTCGGACCCGACCGGCGGTCGTGACGGTCCAAAGAACTTACCCATAGGAGTAGGCAAGAAAGGCAGTTTAGTGGCCTCAATCAAGCTGTTGATCTCAGCCTCTGCCCTCGCATGCGCGGCTCCCTTCCCCACCACGACGAGTGGCCGCTCAGCCTTGGCCAGGAGTTCAGCGGCTTGGTCTACCAGCGCGGGGTCAGGGTATGATGGTCGGAGGGGCTCGGCCGTGTAGAAGTCCAATGGGACTTTTGATTCTTCTACTTCAGACTGGAAGTATATGATAGAAATATTTTAAAGGAAAAATACATCCACAAAAACACATCGCATTGTCTAGGCTGAGCAGGATTCAACAACGCATCTCAACTCAATACTGAAGAAGCGAGTTGATAAATTAGTTAACCCGCGTCGATGACCCATACGTCGAATCCTGCTTCTGTATACTAAAGCAAGTTTTCTCATACTAGTAATTAATCACTGTGCCACTTGATGGTAAGTGTCGATTCACCGTGTGGCGCAGTGGGCAAGTGAGGGGCTCAGATGCGAATCCTGTCACTGAAGAAGGCGAAGAATTTGCTGATGCATTTCTCCCTGTACCTAACGCATTTAAAGCTTACCATAAGCAAAGTCCCCGGCATATCGAGGTAGGAGACCCCCGGCCGGCCGGTGGAGGCGAGTCGCACCGCCTTCTCCACGTGCAGCGGGATGAGTCGCGCGGACGGCGGCCGCGCTGTGTACTTGCAGTAGATGCGGCTCGAGTCTACCTATACAATGTTATATCCATAGGCTCTTTAGATATATATAGAAGGTTGGTATTAAATAGGTTATAGTTGTAGGTGAGGAAACCCACGGTTTAGTTAGCTCCAGACGTATTGACCAGTTTTTTTCCCCAGGCATGGCTGACTAGGCTTGCCTAGTCTACCTAACAATGTCCCGCATTGTAATGCGGGACATTGCATTGTAATCCTATGGCACTACAGTGCCATAGGATTAAAAGTTGCTTGCGCTGTATAAAAAATCTAAAAATAGATAAAAAGGCAAAATTGGTGGGCCCACCTACCTCGTGGGCCGATAATTCATAAGTCTCTTTTTTTCTAGAGTTAAAACCAAACTCTATTCGGTGCAAGTGGAGCCTGGCCTCGTAATCCGGAACATACGTCTATTACGGCTGTATTTAACAATTTAAAAAAAGATCATAAAGCCAGTTGCAGACTAAAATTAGCTTAGCTCGAATAGTTAACTGTCAAGTTTCCAAGGAATGAAAACTGTTGTAACTATATAATTTTAACAGCTGTATTCAGAAACGATCTGATGTTATACCGTTCCTGTCAACGCTAGAAATGTAGCTAAGGACAACTTCCATTTAGTATATGATTAATGGCAAACTTTTCTTCCGAGTACCTAATGTTCCTATAGTTGCGTCCCTTTCGGGAGCCCGGGGTAAGCTAAAACCCTAAATTATTAGTATACTACATGCGTATAATAACTGCTTGAACAATTCAATTAATCATGAGATGGGAATGGACGGATGATAAACATCCGTCCGTCATAGTATATCCGTTGTCTAGCCACCGTAACACAAGCTTAGCAGCTTACCACGGGGCTAGATGGCGCTGTGTGTTCGTCACAGGATTTATTTATTTTATTTATTTTATCATAAAAATATGAAAATAATTAAAAAAATACTGTAAATTATACTGAAAGAACTATTTATTATATGGCTGCTAACTTGGTACTGGCATAACAACGAATAGTCAACAAACAACTAAAAATTGCAGATGGAGTTTCACCTACAAGATTAGAATGGAATATAAAAATGTGTAAAGGTACGAAGGTCGAGTATGTGATGTGTGTGATATTGATAGGACGGCAATCACATTGCGGGCAAAGATTAATGAGTTACTATGCAAAATACTACCATTTCTAGTACCTATCTCGAGAAATTTTAATTAGATGACATTAGCAGGTAATTTTACCAGCTTGTCTATTACCCGTAGTACAAGCCTAGTGCTTAGTTTGGGGCTAGATAGCGCTGTGTGTAATGTCGTGCAATTAAGGTAGGCACAGGTACATATTTAAGTTCCTTTTTATCCTTTTTTTAATAATTAAAAGAAAATACCATATAACATAAATAATACTATACAAGATGTAACGGGCAAGTCCTTTTAATCCGAAAGGGGGTTGTTCTAGACGTCTAGGCGAACACCTTTTGTTCTACGACTTTTGAAAAATCGAACTTTTTTTTTGAAAATTTTGAGATTGTTTCACTGAAAAAACAGCTGTTTTTGAAAATAAAGGTAATTGAAGTTTTTATTGTAGAAGACCAAGATAAATGAAAGGACAACATAAGGTCAATGACCTCGAACTCTAAGAAACAGCTGATCTTCATGTAAACTTGACACTTAAAATTTTCGAAAAGTACTTCGAATTTCCAAAAGTAATAGAACAAAAGTGGTTCGCCTAGACGTCTAGAACAACCCCCTTTCGGCTTAAAAGGGCTTACCCGTTACATCTTGTATAGGTACATTTCTTAAAAAGTATGTGACTAATAATTGTGATTTGTTTATTATATTACTATCGATTTAGGCAGGTAGGAAGCAAGCGTAAAAATATAAAACTATAACCCAAAACATATATATCTAAATATTATCTTATCTATTATTCGTAACCTTGTATTTTCACGTATTAATACCCACGCCACGTTAGTATGTAAAATAACAATTAATTCCTTAGGTACGTACCTACTTGCACATAAATGTAATTAACAAGTATTTGGCTATTCACGCTGTAATATTACTTATATACTCATTTATATTACTGTCCATATTTTACACTGTTTAATTAAGTCCAGCCCTGTCGCACTTAGGCCAAATAGCGCATTATAAAGATGAATACTTATTTGAAAACCTAAGAAGTGTTGGCTTGACGACGTAGGGGCTGATATGCGTATGCAAATGTCTTTTCTACGCGGGATGCCGAAGATCGTGCATAGTGAGCGAGACAAAAGTAGGAAAGCGGACCCCGGACTGCCGAGATGGATGTAACCGGGAACATCATTCGAATGATGATGAATACTTACTTGTGGCCATTCCTGGAAGCCCCCAATGCCTTCATGATCCTCAGGGCAGGAGCCAGCAATCACGATAAGTGGCCAACAATTGACTTGTGCATTGGCCATACCTCCCATGCAATGCAACAGTCCTGGCCCAGATACAGCCAAACATACTCCAGGTTTACCTAGATAAAAAAAACAGAATAATTCGTGATCTAAGTAAGTATCCAGAGTGTCTACTCCGCACTGTTAAGAGGGGCTCCCGTGGCATCTTAATGCCTAACCCTTTGCCATACAGTAAGCTGAAGATTGCGGGATCGATGCCCGCCAGGGCATTGCTGAAATGTTTGTTTTTTGTTCTGCTTTATCCTACTAATATTATAAAGCTGAAAGTTTGTGAGGATGTGTGTATGTATGTACGTGTGTTTGTTACTCAATCACGCAAAAACTACTGAACCGATTGCGATGAAACTTGGAATATAGGTAGTTAGATACCAGGATAATCCCGAGGGAACGGGACTTACGCGGGTTAAATCGCGGGGCGGAGCTACATTGTATATATTTATAAAAATAAAGAAAGTATAACTATTTAAGTTACTAAACTAAAAGTAGGATCAATTTGTATATCCAGCGGCCTTACTCTCAGTTCTTGTTCAGTTGGTACCTCTTTTTTTCAATTAGGTACATATTTTATTTAAGTTATCTTTTTGTTTACTTATATATGACGATTTAAAACCCTTTAAAGCAGTTTTAAATTGATAAATAATCAGATTTTAGTTTGTAATTAAATTCTTTTCATAAAACCAATAAAAAAAATTAAGCAGTAAGTAAATAAAAAAATCACGCAATTTATTCTTATCATTTGAGATGCGATACTGTAAAGAATTATAGAAATAATCAGATAAATAGTTCAAGGTACGAAATGTATCACAATTATCTAAAAATGATATTGATATTACGGTGTAGTTACGAGTGTGTTTTTAAACTAGATAATAAAAAAATGCCTCCCATAATTTTAATAAATAAACATAACTTTAAAACTATTTAAAACCTCTGTAGGGGTTATTGCTGTTTTAGTTCCTACTCAAACAACTACTATATAGGTATCTGATAAACCATGATACATAATATTATAAGTCTCTATACTCTATTGTAGTTCAAATTAGGTGTAATTAATCATGTTCATCCATGATTCTTAAACATTAAATATATTTGATGGCCCCAGATGTATCAGATACCTTACTTTACAGAGGCCATTCTTTTAGCTCACTTATGTAGTTCTAGATGCTTAATTTTTTTTTTTAAATTATATAACAACTGAAACAATAAAATGAAGATATTTTTTGGTGTATCTTGAACAATTTTACCAAAACAAACAATTAAAATGCAGATCCTAATCAGCCTACATTAGTTATTTAGAGCTGGGAGTAAAGCCCCTGATCAAAGTCTCACTAAATATGGGAGGACAACATATTCTCATAATTTCAATGTTCCACTCATATTAGGAGTATCTTTATTTCAGTAAACATGTTGAAAAACCCTCTCTGCATAGTTCCTATTTATTATGATTTTCTCTTAGGGTCAGGCAAAACACTAGTGTAAACAGGGAGTAGCTAATATGTATAGTTGTAGTCCTTATTGTATGAAACATACCTGTGAGATAGCCAACAGCTTGAGCGGCATAGCATGCTGCCTGTTCATTGCGCATGCCCACATACTTTAATCCGGCAGATTGAAATGCTAATGCAGTCTCAATAACTGGTATGCCCACTATACCAAATACATATTCTACACCCTGTAAATTGTAAAGTTTAGTTAGAACTAGTAATATTATTTTGTTGAATTACTACAATTGTGTAATAAACAAGAACAAGCTTGTCTTATTTTTTAGTCAACCATAATATACCTTAGTATTTTAATTTTAAAAACTTAGAGAATACCAAAACTACATATAGTTAATGGAATCTCAGGGTAAGCAGTAAATTTGAATCAGCATCGCAAACATTATAGTATCGAGATAAGCAGAAGCCTATGTTTTAATCCAGATCTTCAACTGTCTGCGTAGCAAGTTTCATAGCAATCAGTTCAGTATTTTTTGCGTGATTGAAACACAAACAAACATCTAATCTTTTGCATTAATATTATTAGTAGGATAAATAAAGATTAAAACAATTAAATAAGTACAATACCTGGGGCTTGTTAACAAGTTAATTGAAGGCCATGGGCAAAATAGATAAATGATTAATACTATATTTGCACAACCAACCATTACAATCAGTATGTATCAAAAGTACGGCAAATACAAACAAAGCTAAAAAGTACCTAATGTAAAAAGAATTTGAGACTTTATCGCTAAAAGCAGTTAGGTTCAGTAAACCTTTGGATGGAAAAGGTCAAAAGTCATTAAAAGTGTTCTTAAAACAATTATTTTTGGTTTAGTAATGAATGTTAAATGCAGACATAGTTACAGAATGATCTACTTTTCAATGGAATATTAGTAAACAATAAGAAATAAATTAAAAAGGTATGATTCTAAGTACAAGAAGCAAATTAATAATAATTAGATTTTAGTACTCACCTGTTTTTTGAGGCTCTCAGCCAGGATCGAGTTTCCGTCGACCGTCATACCTTGGTTTAGTTTTTGCGAAACGTGAATTGATCTCCTAAATACAAGCTGACTTATTCGCCCTAACAACATTTTAAATAATGTAATAAAAATATTTATAAATTGTTATTTTATGAAGTTTTTATAATCAGGATGAGTTCGTGAATAAATACGGTGATGGAATGTTTTAAAAGCAAGCCCGCCAGAGGCAAAATTTAAGATAACTTACTGTGATAGCGCTGTTTTATCACAACAATAAATATAACAAAGTTAGTATACTTTATTGTACTGGATTTAACCACTAGAGATTCGTGTGCTTATCTGCAATCGATTTAGTGAATTGATGTAAATACGAGCTGGCTGTGGACTTTAGACTTTTGAATTAATTTAATCAAACCCCAAGTCAAAAAGTTTTTACATATCTCTGGTCAAAACGATGATTTTATCAAGTAAAAACTTTAGGCAAATGTGGATCTAATCATGATAACAGTATCAGTTTCTTTTTTTTAAATTCCATAATATCGGTTGTAAACCGATTATGGCCATTTGGAAACTCGCCAGCGTCAGGTATTATAAATATTTGCAAGTTTACAAGGGAACGCATTGAGGAGATGTGGTGCTAAATTTGTGAAACCTAGTTAACCACACAAATGCGTGCAAATTGTTTAATTTCGGGGGCATATTAATCTAATCAATTTAGTTTCGTGAAGGTGTTCAAGTGGAATGAAAGTGAAAATCAGTGCAAAACATGGACTTGGTGTTGTCTCCAAAGCTCCGTGAAAAATCTTTGTAAATAAATGGCCGCCGTGTTTACAAATGATTCCCTAGACTTGACTTTAACTATGACGACTTGACTGTTTCGATGCAAATAACTTGCATAATATATTAATAGTACTTGACTTTAACTATGACGAAGTGACTGTTTCGATGCAAATAACTTGCAATATATTATAATAATACTTGACACTGGCTAATTTCCTAATGACCATAATATAAATTATGGTCATATAAATTATAAAATAAAAAAATATTTTCCTACCTATACATGACCTATACTGAAATGGTACTATATTTATATAGAAGCTATTATTTATTTAATGTTAAGTGGCCAAAATAACGCAACATAACATAATAAAACTTTTTCGTGTTATTATATAAAGTAGCAATACTGAAGTTTCATGCAATACTGTGATTGAAATGCCAAATTGATACGCGGCAAATTTGAACTTAGTTTGTTTGGACTTGGTTTGGGCCTACATTTTCATGCTGTGTTTCGACTTATGTTTACAAAATGAATGAACTCAAAATAGGTAATTTTCAAGAATATTATATTTAATAAATGTAAACTTTTTACTTTTTGCTATAAGTACCTCCCGAGGTACTTATAGCAATAGGCGCCTTTGATGCGCGGCAATTTACCAATATCAGCGGCGCGAAGGGCATTTGTATTCACGAAGATGATTCGCGATAGGACGAATTCTTTTGCCAGCATTATAAAAGTTGACGAAAAAACTACGGTTTATGCTTAGCTTCGTCACAGCTTACCTTTATACGGCACCTACTTGAGGCTTCGTTTTTTAATGGGGACCTCTTATTAAGTGCGAAACGAAAAGAAGTCTAAATTTATTTCTAATAGATCTAATAGATTTCATAATATGTATAAGTAGGTTAATTATTACTGTACAATAATTTACCTTTATTTTTCGCGGACTTAGAGAATTACGTAGGTAATATGCTTAAGTCCCGATCTAGCGGAAATATTGGGATAAAAAGAACCTTGACCTGCCAAGTACGTACAATGTAGGTATAAGTCAAGACCGTAAATACCGACGAACGGGTTTTATTTCCTACTCAAGTCAATGTGCTCCTGAATACCAAAAACAACGTTCCCTGTGGCTTATAAGTTATCACTCCCGGACCTTATCACCTCTTTCAAGTATTTCATCAGCATCGGCACCTCGCACACAAGGCAGTCATAGTAGTTTACCTTAGTTGGTGAGCCTCGTGGCGCTTTTAGAGCAGTGGACGGCGAGCGATCTTTTCATTACGACAAAATATTATAGAACGATCGTACAGTGTACCTCGTCTTCGAACACTTGCTGTTGGCTATATAACTAGTCGGCTGTTCCAAAAACGCCACTTAGCCTATGAGCGGACGCTACTGCCGCATCAGATAGCAACGCAGGAGGTTGTGGGTTTGATTATCCACAACTATTTTAAAAATACGTTGTCTAGTCTCCATAACCACAGATCACGTACCTATCTTGTACCTTAGAATGACTAACGTTCCAAAGCATAAGCTTAGTTATATAAACACAATAGTACGTACGAGTAAATACCTAAGTGCATATGAAATAAAAGAATGTTATCGCCAACGCAAACGTTGACGGGATATTTAAGAAATATTTCCTGATAGTTGAAAAATAAAAAAGTGCGGACGTGATATGAACAAGTAACTCGCACACTTTCGCGTGAAACACGTACTGCCTGTGACACATTACAGTACCTACTCGTAGTTCGCAGACGGTAGGAAAGCCAAACAATCGTGTTATTGCAAATCACGTTCATTTGTCACGGGGGACAAATGTAGGTAGACTAATGTGATGGACATTCATAGTCGTAGAATACCGTATCTACTTGGAATTTAACTTATATCAACATCATATGCAGAGTATGTCAGCGCTGCGCCGGCGCAGAGGTGCGTGCGGTTTTTGTAGCCGTTGACATTCGATTGGTTTACATCGATCAAGCAGTGTGAACATAGCTTTGGTACAGTAAATCTTCTTCGAGCGAAACAGCAGTAAAAATAATTCATAATACGCTATGACTGCGATCGGTCGGACCCAACCGGTCTAAGTAATCTAAACACACCACACCACTGCTGGCTGCTGTTCAGTTCATTCGATCACGACACGAGTCCTTCCCAGTACCATGCGCCCGCGCCGGTTAATTCGTCAAAACACATAAAGTGGAAATAAAAAGCGGTGGAAATATAATATTATTGGACTTGTTATTATAATAAAAATAAATAAAATACAATGGCAGTGATTCCTTTAAAGATTGTTGGTGAGTATATTTTTAAAAACTTTTACCATAAGTTACAAATTATCTTGAGTTGAATGAAATTATTTCGGTAAGGAGGTAATTTTAGGAATGTTGGTAGTTCTTCATAACAAAAGTAGATTTATTAAAATATACTTTAGGTAGGTTTCCGTTAATCTAATAATTTCAGTACGTTTCCATGCGGGTAGAACAGAAAGGCAACGCAAAGCCTGACAATCACCAATAACATAGAAATAATGTTTTCATAATTGAATAATTTAAGTGTGATAAAAATGCAACTAAAAAGTAATAGCGTAGGTATAAACTAATAAACTTAATTCTCTTATCGAAACTTTGCGGGATTTGAACGATAATTCTTAGCTAATAATTCTGTATTAGCTACGGGCTCAGAATACAGAATTCTGAGGCTACGGGCTAGATAGGTAGGATCAATGTTGTGCGTGGAAAATAAACAATCAAGCTGTTTTTCTTCGATTTTAATCATGGTGCTTTTTAAGTAGGCATAGTATTTTATAAACGCCCGACGTTTCGAGGACTTTACAGTGCCTCTTGTTCACGAATAGACTGACTGGATTCACGGACATGAAAATGGTAAATTAAATAAAAGCAACGTGATTAAAACCTAATTAGAAATTGGTTAAATTTCTTATCAGCATTGCGAAAACCGAAGAAAAATATTTTTTTTTATATTATAAAACGATCATGTCAATTAATAAACGTGGAGTAAGTTCAGAGTAATTTTACCACATTTTGTTTCTGTTCTTTTAACCTTAAAAGTTTTTGTCACGGAAAAAGACAAATCATGTTTTCATTACTCCGACATTATACTCCATGTTTATTAATAAGGCTATATCAGACTGTGACCGCGAAAAATCGACTACATTCTGTAGTCAAAATAAACATTTGACTTTGACCAAACTGCTTTTTTTTAAACTTAAATTATTTTGTACAATGCCCCAGATAATCGTATCGGCTACGGTTGTTAGTTCAACAACAAAATTTACAGGTAATATTTTCTGAAAACTACGCAGAGTTTACAGCCAAAAGAAATATTTTTTCCATGCACTGTAAATTCTGCGTAGTTTCTTTTTCGAAACGTTGAAATATTGCAACAGATTTAAATAAACTTTTTAAAATAACACGATATTTACACATTTTCCCGGGTCTGAATCGCGTGAAACTTCAACTTTTTAAATTTTCCTTACCTCGACGATTCGATCATGTTACAATGATCTTGGTCTCGAGGGGACTGGGAATTCAACAGATTTAATGTTTCGATTTGTTTTTAATACAACAAAGTTAAGTTGTAACAGTAGTAGATACGTAGGTACCTTCCTACTCATTCTGGGAATCAACTAATGCTTAGAATACTTAAAAGCCACAAAAATACAATTAGGGACATATTTTAACTATTACGGAAGTCCCTAGTAACTCCATCAGAAACGTGTGCCGATACCTGCAAGTTAAGTGGAGTTAAGCATAGTTAGGTATTGCTTACTACGACTACATCATTTGTTTTAATAATTTATTTTAAATTGATTCTCGTTACATGTATTTTTACTTCAAATTTACTTAAAATTGTCGACTAATATGCCATTGTCACGAGATCCATTATGTAGCAAATATATTATAGATACATATTATAACTACATAATCTATACCTAGCATATAAGTATAGACAAATGATTTGTTTCTAAATATTATATAATACCAACGTATATTATATCAACCCATATCACACAGGCATCTTATTTGCAACAAAAAATAAAGTGTTTTTTAACCGACTTCCCCCAAACGGAGGATTACAGAACATTATATAAGTCGGTGCATGGGACTGTATACTATACAACCGACCTCTGCGACGACCTGTACCTACCTATGAGAGGTGTAGTAGGTACAGGTCGTCGCAGAAGTCGGTTTTGAAATTATTTTTATGTTTATTAAAAACCGCGGTAGCGTAGAAAGCAGCACCCAGCGGGAGTATCGGGATCAAAAGTAGCCTATTATAATAGCATTCTCCAAGCTCCCATCTATCTCTAAAAAATGATCAAAATCGGTTCAGCGGTCTATGCGTGAAACCGTCAGACAACAAGGATAGATTTAGATTTGTAAGATGTTATTTGTGAAGTGCACAGTTTGATCTTTCTTAAAAAAAAGTTAGATTTTTTTAAAATTCGTAGATCGAATGTTGATCGACTAGACGTCTAGCACAAACCCCGTTCGGCTTTAAATGGATCATTAAGCACGTATCATGTTGGAGTCCTTAAAATGAGTGCTGAGTGCATGTTGTTAAATACTGTCCTCATTAGGTCGCTGTTTATTTTTGCACAATCTTACATGATCGAAATGGTCCTAAAGTAACAGTATAACCGGTGTATTCTGTTACTTTTTATTTTAAAGAGGAGGATAACCCCGGCTTGTATGTTTACGGTTACATGAATATAGCCATATAAGTATTACAGGTGGTACCTTTAGGCAGTTTCTGTCTATAAATCATTGTGTGGAAGAAGTTTTGTTTGCGTTTCATCCCTTTATAAAGTTCAATTTACCTTATAAAATTTGGAGTTATTTGGACAATTTTAAACAGGGTTTGGACGAATTTAATTGTTCTGTAATTGGTACGCATTTGTGAAAGTCTTTGATGTGGGTTTTATTTAGATGTTATTAGCCTCTTCACTATTATTGACCTAGGTCTCCATACTTTACTTATTATATTCTGCTGTGAAAATAGATAAAAAGCTTAAATCCGTAGTAATTTCATACGTTGCGTTTGCGTTTCATCCCTTTATAAAGTTCAATTTACCTTATAAAATTTAGAGTTATTTGGACAATTTCAAACAGGATTTGGACGAATTTAATCGTTCTCTAATTGGTATGCATTTGTGAAAGTCTTTGATGTGGGTTTTATTTCAATGTTATTAGCCTCTTCACTATTATTGACCTAGGTCTCCATAATTTACTTATAATATTCTGCTGTGAAAATAGATAAAAAGCTTAAATCCGTAGTAATTTCATACGTTGCGTTTGCGTTTCATCCCTTTATAAAGTTCAATTTACCTTCTAAAATTTGGAGTTATTTGGACAATTTTAAACAGGATTTGGACGAATTTAATCGTTCTCTAATTGGTATGCATTTGTGAAAGTCTTTGATGTGGGTTTTATTTAAATGTTATTAGCCTCTTCACTATTATTGACCTAGGTCTCCATACTTTACTTATTATATTCTGCTGTGAAAATAGTTAAAAAGCTTAAATCCTTAGTAATTCCATACTTACTAGATTTTTTATTTAGACACTATAGCGCCAAAAATAGCAAGATAGGGACGAGTGGACACAGGGTGCAAATAGATTAGATGAAAAGTAGGTAACTTACATCTACCGAAAATCTTAATTCTTATTACCACCAGGTACCTAGGTAGGTTTATTAAATGAAGAAGTCACAGAGCATGAGAGCACCAACTGTGGCTTCGCCGGCTCCCACCCGGGAAATAATGCCGGTCCGATTCTACGTGATACTACCGTTCCACATTAAAATATTCTAGAAGCCACTTGCAATGTCATTGACGCCTTTCTTGCTTTCACTTCAAGCAGAATTTTCCAGAACCGTCTTGAGGTTTGGATTAGAGGTTTGGAAAAGGCACTTAATTGCGGTTTTTATTAAGGTAGGTACGGATTACGAAACCAGTAAAACGAGCCAGGTACTTACTTGCACGATTATGCGCAAAATCTTAGATTTTCTTCCTTTAACCTTGAGATTCCGACCGGCTATAAAACTTTTTGAGTAATTTGAAACATTAATCAAATTGTAGTATGTAACTAGTTACGTACTTAAACAGTTTATGTGTTTTACTGGTTGGTGTTACGCGATGTGTTCTGTACTCTAAACTCACTTACTTATTATAAAATGATTATTTTTACACATGACTAGGTTATGTGACGTTTGTCTCTGTCTGTCAACTTTGAAACTTCATGTAACAGTAAAAGACAAACGATGCATAGTTATGCAGCGCATTAATTAGCGTTTATAAGTAAGGGGGTTAATGGCTCTATTTCATTGGTCGTTATATTTCTGCTACAGCATGATATAGGTTTTCATGTCGTTGGAGCCCGAATGCGGGTTACGGGATATGTCTCTTTTTTCATGATATATGGCTTCCCACAACATATTCGCTTGCGTTAAATCAAATCAAAATAGTTTATTTCCTTTAGATTCTTGTAAAACATTAAATGCACATGATCATTTGGCTACGTCTTAGGTGTATTTATTTTAGTGTGGCTTCGGACTGCGACATACTGATTTGGTAGATATACCCCGCATGCTGATCGGATCGGATATCGATAGCGCACTTTAGTTAAATTTGTTAACCCTTGACTGAGATTCTAAGAAAACGAGCTATGGTAAAAAAAATATTTTTTAATTCTAGATGAGCGTAATCTAGATGATTTATACAGCGCAAATAACTTTATTTTATGGTATTTATTTTGCCCTAACCTTCATTAGGTGGGGATGGCTTGTCCAACATCTATGAACTATGGACAAGCCTTGTTGACGCTTAGTCAGCCATGTCGAGTATAAAGATATCGCTTCTTTTGGTAGTCAAGTCGATATTCCCTAAAATATACGTAGACGTGTCTTTATTTGGATTTAGAATTAAGTAGACATTAAGTAGATAACATCTTCAATTAGATGGATTTTACTAAGGTTAATGTTTAGGTTTCGTTAGACTCCCATTTTTTTTAAAAATCCACTGTATGTACGTAACATTTACAAAAGCAGGTTACACACCAATAGATTTAACTGTGCTGTTTAACTGGACAGTTTTATCTTGTGATATTTCGAATAGAGTTCATAGTTTTGCCTACACACGTACTACTTAACTGGACAGTTGACTGCGCAGTTAAATTTAATGGTCTGTAGGCTGCCTTAGGTATTCCCTACGGTTAAATTTAATCATAGAGTTTACGTTTTCCCCGTTACTTTCTTGCAAATATTTCTTCCAAAGCTAAAGTATAGTAAGCAACTTATAATTAACTAGGTTACCTACCAATGTTGTAATAAGTTCGTAACCCATTATATAAATTGTATACTTGACATAAGTTGTTTGTTTCTATAAATCAGACTAATTTAAAAAAAAATAGTTTTATTTTTTCACAATAAACAAATACTTACATTATACATCAAAAGTAGGATAAATACACAGAAAGCTTAAAAGTAAAACGTTGTATAAATGGGCGACCTTATGGCTAAAAGCGCTTTCCTCCATGCAACCTTTGGATGGAGAAGCCGGGGAGATACTTAATATTAAAATAACTATACGGAATACACGAACGTTTATGATAACTACGTGATATATAAATTAAAATGCAGTAGGTTAAGTAGTGAAATCAGTGTCGGTTTCGGAGTTCGGTATTTCCCTCAAATGTTATTCGAAAATTTTCCTTATTAAATGGTTGGGTTAAAACTCAGGTTGACCCGTGCAAAAAGGTTCAACGTTCTACTTTCAAACTCATAATTACCATGCCATATTTTATATTCCCTTTGCACGAGAAAGGTACCACCTTACAAATACTTATATTGAATCTGAATCAGTTTTAAGGTAGGTAAGGTATAGGTACTATTCTTTTGACATTCATTAATTTTGTTGACTTTTGACTTGACTATCGATTGTGATTTTTGACAAAATCAATATTACAAATTAGTAATTTGAATAAATTTTATAAGTAATATGTTTTATTTACGTAGCGTCAATCTTAGTTTAGTGCTTAACTAAATGCTTATTTTTGTAGTTAATATTAATCAATAAACAGTTAGGTACTTATTCAATATTTTTCTTGATTCTTGAATAAAATCTGTGATGATTTTATGTGATACTTTCCGGTATCAGAATGTATCTAACACATCCGGTTTGGTTTTTTATTGTTTTGTTAACATTCAAGGATATAATTTTGTATTAAGATCAATTCGAATTTATAATAGACTAGCTTTTGCCCGCGGCTTCGCTCGCGTTAGGAAGTATTTTCTTTCATCCCCTATTTTATCTCCTTGGCGGTAGAATTTATCAAAATCCTTTATTAGCGGATGCCTGCGTCTGCGTATAACATCTACCTGCATGCCAAATTTCAGCCCGATCCGTTCAGTGGTTTGGGCTGTGCGTTGATAGATCACTATGTCAGTTAGTCAGTTTTGAGTTTAGCTTCTGCCCGCGGCTTCGCCCGCATTTAGGAAATAGAACTGTTTGTATATCAATAATGATGTCTATCGATTAAGTTAATAAAAAGGTTAAAAATTAGATGCAAAATCAGCATAGGATCAGAATATGATCGGCATAGGATCAGCAAAAGTTCATCATAGGATCAGCCTAGGTTCAACATAGGATCGGCATAGGATTAGCATAAGATCAGCCTAGGTTCAACATAGGATCGGCATAGGATCAGCATGGGTTCAGTATAGGTTCGGCATAGGATCAGCATATGATCGGCATAGGATCAGCAACACATGCTGATCGTATGCAGATCCTATGATCAGCATAGGTTCAAAATAGGATCGGCATAGGTTCAGCATAGGTTCAACATAGGTTCAGCATAGGTTCAACATAGGATTGGCATAGGATCAGCCAGAATAGGCTCAGCATAGAATCGGTATAGGTTCAGGATAGGTTAAGCATAGGATCAGCATAGGATCAGCATATGATTAGCCTAGGTTTGGCACAGGATCAGCTTAGGTTCAGCCTAGGTTCAACATTGGATCGGCATAGGATCAGCATCGGTTCAGCATAGGATCAGTCTAGGATCGGGGTAGGTTCAGCATAGGATCAGGACAGGTTCAGCATAGGATCAGCATATGATTGGCATATAATCAGCATAGGATCGGCATATGATCGGCATAGGATCAGCATAGGTTCAAAAAAAATATAAAAAGTTTAAACCAAAATTTGTTCCCTGAATTTGTGTTTGATTGATTAAGTCCCCCTTTCGGGGGGCGGTTAGATTCCCCTGAACCGGAAACTGAGAGCCGGAACCGCAATCGGAACCCTTAGGGGATGACTTTAAAAAAAAAACTTTTAAGTGCTTCACCTACGACTACATAGCAATCTCTGTGTTAAATTTCAAGTTTGTAGGTCAAGCGGTGAGCCAATTTTCATAGAGATTTTCTTTCCCAATTTAACACCCTTAGGGGATGAATTTCTAAAAAAACTTTTTAGTGCTTTACCTACGTCCCTACAGCAATATCCGTATTAAATTTTAAGATTGTAGGTGAAGCGGTAAACCAATTCCCATACCAACTTTCATCCCCAATTTAACACTTTTAGGGACTGAATTTCTAAAAAATCTTTTTTAGTGCTTCATCAACGACTCCACAGTAATCTATGTGTTAAATTTCAAGTTTGTAGGTAAAGCGGCTTGGAAGTTGCATACAAACGTTTTCCCCCCCTTTCCCCCCTTAGGGGTGGAATTTCGGAAAATCCTGTCTTATCTGACGCCTTCATCACATAACGGACACACCCTCCAAATTTCAGCTCTCTACTACCAGCGGTTTAGGCTGTGCGTTGATCCCTCAGTCACTCAGGACAAAGAGTTTTATATATATAGAATAGATAGATTTACTTTGGTGCGGGCTTTATATTTTTACAATAGGTGAGCCACACCACTAAACCAAAACGTAACGTGGTTGTTTGTTACCGGTGATTACTTCAAAGCAGCAATGTAGAATACGTTTTTTGACAGTAAATAGCAATAGCGGTGGATGCTAATTCGATGATACCACAGGAGGACAGATTTACGGAGGGTTTAGTAATTATTGTGACGTGTCAAAAAGCAGAATTACTTACAGAATCTGCTAAACTATCTTAATAATCCCCCGCAATGATAAATTTACATACGGTTTTTTAATTCTAGACTATCTTCCATATGTTTTTTTTGCATTTGACATGTTTTTTTCAAGAAGTTATGTCAAATTGCATTCGTAAGTTTGTTACTCTTTCACGCAAAAACTACTGAACCGATTGCGATCAAACTTGGAATATAAGTAGCTGGAGACCCAATATCCCTGCGGGAACGGGACTTAGGCGGATGAAACCGCGGGGTACAGCTAGTAGTCTATCCAGGCCATAATGATGTTTGTGTAACAAGATCGATTCATTCGTACCAAACGTTTGAATTGTAAGTTATATCAACATTGGGTTTATTAGGAAGCGAGCTGTAAGGCAGTATTATCAAATATACGCATTTGTTGATACATACCAAGAAAAAATGTCGACGATAAAGATCTCGGGGGAAATATTGTCCAAAGAACAATATCGATGCATGTAAGTACTTTGCCGTGTTTTCAATAGGGAACTAGTGTCGCGAAAGTAACAGTCATTTGCAAAAAAAATGCGTAGCACCTGCGATTTTTTGATAACATAAAACTAGTGTCGAGCAACATTTTTGTGAAGTTTACTATAATTTTCGCGACACTACTTTCGTAGTGAAAACCCAGCTTTAATTAGGTATACATACAGTTCAATGAATCCAAGAGATATTCCCGGTTGCTTTCCTCTCGGGAGGCCAGGGTTCGCTAGGTTAAATAAACCTTTAAGTACTAGCTGCGCCTCGAGGTTCCACCTGCGAAAATCCCGATCCCGCGGGAATATCGGGATGAAAAGTAGTCTGTGTTATTCCAGATTTCCAGCTACCCATGCATATTCCAAGTTTCATCGCAATCGGTTCACTAGTTTTGGCGTTAAAGAGTAACAAAGTCACAAACATACATGCAGACATGCAAACTGTCGCGTTTATAATATTAGTAGGATTATTGCCGACTAAAATAGATTTAGATGTTTTTACAACCGGCCGTCTGACCGACACCAACTTCCCTTGGTACCTACCAAGCAGTTTACCCGCGCGAAGAGGACCTCTCCAGGTTTCTAGTCCCCTACAAGAATATAGTGTTGTCCACAGCAGATGTTGTATTGCGCCAGTGCTCTTGCGTTTCAGGCATGCATGGTAGAAAAAAGAGTTTTGATAGTCTCTCTCTCTCTCTCTCTCTCTTTGTCTTTTACGGCACCCACTGAAAGAGATAGCTCTATTATATGCAAGAGGGCACGCAACGGACCTTCGAGAAATATGGGATGGCAAAAGGCGTACCTACAACTTTGGTAGTTGATACTTTTCAATTAAGCACCTTTACGTGCTATGCTAAGCATATTTACGTTATATGTAAAGCCATAATATATTATATGTATGCCTTAGTAGAATATTCGTAATAATTTGCATAGTATATTTATTGTAGCACACATACTACACCCTCGACAGAACTTTAGATAAATCGAAAATAGAGAAACAAAGCGGCTTATATTCCGGTTGTGTACTGTTTTTGCCTCGTGAGGTGCTTTTAGTAATTAAACCCATCAGTGGCCTCAATCGACATTAAAAAAAGGCTTTGAAATATTGAATGAGCAGATAGTCCTTATGATCGACTACGGTATCTACTTAGGTAAGCGCCCCGTATTTTCACCTGCATAGATCCCGTTCCCGTGGGAATTAATCCGTATTGTGTTAATCCAGGTAAAAAAAAAACAAATTTAAGCTGAATTTGATCATCTGTTTTTACACGACTGCCAAAGGTAGTGTTATGTTTTTGCATGATTGACAGTCAAACATATAAGCTTTCACATTATTCATGGGATTTACAAGTCTCTAAATGTCATATCTGAGCCACCTAAATGACAAACTTAAAACTACAGCCACTGTAACAAACGTTAAACGGAACTGTAAACTCAACCGAGTTCCAATACGTACTCGTAGGCTGGTGTAGCCTTAGCCAGCCGATTTGGGTGAAGTTCGACGTGGACATCATCGCCTGATGCTGCCACTGAGGAAGAAAGTCGGAACTTGTTCCCTTGCCCTTTATATCGTTTTCATCGATAGAGGGAATTCGTTGTTAAATAAAGAAAATATTATGTGTCCATATAAATAAGTTTGTTTTTACAATTTGGTGATATTGTGGCCATAAATCTATCAGTTATTAATTATTAAAAATCAACTTGCTAAGTCCTCCCGTTCATGAGAATAAAACAAACAGACAGACGGACAAGCTATCTAATGTCGATCTCGAAAGGGTTTCTTCTCTTTTACTTTTTGGGGTACAGAACCCTAAAATATTTTGAAGTGATCAGTTGTAAATAAATGAATTTGACCAATAATGACAAAAAAACAACACTGGTCTGACTAGTTGAAGACACCCATTGCTAGTTAGTTTCCACTTTTTTACTTGAATGACCTTTTTAAGTAAAATATTGATATAACATATAATTATTAAACCTTAAAGCTAAATTTGTTAGCAAGCGCGATTTTGTTGGATTCTTATCACAAAATTGTAGAGAAATTTCAATGATACCTATTAATCATCCATTTTTAAAGTTAATGTTGGGAATTTAATACTACGGTTGCAATTAGATAGGTAGCATAAGTAAGTAGTATAGTAGGTTTTTTGATTGATTATCTTAAACGTTGATGAGCATTGGCCCGCTTGCACCTCCACCACCTCACGTGGGAATTTCCAAAACTCTCCTCAAATAAACCTTCATACATTCAAAGCCGTTTCTTCCTAAAAGTGCCATAGCCATTGTTCTAAGAGCGTCGGGAGCACAATTAGCAGACTGGTTTTCGGTTTTGCTGTTTGTTGCAATAAAACAATTACTTATTATACTTTTATTGCTAGAAGCAAAAAGTTTTATTCCAACATTTACTAGGTACCTATGCAATTTAGGTAAGAACGATGTTGGTCTAGTGGTGGAAATCCCGACTTTGATGAAAGTTGTGGTTTCAAATCAAAGCTGACCGCGCACCATGTCTTTTTTCTTGCGAAAAAGTTAAAATAGCTTAGTTAGTTAGGCTTAGTTAGCTCCAGAAGTATTGACCCGTTTTTTCCTCTGGACATGGCTGAATTGGCTGGAAGGGTGGTATATATATTTGCCATGGGCAAACTACCTACGAGTATACTAATAATGTCCCCGGCCTTACAACATAGCATGGATTAAAAGTGACTTACCCTATATTCATATATATGGTATATACATCCTACTTCCTATCCTACTAATATTATAAATCCGAAAATCTGTTTGTTTGTTTGTTTGTTTGTTCCCTCTTCACGGTCAAACGGCTCGACCGATTTGGATGAAAATTTGCATAGGGATAGTTTAAATGATGGAGAGTAACATAGGATACTTTTGATCCCTAAAATCCCGCGGGATCGGGACTTACGCGGGTGATAATATTTATTAGATGAAAATTTGCATAGGGATAGTTTAAATGATGGAGAGTAACATAGGATACTTTTGATCCCGAAAATACCGCGGGATCGGGACTTACGCAGTTGATAACTATTTCTTAGATGAAAATTTGCATAGGGATAGTTTAAGTGATAGAGAGTAACATAGGATACTTTTGATCCCGAAAATCCCGCGGGATCGGGACTTACGCGGGTGATAATATTAATGGATGAAAATTTGCATAGGGATAGTTTAAATGATGGAGAGTATCATAGGATACTTTTGATCCCGAAAATCCCGCGGGATCGGGACTTACGCAGGTGATAACTATTTATTAGATGAAAATTTGCATAGTGATAGTTTAAGTGATAGAGAGTAACATAGGATACTTTTGATCCCGAAAATCCCGCGGGATCGGGACTTACGCGGGTGATAATATTTATTGGATGAAAATTTGCATAGGGATAGTTTAAATGATGGAGAGTAACATAGGATACTTTTGATCCCGAAAATCCCGCAGGATCGGGACTTACGCGGGTGATAACCATTCAATGAATGAAAATCGACACAGGGGTAGGATAAGTGATGTAGAGTGGCATCATCATCATCGTCATCCATCGTCATCGTTATCCTTCGTCATCGTCATCGTCACTTACTGACGAAATACAAACTTTAACTTACTTCACCTACCTACCGCAGTGCAAAAATCCATACTTAAACGGACGACCAGGGAAGTACTGATGATGCCAGGCGCGGTAGCGCCTGGCTTCAACAGTACTTCAATGGGCGACCGTTTAAGTGTGGATTATTGCATTGCGGTAGGTAGGTGTTCGAACAACGCGGGATCGCGACTTGCGCGGGTGAAACCGCGGGGCGCAGCTAGTAGGTATATAAATACTAGTAGGTACTTTAGATAGTTCCGCGAAAAGTAGATATCGCAAGCGAAGACTGTATTGCTACAACTAGAATCGAGATCGTTTAAAAAAACGACCATTAGAAGAGAACCAATTAATAACATAAAAACATATTGACAGACAAAAGCAAATTTCGCCAGACTTGAAGCAGAGACGTTTTGCATGTAAAACGTAGTGATTATATATTATATCTTTGTTTGCATGTTCGGTACACTAAATTTCGTGATAATGTCTTGTAATTAAATGACTTACCTATTAGAAAATTGTCAAGAATTTCATTCCAATGCATAGTTAGTAAAACAAAAGTTTGAAATAATTACTTACCTGTTAGATATTATTCTTACAAAATAATATAGTTAATGTACCTATAATTACTCTTTGGTTCATAATATTAATACCGTCCGAGAATTTCATGCATGTTCATTTCTCATTGTTTATTTAGTTGTTTGTGGTAGCTGTAAACATGTTGAAAAACAATGGAATCGTACCTAAATAAAAGAGTACAGATGACAACTAAGTATATTATGGTCACTAAATATTAGGCAACTATTCAGCGTTTTGGTTACAACAGTTAATACTATCGGAAGAAAGTCTAGAAACGAAACGATACCTCTGCCACAGTGCAGTGGTCTGTGGACGGGTTGGGGGACTGTAGTCGGGCATAGTGCTAGCGGAGCGGGCAGAGGGGTATGGTGCAGGGGAAAACTTCAATAACTTTCTTCACACTCACCTGCTTGACGGATTCCACTGCCTTTCCGCTCACGCTGTGTCCTAGCCCTATGTCGTATGCGTATCGCACCTATATAGCAAAGCACTCTTCCGTGTTTCGGTACACTGGCTGGTAGGAAAATGGTTCGGATGGAATCATTTGACAATAGCAGTCCACCGTTACGACAACGATAACATTCACATACAATGCAATGGCTGTACCTATAGTAGCTACGTTTATGAAACCGAATGTGTACGCAGGTAATCGAGGCCGTTCTGAAATACACACCATGACATTGAACTGTCCGTGACTTTGGTTTTGGTAAAATAAAGCTAACAATTTCCTGAAAAACAATCAATTGGATACCTGACTAAAGCAAATTGTTTGGTATGGTTGGTTACCTAGACTAGGTAGGTTCATTATATGAACAGCAAATAAAAGTTATTGCTGGATTTGACTTGGCTAAACTTAGGAATCCAAATAAAGTACTTACCCAAAAGAACAAGTTGTCGTTGAAGTTACAGTTATCGTCAATTATCTACCTATACTTCTATACAAATATTATAAAGAGGAAAGATTTATTTATCTGTTCATTAGTTTATTTGTAATGTAAAGGCTTCGAAACCACTGGACCGATTTCAAAAATTCTTTCACGAATAGAAAGCTACATTAAGGCTACTTTTTATCCCTACATTCCTACGAGACTGGGACTTATGCGGGTGAATCTGTAGGATGGGAGGGAAAACAAAAAGTCGGCCTTTACTTGGGGAAATCCGTTTATTTACACGATTTGCCACTATTACTTATCTTTCAGAATAATAAACCTATATTTCTAAGTTTGTAATAAATAGTCGCTACTTACGTATCGTATCGTACATGATAATCAAAGACAACTTGGGACCCAGCTTCTGTATTTACAGATCGAGTTCTCAGGGCATTCACTGGGACGACACGGTTATTAGCCCTTCAATGTGCTTATTACCTACAATGTTGTTTTTTCTGGTTTGAGATAGTTTTTAGTGTAACGTATGTAAAATAAAATTGTTCTTCTATTTTTCGTGTAGTTGAGTGGCTCACCTAGTGTCAGACTTTTGGTCACAGGTCGTCCTGTGGCATCTAACTCGGCCTAACGACAGCTATCAGAGCTAACTACCGGGACCAACTGCTTAACGTGCCTTACCTAATTGTTGATAACAGACATAAAATATGCAAAACAATAGTAAAAGTACGCCTATAAAATCTAAAATGGTTCTAGGGCTGCCTTTTCTCCAGGTTTTTATAGAACTTATGGTATCACTGACCTGCTTACACATTCATACAATGGCATTCCTTGATGCTCCTGACACACTCCTTGGCCTGTCTCTGTCAAATTGATGCCATCCTAAGATAAAATTATGGAGAGAAATCGGGGATTCATTATTATGATTTATGATATTATTTTAATTTAACAATTCATTTACGTACATAAAAATAACATGTGATAATGGAGGCGAAAGAAAATATTGAAGAATTCAATCAAAAAAGTTGGTGGCATTACTGTGGCATTAGGCATTTATCAACAGTTTATAGTTGATACCAAATTCATACACATTATGCAATTTACTTGAAAGAAAACACCTAAAATGTTGATTAAAATACAAAGTGTACAAACGTGTTCCACATAAATTAGAAGGTTTTAAAGTTTCGAACAATGAATAGAAATGAAAACTGTTCTTTTCATCGACTAAAACAGAAATGATTGACCAAAATTGCGGAACAGAATTTCCCGTTTTACTTTACCTTAAAAAAAACATGAAAACGAAATGAATTTTTCTTTGTTATTTCAGAGGCAGTTCCAGCAAGGTTCAACCTATGGATTATGCTGTTCACAAGCTGTTGGGCAATATACATGCTGAGGGTGAACATGAGTCTCAACTTGATTGCTATGGTGCCGCAGCCGCAGAGAAATGACACGTAGGTTGTCCTTGTCTATAGAGTCTACTTTTATGCAGCCTTATAATTTACTAGCTGCGGTCGGCGGTTTCAACCGTGTAAGTCCCGTTCCCGAGAATTATCAGGATAAAAAGTAGCCTTATGTTATATAGAATTATTCCAGGTCTCCAGCTACTTATTATTCCATTTATCGCAATCGGTTCACTAGTTTTTGCGTGAAAGAGTAACAAAGTCACAAACATTATACATACCTACAAACTTTCGCGTTTATAAAATTAGTAAGATTACATAAATGTGTGACTGGGTAATTTGATTTTGTCTGTAAATGTTTAACTGAGGTAAATAGTGTATCTAAAGAGTAGTAGTAAAGAGAGCACTCATAAAATTTTATCAGTTCTCTTAATAAAGTACGATGGTGTGCCTGCTAACAAAATGACCATTCAAATCTTTTGCATAAAAACAAAGCTAATGTGCAATATGCGTAGGAAAAATCAAATGATATTTCGCTTTTCATTTCAATCACTTATTGTTAAAATAGTACAATGTAACGACTGACGACGTCACGCCAACGCAGGAAATGATCTTGCAATTTGCCTAGGTTATATACAATGTTTAAGAGAGAAAAATATTTTTAACAAATAACAATAACATTTGCCCGCAGGGCACCTTGAGGCGAGGTGTCGGGGAGTAGCGACCCCGCGGGTTCCCGAGTGCTCCAGGGGGAAGTCACCGTTCCTCACCTCCCGGCTTGCCTCTCGGCTTGCCTTAGTTAGCTGGTCGGAGTGAACACTGACGAGGAAGCGGTCCCCCGCCTCTGGCTTGCCTTCACCGGCCGGTCAGAGTGGAGTCGCGAGAGCAGAAATGCTCGGAGGATGGACACCTCACGTCAGTGATGAGTTGGCCCGCTCCACAGGATTACCTAGGATGGTTTAAAATCCAGTGAGGCCCCTCCATCCTTCAGCCTCTCACGCCCCTGTTGCCCCCTGGCTGTAATTTGCTCGGCTTATTTAGGGTGGCCCAGTTTGTGAGTTGGCGAGTCTCCGTCTGCCATTTTTACGTGTTTTTAACATTGTTACGGCAGGCGCCATAATCCCCATAGTTTCCCCCAGTATCCAGTCCACTACCATCCCATTTCCATAGCCTAAGTAGTTTTCACCCGTAGTTTATACATAGTTCTATCCGACCCGGGGGTTGTCCTTGGCTGCATTTTATGGTGCAGACAGGGATAATCACCGGTTTGGTGTCCATCACAAATCTTTAAATTAAAATGTTACTAAAACGGGCCTCTACGTGTTGGCTCCGGCCCCACGCACGCCTTCCAAAGGTCCGGGTGCTCCATAGCCCCGAGAATCCGAAATGGTAACAACAATAATAATAAGCCCGCAGGGCACCTTGAGGCGAGGTGTCGGGGAGTAGCGACCCCGCGGCTTCCCGAGTGCTCCAGGGGGAAGTCACCGTTCCTCACCTCCGGCTTGCCTTAGTTGACTGGTCGGAGTGAACAATGACGAGGAAGCGGTCCCCCGCCTTTGGCTTGCCTTCACCGGCCGGTCAGAGTGGAGTCGCGAGAGCAGAAATGCTCGGAGGATGGACACCTCACGTCAGTGATGAGTTGGCCCGCTCCACAGGATCTCGACCTAGGATGGTTTAAAATCCAGTGCGGTCCCTCCATTCTTCAGCCTCTCACGCCCCTGTTGCCCCCTGGCTGTAATTTGCTCGGCTTAATTAGGGAGGCCCAGTTTGTGAGTTGGCGAGTCTCCGTCTGCCATTTTTACGTGTTTGTTGAACATTGTTACGGCAGGCGCCATATTCCCCATAGTTCTCCCCAGTACCCGATCCACTACCAACCCATTTCCATAGCCCAAGTAGTTTTCACCCGTAGTTTATACATAGTTCTATCCGACCCGGGGGTTGTCCTTAGCTGCATTTTATAGTGCAGACAGGGATAATTGCCGGTTTGGTGTCCATCACATATTTTTAAATTAAAATGTTACTAAAACGGGCCTCTACGTGTTGGCTTCGGCCCCACGCACGCCTTTCAAAGATCCGGGTGCTCCATAGCCCCGAGAATCCAAAATGGTAACAACAAATAATAATAATAATAACACCTAATCGGTGTCGATTCAATCGATTAGGTTTATAATATCCAAATCCCAAAATGTCCAGCGGGTGAAATTGTCCATATCCCAAAATGTCCTAATCCCTGAAAAATAGTGCCTTAAATTAATCTACGTTTATGATCGGAAAACTGTTGACACTTGGCGATTATCCACGCCAGTAAAGTATGACTTTATTTCCTCGTGCTTTAACAATGATGATTTTAATTTCTTTGTCACCTTGCCTGTTACGTTGTTCATGTCATGATGTTTTGCTAGAGTTACAGCTAGCGTATCTAATGGGGGTACTTACGTGTTTATCAGGTTACGATCGCAGTGCGGTCCTAAAGACGACATCATCACAAACCAAACTCTGCGTCATGTGGACATCACTGACGTCAGAGAAGCACCCAAGCCTGTTCAGGTAAAGAATGAGAGTAATTATATGGTGTTATTAAATGATATTAGGTAAACAATTAAACATATAATAGCTGTCAATTTTCAAGTCAATGACTTGTTAACAAAGTCTGACAATGTAATAAATAAGCTTTGTTGCTTATCCGGCTTATAGGTAGGTATTAGGTATGCATGCGAATATTATGATTAGATATCGTAAAATATCCAATAGAAAGCATTGTTTGATTGATTTTTGATATTTATTTACTTAGATATAAACTCCTAAGCAGGTTAAATATCTTTACAGTACCATGGAACGACATTTGACTGGTCAGCAGAGAAGCAAGCTCTTATTTTGGGCTCGTATTTCTGGTCATACCCAATCACTTCATTGCTCGGTGGCATGGCTGCAGAAAGATGGGGTCCTAGATATGTCGTGTTCATTACGTCATTAGCCAGTGGTATACTGACTGCCCTAAGTCCAGTAGCAGCGAGATGGAGTTATATGGCGCTGGTCGTTATAAGATTTTTGCTCGGCTTCGCTGGGGTAAGGCTTTATTAGTTTCTTTCTAGCAATTTCATAATACACAGTTAATATCGGAAAAGCCAATAAAACATATTAGATTTTTGTAATCATTTCGGGTTACTTTTTGTGTTCGTATTTTTTTAATGCATTTTCCTTCAAAGATAAACTCGTCGTCTTTCAGGGTTTCGTGTATCCTGCTCTACATTCTTTAGTAGCAAGATGGGCACCACCAGCGGAAAAGGGGAAATTCATAAGTGCAATGATGGGAGGAACTTTGGGAACTGTGGTTACTTGGTCACTCACTGGACCCCTTATGGAAAAATTCGGATGGGAGTCTGCTTTCTACATCCCAGCATTTATGACAATAATCTGGTGTTGCTTTTGGTGGTACCTTGTTGCTGATAGCCCATCTGAACATCCAAGGATATCTGAAGCCGAAAAGAAATACATTTTAGACGCTCTAGGAGACAAGGTCAAGAAATCAAAGGTGCGCAAATATTTATTCGGTTCGCGAACTCATTATGGCCAGTTTCGCATAAAAGTGTAAAATTTACAATTGGTAAAAGGCAAACAATCTAAGTGGCATCACCAAATCATCATTTGGCGTATTTGTAATATGATCTAATAAGTCATTGAGCGAACTCATTGAGCGGTATACAATCAAATCTTTTAAAAGTGAATAATGGTATTTCCGTGAATTTAGTTCAAAATACTTCTTACGTATACATGATCGATTTGTCATTTCATTATTGCGACGAAGAACTAAGATTAGATTTACTTCGGTTAATTAAATTTGATGATTATTTGTTTCAGGGTCTACCACCATTCAAGAGTATAATAAGTTCAGTTCCATTTATCGCTATGGCTGTCCTTCATTTTGGTAACCTATGGGGCTTATATTTTATAATGACAGCTGGTCCTAAGTTCGTATCCAGTGTTCTTGGATTCGAATTGTCTAGTGCTGGAGCTATAGCTGCTTTGCCGTATCTAGCCAGGATGTTTTTTGCTACGATATTCGGATTCATCGGAGATTTTATATTAGCAAAGAAGTATATGAGAACGACGGTTATAAGGAAATTCTTTACATTGTTTTCGCATATAATACCTGGAGTGTTGCTTGTTTTGCTTGTGTATGCTGGATGCTCGACCGCTCTCTCAGTAACTTTGATAACTATGTCGATGGGATTCAATGGTGCGGCTACTTTGACGAATTTGCAAAATCATCAAGATTTGGCGCCAAACTATGCGGGAACTTTGTATGGCATCGCCAATTGTATTGGGAGCACAGCCGGTTTCTTCACGCCGATGATAACGGCATATTTTACCAAAACAGGGGTAAGTTGTTATGTGACGATATGTTATGAACTTTTTGTTTTTTATTATGAACGATATTAAGCAATTTAAAGTGAATAAACCTTGTGAGATGGAGTTATTTCACGAGAGTTTTGTTTTGATTTTGATTATGAGATCAGTAGATTTATAAACTGGATTTATATGATGGCTAACTATCATAACAAGAAAGTTTTGATTATACTATACTTATGACAGTATCTACAGCATACGAGTCTTAAAAAAAAAGAGAAAATACTGCTGTTATTTATTTGCTTCAAGATCTGAAACTATATTCCCAATAAAATGTAGTAAAAGCAAATTCGCTTTGGAGGATGTATTCGACGTAGGTACCTAGGGCTTGTATTTAAGACTTAGTTTTATATGACAACGCCATCGAACTCGTTTTGTCGTACAACATGATTTACGATTGCCTTGCTTTATATTTTAATCAGGTTTTTAATAAAAAGGCAGTTTAGAATTTTTAGAAGATCATTAAAAAACATAAATTCACGAGGGTAATCACGTGTTTGTGATGTAAATTGGTGTACATCCTTATGCGTCACCCAAGATCTGCTAATGCAAATTTGAATTCCGACTTAGGTATATACATCGAATAACATCTATGTTATCTGTTTATGAAATAATTATAATAAAATGGGAAATTGCAACATTTCTCTTCTTCGTAAGATGTGGCGTTACATCGACAACTATTCCTACGTCACCTTATCAGATTGTGTTTTTGTTTTGAATCAGATTGTGTTTTTGTTTTGAATGTGGATATGACGTAGGTATATTATATATTATTGATGATTTTATTTATTTTTTAAACTTCGGCGTCAGATTCGGCATTTTGCATATCAGGACAAATTAGACTTTTTATTGTGCAGCTGGGTCTACATTTTGGACCCAGCTGCACAATAAAGAAAAGAAAAAAAATGTGCGATTGAGTTTTAAAAGTTTCTTTTCTTTTTAAAAATAGTTATGTAATAGGAGCCTTAATAACCTGACATATATGATATGTAAACAGAATCTGTCGAAACATAACTAACGTTCATTTTTTTTTCATTTATATTACAGAACACCTTCGAACAATGGCGTCCAGTATTCTTCGTTGGGGCATCTGTCTACGTAATTTCAGCGATATTCTTCATATTCTTTGGTACTGCACAAACTCAACCGTGGAACTATGAAAGTGACAGTAAAGACAAAACAAATGGTAACCTCAAGGACATGAATAATGTTCCAGCGAAAAATGATACTAAAGATTTAAAAGAAACCTCATTAAATGTTGCGGCTTAGAAGAAAAAAGTAAGGTTAAAATATTGTACTTATTATGTTATGTGGTTGACTTTGCGTATATTTAGAAGAGATACTAACTATATAAAAGTATGGTAGGAAATTACAGATGTCTTGAGTGGGCGATATGCGCCTACTTAGCTTGATTAGCTTTTAACTAAATGACATTTAAAATTTCAGTATTTTATTTATCTAAGACTAGTTAAGGTGATTAATTTTATGACGTGCTAGAAGACTTTTAAATATTTGACTCCGTTATAGCCAATAAAATTAGTTCATAAAAAATCCTGTTTATCTACGCATTTAGGTACCGACTATTAACGTAGTTTTAAATTTACCATTGTATCACTTTAGAATGTGTCAAGAAATACAGGTCTATGCGTAATTTGCGATACCTACTTTATTGTAGTATTAATTGCAAAATTGGACGATAAAACGTCAAGAAAAATTAAATAGGTGGGTATAGGTACCTAAGTAGCATTATATTATTATTATAATGGACTTACGCAAAATAAACAAGGCGTAACAAGAACATAATTTCGCTGACTCGTCGTTAATTATCATTATTAGCTTCTTAATTGTATTTTCAATTTACAGTGTGATGTTACCAAAAATGTTGTCGTTGATTTCACTAATTATTCTTCTACTGCTTGTATGGGAGTCTAAATAGCGTTTTAATATTTATCCAATTGCATAGCTTTATTTGTGTTAAATTGTTTAAACTTACACTTTGATGCTTTTCGCGTAGTATTATAATTAATTTCTTTTACTTTGGCGTTTTCTCGATATAGGATATCTGCCTCATGGAGTTACGAATAACGCTAAGGTCTGAATAAGCCTTAAAGGGTTTTATTAGTTTTCTGTATTCAGATATGTCTTGAAAGTTTATTTGGTATGTAAAGCATTAAAAAAATGTTTAAAGACATCATTAAACTTAACATTTTATTGATGTACTTATATTTAAACCTACAGTTTTAAGTGAAAGCAGACTCAGTGAAATCTTGGGCTTCGTTCCAGCCCTTACATCGCAGTCTTTATAGAAAAGGTGCCTATGGTAACCCAAGGAATCTTTTCTATAACTTCTATAAGTAACCGGGCAGATCGAAGTAGGGTCAGTCCGCTTATACCTATTCCCTAATGCAATCACGTTGCCCTTGCGCAGTTTATTTAGACCACAATAATAAAATAAAACTTACAATAACGAACCGACCAATGTACATAACTAACCACGTTATTGTAACAAAAGCAGACAGTTTTCGCATTTAAAATACCAGTAGTAGACATTTGTGGCTGTGTTGAATTCCACGTTATTTCCCATAAGGCTATTAAGATATATTATGTATATTATAGTAGGTACGTACTTATTATATTTTGACTTAGTTTATTTGTCTACTCTGTGATAAAATGGACATGGCATGATACAATTATTCATGTTTTGGTCTAGAAGTTAGAAAGTGTATGTATAAAGTATATTATTTAAAACAATATTTATTAAAATTGTACTCGGATAACCTTATTATTAATAAAAGTGGGATAAGGTCGGTTGACAGCTTTTTGTTACTGACTGTACTGTAAACTTTGAAAGTTCCTGCCACGGAAAAAGACAGAGCACTATCTCACTAAATTACTCCGACCATACTCAACGTTTATTAATAAGGCCTTGTAATACTAAGTATTTTGAAAGTTGTGTAATTAATTAGTACTCATTTTCGAAAATATTTTTAAGAGTTTATTTATCTTCATTTATTTTATGTTTAAACTGAAATGTATTCATGTACTAAATATGATTTATTTTGATTTTATTGTAATAGTTGTGAATTTATTAGAATAAAGATTATGTGCCAGTCTTTTAGTGTTTCAGATTGATTTACCATCTATGTTATGTAGAGATGTAAAATAACTTATTTTACATAACAAAGGATAATTAAAACAATCAACACGACGTGTAGCTAAATGTACCTACTTACATTTAATTTCTTACAGTATATAAAAAAATACTTCAAATACAGGGAACAACATCTTCAGAATAGTCTAAATATATGGTCCGTGGTCTAAATTGAAGAAAACGTACTATAGACTTTAGGTTAAGATCAATGACTATAGACCACTAGGTAGGTAGGTACCTAATATCTTCACATAACGGTGGGTGTGGGATGAAGTCTAAAATGTGGCACATTTTTAGTGACTGCTTCGACCTACGTATCAGAACATAGGCAAGTCTGCTTAGCTCAGGCCTGCGGATGGTGAACTACCCGTAGCCGTAGGCCCATAAGGAAACCTTAGGAGGTTTTAGTGTCATGCGAATTCTCTGGAGCAAAGCAAGGTTTCTTTGCCAATCCCGCGTGCGTACGCAATTTGTGTGTCCAGTGTGGCCAATACCGCATGTGTGAGCAAATCCACATGACACTAAAACGCATTTAGTGATTATATCTTCCTCTATCTAGTGATTGTTTATCTAGCACTGGCCCATCATCGGGTTCGTCGTATGAGGTGATTTAAAGCTATATATCGTCACAGACCGAACCCAAGTAAGCTAAACTAACTTCCAAAGGTAACAATAGATCCAGTTGGCTATGTTTGTCAACATGTTAATTTATTTCACAACATTTCGTTTTTATTTGTAAAACTTTTACTTTTTTCTATTAAAATTATGGTCAAAATCAGAATTCGTGCGATTGTTAGTATTTTCGACTTGCTTTGTTTACTGTAGAAAGTTTTATTCTAATTTGTCTTATTCTTCGTCTTTTTATAGATTGGTGTTATGATATTCTTTGGATATTTTCTTATTTACATTGTGAGATATGCTGTGAGTGTACACATAATCGACATGGCGCAGATATCGAAAAGAAATCTAAATCACAATGTCACAGACGATTACTTTTATCAAAGAAATCGAGCTGTAAGTCTTCACCTGGAAATTCTTGAATGTTTAAAAATATATAATAACTATATAGGTAGGCCTCTGTTTTTAAATCGGTTGCGCCACTTTGAGTGATTTTCATACCTCTACTTATGCTGATTTCGTTCGTTTTTTGTAATTTTTCTATGTGAATCGCACGACCGGAACAAGTGGTATCAACCATATTCGCCGCAGGAGTCAGACATCGAACGAAAATCAGCAAATATCGAATTATTTAAATAGCCTGACAACCAATGAGCGATTCAAAAATAAGGCCTCAGTTCACTGTAGGTAGTATATTCATTTTGAGAATCTAGATTTTAAATTGTTCTAGTAATAATAGACTCTGGTAAAGTTAAAAATACGCCCAACATAAGTTTTTTAACAAATACATCTTGTGCATTCACAGACGTCACCTTCTATTATATAATTATCTCTGTGTCATTTTATTACTAATATCTTTGTGTATTTTGCTTTCTAATACTTTAGGTGTCACGCTGCATTATTTACTCACATGCTTTAACAAATCACTATAATTATTTTCAGATCATTGAAATTATCAGCTGGAATGACATGTTCGTCGCTAAATTATTCGCTGCGTATCATTTAGGATTCTGCGTTTGTTTCCCAATATTTCACAGTTTTGGTGACAGGTAGGGCATCCTCTACTAATTCGCGTTTTAATCGTTTCAATGTAACTAGAAGATGAGTAACTATTTTTCTAACTGGTTCTGTCTATTCTTTGACAGATTTGGTCCCACTTGGGTCGTAGGAACTTTAGGGATACTTTCGGGCTTGCTAAGTTGTCTTACGCCATCTGCTGCGTATTATCATTACTGGGTTTTATTTCTAGTACGAATGTTGGAAGGATTTTGTGCAGTTAGTAACGAATAATTTATTTTACATACAATTAAAGTACCTACCGATTTTTAACCAGGTAACCTTGACATAGAATAAGGCAATAGAATACCCCACCTCTTCCCGTGAGATTCGTAAAAGGCGACTAAGGAATCTGAAGGTGACTAACGAATAGATTCTTCGCGGTGGCGGGTAAATAACTGCTTATAGTCCCAAGAAGGGTCGGGAGCTCGCAACATGCCCGTGTCACATGTTATGTTCATCAAGATTCATCGCAAAATGTGGCATACAACGTTGCAGCGACACATATTTTATAGATCGAGTGTTGCACGTCATGTTGCGGAATATATGTGTAAGACTTTTTAGGTAGTATAATCAAATAATTATGAGTTCGAATCGTGTGAGTTTAAAATGTTTATTAGTATAAATCAAGATCTCTGACTAGATTAATTGTTACAGTTTTAATTCAAATCTCTCTAGAGACCTGAAAACTTACTTACTTTTTTAACTTACTTTGCAATGTATACTGTTTACTTCAGGGTGCGATGCAACCAAGTATGGTTCAGCTCCTAAGGCATTGGGTTCCGCCAGTTGAGAGGAATCACTTTATGTGGGCGTATTGTGGTAAGTCCGTGGGTAGCCTAGGTATTAAATATTATCAAAATATTGACTTTGAGACTACCTCAATTTTATTACACAGCACAATTTGTAATTGTTTGATTTGACCGCATTGTAAATAAAATAGATAGGTATACTTAAATTATATGTTTTTAATATAATTGAACAAAAATAACGCACCTTATTCTCTTGACCATTGTGCCCTGGAGCTCTATTTTTTAAAACGCTTGTGCCAATTCGTATTTAAATACCATATTGATATACCTTGATTTCTACTGTTTCGTTTGACGTCGGTAGTTCTATGTCTTGCCATGGCGCCTCCGCCTGGCCGCGGCAGACGGTAGATCCAAGAAGTCCTAGCTTGACGTCATAAAGGGTGATGCTAATGGTAATGGTCTCACTACACGGGATGCCGAAGATCGTGCGAAGTGGAGACGTAAAAGCAGGACAGCGGACACCGGGCTCCCGCGAGATATGCAACCGGGAACATCGCTCGGATGATGATGATGATGATGAGTTGTTCAATGTGTTTAAATGAAAATCAGCAGAAATTGAGCTATTTAAATCGGACAAAGTGACACTGGCTATTCAAAAATAAGGCTCCTGTTACAAGCCTGATACCACCAAAATGCTCATTTTGGTGGTAACAGGCTTGAAACAACCTTGCTTGAGGGCACTGATGATTCAGTGAATGTAGCTAACTTTTTCGCCAATAGAACACCCAAGCGCCATTGACGCGAAGTGAACAACCGTAAATAATGAATAAGACATATTTGTTTCCTGGTTCTTAAAGATTTTCTTCGATTTATTTTAGGAATAACAATAGGCACATGTTGTACTTTTCTCCTATGTGCTGCAATACACTACTACAGCAAGTGGCCTGCTGGTTTCTACGCTGTAGGTAGCTTAGAAATATTTTGGGCCATTTTGTGGATCTGTGTGGTCACCGATTATCCTAGGAATCATCCTTACATTTCTAAAGAAGAACTTGAATATTTGATTAATGCTATTGGCAACGTTTTCACTATAAAGGTAAAAAAAACTTTGTCTCCCACCAACTGGTAGGTATATAAATAGAAATAGGATAAATTAAAACAGATAGGAGAATCATTAAGTATCTATGATATTTTAAATTTTCAGTTAACAAACTCAGAAACACCGTGGCTTTTAATACTTCGATCGATTCCTTTCTGGGCATTGTGTATATTAAATTTTGGGTATGCCTGGATGATAATATCTGTATGCATGTACGGGACACTGTTCTATTCCGAAATTCTTGGATATAGACTTTATAAGGTACCGTAATTTAAAATTAATACGATTAGCCTTTGCAATATATTTTATACAGAGCTTCTGTAAGGCTGAAATCTATAGTCCGTACTTTGTCTTATTCTTGAGCTAAGCAAAAACTTTGACTTAAGACAATTTTGGTATTTATAACGCGATCTTTGCAACTGGATTAGCTCGAGCTTAGCATAGGAGTTAGGTAAATGACATGTGACATACAAAAAGTAAATTTTTCATAATAATATATCCATGGTCTATGGCATGGTGCTGAATATAAAATTTATTACGCCTATAAACAAAAGAAACTATAGGTAGGTATACTTGTCGTCGTCGCTGTCGTCACGGGTGCGTGGATGAAAAAAAAATCTTGAGTCTCGTCAGCTATAGATTTCATATTTACAGCACCTTTACTATGGGCCTAGTGTGATTCTCTATATCAAGTAACCGCTGTTTCTCAATCATCTTAGACTATACTTACAGACTATCCTGTGACATAGCGGTCAAAGTTAAAACTCATTTATCGTTCTTAAACAGTCTCAATTCGAGTGACAAAGTGATATAAATAAAGGTGACTTCCAATAAAACTCTACTAGAGGTCACCAAATTGGTTTTTCAGGCTTCTGCGTTAACATCACTTCCATTTTTTCTAAGAATGGTGATTGGAACGGCTACTATTCAGACGTTTCATTGGTACAGACATAACATAGATACAGATTCGAGCAAAATGAAACGCATTAGGAAATACTTTATTGTCGTTTGTAAGTCTAAAATAAGTATCTACGTATGTACATATCAAATAGAAATACTTATTAATTATTTAGTTTTTAAAATCAGAATACTTTTGCCCATCCCTGGGTCCTAGATGATCCCGATTGCTACTAGATTAGTCAATTTAGAGTTTTTACTAAGAAAAAGATCCTATTATTTTACTTATATTTTTTACACAGCTCACATTTTACCTGGGATTTTATTGGGAATCATATGGTTTATCCCAAAAGTAGTACCTGGACCTACAATTTTGACTATGGCAGTCGCAATGACAGGAACTGGTATGGACATCACCCTAGATTTATCCTACGTATGTATTATTAAGAATATGATTAGGTAATAAGTACTGAATATACACTGTACGGTGGACGTACGTAGGTACTGGGATTGTAATTTTTACTTTTTTTTTCAGGAACTAACACCGAACTATGTAAATTCAGTAAACACTATCATCAAAATTATTGGAAATTCTTCAGGTATTATTGTTCCATTGTTGGTGGGACAAGTTACTGAGACATATAAGGTAGGTAACAAGATGCTAGGTCTTCGTAGATTTGTAATTAAACTTATATGGCGTGGCTTCGGCATGTCTTAAATGGCGTGATGGGTCGTTGCAGCCCGAATTCTAGGTGCGACTGATTTTCAAGGGACTAGTTTGCAGCATAAACCTACTTGTATTTCCGGTGTAGGTACCTCGTTGCACACCGGTCATAAATCATAGAAACTTAGAGCCGTTCTAACTGAGCAGAAACTCTGTCTTAGTTAGAGCGGTAATAAGAAAGTGTTTTTGAAAAACCCCGGGGACGCGACGAACGCGAGTGAAATTTAGTTAATTGTTAATGACGATCAATGGAAATGATCCTATGGGTGTTGTGGTATTTACTTATGTAAAAAACTAAACCTGTCTTTTTTTCAGAATACGGCTTATGTTTGGAAAAATATATGGTGTTTTCATGCCACAATTTTATTTATAAGCGGTTTTGTTTTTTTAATATGGGGTGAAACTACAGTTCAACCTTGGAATGTAAGAAGATCTCGGAGGTTAGGAAAATCAAGGATTACTTACCTATACTTACTCAATAAACTTAATCACCCATTCTTATTCAATTAAAATAAAAGTCGATTCAGTGGGTAGATTAGGCGCCACAGTGGTACATAATTATATACATACCATGTACATAACCTAATAGACTGCAAAATCATTGCCCTTCCTTTTGGCTTCGCTGTAGTTGGGTAAACGGACGAGTCGAATCGTATACTTACTTCCCCATACGAATGTTCGAACGTACGGAACCTTAAAAATTAAAAGATAAAAAAAAGCTAATTACCTACCTACACACATAAGAAAAATACCGGATTCGGATCAGAGATATGTAAAAACTTCTAGATACGTAATAGGGCAAATTTCTTGGCTACACAAATGCAAGCTATCTAGCCAGAGAAGTCTTAGTTCCATCCCAGCTTACGTCACGATCACCCGCTTGTTGACACACAGCACATTTAGTTCACTTTCACAACATTATTCACAGACAACAATGCCTTCGTGCGTATTTAGGCGATGCACGAATTATACTCCAAAAATTGGCAAAAATATTTCAATTCATACGTAAGTAAAGCTGTATTTATTTATTTTAGTTTATTTTCTGAAAAAGTTTATTTTCCAAAAACTCAACGAAGTTTTTGACTTTGACGTTTTATCATTCTCTCTAGCATTGAGTCTTTATGTTTTGGAAAGAGATAACAATAGTTTCGTCTATTTCTTCTTTAAATTATGTGAATGAATATAAATAATGAGGTTGTATAGCATACAATTGTGCCGCTTTTCAATAATGATTTGTTCTGCAATGGCGTCTCTATAACTTTAATAGACTCATTGATTCGGATAATGTTAGGTGCTATAATGGACTTAGGAAATAAATCGGCTATCCCGATAATCTCGCGGTAACGGTACTTACGTGGGGGAAACCGCAGGGCGCAGCTAGTAAATAATACAATTGCACTTGCATTATTAAATCTAACATCTGTCACATAAAAAAAATCTTATTGTCACCCTATTAGAAAATGACACAAGTCCTTTGCTACAACCATCTTACTCAGCTCGTTTTTATTCTGACAGTTTTTCCTCCAGTTATTTATCTTACCTCCATGGGTGCTATAGAGGTTTTTTTTAAATATGGAATATCAAATGTCGAATTGATCGGCCCACAGACCTGTCAACTGTCTTGATAATATGACTATGTAGGTGCCCGTCGAAGAGAAAATTTTCTAGGTAGGAATACGTAGTTATTATTGAAATCAAAATTGTTAGTACATTTAAATACCTACGAATCTTTGTTTCAGGTCTAGAACTAAAAAACGTCCTAAAATTATGCCGAAGCTCTCCATAATGTCTAATATAACCGAAGCGGCAGAAGAGAACAGTACACGAAGTTCTATATTATTAAAACCTTCACAAAACATTAAATAAATGTTGTACTGTTTACAAAGTGCAATATTTATTTAAATTTTAAATATTTCAATTTATATCAATTTATTTTCACTTGTACACCATCACGAAACTAAATAGTATATATTGTGTTTTATTGAGAAAATATAAAAAAAAAATACAAAAAGCCTTAAAACTACAAAACAACATAATTTAAAAATAAAATCAAATCAAATTTACAAAATTACAAGTTTACAAAGTATATTTATCTGTTTTTCTAAGTACATGTATTATCATCATTCACAATTCACACAAATATTCCATTTACATTAATATTCGTAGTAAAATAAAATGCTACTTACAATCTACATATAAAATAAAAATATGACCTATAAGACTACAAGTATATTTAATACCTAATGTAAGTAACTTTTTACCATAGCGTAATTTTACTTTCCGAAAGTTTCAAAATTACTTATTTGGTAGCAGAATAACTTAAAAGTTTCGATTTAATTCGTCTTTTTTAAAGTTGCCGCCAAAAGTGTCAGAGCAAATCCCGCCAAACTTTCATCCAATGAAAATCGTGTTATGGAGGATGGAGTTTTAGCGGGAACGCGGTGAGGAGATGTGTTACTAAATTTTCATTTTTGTAAAACCTAGTTTATATGCGTGTTAGAACCTAGTTTAATTTCGAGGGCATATTAATCAATACAAGTGTAGTGAAAGTGAAAATCGGTGCAAAACATGGACTTTAGCGTTGTCTCCAAAGCTCCGTGAACAATCATTGTAAATGGCCTTCTCGTTTCACAATGATTCCCTCGAAAAAAAGTTGAAGTCACTTTTTTTCGACTTGACTGTTTCGATGCAAATAACTTCTTATTCTTCTTCATTAATATGGCGTTTGCCTATTTGCAAGTTATTTGCATCGAAACAGTCAAGTCTTCATAGTCAAAGTCAAGTCAAGAGAATCATTGTAAAACTGTAGCCATTTTTTACAAAGATTGTTCACGGAGTTTTGGAAACAACGCTAAAGTCCATGTTTTTCACCGACTTTCACTTTCATTACACGTTCACAAAACAAATGCCCCTGAAATTAAACAATTTGAACTAGATTTCACAAAAATGAAAATTCAGCAACACAGCTCTTTAACGCGTTTCCGCCAAACTCCTGCAAATAACTTGCAAATATATAATACTTGACACTGGCTAATTTCCAAATGCCCATAATCGATTCACAACCGATAAGTCAATGTCAGTTTCCTGACGAGGTGAGGACTGACCATATATTACTTAACTCTATGGGACTGACCAAAGAGTAGGGGGACTGACTATTGTGTTTGGCTGCGAGCAAAGAGCACAGGCAAAGAGCTTTATAAAAATAGTACGGAACGGACTGCCAGAAAACTAAAAAAAAATTGTATTTTTCTTATAAATTCTATGAGAACTGCCGTAAAATTCATCATCTCAACGAAACTCATCGATTCATTACCGAAATAAAGCTAAAATGATGCGGAGTATCGTAGAATATTGTGCTGAACACGAAGGTTATAAATGTGGATATTGTGGTGGTTCTGATTCGAATTATAGTCACGGTAAGTTTATAAACATTCATTATAGCTATTCAAATCTACACCTAGGGTTAATTCATTATAGTTTGAACGCTGTGGCTGTTTAGCCAGTAGGTCTGTACACTTGTTTTAGTGATTACAGGCAAATTAATATTATTCTTTAATTCTTACTCTAAGAAATGTACCAATCCTATATAAGGATGTTTTACTACAAGACTCTTTACTTAAAAAAAACTTCGTTTTTATAGGAATGTGGGCCCATTCGATGACTGTAAATGACTATCAAGAGTTGATTGACAGAGGCTGGCGTAGATCAGGAAAATACTGCTACAAACCTACAATGGACATTATTTGTTGTCCTATGTACACTATTAGGTAAGTGGAGATTGTAACTAACCTGTTAGGCCTGGTTTAGCCTACACTGGGCCTTCATAGAAATATTACATCTACAAAAAAGAAGTAACTAAATGTTTTTCTACACTATGCTGTGATGTGACTATGTTTACATAGCAATTGAGGTAAAATAATATACAATAGAAACAGTAGGTAAGTAATCTACCTACATGTACATGGTTAAGTCTGTATGAGATCATCTTTTACCACATAAAATTAATATAAGATTATAGTTAAAATCTTTCAGGCTATAAAAAAAACAATGGGAAGTTAGATATTTTAAATTAACTTGTTTCTAGACAAGTAATATGTTCATATGTAATTTAAATTTATTTAGAGTTGAACAGACAGAACCATTATGTGTTATATAAATAAACAACAATATAGTATGAAGTATGATATAGTAAATAACGTGATATAAAAATAAATAATTGAAATAAATACAACATTGTACATAAACAAACTAAAATAAAATATTATTATGAGTAAACCCCATATAAAAAAGCAAAGCTCTACCTAAAAATATTCCTTAGGCATAGAGATGCAGCAAAGACTGAATAACTTTTAGTCACCTGCAGCTGAAATTAAAAATTATTAGATAATCATTAAAATAAACTGTTCCAAAATATACCCTTCATTTACTCATGTAATTGTCAATTTACAGATGTAGAGCACTAGAATTCAAAGCATCGAAATCTCAAAAGAAAATCCTGAAAAGATTTAACAAATACCTATCGGGTGAAGACATCAAACCAAGTGCAGAAAGAAAAATGTCTACCTCAAGTGAGGGGAATCAGGAAACTGGTGATGGGGGAGATCAGTTTGTTGAATCTACTATTAAGCCACAGAATATTAATATTGGAGATATGTTTACAACAGAGGCTATTGGTGATAGTGAAGAGGTTTCTAGTGGTGAGATTCAAATAATCTAGCTATGTTATACCAGGATAATAATGTATGGTTAATGAAGATAATTATCTCAGCCCATATTCCCCAAACAGTGCCACAAATAGCAAAACCGAACCACCTACTTGTCAACTAATTCGAGAAATACTAAGAAAGGACTGTGTTTTGTGGAACTTCATTCGAGACATGCCATAATAAACCATAGATATTTATTTAATTTTACACAGGGAAACCAACAGCTAACAATACATACTAACAATAGAATAGAAATAGTAAAGCCAATAATAGGTATCCACAAGAAACAGTGTAAATAACATTGCAGATTCTTAGGAGCTAAAATAAGACTTAAAGAATACCTCAGGTACCTTAATAAACCTGATTGTAGTTTAAACTTCATTAGCAAGGTGCACCTTATTAGGTGTGAGTTAATGACATGAACTATCTTAGGTGATTATCATACTTGTGCCACTACACAACAGTTTTATTTTAGCTAATCATTGATTCCAAATTTTGAATAAATTTTACTGTGACCTAAATAATGTGGGGTTTAGCAGACCCTGGGGTCCCAAAAAGGGCACCCAGGAACATGAAAATGAAATGGAAATGAAAAACATTGTTCAAATGAGTGACATTGTAAACAAATTTTAGGTAAACCAGAGTTACAAGTGCAGAAGCCTGATGAATATAAGATTCCTGTTAAAAAAGGTAAGATATATTTAAAAAATCCCTCATATTAGTTGTGTGTTAAAAAAATATTAGGCTGAACTTATTAAAATGACGTAGGTATTTAAATAAAATTTATAATTAGATAAAAAGCAGTTCACACTGCAAACACCATTCACTCATGACAGGAAGTGAGTAACTTCAAGGGTAACTGGTGAAAGGAGGAAGATGGTATAGTGAAATAAGTTCCAAAATATCTTTTGAACTGATTTCGCAGAGCGTATAATTGGCTTAGCTGCGCCCGCCGATCTTGAGTTAAGCAACGATTGGCGCGACTATTTTTTGGATGGAAGACCAAAATGTGTGACCAAAAAAGACCAAAAATATACTATGCAAGCAGTTGTTAGCAATTATATTTGGTATGACCAGTCGTTAGTTCAAGATAGAAAGCTTAGGGCGACCATAAAACTTTAAATAAAGCCAGGAGGGGCCACACCAGTAAACTAAACGAAGAAGTTACAGCATTGGCCTTAATTATTACTTTTTATTCACTTCAGAATCAACCATGGATCCCCAGAAGGCGCCGAGTAAAAAAGCAAAGCTACTTAGAAGAGACAGGAAACTGGAAAAACTAAAGGCAAAAGGCATTGATGTCTCAACTTTGACTGTTAACAATAAAAATAAGGAAAAGCAACTTGAGGATTTTATTAATGAATTGCATGAAGAGTTTAGAAATCAGTTAGAGGTAGGTATTTGATTGTTATATTTTTATATCATCTACTTGCGCCTCACGGTTTTACCCGCGTAAGTCCCGTTCGCGGGGGAATATCGGAATAAAAAGTAGCCTATGTGTTATTCCTACGCATATTCTAAGTTTCAACGCAATCGGTTTAGTAGTTTTTGCGTGAAAGAGTAACAAAGTCATATGCATGCAAATTTTCGCGTTTACAATATTAGTAAGATTGGTTGTATTAAATTAATTATAATACTTACTTAATTCTGAAAATTATCACGCACAGCGACTCTTCCCCACAGACCCCAATGCCCGGGTCTAAAAGAATATGGCTCCGATATCCACTGGCCGATGTAAAAAGCGACCAAAAGGTTTCTTAGTGGGAAACACCGGTCGCAGCTTGATAACACCCACTGGGACCGGTCTAAGTCTTAGCACCAAGCGGGCAGTAGGAAGTCTTCCGATACGTAGTTGGAGTTTCTTAACTGTTTAATTATCCCTCAAATTTTAAGCAACATTCCAGTGTTCAGCCGATTGTTAGTTACTACTTCATTTCACATTTAAAGCTAAAATCATTATATTTTCTGTAAATTTTCAGATAAGATTAGTTAGAACCAATCCACCGAGCAACGAGTACTTAGCCACGGCTGCGGAAACTCACCGAGTGTATGTCAAATACCAGACTACTGTACACAATGATAAGTTAGAGAAATGTACTGAACCCAAGTTTCAGGAGTTTTTGCTACACAGTCCGTTGTTGGTAAGTACATAATATTAACTATTTGATTGCTGAATAAATCGTGTGAACTGTGAGTTTCCTATCATCCTAACACTTTGACTTCTGAAAAAACCAAAAAGTGCGTTTTCCCATCATGGTAACCAGTGGCGTACGCGTGCTGTGATTTCTTCCAAGCTCTTGGAGAACATACCTACTGTGATATCAGAAGAGTATTTATATATATTACTGTTATTGTATTATAACGAAAAAGGAAAAACTTAATCACCTAATAATTATGCACCAAAATATTGATGGACTAAATACTAAGAAGGAAAGGTTAGCTGTTATACTAAGAAGGAAGGTGGCCCGCTGGCCGTAGTTTGCCCACCACTGGGCTAAAGTGAGAATTCGTCGTATGATATATCCAGGAGGAGGGCGGGGGTGGGGGCGGGGGCGGGGGCGGGCCGGCGTGCGGCTACGGGTCGTTCCACCAGCAGTACTGGGTGCGCGGCCGGCTGGCGGCGGTCGGCGTGCTCGACATCCTGCCCAAGTGCGTGTCCTCCGTCTACTTCTTCTACGACCCGCACTACATGAACCTCACGCTCGGGACACTCGGCGCTCTCAAGTAACGTATCTTATTACTTCTCATCGGATGTGAACCGATTATGGCCATTTTGAAATTAGCCAGTGTCAATTATCCTACTAATATTATAGAGCTGAAAGTTTGTATGTGTGTATGTATGTGTGTTTGTTACTCAATCACGCAAAAACTACTGTACCGGTGGCGATTAAACTTGGAATATAGGGAGCTGGGGACCTGGAATAACTCATAGGCTACTTTTTATCCCGACATTCCCGCGGGAACGGGACTTACGCGGATGAAACCGCGGGGCGCAGCTAGTTATAATATACAGGTGAACCATTTCGATGGGCTAGGGAATATCTTAGCTAAACCATAAGAGATAGTGAAAAATGCGAAAAGGAGTCGTGTCCCCGATTCTGACAAAAACTAAAATAGAAATATTCCTAGCAAGGAAATACATTTCCAAAAAATCCCCATGACAGGATTCGAACCTGCGTCCTTTCGCTAACCAGGCGAATGCTCTAACCGCTGAGCTACACAGGAATCACGTGACATGGTATAATTTTTCGGCCATATCTCTCCTCGCTAATTGTTTTACCAACTGAGGCTTGGTTTCAGCGCCATCTACCGGTCAAGCTTTGCAGCTTTTATTGACTGGCTTAGGTGGTTTACTTTACAGTAAACATACCCAACATGAGATGCGCTTTCCCTCCAATTTAATATTTCTTTTTGTTTTTATTGCTCAAGGCATTTTAAACATAGAAATATTCCTAGCAAGGAAATTCATTTCCAAAAAATTACATTTCCAAAAATTGCAAAAGCATTATTAGATTATTGGATTCTTTTGTTTTTTCAAAGTTGACTGGCAATTGCCTTGAAAAAGCCAATCGTAAAGTTGGCGAAAGCTCGGTCGTTTAAAAATATTGACAGTAAACAATAAAAGGCGATTAAAACCCGGTGTATAATGTGTTTTATTATACAAAATCGCAACAACCTTAGACAAAATTAGAATATAATATGTTGTACATTAACCATTTTTCTTGATTTACCACATTATGTTTGTATTTAAGATTTGATCTCTATTAGCAGCACTATCGATCGGTACAATAATATAGTGTTTATTTTTATGCAAAAAGACAAGGTTCGATTCCTGGCTAGGGTAATAAATTTTAAGCTAATGTAAAATTTACAATTACATTTAAATGACAAAACGCAACTTTTTCGGATTTTTTCGCTATCTCTTATAGCACGGGGGATATTCCCCTGAAAGTCTTGAAATGGTAAAATGGTTGAAATTTTTCAAGTTCACCATTTGTGGATAGTCATCTATAGATTCTATAAATATAAAATCTATACAATAGTCTAGTCTAAAGTCTGTACTTATAATATAGGAAGAGAGGACAAAAAGTCTGTACTTAGAAGTAAATTTAAAAAAAAGTTGTCTACGGACTTAGGAAAAGTAGTAAAACAAAATTACGCTTTTTAAAATTCATCTCTCTGTTTTTCTGTTCCTTATACAGTTAAAAACTACTAATCCGATTGAAATCTGGTTTTCAATATTGGATAGTTCTATTTTCGAGGAAGGTCGTGGTATACTTTGCATCGAAATCCAATTAGTAGAACCCGAGTAATGAACGAAAAAGTGCAACCGCTCGAGTAACGCTCGGCCGCCAGCGCCCGTGATGAGGCGTTTTTCTCTTCCGCGGATGAAACCGCGGGGCACAGCTAGTATAAAATATCTGAAAATGTAATTTACTTTTCTTTTTACAGGGAGATAGAATTCACTCGAGAACTGAACAGACAATGTCCTCAAATACAGTATTACTACATGGGATACTACGTCCACACGTGCAAGAAAATGCGGTACAAAGGCAATTTCCATCCTTCAGACCTACTCTGCCCAGAAACCTACAAATGGTTCCCCATATCCGAAAGCTTAAAGAAAATAGAATTGTCACCCTACTCTAGGTTAGACAGCGATTTGGACGCCGTAGATGAGAACTATCCTAAACAAAATGATATAAATTACATACCGTGTTGGGTAAAAGGTAATATAATGCATTATAAACTGTACAAGAGAAAGTGTAATAAGAAAACTGATGATGAAGAGATTGTGAAATATTCTCAACTAGTCGGGGCTAAGACCCTGCAGAATATGATATTGGTTAGACCTAGAATTAAGTAGACAATTTAGAGTTGGATCTGCTAGCTGATTACCTAACTCCGTTGCTAACAAATCTCAATTGAACCAATTGAAATTGTTGTTTTCACGTCATTCGGAAGCAAACAAATTGCCGTTGCAATTAAAAATTTGACGACCTCTGACGCGTCGGGCGAATGGTCGACTGCAATGCGGAAAGTTGCGGGTTGGATTCCCGCCGGGTGCCGGGTGCTTATAAAATAAATATTTGTATCTGGTCTGGGTGTATCATATGTACATGAAATACAACAAATTTTTTTAATGTGTTGTGTATTTACAAAAAAAAGTAAACTATGTAGTATATCCGTTGTCTAGTACCCATAGTACAAGCCTAGTGCTTAGTTTGGGGTTAGATTGCGCTGTGTGTAATATCGTGCAATATATTTTATTAATTAAAATTAGCGCCTGTAACTGGCAAATTTATACCCGTAATCGCAAAAATCAACAATTTCAATTGTTTCAATCGAGATTTGTTTAGTAATAAGTAATAAGAGTTACATAATCAGCATGCTGAGGGATCTCATATAGAACCGCGGGCTAATACAATTTCTAATATTTATTGCACTTACTTATAACTATAGGTAGATGGAGGAACAAAAATGGATGAGCTCAGCGTATCGTAGAGTGAGATAGCGATAGCCACTGTTCCCAACCTTGACAGTAGATATTATGATATCATTGTCGCGTTTTTTTTGTTATTATTGTTTTGTGTCTGTGAAATTTGATTTAAGTAGTATGTACCTGATTTGTTTTAACCATATGCATGTCCAAATAAATGTTTCTTTGTTTCTTTCTATATTTGAAGAAAGACAGTTTTATATAGCTACTGTGGCAACTACCAAAATCTCAATGATCTTTTTGACATTTTAATCCTCATTCATCGACTGCTTAACCCGCAGCGTTCATTATCAGGATAGACGTAACGATATTGCCAGCGCTGCTTTTTAGCTTTTTGTATTTATTTCAAGTAAAAGGAACATGGAATATGTATCAGACATCACTTCTATTAAAGTACATAATATCTCAATGGCGATACCTAACGTTTTGTACTGAACTTAGACCTCAATATAACGTTTTGTACTGAACTTAGACCTCAATATGCTATTTTAAATGAGTTCAAGCAAACAATAGCGATAAACGAATAGAGACAGAGGACTTACGCTTTGTCTTGCTCCCTCTTGTTCATTTCATCTCTGTTTATTGACCATTTCTGTTCCTCTATCTACGCTTACAACACGTTGCGTGCGTGAAATGAGCTTAAATAAATGTATAGTTTTATTAATAGTGTAATTACAATGTCCCGGGCTCTACAGCGCCGTAAAAAACTTGGATTAAAAGTTGCTTGCGCTGTTTAATGGATGATTTATCGTCGTATATTATCGTCACCGGATCGTGCCGTGCCCGAGCTTCGTTGTCCATTGCTCGGCGAGAAGTCGATCGGTCTGTTGCAACCGAGTGGTGGCCGAGCAATAGGCAACGAAGCTCGGACACGGTACGGCCTGGTGACGGTCTAATATAAATCATTCCAAAGTCATCTAAAATTAGATAAAAGTTGAAATTAAGTTTCGCAAATAGGGGTGAATAGAGTTTATAGGTAGAGATCGGTGTTGGTCTAGTGGTAGAAACCCCGACTTTTATTCTGAAGGTCGTGGTTTCAAATCCCGGCCGCGCACCAATGTCTTTTTCTTTAAGAAAAAAATATGTGCGCTATTAACATCCTCTTACGATGAAGGAAAAACATCGTGAGGAAACCCACGGCTTAAAATCACGCATAAAGGCCCAATGGCAGGGCTGATAAATAATAATACGCAAAATACTTAATAATAGATACACTATCTTACTATCTTACCATCACTTACCATCAGGTGAGATAGTGGTGGTTGACTACAATCTCACTAGATGATTGATGGCTCATCTATCGTTTAGAAATAAAAAATAAACTGAGAAAAAGCTTACAAAACTTTTAACCTTTTTAAAACCCTTTACTTCAACCCCGAAGGGGTTCTATTCACTCCTTGTTTGCGGTTTCTGTGTTTGCCATTTTACTTACGTTACATACGATCTATCGTAGTAGTAGTTAATTACATAGTTCACTAGCAGCGCCTCGCGGTTTCACCCGCGTAGGTCTCGATCCCGCGACTAAATCGGGATAAAAAGTAACCTATGTGTTATCCTAGGTCCCCAGCCACCTATATTCCAAGTTTTATCGCAATCGGTTCAGTAGTTTTTGCGTGATTGAGTAACAAAGTTACATAGCTACATACAAACTTTTGCGTTTATAATATTAGTAAGATAAGATGAATTTATTTTTATTGTAGTATACTTTTTTCTTATTTGGATTAAACAATACACCTACTTACCTCTTTCATAAGTATTTTACCTCACCTAAGTCTTTTATTAAACATTATAATATTTTGGTATTGCTGCTTAAATTTTTCAACTAATATTTCAGGAAAATCTTATTCTTATAGTAAACAAAGACAGAAATACAAAAAAATTGAGAGTTCGGACTTCTGCCAGCGAAGTGATGGTTCTTTGAGTAATTTGTTTTTAGGATTTAAGGAAAAAAAGAGCCCTAAGATCACTCGCTTGTTTTTTAGAGCCTTATTTTTGAATCGCTCGTTGCACTTTGGGCGATTTTTAAAAATCGAAATCTGATATTCGTTCGATGTCGGACTCCTGCGGCGAGTGGTTAATATCACTCGTCGCTGTCGTGCGATACATAGAAAATGTGTGTCTCATAGAAAAAATACAGAAATCAAACGAAAATCGGTAGAAATCAAGGTATTTAAATCGCTCGAGATGGCACATTTGATTCAAAAATAGAGCCCCTAATCATTTTTCTATCACCGATTTCGAATAGACGTATTATTATGTTTGGTTTGATCATCATGTAACAAATTTAAATTCCTTAGATTTTTTAACAAAGAAGTTGCTCTAACTGAGCAACTTCTTTAAGTAGTTTCTTTCTAGTAACTTCTTTCTTAAGTAGCCCTCAATTTTTAAATGGCGTTTCATTATTCGCCCGTAAGTAGTAAATAACAGTATATTGACCAAGTATTTTTGTGCTTTGTCGCACAGCTGAAAGCTGAATAATTTACCATTTGTATTATAAAATAAGTTTTTTTTATTATTTTTAAAAGGCCTTCGAATATAACTTATGTCTTCATTCATATTATCGAGTTAAATTTTAATTATGAAATATTTGTTTTTCTCACAACGTCCACTAAATAACTACAATTTTATTTGAAGATTTATATTATAGGTACCACTAATATCATTGTACTTATTGATTTGTTAGTATTTTGACTAAGTCCTAGTCATGTCGTATTTCTTCTATTTAATAAAATGAAATAAACTAAGAACTTATTTTATTGATTCAAGTAAATTGCTCGATCCCGAAATTTAACCCGTTTAAGTCCCGACTCCGGGGAAAATTCTAAGCATATTTTTATAGGTCTGTAAGTACACAAAAGGTAGAGATGGAACCTTTTCACTAAGACCACTGTTCGTCTGTCGATATTTTTTTGTAATAATGGTACGGAACTCTTCCTGTGCGAGTCTGACTCGCACTTCGCCCAGTGGGGGACTTCGGGAACGATTTAACCACCTTTTCCTCTCCGTTATTGTTCTCAACATTCCCCACTGGGGGATCCACTAGAACAGGGGTTCCCAAGCTTATTGGAGACACGCACCCTTTGGACCATGACAAAAAATCCGCGCCCCCCATCCTCCAGTATATATTTTCATATCAGAATAAAAATGTCTTAAAATAACTATGTACCTAATTTTATTGCTCATTGTCATACAAAATATATCTTTTGGATAGATTTGACAGGATTTAGAAAGTCGGCTTAACCATGGAAGAACTGGGTTGGCTGGAATAACATTACAGCCAACACTCACATACAATGGATCCACACTAAAGGACCTAAGTCAGGAAAATGTGATTGTCCCAAGATGACTGAAGACTGAACCATAGAAATCACATTCAGTGGCTCGATTCTTGTAATGAAGTTAAGGAAAATTTCATTTCAGCATTTTCAATAAGAAATGTGTCAAATAAGGATGTGTCATTCTTGCAACAGATATTATGCTGAAATAAGATTTTCCTTAACTTCATAACGAGAATCGAGTTGGGTTTAAAGAATTTATTCTCAAAAAGACAAATACATGTCACTTATCAGAGAATTAAACTAAACTTAGATTATACTTAACAATTACCGTATGCCTTATGTAGTACTTACCTACTTAATAGTAGGTATCTTTTACAATAATTGTGTGATTTATATACATTACGTTACTTCATATTTATCACAGATATGTAATCTGATAGTTGGATTTTAAAAGTATTTAGCGAGGTAGCATTTTTTAAACTAGGGGGTAGCTTATTATAAATTTGAACTCCTTCGTAAGTAACATTTTTCTGAGCTAGTTTTGTACGTACAGTAGGTAACACAAGTATACTAGCGCGACGGCGAAGATTATGTTTTGTTGACATTATTTTTTTTGAAAAAGTTTAGGAGGTATGAATTTTATTGATTATTATTTATCTAATTAAAATGCATGTACTATATATATATAATTGTCTAATATTCATTATTTTAGTGTCTTTATAAATTTTATATGTTGGTGTTAAATAAGGGTAGTTAAATAGTATTTTTATTACTTTATTCTGCAGCCTCTGTAGCTTATCGAGTTTAGTTTTAGTAGCATTGCCCCAAATTTCAATAAGGTTTAGTAAGTGGGATTTAACTAGGGAATTATAAATAGTGTATCGGAGTTTTTTAGGTATACATTGACTAATGTTGCAAAGTGAGCCAATCAGTGATGACAACTTATTTATGGTATGATCGATTTGTCTATTCCAAGTAAGAAAGTTATCTATTCTCAAACCAAGGTACCTCTCATTCGATTTCTGCTCAAAAGGAATATCGTCAATCATTAAGTTATTATGCGGAGGGACAACTTTATTTTTGGGCTTGAAAATGATGTAACAGGTTTTGGAAATATTTATCGTTAAGAGATTAAATCGAAACCATTCCGATAGAATATTAAGGTCTTCCTGAGCTCGTGAGATAATACAATTTATATTATCCCCAAAGTAGAATAAACACGTATCATCCGCATATAAAGTCAAGTGACCGTGCAAATTTATTTCTGCAATGTGATTAATGTAGATCAAAAATAGCAGTGGCCCCAAAATGGAGCCTTGAGGTACTCCACATGTGACTGGCAACGGGCTACTTTCAAAACTATCTATTTTTACTATCTGTTGTCTATTTTTAAGATAAGATTTAAGCATTTTATGGGCACTACCCCTAATACCAATGACCTCCAATTTTTATAAAAGCAGTTTATGACTCAGGTTTTATACTCAACTCAACAACATAGGTGCCCGCGCCCCCCTGAAAAGGTCCCTGCGCCCCCCCCCCCCAGGGGGGGCGCCCCCCACTTTGGGAAACGCTGCACTAGAGACACAATTTCAATAAATTTTAAAGTATTCAGTGAAACTGAATTACTCCGTTTTTTGAAGTCAACGGCTAACGGCTTAGACTGCGTTGATAACTGGTATATTATTATTATGTATCTGGCAATATTCAACAACTAAAAGCCGTCAACAATGCCTTAACTCCGTTAAACATTAATTTCGAAGACGTGCCAGCAACTGTTGGTAACTTCGGAAGTTATATAATATATTGCACGACGTTACACACATCGCAATCTAACCCCAAACTAAGCACTAGTCTTGTACTATGGGTACTAGACAAATACATAAGTACATGCATTTATTTTTAAGCATAAATACTTGCACCTGGCGGGAATCGAACCGACAGCCTTCCGCATTGCTGTCGGCCCTTCGCCTAATGCGCCACAGAGGTTTACTACCACACTAACATGTCAAAAAAAATAGATTTCGGTAAAAATTAAAAAGAGCTGAAGAATAATTATTGAGACTTTTTAGTTATGGAATATTCTGTGTACTGTATATACACAGCAGTTCATTATGGTGTTTCGTAAAATTGCACGACGATATTTGATCTTGCACCCTACATTTTAATTGTCATAGTCAGATACCTATACAAGGTGTAACGGTTATGCCCTTTTAAGCCGAAAGGGGGTTCTAGACGTCTAGGCGAACAACTTTTGTTCCACGACTTTAGAAAAATCGATCTTTTTTTTGGAAAATATTGAGGTTCGGTTTCACTAAAAAAACAGCTGCTTTTAAAAATAAAGGGAATTGAAGTTTTTATTGTAGTAGACCTAACTAAATGAAAGGACAACATAAGGTCAATGACCTCGAACTCTGAGAAACAGCTGATTTTCAAGTAAACTTTACACTTAAAATTTTCGAAAAGGACCTACCCTTCGAATTTCCACAAGTAGGACAAAAGTTCGACTAGACGTCTAGAACAACCCCCTTTTGGCTTAAAAAGGCATACCCGTTACACGTTGTATATTTTGTATTACAATTTATACTCCACTGGTTGTGTAGGGTGTAGCTCTGTCACTTTCCAAATTTTAGCCCTCTACTATTAGCGGTTTTGGCTGTGCTTGATCCAGTCAATCAGTCAACATTTTATTAAACTTATAGATTTCCTAATTTCAATTGATTACTTTGTTCTACGATCTTACATAATTAATACTTTTATCGTAAAGATAAATTAAAAAACAGTTAAATAATTTCGTAAATAATTTCCTTATCGATAAATTTATACATGTCAAGTACAAAGAAATATCTAAATGGCTTCAGTTACCAATTCCAACGTTATAAAAATCCAATGTCGACGTGATGGCAAAAGAATTACAAAATAAAACTTAGTAATATCATAGATAAATTATTAGGGTTAGTAATATGTTATTCGTTTGCTTCGGTTAATTTATTTTCGGAGTTCCGTAGCACCTTGGCCAGGGGCTGACGTTTTAATTAGCTCGGATATTTTAACTATTATTTTAGTATCAAAAATTGCAATGTCAGTTACTTTAATGATAGAAAGTGTTTGTATTCGGTGAGCGGTGCATAATGCGATAAGGACGGCAAGCTTTTTTGTGATTTTGTCAAGAGGTAATTAATTATTTGGGTACCATTGTGAAACAAAGTTTAGCACAATTTGTGGGTCCCTTGTGTATGAGTATTTAGGCACACTTGGTCTATTTTTAAACACTCCTTTTAACAACCGTGTTATTTTTTCATCGCTGCCTATTTTGTTGCCCAAAAGTAATGAAAGAGCTGAGCGATGACTGTTCATTGAACCATATGAAGCTCCCTTTTTAAATTGATCTATTAAGAACAAAATTACTGATGTGACAGAAACTTCTAAAAAATTTAAACCTTTGCTTGTACAATAATCCCACCATAATTTATATGTGGTGTTGTACTGCTTTATAGTACTAAGAGCGAGAGAATCAATCATTAGATCTAGCGCTTCTTCTGGAATTCCTCGATGCGTAAACGCTTGCCTGAGACTATCGCGGCCCCCAGGGTAATATCTTTAGGTAGATGTGCCCTGTAACATAAGGCATTGTCATTATGGCAAGAATATTATGGTAACCATGAATTGGGGTTCAACCGTTCAACGTAGTAGACACCCTACAAAGCAGTAATATGATAGCATTAGTAGAGCTACGAAGAACCTACACACAGTTGCAATGCACCTACCCGTATAGATAATCTAGTGTTATTATCTGAGTTTAATAGGCGCCTTGCAGTAGGGTACCTACATGTTTTAACACGTAGGTAGTAAATCAGAGATCCTCAAAGCAGCAATGCATAGTGCCCATAAAACTCAGTTGTCAACTACAAAATCCTTTCTTGTCGAATGTGTATATCACATAAAATAACGCTGGTAGTAGGTCTCTACTACTACTAAAGAACGCGGTTAAGGCTGTGCGTTGATTCTTCAGTCAGTCAGGACAAAGCCTTTCAAAGTTGCTTATAGACTGACGGAACCCTCGATTCAAAACCTTGATACTTACTTGACTGGTTTAATAAGATGCTTCATCGTTAAATGCAGCGGGATTCCTCCCCGCATCCAGAACAGGTCTTGCGAATAACTCGTGATAATGTATACTACATACTTACTCAATTTGGTTATGCATACTTACCTACCTTCATATCTAAAATGTACGATTATATATGTTGAGTTGGCTGTTCTCTGAAATATAAAAGGAATAAAAGCAGGCGAAACCAATGCCTCAGTGCCTGAGCTCGATCATTTGACTGCGCAATGACGATGGCGTTCCATGGTTTTTTAATTTAATTTTCATTTTCCTTATAAGGTCTTGTTTTTTAGATCGGCATAAATTAGATAGGAACCTTACTATTGTATTAGAGATTTGTTATCTTATCTTTCGCACTGTACAGTAGTTAATAACACGACAATTAAAGGTTTAAATCTATTAACATAGACATACTAAAAAAAGTCAAGTGACATTTGTTATTTGTATAATCAATTTGGGGAAATACATCGACTCTTTTACATCACCGTCCAACCTTAGGATGTTGACCATTTCGCAATACCAGAGGCGTGGTTAAATTCCTAAAATATTCGACCATGTCATTGGCATACGCGGAATACTTAGAAAACAGCAATGGATAGGAGGTAGCGACAGTTGATTCGATGGCTATGTCCATTGACAATCGGATGTTTAGAAGTGGCACGCGAGGTGAGGCCTTCGTCGTAACTTGTAAGTTGCGGATCTATCGGGCAGTCGCGGATACACAGGCGCCCACGCAATACGCGAGCGTTTAGTGACGCGCGTTCGTGCTATCGTGCACTTTCATACGACCATAATAAATAACCTTACGTGTTGTTTCCGTGCTTGTGCTGTAAAAAATAAATAACACAACATGAAGATACATATAAAAGTATTCGGTGAGCATTATACTTAATTTTTCAGTAGGTAAATATACTGAAAGAGAAAAATTAAGGATGATAATTTGAGCTGTTGTTGTAGGACTTGGAACGTAAACAATAAACGTTAATTCGAAACATCAATTTTTTTTACAGCCGCAACGTGTCTAACTTTATTTAATTTAGGTATTAAGAGGTATTGTGTTTTATAATTTTTGTAATTTACATAAAGCCTCGAAGAATGCAAAAAATAGACATCATAAATTAGTCTCGAGAGTTCGCAATTCAAGTAAAACTTCGTGGAATCGTTTGGTCCATCGCGAATTTTAGTTTCTAATTCATGTTTGTTTAACCTTCTTGGTATTTTAAACGAGTAGTTGTTTGATAGGTATAAAATACCTAATATATTGTTTTTATTGATATAAGTGAACGGACAGGGCCAACGGCTTTTGACTAAAGTTAGATTAAGTTAATTTAGGATCTTCACGGGGTACCTCCTCCTACCTTTGATATTCGAAACTAGAAATACATCATTATCTTTATATTAAGTAGACTAGACAGACAATAATTATTATTTCTTGAATTGTACTAGTAAACGATTTTTAACGAGTTTTTTTTCCTTTAAGTAATTCTTATCTCTTTACTAGTAGTCCGACAACAACAAACTTTAGACGTCCTAGTTTTGAAGTAGAAAATTAAGTAACAAAATAAGTTTTTAAGCTAGCTAAGTAAACCAACTAAAGTACCTAATATCCTGTAATCCCATCAAGATCGCATATACTTCATAATAACTGTTCATTTTATGGATGCGTATGATGCTAAATAGATGACTATATAAAATTTTATTGACTTCTGGGTCTACTATCATTTCATAATCACTAATTGAATTATGTTCAAAACTCGAAAGCGGTTTTTCTAACTAATGTGTTTTGATTTTAACCAAGTGTGTATAATAAAATCAATTTAGTTTTAATTGTTTATGAGAAATGCAACCATAGAAACTCCTTGTTCTAACAAAATGGTGCACAAATTCGACAGCTCTCTGAATGAATAATAATCAAAGAAGGCGCATCTAAGACTTATTTTATATGATCAATCGTTGTTTTTTTTTGCAGTTTTAATTTATTTATTTTTTAAATTATTATTAATACCTATTTAAATTGTCTAATCTTCTGATTATGAGAATATTTTCATTTTTTATAATTTGTGATAGGTACTTCCGCTTTGCAGTTAACCACCTTGAATTTAAGTAGGTGCTATCTTGTTTATCTACTTAACATTTCTTTTGAGTTTAGCCAAATAGAGGAAAAATGTAGAGGTCATATTTTATGTTGCAGATGTGAATTAATTTGATTCTAGGTAGGTAGTACCTAGGTAAATTACCGACAGAAAATACGCCCGGTTGTGTAGTAAATAAAAATAGATTGTAGGTAGGTAGATTATTTATAAGTTGGTACATATATAACTTATTGGTATTTTTATTGGTAGTTTGTTTTCTTCTTCTCATACTAGGTGAACCATTACGATGGGCTTTCAGGGGGATATCCTGAACTATAAGATCCTTCATTTGTGATTTCCGTAATTGGCTTTCTGTTTTATATATTTTCAAATTTCTTTTATATATGTATGTATAGCTGTGGATGTCCTTTATTAATAAATAAATAAGAGACAGCACAAAATGCTGAAAGGAGTAATGTCCCCGATTTTGACAAAAACAAAAATGACATTATTACATTTTTGAAACATTTATTAGGTACCCAAGCCAAGAATCGAACCTTTATTTTTGCAAAATAATACTCTATAGGTATTATTATATAGATCGATAGTGTTGCTGATATCGAGAGACAATCGAGAGAAATGACTATTTTTATCAACAAAAAAAAAATAAGTATGAAAATTTGCTTTACGAGGCTTTCCTCACCGGAAATATTTACTTGTAATGTAACGTTACAGATTTACTTTTAATATCTTTAGGTATGATGTTATCAAAATAGGAGGCTGTTTGAAAACAAACTACAATTCTATGGCGGTATAAAATACAAGTTATTAAACTCACCTTCCTACTTAACTACATGCCATGGACACACCGATTATAATTTGATTTTTGTTAATTGTTAGGTAGGTAGCATTCAGACAGACTTGAAAGCAATTAACTCCATTTGAAACGAATTTTACGACTAAATTTTATAACTCGAAGTTTAAAGACATTGAGAATAATACCTGCCTAATACTCGTATGTACATAACTACTAAAACGAATAATTTATGATTAATAGTAAGGTTTATGTACCCAAATTTAAATAAGTACCTTACATATACAGGGTTATGGGATTCCAATACAAAACTGTACAGGGGGTGATTCTCCACATCAAAACGAATAAGTAACTTTAATACTAGAAATTCGAACTTTTTTTTAATTTTTGAAGATACCTATATTTCACTTAAAAGACAGCTGCTTTTAAAAGCAAAGGTAATTTAGGTTTTGATTATACCAAACTAAATGAAGGGCAACATAAAGTCAATGACCTCGAACTCTAAGAAACAGCTGATTTTCAAGTAAACTTTGAACTTGGAATCCCATAACCCTGTACTCGTATATGTACTATAAAAAGTAGGTAGGTATACCTAGTAGTGTAACTGGATCCTTTGCTTTAGGAGGGATCTTTAGCGGTTTTTTTGACCAAATTACTCAGCCCTACCATGTTCGTTTCTCTTTGCTTGGTCGTCCTTTTGTCGCTCAAAGTAAAGTTTTACCCCGACTACTTACTTTTAAAAACCACAGATAATAAATCACAATATTTACTCGCGTTTTATTTAATAACGGCATTATTACAAAAGTACCGAGCTTTCGCTAACTTTACAGTTAGGATTTTCAAAGTCAGTCTGCTACTGTACTTTTGTAATAACTTTTTTCAACTATAACCAAGATTGAAAAATCTTTTTTGTTATTGCTATTTACCTAGCTAGTGGAAGCAGTTATGAATAGATGAATTTAATTGAATTACTTAGTTTTTATTAAACTTAACTTATACAATTGGACATTCGAAGTACTTTTCGAAAAATTTAGGTGTAAAGTTTACTTGATAATCAGCTGTTTCTGAGAGTTCGAGGTCATTGACCTTATGTTGTCCTTTTATTTAGTTGGATGGTTTACAACCAAAACTTCAATTAACTTTATTTTCAAAAGCAGCTGTTTTTTCAGTGAAACATAATCTCAAAATTTAAAAAAAAAGTTTGTATTTCTAAAAGTCGTAGATCAAAAGTTCGCCTAGACGTCTAGAACAACCCCCTTTCGGATTAAAAGGACTTACCCGTTACAAATTGTATATGCATTCACTGCACTTGTTTCAAAAACTAGCGAACTTTAACTTACTTTAGTTAGCGGTGGTCGGTCGGATGTCATAATAAAATAAATCTAAAATTAGAAGACCATCAAAGTAGCTAACAACAAGTGGACAATTACACACATTACTTACTCTATACTTGGCTACAGGATACACGATTCAATTTGCAGTTGCCCAAATCACCAATGACGCAACAGAAGTCAATTCCCGCCCTTGAAAAATCACAGCGAATCCGTATTTCCGCCGTTTCACAACAATGCTTTATCAACTGGCAATTTATGCATGAAGGTTTATAACGGTCAGACTAGACTCGGGGAATAATTGTATTTATTTATTTCTACAGAACCAATATCACTTAGCAAATGTATGCTACCACATGTGATAGGTACAAAGTCATACTCCGATCTACAGCCAATAACATATTTTATTTACTTTTTTTACTTTTGCATAATATCTGTTAACTGAACGGTCTTAAAAATGCATCAGGATTATTAGATTTTTCTCAAAAAAGGTACAACGATTGTTGGTAATTTAGCTAGACTTATTAACACTTCAAAAGCTTTACAAAAGCGAAACTTAGCAAAATTTCGAAAAAATAGTTTATTTTATATATGCTTTAAATTTAAGTTACTTTTTATCCAACACTTCCTTAAACTACATGGATACAGGTGGAACCACAGGGCGTAGCTTGTAGCGACAAATAAAACGTAGGTACAGGTACTTCGGTATTTACTCAGTCAGTTTCATTTTCTCTAAACAAGGAAAATCTTTACAATTTCACAAGAAACCTCACTTCGGTACCTACCTAGTGGTTAACAAACTGCACTGTGACCGGTTCTCTAAAAATTGCTTTATTTTTGTACCTGCCGCAGCTTTGCAAAATGATACCACTCATCAGGCTTTTATGTTCACTCGAATGTAGGTACCGTTAACGCGTATACAACGTATTGGCCTCATAATTTATTTTCAAACTGTTAAGAAAGTGTCTATTGTTAAGGATAAAAAGCAACGGTTGGTAGGCTAGGTAGGTATCTACTGACTACGAGGTATTTAAATAAACTGCTTAATAATATAATTTGCGTGTAAAATGCTTAAAATTTTAGGGTCGAATTCCACTCTCTCATTGGGAACCATCATCTACATTACCTAACATCCTATAGTAAATACAACTGTTTAGCTAATCTAAAACATAAAACATAATATTAAGTTAAAAGCTAAAACTAGAAATTAAACTAATTACATCCTATAAAGAAAACACGTCCTCGTAGGCGCCCTCACACGCATCGTTCCCAGAAAGCTGGCTACGTTTCCCTCTGGATGTAAAATGAAAATTAAGTTTCATGTCCATAACCTATTAAGTCTACCTTATCTGGAAAGGACATTCCTGAGTTTATGATCGTATAAGAGAGGACATTAGCAAAGTGTTACATGCCGGTGATGCGGGATGGATAATTACCTAGAGGTCTGGCGCCAATTATATGCCGACGACGGCGACTGCAGGCGCCAGCTTCTGCATTCTTGCACTTTCACCGCAGTGAGTGCGACTCCTCCAGAATGCAAGTGAAGCTTTAACTTGGCATACGTACAATCACTGCTAAAGCGAAAAAAAACATATCTACGCGCAATTGAAATCATTCAATTAATTTGCACATCGGTGCATTGGAATGGCATGATTATTTTGATGGTTTCTAATGTTTTCGAGCATTTTGGTAGACACTTTTTGTAATGAAGGTGTCACAGTTACGCAAATCTTTTCACGCAGTATCTAAATTAACCATGTAACTTAGGTATGTCTTATTTAATCACATGTTAAGTAACGTTACCTAGCCAACAGAAGTTAAAGGCTTATTTTATTGCATTAGTGGATATGCATATGGATTTCCATTGCGGGACTATTGCATTCTCAGTGTGTCTCTAAGTAATATTTATTTCCGAGTTGCCATTTAGATATATCCGATAAAGTTTATCTTATTATTAACCTTATAAAATATTATATTTTCAAATGGAAAATGTCTATCAAATAACTTGCGGAAGCAAAACTTATTTGTTCATGAAACTAAACGTTTACCTTCCAGTGGCTTACCTAAGAAGGATAAGTTTTTTATAATCGATTTAAGTAGTCTAAGCTCATAAGTCTCTATAATATCAATGTTGTATTTTTAAAGTGTTATCTCACACTTAGGTGGTCTAAAACCAATGGAATGAGCGATGGAGAGACATTTTCCCAGCAGAGGGGCAGTAAAGATTGATTTAAAAAGCCCAAACTTTTTTTCTTTTAATTGTAGACTACGATTTGATACTTCTTTCTAAAGAAAAGATGTCAACATAATTTCTTCTATGGTTTTCGCGATTTTGCATAATAAAACACTTTATTTATCCGGTTTTATCGCGTTTTTATTCATTATTTGAACCGAGCTTTCGCCAACTTTACAGTTGGCTTTTTCAAGGTTGAAGCCAACTGTAAAGTTGGCGAAAGCTCGGTTCAAATAATGAATAAAAACGCGATAAAACCGGATAAATAAAGTGTTTTAAAAGATGTCAAATAACAGGAACCAAAAGTCAGATTATAGTCTGATATTAAAAAAACGTACGTAAACTTTTTTCTTTTTTACTTACTCTACAAGGTCCAAAAACCTTAAGTATTTTCTTAAAAAAGTAAATATGTAAATTGAAAGTAGAGATATTTCATAGTGTGTTCGAAAGTTGTTATTGTTGGAAGGTCTTGTTTATCCTATTAATAAAGTAGCAACAAAGTGACACGAAACTAACACTATTTTTATTTTGTGCATGTCGGATTAAATTATGATATTTATGATCATTTTTTGATCTATCTATACATACATTTTACCCTCTTCGGCGAAAAGTTTTTCGATGGATAGTGTTTCGAAGTAGCGTAGGGAACCCCTAGTAAATAAAAGGGAGTAGTAGATACTGTTATCCTGGTTCCTAACCCTGAATTTCGTGCTTAGGTACTAGAGGCGCAGCAAATAAATACAAACATGTATACCTAAATTACTTAATATTTTAAACTACGCCATTAAAACGAACAAAATATCAATTTGTGTTACCTAAGTGGTAATCTGAATGATGGCACGTTAGATATTCCCACAGTATAACAATGCAATGTCGGCCAGCCCGCCCCCCCTATATAAACCTAAGTAGGTGCCGCGCCTGATTGGTACCTATTTTGTGAATACAATAACAATAGCCAACAACTTTTGTAATGGATGACTTACTTCCGACTCAAAACTGGTCTAACGCATCTCACCTGGGCCCTGATTCGGTATAAGGACATAGCATGCGGAATGCCAGCGGCATGAAGGCGGCGTGCTGGAGATCTATTCTTTATTTTTACGTTATTTCGTATTCTGTAAATGTTATTTTACTTAATTACTACTTAATTATTTAAGTAGCCTTCAAATTTAAGGGGCAACTTAATTATTTAAATAGCTCCCCTTGTCCCTCAGCCAATCAGTATTAAGGAAGTTATGGAATAGGTTTTATTTTTACTCATGCTACAAATCGACTTATGCAATGCTCCTGCATCCCGCCTGCTTATCGCAAGCTGTTTTTGCGGTGACAAAGCAGTGACAGAATCGGTCACCGATTGAAATTTAAAATCCTCCGAGACTGTCTGAAACAGCCCGCTTTCAGTGGTGAGGTCGCGTATTATAGACCACTCTTTGTATTTATTTCAGTCAATATTATGTCCAATAGCGTAACGCGATTCACAAACCGCAAGTACCTACCTACAAAATTAAGAAATAATTATTGTTCTCATCGATTAATTTTAGCACGATTTCTTACATAATTAAGGTCAAATACTTAAACATAACAACATGTTATTTAGTTTTGAGTTTTTAGAACAAGTTATCTATACTTATAATATAGGAAGAGAGGACAAAAAGTCTGGTAAATTTAAAAAAAAGGTGTCTAAGGGACTTAGGAAAAGTATAGTGGATCAAAATTATATAATGTTTAAAATTCATGTCTGTCTGTCTGTTTGTTCCTTATACAATTAAAAACTACTAATTCGATTGAAATATGGTTATAAATAATGGATATAGTTCTATTTTTGAGGAGCCTCTTGATATACTTTACATCAAAATCAAATTAGTAGAACCTAAGTAATGAACGAAAAAGTTGTGCGGGTAGCAGCTAGTATCCAATAATAATCTAGCGGAGAATTATTGTCGTAGCACGCTAATTTAAGAAAACCCATTAATTATTAGACGAAATTATTATATTTTATAGATTGCATTTGTTTAGCTTTAGATCTTACTAAAATGTTAACACACCGTTTTTATTTTTATTATATAAATGTATGTGGAAAGATTGAAGAGTTCAAACTTTATCCTTGACTGGGATCCCCCGAACGATTTAGTATTCATAATAAAAAAAAACAACACGTCCTAATATTGCATATGAAATTAATGATATTCGAAACTAATTGTGTCCCGAGGTTTTACCCGCATAAGTCCCGATTCCGTAAGTTTCAACTCTGTACTATAAGCAGTTTGGTACACCAGTATAAGTCAGGACAATCATTTTGTAGATGAAGATGGTATCTTCGGCCATTTGAACTAAAATGATATCGTGTTTGCAGCATCGCAATTCGCTAAGGTTCATCAACATTTGAGGCCATGGTCATAGAAAAAACACGATCTTCACTTCATTAGTTTTTATGATGATATTTAAATCTAATGATAATAATCACGTTCAAGTTACTAAGTAGGTAGTGTAGAATAAAATATAATAGAATCGTTTTTTTAGATAAAAATGTTGTAAAACATGAAGATTTAGGTGTAAAATATGAATAAAAATTCAAGCTAACAAAATAACTAAATTGTACAATAGGTACCAATGAAAACTTCTCGTTTAGCACGACGACGAACTTTCCGCTGGGTATCAGACATTCATAGTACCTAGGTACTATAAGTCCCGTATTCACACACGGTCCTATGCGTAGACTCGACTTTTGTCACATTTTTACTGACATATTATTGATTGTCTCTCACAAGAGCAAGACAAAGCATTAAGCCACGCATAGGGTCGTTTGTAAATACGAATATAAAAAACTGAGTAATTTTAAGTAAACATTACTGATTCTTCAATAATGAAGATATGATTCTTCTTCTTTCTTTTCTTCTTTTCACGTTTTTGTTTATAGTGTTTCGAGGAAGCTAATAAAAAGTAAACCCAAGAAAACAATGTTTAAATATTAAGGGGCCGTAGTAGGCCAGAACTAATGTTTCTAGGATGAATTACTACAAAAGTTATTTGAAATAAAAGTTTTAGAAAAAAAAAATACTATATGCTACATGCTTTTAGCGTCTTTAGATCGTTTTGCAATTGCTAAAAGTATCGATTCAAAGCCATCCGTAAATTAAAACGCAGGTACCTACCGCTTAAGAGTCAATTAAGTATTGTAATTTCGAAATGATATTTAGGCAGCTGGTCTTCGATCTTTCCAAATAGATGTACTTATAATAATATAGGTGTACTTTATATGTACATAATATTCCTATTAATAGGTGCATACTTAATTTCTACCCATTGATATATTAAATAATAAACGTTTAGGTGTTTTCTCCACTGAATATTCAAGTTTCATAATGGTACTTGATACGTACTCGTACTCGTAAGTACCTACGTAAAAGTAAGTAATGGTCTTACTTAAACGAAATTATTTTCGTCTAGTAACTAGTACAAGCTCTCAATATGTCATGCAGCTTTCGCTTTCGCTTCGATATTTAGTAAATTAATATCTATCGGTTTTAAAATGTTGATTACTTAGATTGGTACGTAGTAGGTGTGTTACTTATTCAGTGTACACTGTACAGTGCAGTGCAATGAACTGCTTACATTTGTCATGTGTCTTGATATTGACATTGTATTCGAAAGTTAATCTTCCGCGACCGTTTACAGGTTCCTTTTAGGTCATGCATTCTCGACCACTATTTATGCATGTTTGCCAATTGACATTATCAAGGTTTCTGCATTCTAGTTTCTAAGTTATATACCTAAAGGTGACCAGACATCGTAAGGCGTTTTGCGTCGCAAATACCTTACCACACATGCCTCAAACTAAGAAAAAAATGGGATCCACGCTTATAGTTCGCGCACGAGTTCGGAGACGACTATACGGTACATTAAGGCATAGGTACATCCCGAACAATCTATGCTCAAGCTGAGCAAGCAATCAAAAAGCCGCTTCGTACGGAGGCGGGTTTTCGCAACGAAACATACTTACCTATATGGGGAATGCTTGCACGCCAGTGAGTACATAGTTCACTGCGAGCATTTGCCCGAAGCTTGCGTGGCACATGCCTCTCGATGTCTAATGGCACTAATTTTTCTTCCAAGCGTATTGTTTCAATTCCTCTGACACTTAATTAGATCATTCCACTGACACTTATTGTTAATCGACCTCACTGTTACTTCTAATTATTTATTTACGATGACACGCAATGGTACGATTCAAATGCAGAGCGGAAGTAGCATGCAATTTATAAATGCACTAAATCGATAGTAATCTCTTTAGAGCGGGATTACTACAGCTTCAAATAATAGAGGTTAAAGTATGAAATTGCCGTTTTATTACAATAGGTTCTTTGAATTGACATAGAATCTTCATGGTTTGAGGTTTTCGAATGAAACTTTTTTCAAATGGTTTCTGTGATGTTCTTTTTTTAAAAAATGTGAAACATTTGAATATCGACTTTCAATTGTTTTTGTTATTCAATTTAGACAAGAAAGATGGATACTGCGAAAATTCGAGTGATTTTTGAATACGAGTTCCGACGCGGAACTAACGCGGCAGAAACAGCCCGCAATATCAATGCTGCGTTTGGAGAGGGGTCTACTAATGAACGCACCGTGCGATTTTGGTTTAAACGCTTTCGTGATGGAAATTTCGACTTAAAGAACGAGCCACGAGGAAGACCGCCCACACAGGTGAATAACGATGAATTAAGAGAGATAGTGGAAGCCGATCCTAGTCAAACTACCCAGGAATTAGCGGCATGGTTTAACGTTACCTTACCCACTTTATTGACTCACTTGCGTCAAATCAATAAAATAAAAAAATACGAAAAATGGGTGCCTCATGATTTGACTGATCTGCAGAAAGAAACGCGTGTTGAAACTTGTGTTGCCTTGTTGAACCGGTACAGAAATGAAGGAATATTGGATCGAATTGTAACATGTGATGAAAAGTGGATTCTTTATGATAACCGGAAAAGAAAAATGCAATGGCTGACCCCAGGTCAAATGCCACAACAGTGTCCTAAAGCAAAACTTACCAATAAAAAGGTAATGGTAACTGTTTGGTGGTCTCAGCATGGTGTTATTCACTATAGTTTTCTTCGATCTGGTCAAGCAATTACGGGAGATGTCTATTGTGCCGAACTCCGAACCATGTTGACAAAACTAGCAGTAAAACAGCCCCGACTCATGAATCGATCTTCACCATTATTGCTCCACGACAACGCGAGACCTCACACAGCACGAGAAACCATTTTGACCCTTCAGGAACTGCACTTAGAAACCATTCGTTAGTGTTGCCGAAATATCGATAGTTTCACTATCGATGGTTTACATCGAAAATCATGTACCCTATCGATAGGCCTATCGATAGCATGGTTTACAATAATACTATCGATACTATCGATAGTATTGATAGTATTATATAATAAAAAGCAATATTATCGATAGTATTGATAGTATTATGCACTAAAAGTAAACTAACTATTGATAGTATCGATAGTATCGATACTATCGATTAATCTATATTATCGATTTCTGCTTAAATTTCGATAGTATCAGTCATAGTGCGGTGTTCAAGTATCAGATAGAATAACCAATGCAAACCAAATAATGCTTGTCGACCTGGACTTAGACAAAACAACACTGAACTGTTGACAAAACAACACTGAACAAAACTTCACTGGCATTCTACCCACTGCAACTTATTAAGATGATTGATACTATTGAATTTTAGGCCACTATCGATGGTACAAAACAATCGACAGTATCGATACTATCGATAGTATCGAGTGCTCTCATGCAATACTATCGATAGTATCGATACTATCGATAGTTTAGTTATTTTTAATGTATGATACTATCGATAGTATCGATAGTATTGATGGTAATCGATAGTATTAGTACACACCAAGCTATCGATAGTATCGATACCATCGATAGTATCGATACTATCGATAGGCTATCGATACTATTGTTTTTTAATGAACTATCGATAGACTATCGATATGCTATCGATAGTCGACTATTGATCGGCAACACTACCATTCGTCATCCTCCGTATTCACCAGACCTTGCTCCAACGGACTACCATTTTTTTCGTGATTTGGACAATTATCTACGTGACAAGAAGTTTTCTTCCCAGGAGGCAGTACAAAATGCTTTCACACAGTTTGTGCAGTCTAGATCGTCGGAGTTCTATCGCAAAGGCATTAATAACCTTCCCATTAGATGGCAGCAATGTATAGATAATAATGGCAACTATTTTGATTAAATAAATTTGTTAAAAATTTAAAAAATAAACAATTAAGATTTTCAGTACAAATCGGCAATTTCATACTTTAATTTAACCCCTAATATAAATCTGAATGAAGTAAAAAGGAAATGAAATGATTTCATGAGCGATGGATGAGCAAAAGAATTGCTTATACATCGCTCATCAAATCATTTCATCATGCGCTAGAATTTGAGATGAAGTTGGCTATTACGTCATTCAATTGAAAAAAGAACTACTTACTTAGCTATAAGGAAAACGTCCTAAGTATACCTATCGAAAAGTTTAGTATAAAATATGCAAATTGAAAAAAATATATATGCAAATCGAATAAAAAAAATGTGCAACTTTGTTATCGAGACGCTACCAAGGTCGATTTAAAGGTCTGTTCTGTTGCAGATTTTAATATCAAAATATCATAGATCAAGAAGTGTTTTGTATGATGAGTGCCAACCTCGTTTAACTTCCTAGTTTAATCTTTTAATTGCAGATAGGTATGTATATCATCTTATGATTGATCGATATATATGCTGGAGATCATTTACTTATACGTATAAATTAATTGATGTCGCTGTTGCAAGTTTAATAGTTTGGTCGGACAAGATCAGCTGTGGTATCATCTAATTAGCATCCACCGCTAGTAGTTGCTAAGTTGCAGTACATTGCTGCCTTGTCGGAACGTGGTTGTTACCGGTGATTACTGCAAAGCAGCAATGTAGAATACGAAATATGTTTTTTGACAGTAAATAGCGACTTAGTAGCGGTGGATGCTAATTACATGATAGGTACCACAGCTGATTTGGTTGAACCTTTAACCTATGTTAACCTAAATAAGAAGGTTACGGAGAGTTAGAGGTTCTGGTGTTAGAAGTTCACTGAAGTCAACATCACTTAATAAAGGAGTGCGTCCCGCGGTTTCGCCCTTGTAATTCCCGATTAAATGGACGGACATAACATAACAGAATCAAAAGTAGCATATGTTGCTCCTTGATAATGTACTACCTATTTGGTTAGAGAAGTTTTGAAATCGGTTCAGTAGGTTCTGAGATTATCCTCATTATACAGAATGTTACTTCTTTATAATATAAATAGCCTTATTCTTTATATAATAGCCTACTCCACCTAACAACGTCCCGGGCAAACAGCGCCATAAAATAGCATGGATTAAAAAGCTGCTTGCGCTGTATAAATCATCTAAATTTAGATGAAAAAGGCCAATTATTATTAGTATTATAATATAAATAGGTATAAGTACTTAATTTGTTGTAAATCTCTTTATCTCTTTTTGTCTCTCTCCTCTTGGTTGCCTTTAAAATATCGCCCATAGGCAATAACGCCACCCATTATGCCATTTTAGTAACTATCTACTATTGGTACAATAAAGCGTTAATCTATCTACCTCCTCTCTTATAATCTCGTTTTCTATTCTAGATTTGATACCAGCGCGGTTCAACGTCGCCATAATGATGTTCTTCGCTTGCTGGGTCAACTACATGCTGCGGGTGAACATGAGCGTCAATATCATCGCCATGGTCCCTGACGAAGGTGCTTCTACATCGTTAGTAATCTTTATTATCAACTAGCTGTGTGTGGCGGTTTCATCCGCGTATGTCATGTCATAGTTACGTGGGGAAATGTGAAAACCATTTATTATGTGAGGCCATTAGGGTAAACATACAAATTTTTAGCACCCCACTAAAATTGACACAGTATATTTTTGTACTAAAATTCAATTTTTGAAAAATAGTACTGTGCTAATAAATTGAAATGGGGTGCCGACAGTTGGTAGGTACATTATCAAATATATATTTGATGAGCACACCAGCATATAGGTACTATATTTGATGAAGCAAACCTAGGTATATTTGATGAAGCACACCAGCAAACTTTTATGTCTCTAGGATGAGCGGTTCAGGCCGTGCGATGTTATATCAGTCAGTTAGTCAATTAGTCAGACAGGACTTGAATTTTCTCATGTACCTACCAACTTACCTTCTTTTAAAACATATAATTAAATGCAATCCTATATCAATTACATCTTACTAATAAGTATAATTGAAATGCAAAAGTTAGGATGTTTTGGATGTTTGTGTTTTAATCACGCAAAGACTAGCGAACACGTTTTGGCAGAGTTGGAGATCTAAATTAAAATATTGGCTATTTTATCCCGATATTCTCGCGGAATTGGGACTTACGCGGGTGAACCCACGGGGCGCTGCTAGTAGTAAATAACACCATTATCTGCTCAAAACAATACCTAGCTAGCCGTTATAACTCTGTCGTCTTATGTTGGTATCTGAAGATGGAGTGAATCATAATGATATTATTTTATTTGTCTTCTAAAACCAGTTTTTGTTGGTAAAGTCGTTTGAACAACTTCATTAAAAACATGAAACGATTTTGCCACGTTGAATTATTTTTTTACTTATTCAAGTGACCGAAATGCTGGCTTGTATTTTGCAAAAGAAATAACTATCTGCATACAACGTCAATGCAGCCAACATTCTGGTCAGTTTTTTCCCTACCTAGGCTTAGCTGATATAGATTTACTTTAGTTTTTTAGTTTGTCCAAGCCTTATTAAATGAAAGTACAAACAAAAGTTGTAAGTACTTAAAGTTTGTACTGCTGGGCCTGTTCACTCAGATCTCCAAATTATTGTTCAAGTCTAAATGATTGAACATTAGGTATAATGTAGGACTTTTGTTATTTATTTAGTCAACTTTAATAGTATAAAATTAGCCATCCCATACAGCGCGAATCAGGAACAATAAGGCGCGAGTTATTTGATAAATTAGTTTTTAGTTTTTATTATTTAAAATGAAATTTACTCATAACAATAAAATTGACCTTATAATAAATATTTTAATCTGCAATAGGTTTTATTAGAAACTAGTCATGCCTGATTTGAAACTTAAAATAAAGCGATCAAAATGCTAACTGATTCCTACTGCCTTTTCCTTTTGATTAACAATAACTAGCTGCTTGATTACTACCGGTTTCTTTTCGAAATTTACAATCTGCGCCTGATTTTTTGAGCATAAATTCACTTTGCTTACGTAGAGAAAGACCGTCTAGATTTAGAGCACACTGCTGACGGGTTTGGTAGTGTGTCTTTATTACTACGTCTCATTTTATATTGGTTTTAGTTTTTGAAATTTTGATTTTAAAAAACATGTGTATATAAATTTATGTATCAGATAAGTAGATACATGCATTTATCCTTTTTAATTAATATTAACTTCTACTAACTTCTAAGAATTACTTCTAAGGTAATCCTTAAAAGTCTCTATTTATAGAACTAGTTAGGTGTTTAGGTACTGGGTTTTGGTACCTAGTATAAAACAAAATTTAAAAAAAACCCCACGTCGGATGTAATAGTTACAATGGAAAAAGAAAACGATAATTTTTAAACACGCCCCGACGCCATTTGTGATAAATATCAATAACTAGAAAGAAAAAAACATCCCCAAGAAAATCCGTCGGGGCTGCCATACTATGCCTATGCTACTTAATTGTAATTTTGTGTAAAATAGAAGTTGTAAAATAACCTTCCCCAAAGTCACGTCGCGTCCCCACTGCCAAAGAAGAAATGACTCTGTCAAACATAAAACGATTGTTTCCTTAGCCATACGACTCTTTCTCGCTATGAAAACGATGGTTGTATGACACAGAATTTCAGAGATGCAGATTCAAATCCAGTCAGGTGAAAATTTTAAGAAATATATTCTTAAAAATAGTTATCCAATCGTTTAATTAGGTATCCAAGTAACCAAAACCTATTATGTTATTTTCAAAGCGTGAAAGAGCTCTTTAACCTCATATAATAAATAGCTATTTTTTAACTGTAGGTCGCGCGGCACAATAAGTAGGTACCTACCTACCAAAGGTTCTACCAAACATCGTTTCGACCTTTCAACGACAGCACGTAGAGTATTTAAAATACTTATTGCAACACAATATTTGTAATTCACAGGGAGAAAAGCGAATGCGAGGCCATCGTGACGAACGACACTTCGTTATATAATATGACGACCACAAAGCGGGAACTACGACAGGTAATCAATCTAACAATGTACTGTAAACTTCCTCACTGGTACATAGGTTACTATTGTACGACCGTTCATTACATTACGTCAGTGGTTCTCAAACAATGTGCCTAAGTCCTAGAGAACTATTTTTTGATCGTGGTTCAAATATAAACCGGTTTTAGAACAAAATAAAACTGAAAATTGTATATTCAATAATAATCTATACTTATAATAAATCTGTAGAGAGGTCAATTCTGTACATTGAATATATTTTCAAAATAACTATCAGGGGGTGATTAGTAATCGATACTGATGCCAAAAATGCAATCAATAAAATTTTTTTCTGTCTGTCTGTCTGTCTGTCTGTCTGTCTGTCTGTCTGTCTGTATATTCGTTATAGAAACAAAAACTACTGGACGGATTTTAACGAAACTTGGTACGATTATACTTTATACTCCTGGGCAGGTTATAGAACACTTTTCATTACGCTACGATAGATAGGAACGGAGCAGTGAAGAGAAAAGTTTCAAAAACGGGAAAAGTTACTTCATTTTTTAAGCTTCCGTCGCGTGTGCAGCCTGAATGGTTTAAAGTTACACAGAAATTATGTATGACGGATTTGTACAGCTTAACATGCAATAAAATAAAAAATAAATATGTAAATGAAAAATATCTTGCAACAGCATATTATGTATATCTTTTATGGTTGACTCACAATCAATCAATCAATCAATACTTAAAATAAAATCGTAACTTAGCGGTGTCTGTTTTTGAAAGATATTTTGAAAAAACTATTTTTAGGGATATGTACTAACGTGACAGACCCCATTTCCGTGTTTAACTTTTTGTCTGTTTGTCCGTTTGTCTGTGCGTTTGTGCGCGCTAATCTCGGAAACGGCTAGACCGATTTCAATGAAATTTAGTATGCAGATAGCTTAAGACTTTCGATTAACATATAGGCTACTTTTTATCCGGATATCCGGATAAAAAATAGAAATTGTAATTTTGTTGTTTATCCTGATATCCGGATAAAAAATAGAAATTGCGTAATTTTGTTGTTTTTTAACCATCGTTATCCATCGTCATCGATCATCACCAATCGTCATCGATCGTCATGAACAAATTTGGCCTTACTTCACCTACCTACCGCAATGCAAAAATCCACACTTAAACGGACGACCAGGGAAGTATTGATGATTACAGGCGCGGCAGCGCCTGGCATCATCAGTACTTCAATGGGCGACCGTTTAAGTGTGGATTTTTGCATTGCGATAGGTTGGTGTAAGAACAACGCGGGATCGCAACTTGCGCTTGCGCGGGTGAAACCGCGGGGCGCAGCTAGTAAAGAATATTTCTAATTAAATAAAAATTGAAAGTAGATAAACACAGAATTTGAAACATTAACTTATGTTGCAAATTCTGTGACTTATTAATTCTGAAACATGTAAATATACGCTGTAAAAAGTTTTAACCGGGTTGTTGAACATTGCAATCAGCCCCATGTATTACAAATTAGATATCGTACAAACGTTCAAACAGGGATTTTTAATGTCGAATAAACCTTCCAAAATGTTAGTGGACAAAATTGTAGATATATTTCCCTAAATATATGATTAATACATTCCTAAAAAACCAGTTCGAGGTAAAACTAATAAATGTTGAAGAACACTGGTCGGCGCTCATCGCTAAAGTATATATCATTTAATTCACAAAAGCCAGCGGACTTCAATTGTGATCTTTACACAGGTGTACTTACCTGGGTATAATATGTGCAAACCTACTTTGTTATTAAAATGTTGTTTGTTTTCTTGGAAATTTACGTTAATAACCTGAAGGTTGCATTAAAATGGCGGCGTAGATAACTTAATTCAATACTTCTTGGTTTTTTTTACTTAAAATAAATAATAAGTCCGACAGGTACATTTCAGGAACGTTATGGGTATAAACTTTTATAGAAACGTTCTCTGAATCTAAAAGAAAACTTAAAATAAATGTCAAATTACGGTATTGTAGATTAAATACTTAATTAATTATTCGAGTAAATAAAATTATTGTAGGTGCTAAGTAAACACAAACGAGCCTATGCGTAGACTCAAATTTCGTCACATTTTTACTGACGTTGATTGTCACTTGCAAGGACATGAGAAAGCTTTATATAGGGTTACATAGGATCGTTTGTGAATACGGCTATAAATATTATAAACCCGAAAGTTTGTCAGGTTGTTTTGTAGTAGAGTATTATAATATATATAGGTGCAGTGCAAGATATATTTTACTCCACAATCGTCACTTTCAGGCATTACAACTTGAAATGTTAAAAGATAGAGTTGTGGAACATCAAATAGGCTGCTATTAATCCCGATTTTGCCCCAGAATTGAGATTTATCTCGTGTAACTGCAGATCGTAGGACGAAGCCAGTATTATAGCAAAGCAAAATGCGTTGTCATATGTACCAGACTGCGTTGCTGCTTGCGTCTGATATTAATTAATGTACACATATTATTATATTATTTTTTATTCTTGTTTCTGCTTTACGTCAATTCTATGTACCTACTGTATTTTTTAATTACCTTATCATAGGGAGATCCCTATTAAATTCATTAAATATAATTTATATAAAATAATGACGATGACTCTCAACTAGGTTACCTATAACGTTGTTTTTAATTGTTGCTTGTTTTTAGATGACAAAAGTACGTACATTATAAATTACTAGTGTAGTTCTGCGAACAGTAGACCTCGTGACCACTTTACTGGAATGTATTTAAGAAACCAAAAAACAGTAGATTTCAATATTTCGTATTTAATTGTTTTTATTGCTCAAGACATCTAATTTCGTCACGAGTGAATTTTTAAAGATAAATTTTAAAATATTTCTAGTAGATTTCAAGTCCAGTAAGGCGTCTGTGACGTGGTAAGCACCATCAAGATAAAATAGATTACCTTTTTTGTAAGTCCCTATAATTGAACTAACCTTGCTCATTAGCTGTAATGGACCATCTTCATGGTTGCCTGGAAATAATCGCTATTAGCGATAAGGCCGCCCATTTGTGCAAAGTTTTAGTTTTAAGCTTTCTGTGTATTTATCTGTCTTTTTGTGTATTTACAAAAGAAAAATAAATATAAGTAGTATATCCGTTGTCTAGCCAACACAAGCTTAGCAGCTTACCACGGGGCTAGATGGCGCTGTGTGTTCGTCACAGGATTTATTTATTTATTTATTTATTTTATTTATCTTATTTATGTATGTTATTCTTGACCAGAAAGGAATGTCTAGGAGTAAACCACCGACCTGTACTATCGACGTGATCCACGATCCATGAGCATAATATCCATAGGCTGCTGGTCTTCGGTCTTCTACCGCAGACGGTGTGTCGAAAGGATGATGATGAGGTCCACGCGTGATACGCGGCGCGGACGATAATGCATGATGCGCAAACGGGTGCTCTCGCCCAAAGGCGGCGAGTCAATCAATGTTATAGGTATAGATAGATAGAAATACGCCTTATGATGCACAAAGGCGTCAATCTATCTATCTATCTATCATTGCTATACAGCCTATCATTGATTTCAAATCTCGAGGAATCTAGTGTCTTAGTTTGGGGTTTGATGGCGATGTGTTACATTGTATTTATATCTGTTTTATTTGTTCCCCACAGCCAGACGGCGTGACAACATTCACATGGACAGCCCAAGAGCAAGCCTACGTGCTATCAGGGTACTTCTGGGGCTACGCTATCACCTGCCTGGTCGCAGGAACGGCCGCCGAGTTCTGGGGTCCTCGCAAGCTGGTCTTCACGACCATGTTGCTTAGCTCCGTACTCACTATATTGAGCCCTGCAGCCGCGAAGCTACACTACATGGTGCTGGTGGCTTTGAGATTCGTCATCGGACTTGCCGCGGTAAGAATTTAACGCTAACTCTAGGATCTTGTTGCACCTGCCATTATTCCTTTATTCTAGACTAGCTGTTACCCGCGACTTTTGTCTGCGTAGAAATAGTGCAGAGCCGACTTTTTCGTTCTTACTCGGGTTCTACTAATTGGATTCGATGTAAAGTACACCACGAGGTTCCTCGAAAATAGAACTATCCATTATTGAAAACAAGATTTCAATCGGATTAGTAATTTTTAATTGTATAAGGAACAAACAGAGAAACAGACAGACAGACATGAATTTTAAAAACTAAGTACCTATTTAATTTTGTTCTACTACTTTTCCAACTTTTTTTTAATTTACTTCCAAGTACAGACTTTTTGTCCTCTCTTCTTTTATTATATGTAATATAGAGTATAGAATAGATAGATGAAAATGCTATGCTTATGAAAGTTTGAGTCTAGTTATAAGTGTTTTTCCCGCCATTTTGATAGAGATACTTTTTGATGCAGTATACTTACTCTTATGCATTCTCATGAAGATGGCGATCACATAAAGCTTCTAATGAAACAAAATAAAACAATGAACAACATATTAATTACATTGATAAATAATTTTCATCACTTACAATCATTAGGTAAGATTTGGTCAAACGTGAATAATAAAGACACAAAAATCATCATCCAAAATGACGAAAGTAAGACAGAAATACTAATTGATCAATTGATTGACTATTTATGTCACAACTCTTTCTGTGACCATAAGAACTGTGAAGCTGAATCGTCAGATTTTTACAGACAAATAAATCAATTTAGGAATGCGTGAAAAAATAAGTACTACTCAAATAAGTAACTACTAAAATCGCGAAAACCTCAGACAAAATTATAAGAACTACTCGTTTAAAATGCCGGTTTAAATATAGAGCCATGTGTATTTTTTAAAATTGATACTTATTATTAGAGGCCATTCTTGTTCTAAGTTTTATTTTTGTAACAACTGCCAATTCGCTATACAGACTACACGTGTGAAGTCCGTATAAGTACCTCACATACGTAAGTTTGTACTTATATACTTATCTATATGTATAGTACACAGCTAAACATAGGTATGACCGATTTGATTCGCTATGTTTCTGAATAAAACGTTTTGCTTTATAATATTCACATACCTGCCTATGTTAGTACATTGTGTAACAAAGATACCCACTTAGACCAAAAGGGGATTGTTCTAGACGTCTAGGCGAACAACTTTTGTTCTACAATTTTTGGGAATTCGAAGTGGTTTTCGAAAATTTTAAGTTTATTTGACATTTACAAACAAAATATAGTAGCTTGGCTTGTCTAGCGAAATAGAGGGAAAATATTTGGCCGGTTATTATTTATTTCTTATCGGTTGTGAACCGATTATGGCCATTAGGAAATTAGCCAGTGTCATGTATTCTAATTTATTATGCAAGTTATTTGCATCGAAACAGTCAAGTCGTCATAGTTAAAGTCAAGTCTAGGGAATCATTTGTAAACACGGCGGCCATTTACAAATAATCTTCACGGAGCCTTGGAGACAACACTAAGTTAATGTTTTGCACCGATTTTCACTTTCATTCCACTTGTACACCTTCACGAAACTAAATTGATTAATATGCCCCCGAAATTAAACAATTTGCACGCATATGAACTAGGTTTCACAAAAATGAAAATTTAGCACCACATCTCCTCAACGAGTTCCCGCCAAGACTCCATTTGGCCGGTTGACACCATAACCTAACTTTCTTTTTCTAACAATAACAACATGAATTATACTCCGTTTTACGTAAAATGAGTCTACGCAATCAAAAGTTTGATGAACTGACGCGAGACTGACGCTCGCGCGTCGAATGAAACGTATCAGGCCATTTAGCGGTTGCACTAAACAAGTTTAGTTAAACAGCATCGGAACGCCTTTCGTGCAAGACAGCTTAAATTGCATTTTGGTTAAACAAGATTAGTCGGTTAAACTTATTTAACTAATCACAAATTAAACTCGTTTAAGCAAAACGTTATGCAAGCCGCCCTTAGAGTTAGAGGTCACAGACCTTAAGTTGTCCTTTCATTAACGTTTTGATTGCAGTATACTACCTACTGCAATCAAAACGTTAATTGTCTATATTTTAAAAAACAGCTGCGTGAGTGAAACAACCTCAAAATTTAAAAAAAGTTCGAATTTCTAAAAGTCGTAAAACAAAAGTTTTCGCCTAGAGTTCTAGGGGAATAACCCCCTTTCGGCTAAAATGGGTATCCTTGTTATTGTAGATTATCCTACATTTTCTTAGGTCTCTTAGGTTTCTAAAAAGAAAATTATTTATGCCCAGTTTGAATCCTTGACATCCGCTGTGCTCAAAACCTCAACTCGAAAAGCATTATTATTATGTTATAGTATAGCACCCCCCCCCCCCCCCCACGGACCCACTTTTCGGTATAGCAGCAGGGACCGCTGTACCCGAACAACAGCTTTTATATTCAAAATTAGTAGGAATGGGGATTTTTGAATTCAAGCGCTGCTTAATTGTTTAAGTAGCCGTCAAATGTTGAGGAGTGAAACACTACTTAACATTCGACGGCTACTTAAGGACGCGACTCATGTGAAATTCCTTCCGATTGAATAGTTTTCTTCATAACCGGTATCAAATAGATCTTTAAACAATGTTTAATGTTATTGTACATGATACAAGAAGTGTCCCCTTCATTTCAAAAACAATAAAAAATAACTTTAAATACCACTATTACACAAGCAAAGTTACCCCTGTTTTACAAAATAAATCAATTTTTCTTCTAAATCCTTAACCGCTATATTTTCTTATAGGCATCATAATATTAGAAAATAGAATTACCTAGAACCCCTTCATCGCATTTTATAAAAATGTTATTTTAATCTTCGTTAATTATTGATTTTACGAGAAATTGTAGATTTTTTCACGCAATTCCATCTCGCTCATTTATATGCAATCGGACAAGGACCGATGATTATCATCTATCGCCGCCTTAACGTATTTAGCTGTTAGTGTCACTGGAAAACTATATTTGGTTTACGGATTCTGAAAATAGTATTGTTACTAGGTACCTACCTTTCTTGGTAAGTAATTTGGATAGTCCACACAAGTAATTTACACTTCGTGTAAGGTTTATCTAATTAAAGAACATCAGATAGTATTTCTCTGGTCTTCCCTATGCCAATCCTGTTTGAAGGAGGAAAATTCCTTTAGTTACGAGTTGGGTCAGACAGATTTTGCTTGTTTTACCGGATTCTTCAGTTAATTACATAAAAATGCTTTTATTTTGTAAGAAGGTAGGTACAAGTGTTTTGATCGTTTTTTTGTTTACGTTATGATCGTCTTTAGTTTCTGTATTGATTGACCTTTGTCTCGGAATCGATCTCTGTATTTCAGGTGTGTCTTAAGTTTTTTTATTTAGGTTAGCTCTCTTTTGCACTTGCAAAAGAGAGCTAACCTAAATAAAAAAACAAGGGGTAGGTAACCCCTGTGATAATAGTAAATAATTATGTTTGAGATTAGTTACGAATAAATCCTCGTAATTTCTGTGTCTATAACCAACTCAATTTTATTCTTTTCCTCCTTCTGGCATTCAATCTAAAACCCAATCAAAACCAACCGCAATCAATAAGTACATAATTAGGTACCTATATTACTTTAGTACCTATATCTAATTTGTCACAGCAAGTAAGTACTTGTAATAAAATCACCGCAATCGTGCTATGTTTAAGAATTGTTTAGGTATGGTTTGAATTTACTTTGTTCTTTATTTATTATTTTTATGTATTAACATAGATAACACACATACCTGCTTACATATTTATTTGATGTCATCGCGGAAAAATCTGTGTATCTATTATCATATTATTTAGCTAGGACATTTAAATCGTTTTGAAGAATACCTATATAGTTACATTTTAAGTCTTATCTATAAATTCCTGTATTTTTTATGGCCGTACTGTTTTAAAAATTGATAGGTAGTAGGAGGTATATCTACCAATATAAAGGGTATTTCAACAAGGACGGAATGATGTATAAAATTGTATAAAACAATTGAGTCATTGAAAAAAGGATGTCTCGGATTCAGGCCACGATTCGAAGCCGCGGCGGACATTTGAACGATGTTAAATTCCATTCAAAATGGCATAAATGGGCCTTTCAAATAAATTAAAAAATTTGTTAATTATCTCACACACAGCTTGTTTTAGTAATTTTCAACATCGTTCCGTCCTCATTGAAAAACCCTTTATTATGAGTACTTTGAATCTATTCACGTGATCAATGATTATTAAATAATTAAAAAATTTAAGTTTACATTCTTTTAATAATTAATTTCTGATCAACTTAAATTATTTGTAACAAAACATAAATGCTCTGATATTTCCGGGTTACGTATATAAAAAAATCTTGAAAAGTTGATTTTGAGAAAAATAATTTATTGTAGATTTATTGAGGGCACAATATATCGATATCATATATCGGTACAAAAAGAAGTTTGGTAAAAAAACAATTAAATAAATAAATACAGAGGTTATGTTGACGCTCAAAATGACGCTGTTTTTATTTTTTTATGAAGAGCATTAAAGGAAATTGAGTTTTCGTCTCGTAGTACAAATAAATAAATCGTACAAAATGCAATCTTTATCGCTGACAAGAAAATTTGGCATGGGTAATTACATTTTCTTTGCCGAATGTCTGCCCTTGGGAGACACTACAACTATCATGAAAGGCGCAGTTGCCAACAGACCTTGTAAACGCAGAGAGCAAAAAGTGACTAAATTAAAGCTCATCGTTTTATTGCCAGTAATGGACGTAATTGCTAGGTTTTTTCATGTTTTGGAAAATACGCAAACTTTTAACTTACCTATACTAATACATATAGGTAGTAAGGTATCACATTTTATAATACAATACAAATAATTTAATTAACAAAAAAACAAATAAATTAAAATTGGAAATTGCCAAATTAGAAAGGCGTTGGGACGGATCCCCAGAGATGCAGGTTCAAGTCCTGTCGGGTGCGAAATTTATGGAAAGCATTTCTTTAAGTACAAATAAATTAAATCAAAATATAAATAAATTCAATCAAAATACAAATAAATGCAATCAAAAAACAAAAAAAAACAAAAAAATACGAATAATTTTTAATACAAATTAGTAATCTACACCATAATAGAATAACTAGGTAAGTAGTATAATTATTTTTATTTATATAGCTGTGACGTACGCTTTCACCCTTTTAATGGCATATTAAAAAAATAGTTAACAATCTGAAGCCTACTTCAGATTGGTAAACTATTTTTCTGCCGTGGCGCCTACTGCTTCTAAGAGTGAGCCCTTGCCCTGCAGTGGGACAAAGTAACTGACTGTTTTTTATTTTTATTTTACTAGTTTTAGAAGGACTTGGCGAATGCAATTTTGCATTGGTTTCCCTAGATCTTCTTAATGAACTGTGATTTACGAGGATTTACTCGAATTTTCAATGCTAGAGGTTTCAATGTGTCTATTTTATTAAAGTTTAACATCTGTTTAATATTTCGTAATTTTTTTATTGCTCAAGGCATAAGTATCTCTACTATAAATATTTTACAGGAAAAATTCCTCGCAGTAGCTCGCGTGACTTAGTTGGTTAGAGCGCTAGGACTGACCCAGAGGCGCGAGTTCAAACCTCACCGCGAGTGAATTTTTGTAGACGAATTTTTCCTTTAAAATAATTATCTGTTTTTTAATTAAGCAGGGACTTGTAATAGAGGTTCTGAAAATAAAAACAGTTCAATTCGTTGTAATTCAAATAATTATATTACATTACATGTCTCGTTTTTATTGCCAGATAAAAAACATCCATACCAATATTATAAAGTGGAAAGATTTATTTGTTTGTTTGTAATGAACAGGATCCGAAACTACCTACTTTAGAGCGATTTCAAACATTATTTCACTAACAGAAAGCTATATATTATCGAAGAGTAACACAGGCTACTTTGATTCTGATATTCTTACGGAATCGGGACTAACACGGGTGAAACCGCGGGAAGCAGCTAATCTGGTATTAAACCATTATAAAGAATTCATCAGAATCACAAATGGCAAAACCTTTTTGCTGCTGACGTTGGCGCTGTATTCTACAGTAGGTTTCTAAAGTGATCTGCAAATTGAAATATTTATGGAACATTTTTCCATTATTTCCAAAGTAAATGATAAAATATGTATTTATGTCATTTACACGGCGCTTTGCGTAGGTGGTAACTGGTAACATATCTACCTATCTACGTTGGTAATATTAATGTGACGTAGGGACTTACCGAATAATAACAAAATTACTGCTTTGTTAGACTTTTCTCGAAAACGGTTTAGTATTTAATGGTACCTAATTTTGCAAGATTTTTATTACAAACACTTTAAAAGCTCTCGCTAAAGCTTTTGAAGTGTTAGTAATATAATTTCTTCTGTGGTTTTCGCGATTTTGCATAATAAAACACTTTATTTATCGGGTTGAATCGCGTTTTATTCATGGTTTTAAACGAACCGACTTTACAGTTGGCTTTTTCAAGGTTGACAACCTTGAAAAAGTTTAAAACCATGAATAAAACGCGATTCCACCCGATAAATAAAGTGTTTTATTATGCAAAATCGCGAAAACCACAGAAGAAATTACACTGTTTTATTGTGTTAGTAATAATAAAATTATAGTCAAAAATAAAAATAAAGCGTTTTCTAGAAAAAATAGCATTAGCCATGGCATTGCTAGGTTAAGACGTGTTTTACTTTATACTTTTACACTGCAATTATTTGTCTTTTCGTTTTCAGGGATTCCTGTTCCCAGCACTACATGCGTTGGTCGCCCACTGGGCACCTCCAGACGAGAAAGGGAAGTTCGTGAGTGCCCTGCTCGGTGGTGCCATCGGAACTGTAGTCACGTGGTCACTCACTGGACCTCTTATCGAGAACTTTGGATGGGACTACGCTTTTTACGTACCGGGTAAGTAAGCCAGTGGTATTTCCACAGGCACTTTTTACCCGAATTCATTATCTCTTCTTAAGGTCTCAATTAAAAATGGAGTTTGAGGAAAAGTCTAAATGTATCTCTTTGACTGCTGACATTGAAATCGCCAATCGCTTAATTAAAAGTGGGTGTTTTCATCAGTCAAAGGATACTCATGCTTTTTGTACTACTATTGCGGTCTCGAAAGAGACGGACACTAACTAACTATGAGGTATTCTAATAGTTACTTAGTACGTGGTTATGTGCTCGAAGGTTGCGGTGTAGAGTGTGGAATGATAGTGGGCCAAGAGAACATAGGTAATCACTTGATAGTGGGTACACCTTTTTAAGAGGGAACGATACCTATTCTTTTTACTATTTCCAAATAATTTTCCTATTGTAATAGGTATTTTTTCACAACTACTTATTACCTACCTACGAATAATTACCATAGGTATATAATTTCAAACAAATATATAGTCGACTGTTTCCTCCCTGGATTAATACAGTTACCTACATTAGAGAAAATATGTTTAGGTATGCGATAAAATCTATTATCTGCCATGATAAATAGATATGATTACCCCTATGATTGGTTTTTTTTCTTACTCTAATTGTAAGGTCAGTCCTTTGATAATTAGAATATGGAATCATAATTATTATACTAGCTAATTTTCTAGTGCGGTTAAGATCTTGTAGATTTTCGCAAGAAATTTAAAACTATTATACTCATACAAACATAATAAATAAGTTATGTATTTAGAACTTTGGATGCACTTAGGTCCAAAGTAAGAGAACAGTGGTGTCTATTCGAACTAACCCAACTCGACTTAAAGTAAATTTAGTTAGATGTCAAATTACAGATTGCTATTCAGAAAACGCCAACCTAACTTAATATGACAGGACAACTAAAATAAGTTAGGTGGAATTAAATTAGGCTAGAAACCGATTTTAGCTATTCGGAAGGGTCACAAAACTGTCAAATTAGACTGAACTAAACTAAAATTAAGTCGCGATCGTTGGTTGCTGAGGTAAATCAATAAATAATAGTAATATATAAATATATAATTATAATATAATTATATATTTATATATTATAATAATGATATATAGTAATATATAATTATAAAATAGTGCAGATAGGTGATAGGGATAATCGCCGTCTTGGGGTCCACTTCATGCTTTTGAAAGTAAACTAAAATTATTATTGAAAATTGCCTTTACGTGTTGGCTTCGGCCCCACGCACGCCTTGCAAAGGTCCCTGGGTTCCATAGCCCCGTCATACCGTACGTTTAACAGATAAATAATAAATAATAACTCCATGAGGTGTCGTCATCTTCATCCTTCAGCCACCCACGTCCCTGTTGCTCATGTCTTCGTCTGCTATTGTTACAAGTTTTGTTAAACAGATTACGGTAGACGCCATAATCTCCATAGTGCCCCCAGTAGCCGAACCTTTACCATCACGTCATTGGGATAATCACCGGCTTGGTGTCCAATTCATAATTGTTATTGAAAAGAGCCTCCACGTGTTAGCATGGTGTTACAATTTTTATTACAACATTACGCATTAGGTACTAACATTGTTTCAATGTACATTTTAGATTTGGTAGTACATTATTAAACACGTAATATTTATTTAGGAATATTATGTATTTCATATTTATTTATGTATTAGTATCTTATCATAATTATTAATTCATGTGTATTAGTATCAATGTTGCATAATAGAGTCAAATATAAATGTATCGGATAGGAACACGGAGAAATCCGCTTCACACTGCTTCGGTTTATAGTAGCGATATATCTGCACAAACTTTGAACTTTTAAAGAAAGTGTGAATGATGAATCAAATTATCTACAATGATTTATTCCGCTCAAATCGACTAGGACTGTAGAAATAAAAGGTAGTATGTTGAAATTAAACTCATTTTGCGGTGCTTTTATTATACCCATGAGGAAGAAGCTGTAAAGACTCCGAAACGTATGAACGGCATTATCACAATGCTGAAAATAGTAAACCAAATCGACTAAAATTGGAAATTCGTTTCATCGCGAAAACATCAGAAAATTCTAGGTGGTATGTTTTAGAGGTTGATTATTAAATATGTAATATCTTTGTGACCCTAGGTGTTATCGCAGTAATATGGTGCGTTTTGTGGTGGGTTTTGGTGTACGACTCTCCGTTGCAACATCCTCGCATCACCGCCGAAGAGAAGCAGTATATCTTGGAAGCCATCGGTGACAAAGTACATCAGAGTACTAAGGATACTAAGGTGATTATTATTAAGTAAATAATGCCCTAAAGATTAACAATTATCAAAGATGGTTTGTATTCTAACAAAAACGACATTCGAATTTTGAAAAAGGTGTGTGAGTAATTTTCCGAACAATTTGATTTAGGAACTGATGAAGGGCAGCGATCAGAACTGAGTTTGAATTGCTTCACTGTCAAGCGGCCATTAACTTTCTAGTCTCTTATAATATACCTGTCCTGATTCTTGGACTACACCTTTGAGTATAAGCAAGCTATAGATCGCTGGAATGCAAGTATGAACTGTAACCACCGGTATGAACAGTCAAAAATGACAAAAACGATGTCATCAATGACCTAGCGTTACGGGAATTGACTGTTTCTCTTGTTAGAATTTATTCTCGTAATAATTAAGGTGAAATGTTTACTGCCGAGGTGTAAAAATGATTCGCGGATTACTATTCAACCTCAACATTTGAATATCTATGTATGCACTTTGCGCAGTAGGCTTACACTTTGCGCAGTGGGCAAATACCCATAGGCGGGCTCTATAGTTTGCTTAATTATACTCTAAGTACTACACATATTACTCTAGGAAAAACAAGCGCTAAACGTTATTGATCAGAGGTGAGGTATCTGTGTTTTTGATAACCGTAAGACAACATTTCTTATCTTCGATCAACAACATTTATCTCTTGTTATTCTATTAGATCTTTTGCATGAATATACACCTTTGGTACGTATATTTAATGTTATGTAGAGAAACAGGCTTAACTTGGTTATAAACTAAAATAAATGAATTAATTTATTTCCCAAATGCACCTAGGTATGTCATACCAGACGTAGGTATAGGTAATTGATCAATGTTTTTTAACCTTCCAAGCTATATTAATACGACTGTAAACCTCGATTTAGTGATATAAATCTAGGTTAACGACCAACATTCAAATAATACTAACTTTACTTAAAGATCGACAATGGAAATTCTAATTACCTACGATAACACACGTAGGTAATAACACCTACTATAATAAGTTTAGTCACACAGACTCATTGTTCGGCATATAAATTTGCCAAACTTCTTACTAATATTAGGGGTTAAAGTATGAAATTGCCGATTTGTACTGAAAATCTTAATTGTTTATTTTTTAAATTTTTAACAAATTTATTTAATCAAAATAGTTGCCATTATTATCTATACATTGCTGCCATCTAATGGGAAGGTTATTAATGCCTTTGCAATAGAACTCCGACGATCTAGACTGCACAAACTGTGTGAAAGCATTTTGTACTGCCTCCTGGGAAGAAAACTTCTTGTCACGTAGATAATTGTCCAAATCACGAAAAAAATGGTAGTCCGTTGGAGCAAGGTCTGGTGAATACGGAGGATGACGAATGGTTTCTAAGTGCAGTTCCTGAAGGGTCAAAATGGTTTCTCGTGCTGTGTGAGGTCTCGCGTTGTCGTGGAGCAATAATGGTGAAGATCGATTCATGAGTCGGGGCTGTTTTACTGCTAGTTTTGTCAACATGGTTCGGAGTTCGGCACAATAGACATCTGCCGTAATTGCTTGACCAGATCGAAGAAAACTATAGTGAATAACACCATGCTGAGACCACCAAACAGTTACCATTACCTTTTTATTGGTAAGTTTTGCTTTAGGACACTGTTGTGGCATTTGACCTGGGGTCAGCCATTGCATTTTTCTTTTCCGGTTATCATAAAGAATCCACTTTTCATCACATGTTACAATTCGATCCAATATTCCTTTATTTCTGTACCGGTTCAACAAGGCAACACAAGTTTCAACACGCGTTTCTTTCTGCAGATCAGTCAAATCATGAGGCACCCATTTTTCGTATTTTTTTATTTTATTGATTTGACGCAAGTGAGTCAATAAAGTGGGTAAGGTAACGTTAAACCATGCCGCTAATTCCTGGGTAGTTTGACTAGGATCGGCTTCCACTATCTCTCTTAATTCATCGTTATTCACCTGTGTCGGCGGTCTTCCTCGTGGCTCGTTCTTTAAGTCGAAATTTCCATCACGAAAGCGTTTAAACCAAAATCGCACGGTGCGTTCATTAGTAGACCCCTCTCCAAAAGCAGCATTGATATTGCGGGCTGTTTCTGCCGCGTTAGTTCCGCGTCGGAACTCGTATTCAAAAATCACTCGAATTTTCGCAGTATCCATCTTTCTTGTCTAAATTGAATAACAAAAACAATTGAAAGTCGATATTCAAATGTTTCACATTTTTTAAAAAAAGAACATCACAGAACCCATTTGAAAAAAGTTTCATTCGAAAACCTCAAACCATGAAGATTCTATGTCAATTCAAAGAACCTATTGCAATAAAACGGCAATTTCATACTTTAACCCCTATTATTATAAATGCGAAAGTTGTATGAATGTATGTCTGTACGTGACTTTTATACTCTTTCACGCAAAAACTACTAAACCAATTGCGATGAAACTTGGAATATAGGTAGCTGGAAACCTGGAACACCTGGAATAACACATGGGCTACTTTTTATCCCGATATTCCAATATTTAGGGACTTACGCGGGTGAAACCGCGGGCCGCAGCTAGTAAATTATAAAATAAATAATAAACCATTTATTTCAGACAACAAGGCCCATAGATATACCTTATATTCTAACATACATAATGTGTTAATAATAGCTTAAGATAATGTTGGTAGCACTTAATAAGTATAGGTACTTAGTAGATCTAAAGTAAGAGGATAAAGAGATAATTAATATATTATTTTAATTTTTATTTTTGTAGTGTTTCCTACACTTAGATGATTTAACTTTCGTCCTGTCGGGTGCAATTTTCGGAAAGCATTTCTTAATTTTATTTACAGCAATTTTCTTAAGCATTTTTAATTTATAATTTAATTATTGACATCTAGTTAAATTTGTTTTATTTTTTGTTGACATTTAATTTAATTTCATAGTCTTAAGGTGGACTCTGTTTTTGACTTTATTTATCTTTAACATTCGGCTCTTTTGATTATTATTATTCACTAACTAAGATATGGACATAATTATAATTTGAATTCTCTCTTATGTAATCAATGTCTGAAATAAATGATTTATTATTATTATATTAAAAAAATTGGGATAACTAGTATTTAAAGATATCCTGAGGTAGATATATCCGTCCTGTACGCCATACGGAATGGCTTTTTTGTATAAAGCATGTCTGAAGTAACTATAGGTATCGAGCTAGCGAATTCTAGTGTCTCTGCTGGAAGTGTAGCAACATTTTCTTCCGTGGGTGTCTATGATCGATCTAGTATCTATGTTGCTCCTTGTTCTTCTGTGTGCAGTACCGTAGGTGATACCATAGCGTTATTTTGCATGCATTTGAAGGCGACGCTGTCGAGTTCAACTGTCATTGAAACCGGCAGCTCAAGAGACCTCGCTTTCGATGACAGTGAAACTCGATGGTGCCGGCTTCAAATACATGCAAATAAACGCTGTCGTTTTCACCGCGCAGGTTATTCCTTTGCGTAGTGATGTCGATCATGACGGAAGTTGCGCGGTAACTTCGCAGGTACTTAGACGTGTTTTCTCATCGAACTATGTATGTACCTATTTTTTCAGATAGTGCCACCATTTAAAAAGATATTCACATCGTTCCCCTTCCTGGCTATGGTGATACTCCACTACGGCAGCAACTGGGGTCTCTACTTCGTGATGACAGCCGCACCGAAGTTCGTCTCGAGCGCGCTTGGATTCAACTTGACTTCGACCGGCACGATATCGTCGCTGCCTTATCTCGCGAGAATGATTTTCTCTTTGATCTTTGGAGCTATTGGTGACAGGTAATATTACATTCAAAAATTAATCATTTCACCTTCACTTTGCGGTCAGTCATCGTGCGGTTGAAATTTATGTCGTACAAGCTACGCCCCGCGGTTTCACCCGCTTAAGGCCCATTTCCGCGGGAATATCGGGATAAAAAGAAGCCCATGTGATATTCTCGGTATCCAGCTACCTATATTCCAAGTTTCATCGCAATTGGTTTAGTAGTTTTTGCATTAATGAGTAACAAAGTCACATACGTACAAACATGTATACAAACGAACTTTCGCGTTTGTAATGTAAGTAAGATTATTAGCGTCAAGATGGCGGGACTTACTCTCCAATATTAAAACCTTATATGAGTAAGATATCGAAGGAATTGGATGAGCACCAACAATCAAAGATCAATTTGCGACAGAAGTGATTTATTGAACTACCTTCAATTAATATTGACACACGTATCCCACACGTCCCCTCTTAAATGAACTAAAAGTAAAAAAAAAAGGTAGACACTTAACTAGGCAACATTTAGCATAACAATATAAAAAAAAATAAAACAGATGTTTTTAAAAGGAAAGTGTTTTGCTTTTTATAACTACTAACCTACCTTTTTGCAAAGTATCTTAGACAATTAGATTGATTGTAGATAACAGTACAATGGCAATCGTCTGGTATATATAATAATATTACAATGGACTGCCAAAATAAACGACGATACCCACAATGACAAATGAAATTCACTAAACTTGTTGATGACTGTTAACCAAGTACATATACATAAGTAATCTGATATCGCGTTATCGCACACAGCTGTTCATAGCCTCGTAGGTACCTACCGTGCAGTACCTATTGATAAAGTTAGCAAAACATACGAAACATATCATAAACAAAACATATTTTAGTATACATACGAGTATAACTCATAATGTCTCACTACTAAATGTAACAAAGCAATAAGTATAATCTATTTTCAACAATTCAATGTAGAAGAAAAAAAAAAATTTGAAGTTCATAAACTTTGTTTTAACCAGAGATATGTCAATCAAACCATCACAGAATTGCTCAGAATTGGCACTCACTTAACCTACATAAACAAACAATGCACTAGCTCGTTTATATTTTTATGAACCAAAATATAGACAATAATAAAAACAAATTCATTCCATATAAATCTTTTGTTTTATAGTGCATGCACGTACGGGTCTAGCCGTTTTAGTTTGAGCTGAATTCAGTACATCGGTCGTAATCGTAGGCGCAATAGTCTGAGATACTAATGAAGTTTCTTTTATGGGCTTTATGGGACCTGGATTCGGGTTCATTGCTCCCAAATTTGCCCACGGCGTTTTCCAGCTGTTCGTCCTTTTTTTCTACTTCGACATCGCCTAACTCAACAGTCGAATTCCGTATACTATAACGAGGTTGTTGCATGGGTAGGAGCTGATCTATGTGTCTTTTTAGCTCCCGTCCATCCGGACACTGTACTCGGTAAGTGAGTGGAGCTTCTCTCGCGGTTACGACCGCGGGTGTCCACTTATCCGCACTTACGCCGAAATCCCGTGCGAGCACCTTATCACCTAGCTCCGCGTATCGTTCCGCGCCTGGGCGCACCCGTGCCGCGTTCGTTGCTGCTACCTCGCTGGCGCGTACCGAGCTCGGCAGTATTAAATCGAGCCGTCCGCGCAATCGCCTACCTAGCATTGCTTCTGCCGGGGCCACTCCGGTAGTGGCATGGTTACAATTGCGATACTGAAATAAAAATTTGGAAACTGCAGTATCGATATCGACTCTCTCGTGAATGGCTTTTTTCATCGCACGTTTAACCGATTTCACGGCATTTTCCGCGGCACCGTTACCCGCCGGCCTATACGGGCTTGTAATCGTATGTGTTATACCGTTGTGTTTCATGAAAATGCTAAATTCATTTGAACCGAATGGCGGACCGCCGTCGCTGACTACCTGAGAGGGTAACCCAAATCGAGCAAAAAGTTCTCGCAACCTACTTGTTGTGGCAGTAGCCCCTGTGCTAGTCATTTTCTGTACTTCGATCCATTTACTATGAGCATCGGCAGTAACTAAATAATGTTTGCCTTGTAATGCAGCGAAATCAATGTGTATTCGTTGCCAAGGACGCGCGGGGAATGCCCACGGATGTAACAACGACTTTGGGGGTGCGTCACGTTGATTTCGGCACGCTCCACATTCCCTAGCTAACGTTTCAATTTCCATATCTAACGAAGGCCAGTAAACATAACTTCTTGCTATATTCTTCATCTTTACTACTCCTAAATGGCCCTCGTGCAATTCACTGAGTACTTGTTTACGAAATCTATTTGGTATAACAACCCGGTGGTTGTATAAAATACAACCCCTATCAATGGCTAATTTATCACGGCTATAAAAATAGGGTTTTTCTAACTCTACGTCAATGTTACTTGGCCAACCATCTATTAAATATTTCTTAATTTGTTTTAGAACTGTATCTTTATCGGTCCACTGAGCGATCTCATTAGCACTAATAGGGAACACATCTTCTACATAGTTCACGTATGATACTGAATTCAACTCATTCGTAAGTTTACGCTCACACGTATTTATCATGTAACTCACTAAATAAGATATTTATAGGTTTTTAATCCTCGTCGCCAGTAAGATATCGAAGGAATTTGAGGAGCACCAACAATCAAAGATCAATTTGCGACACAAGTGATTTATTGAACTACCTTCAATTAATATTGACACACGTATCCCACAATATGGTCATATTTAGTACCAAATTGGTACTATTTGGTACCTCAGTTAAAAAAATTGGTACTTACCTCTTTAGTTTAAAAGATATTTAACAAAAACCCTGGTTCCGCCATATTGACGTCAAGATATTTTACAAAAAACCTGGTCTCTGTTAAACTAATGATGTACCAATTTTTTTAACTGAGGTACCAAATAGTACCAATTTGGTACAAAATCTGACCATATAAGGTTTTAATATTGGAGAGTAAGTCCCGCCATCTTGACGCTAATGTAAGATTAAAGATATGTCGCAAAAACATGGTAACTGTACATCACAAGCAAGTTTTTCCGCCATGATTTTTCGACATATCTCAGTACGACTCACCTGTAAATCTTCCTGATGAAGCAAAGAGAGTCTTCTCTTTATGTTTGGGACGCGTTGATAGAACGTGAAACTATCGTCTCCCCAAGATTACTCGTGAGAGATCAGAGCCACTGATTACGAGTTCTACGAAGGTTCCCTTGGAATAATCCCTTGAAAGAATCCCTTTTAACTACAAACTACGTTAAGAGGGATTCTTCCAAAAGAAAAACTAATTATCCTTAAAATTGTTTCAGAATTGTAAAACAAAACAAAGTATCAACAACATTTATGAGGAAGTTCTTCTGTGTATTCTCTCACGTGGTCCCTGGTCTACTGCTTATAGCACTAGGATACACGGGCTGTGCTCCGATCCTCTCTATCGCTCTAATTACTTTCTCAATGGGCTCGAACGGGGCAGCAACACTGACGAACCTGGTCAACCATCAAGATTTGGCACCAAATTTCGCGGGAACTCTGTACGGTATTGCGAATGGTATCGGCAATACAGCTGGTTTCGTCACGCCTTTAGTTACGGCACATTTTACTAAAAATGGGGTAAGTTTTTCACTATTGAAATGAAATCTAAACTACTCTAACTTTACCTAATCTTTTGGATTGATTTTGTAGTTAAAGATTATGAAACAAGTGATAAAAAATACAGAGAGTTAAAAAAGAGCGAGTGAGATGACAAAAGAAATTGAAAAAGTAAAAGGAGTACTTGAACTTCTTAAAATAAGCGCCATTTAAACTAAGAGCGACATTTAAACTAGTCTAGAAGTTATTGGGGCTTAGTTTAATTGGAAACAACATTCAATACAAAAAAAAAATAACACATTTTATGGATTTTATTTTATTTTAGCAATATTCCTTATACAAGCAATTGATTTGACCGTTTTTTTTTTTATATTAAGATGTTTGAATTAACAGGCTCCAAATAAAGCAAGGCACTGAGAAAAATTTCAAAATAATTACATCATTTTCTATCAATTTTCCAGAACGGGTTCACAGAATGGCGTCCAGTGTTCATCACTGGGGCCTCCCTCTACATCGCATCCGCAGGATACTTCATCCTGTTCGGGACAGCGGAGACGCAACCCTGGAACTATGTCGAGGTCGAAGAAGAAGAGGATAAGAGACAAGAAGAGAATAGAAGCAGTAACAACAGTAACTCGACGTCGGCGTCGACAGATACCACTGTCACTATCCCTCCTAAGACATAAACTGTAGATGCAGTAGGTATTGAGATTTAATATAGGTTTAGAGCAGTTTTATGTACAGAGCTGGTGCTTTTAATATGTGCGCCCCAATGTTAGCAATTTTCAAAAATCGTCTAAAAACAAAGCAATTTTAGACATTTTAAATGCAGGAAGTATTTGGATTGTCTAAAATTTAATTTCATTATTGTTACTTGAATGACCTTTTAATTACAACTGAACTGCTATTAAAATTTCATCATTTGATTTTTATACTTACATTTAGAGTTTGAATTTAATAGCCGTATAGTTGCAATTAAAGCGCGATTTGAATGATATTGTAACGAAATTTAGACCATTGTAATACGGGAATCGGGTATTTCGCTCATATGTTTATTCATACGCTATTACATTGCGCAGGTGTGCTAGTATGCCAACTTTTAGCACCAGCTTTCTAAATTAATAAGTCCGTAGCTTTGTCGATTTGTTGGAGCTTGAAATGAAGCTACTGATCCACAAATAGACCCATTTGACTAGAATATTTTGGTTTTAATATTCGCCAATATTATCTATTTGTATATAAGCATCAAATTAGCCATAGTTAATATATTTAGATATTTATAATTTAACTTTCGTTTCAACAGCTCTAATGAATGCCGGCTTTAGAAAATGGGAGCCCGCTAGAAATAGAATAGTATTTAAGAATAATAGTATGTACTTTATCTTTACTTTATTGTAAAATAGTCTACGACATCTTTATATATAAAAGAAAGTCGCGTTAGTTACACCATTTATAACTCAAGAACGGCTAAATCGATTTGTCTGAAAATTGGTGGGGAGGTAGCTTAGAACCAGGAGAAGGACATAGAATACTTTTAACCCCGCGGGAACTGAAACGGGAACGGGACTTACGCGGGTGAAAATGCGGGGCGCAGTTTAATCCCGCGGGAACTGAAACGGGAACGGGACTTACGCGGGTGAAACCGCGGGGCGCAGCTAGTTACCTATAAAACAACCTCATATGATTGACTAGCTACGCCCCGTGGTTTTACCTGGGTATTTTTTGTATTAATTTAACCCCGTAGATATTCTCTGCTGCATTCCGTTACACCACATCACAAAATATCTGGTTTCTAAAACTCAAATACATAATTATATAGATCAATAATCAATCACAAAATACGTTCGTTTGGCCAATTGCAATAAGTACGCATTTACTCAAAGTAATTAACCATTTAAACAAAAATGATTTATGTATTTCCCTTAAGTTTTCTATTAGGAAACGTAGGAAGATAAAGACAATGAGTACTTAAACACTAACGTACATTACCTATATACCTACACGTGTTGTTTTCTCACGGGCTCTATTAAAATGATAAATAAAATTTACTTAACTATGTATTTGGTACTTAGTTTTATGCAGTAAGTATTTAAGTTATCTTGAACAAAACTTCCTCACGACATCTCATTTATTACTAAAAGTTACTTAGCTAAGACCTTGTATCTGTATAATAATACAGAATAACCGCCAACGAAACATAGCTTAGTTCAGCTTTGCTTGGCTTCATAAGCTAAACTAACTAAGTTTATATAGGCGGCAGGTTTAGAATCTTCTAAAATAATACAACTAAAGACTTTAGCACCATTGATCGAAACAGAAAAAGTTAAATGTATAACTGTATGTATAATAAAATAAAAAACTACTTTTAATAATAATAAATGTAAGGTCATGAGAAAAGGAATTGTCAAAACTTGTGTTGTATAAATTTATGCTTATTGTAACCTAATCTAAGGTAATTTTATTTTTTGTTTGTTTGTGATAAAGATCAATGCAACGGTGTTATTTCAGCCTTACGCCACTAAAAATAGTTTATTTCTATAATTTTCATAATTCGTGTAAGTAAACACAAATGTTTTTGGTGAAACTTATTTAATGCAAAATGGGATTCTTCTAGACTTATAAATAACAGTCTAGACGATCATTTATGTTTATTGATATGGGAATTTTATTTTCTGACATGTTTCTGGCTGATTTGTCTAATCTGTCAGAAAATCAAATTCATGTATTTTTCAGTTTTGAAGTTACTTCAAACATCATTCGTTTTTAAGTAGCTGTATTAGCTATCGTATCAATCACTACGAAAAAAGAACAGAATGAACTTCCCTATTAAACTCGTTAAAAACATGTTCCACGGTCACACAGGTGCAGATGCACACACTGACATGTTCCGTACAGTATTACGTGTGATCAACCTTGGTTCGACCAATTGCGGACGATCTTTGACAATGTAACCTAACATAGCGAGTGACAGACTGGCGGTCGAGTCATCGTTCTAGGCCACGCAACCACCGTTTCCGTGGAACATTTTTTCAAAGGAATGCTACTTCCATATATATTCGAGTTCGTTGCATAATCATAAGAAAAATGCCGTCCACAATCTGTACTTAGAAAAACAAAAAACAACCCTTTACGTTCGGTGGTGGTTAGTAAAACACCCTTCCTTGCGCCAGTACAAACAAACTAGTTTTGGCGTGATAAAGCGCCTAAGTGCTTCCTCATATTGTAACGTGTACTTAAAATTATGTATTATACAAGTAAGTTTATTTATTTAATGACTGTGATGATGGTAATGAAGAATATTTTTTATGAATTTATCATTTAAATAATATAATGAACTTGGAAATAAAAAATGGAAAACTGAGATGTACCTATGTATTTTTAGTTGAGAAACTCTGCCCTACCATGATGAGTCTTTTAAGTCGTCGCGAAGTCGCCGCGTAATCGTTCAGCAAAAAAAAAAAAAAAAACGCAACAATGAATAAATAAAGTTTTTTTTTAATTATCTGTGGTTTTTATAAGTGGCAGTACGATACGCAAAGACCTTTACGTTTAATATTATTGTAATTTAATTACTTATATTTTGTAGATCTGTTTTTCGGTGTTTGCCCCCTTTCAAAATTTGGACACAAAAATGGTCAACGCCTTAAAAAACTTATAAAGATTTGCCCATACTTTTTGAAATCCCATACTGTTATTAGTTGGTACTTTTCCTTAAGGGATCGTCTCCACGAGCGTTGGAATCGCGGCGATATCATTTATTTATATACAGTGCACCGCCGCGCCGCGTTAACATCGCCGTGTGGAGCCACGTTCATAGAGATTGTATAGAAATAAGTGACTCGACGACATTATCGCTGCGATTCTTATGCTCGTAAAGACGATCCCTTAGTATTGACATACATCATTACGTAGATCTGAAGGTGCAGGGAAACTTTTGATAGCATTATTTATCTTTTTAGAGATGCGCCGAATATTCGTTTAGTATTTAATACAGTATATTAAATACGCCCGAATTATTCGGTTTAGATGCCGAAAATATTCGGTTCAATTGCTTTAGGTTCTAAACTGAGTACCTCTAACATTGCAAAAACAATATGGTACTATTTACTAGTGGTTCTGCGAACCGTAGGCCTCGCGAGCACCATACGAATACAGACTTGTTTGAAATATTTAGTATGTATTTAAAACACAAGAATTCAAATACCCTTTAAAAATCCCCCACGACAAGAAAATCCGTTAGCTCATAGAACTTGTTTACAAAGTTTCATCAAAATCGGATCTCATAGTGCGGAGATATTTATCACCCCTCTTTGTGGGAGAAATACCCTACCAATCAAAATTCCCCCACGACAAAAAAAGTCCATAAACTCTTAGAACTTGTATACAAAGTTTCATCAAAATCAGATCTCATAGTGCGGAGATATCTAGCACCCCTCTTTGTGGGAGTGATACACCAATTAAAAATCCCCCACGACAAAAAATTCCATATGCTCATATAGAATATGTTTCTTCAAGTTTAATCAAAATCGGTTGAGAATTACGACCTGTAGAGGAGAAGCAACGTATAGAAAAAAAACAGAAATTGTTCTATGGATAAATACATTAGAATCAAAAATTCCCCACGACAAAAAAATATATTTGCTTATAAAACGTGTATACCAAGTTTCATCAAAATCGGTTGAGAATGTACAGGAGAACCAACATACAGCAAAAAGAAAATTTGACCAACCTGAAGCATAGACGCTTCGCTCGCTAACGTCTGCTCGGTCAATTATCGCTCAGTCAATCGTAATAGTAGTTTATGCACCCTCAGAAATGTTGTAATAGAAAAATTAAAAAAAAAAAACAGTCACAATAATTTCATCACTATTCGTGTTTCTTGTGACCTTGCATCTTTTGTATTCCACTTTGTATTAATTGCCTCCTGCAGTGTAATAATAATAATAATTTATTCATTTACAACAATCTAACATAATTAGGTATGGGAACCTTCTATTAAGTATAAAAGTATACTTGTGTCAGAAGGATCCGTTCTTCCATATCTTTAATTTAATTAAGTTACATGCAAAATCATTAATTTAACTAATTATTAGAAATGAACAGAAGTAAACATCAATTTTTAAATACCGATCTAAATTATTGAAAATTTAATAAATCCATTAAAATCTAATTTAAAACTGTAAAAGATTAAATAAAATAAAAAAGAGTAAGTACCTACCTAAATCATAAACATTTTTCATTTAGGTAATTATAAACAAACAAATAGAAAATATAATAATAAATGTAACATCGTAAAAGATAAAATTGAGCAAACTGAACAAATCAAAAACATTGTAAGTTAAACAAAAATAAAATAAATGCATTTTCTCTGCTTAATGCCAATATACGACCGAGTCAATGGTCTCCCTCGCAACCAGCCTCATAAGAATTGGCCATCGGGAAACCAAAGCCCACTCACAAACCAAACACGAAATGAAAATTAGGTACAATATTCGTATTTACACCATCACGACCAACAACGATTCCGTTTCATCATACGAATAATCCAATAACCACTCAGTCACAGCCTGCTTGGTTTCGTAATACGTCTTAGGATAGATGTTGAGAATTTTATTTGACAAATTATACAGAAGTGCGGATCTTCTAATGTGCTGATTTCTGGCAAATACCGTTTTACTTCCAACAACCTTCAGAACCGTGTCATTTCTTTTTTTGCCTTTAAATAAGTCAGGATCATATGTAAGAGTTTTGTGAACCTTAAGAACAGCGTGCAAGACATATAACTTTCTGATTGATAATAAATTACCAATGTCATACAGTGCCAAGGATGAAAATGAATAGGGTTTGAAGTACATCACTTTTATTAATGCACGTTGGGCCCTCTCTAGTTCGAGTATCTTTGTTTTAGCGGCACCTCCCCATATTGAAATACAATAGATCAGCACGGATTGAGCCAAAGCCACATAAATTCTTTTCAATAAATTTGCATTAGCTACATATCTTAAGGTTTTAAAAACCCACGACAGCTTTCTGACTCTACCGCTTACTGACTCTATTTGAGAATACCAGGATACTCGCTGATCAATAGTGACACCCAAGTATTTTAAAAAAGACTCTCTACTACACCAGGGCAATTACAGTTATTGTGAACGGCTAAAGTATTGTGAATCCTAATTTTAAAGTCCGCCCTAGGTTGAGTATGATTGTAAATTGAGTAGCACATATAGTTGAGTAGTTTTGGAAGTATTGAGTGTAAGTAAGTTGGCGGTGAGCCAATTAGAGATTTTAGCTAATCCTGCTTCCGCGTCAAGACGAGTTTTATCCCAGGTGCTGTTAGAAAAAACTACTACAGTATCATCAGCATAGCAAATAATTTTGGCATTATTCAATTTCAAGTTGCATATTTCATTGATGTACGCTAAAAACAGGGTAGGTCCTAAAACACTACCCTGTGGGACACCGTATTCGATATCCAATTCCCCACTTACAAGCTGACCTATCTTTACTTTTTGTTTTCGGTTTGAAAGATAATCTTGGAATAAAGATAAAGACCCATCTCTAACACCCATTTTCTCCAGCTTCGTTAGAAGCAAAGGTATATGGACGGTATCAAAAGCTTTCTTAAGATCACATCATCATCTTTATTAACATACCGAATAATATTCTTATATTCGGTCAAATTACTATTCGGCTCATCTCTAATGTTTAAACATCTTACATCTTATATCCTGCATTATTCAATAATTCAAAATTGCAGTAAGATACAGTTATCTCCGTCTCCACTTCAATAAAGATGTTTATCACTGATTATTTAGTACAAAATGTCTCAAATTTAATTCTGTGCAAATCTGTAAACGTTTATCATAGATAATAACTTCTTATTGTTGAAGGAAAGGTATTTAGTTTGGTGTAGTATGTAAAAGCGTAAACATTGTTGTGTCTGAGGTAACGAATAAGGTTGCAATGGCTCTTGGTAAATACTTTTTTTAAATAACTGAAATAAATATGTAGCGAAATTAGATAAACGTTCCTATTTATTATGCTACTATACTACTTATCTACTTCCTTTACCTTACTTTTTTTTCTACTTATCTTGTCGATTTACTATTTTATTTTAAACAAATTTTAAATGAAAGTACTGCTCTTTTTTCCGCATTCCTTTTCACATTTATTTTGATTTTTTATAAATATTACATTTATTGTTTTTTTTTTTCACGCAAACAGAACCCAATTTAAGGCGGTCTATTTGCTGAAAACAATTACATTTATTGTTTTCTCTTAAACAAAAAAGGGTGGTTTACTAAAACGATACTTGCGAGTCTTGTATTTAGAAGCGTTTTGTATACTAGTCAAGAGGTAAAGGACTTTATAATATTGATGAATTTTGGTATAGTGCAAAGATAGATGGAACCTGGGAGATGACACTTGGATTTGATAACATTTTTTTTTGTACATCTTTCAGGAATATCAGAAAAACTACCATGCCGCATTATAGTAGCACTGATGCTGTTTCTAAGCGTGTGTTTAAATTACACGACACGGGTCAACTTAAGTGTCAATTTAGTAGCCATGGTGCCTGTAGCTAATAACACATATTCTGTGAGTTAATACATTTTCTTCCTAAAACGGGATCTCGATATACCTGCCTATTGTTCACACATGTTCTGTTCTGCACCCATATTACATGGGTGTTGTTGTGCACGTCCGACAACAGTGCAAAATGACAGGCACTATACAGTACATTGCTGCCTTGAGATAATCACCGGAAATAACCACGTTATGTCAAAGCCGCAATGTACTGGTTAGATAATACGGGTGCTGATTTTTTCAGTAATACTCGTAGCACTGCTCAAACATCGCCATGTTAGTATTTTATACTTTATTTAAATCGTCTTCATTTTTCCCTAAAACTAGTAGAAATTTGACCGGACCAATGGCGACTTCCAATAATCCTTTCTTAGTGGAAAACTTCACTTTACAAAGAATACACCTTTCATTAGCATGTCTCAACTAGAAAACGGTTTAGGCTGTGCGCTGATAAATCCCTTTTTTTGGGATAGGCAAATTTTACGTCATCTCACATGGGGAGCAACGATAAGGCGTAGAAGAAAGTTAATAAGTATTTAATAAATAGTAGACTATTATGTACTTGTATGTATTATCCTGGCTAATCAATAATAATAATGTAATATCTACTAAAAATTTCAGTCTTCACAATACACAATGGAATGGACTACATTTGAACGTGCTAAAGTTCTATCCAGCTACTTCTGGGGGTACCTCGGCGGTGCAATAGTGAGCTTCTTTGTAACCGACTTTCTGAAACCAAGAATGACCCTTATTGTAATAGCATTAGTGAACAGTATCTTGACGATGTTAAGTCCAGCTGCTGCGAAAGAAAGCTACGTCTATTTAGTCGTGTTAAGAGTTTTTATGGGACTCTTCAGTGTAAGTACTATAAAGCCTATTAAATTAAGAAACTAGTGTTATGCAGTATAGAGTCAATTTCAAAACGCAATAATCGTAGCATTTATTTGGATCGTTATAGATAAATAGTGCAGCTGTGTCTATGCATTTATTTTTGTGAAAATGACTATTAACTGCATGACTTGCATGCACTGCAGTTTCCTTAATGTAAATCCTGCTTATATGTTAAATGGTCTTGTGGTAATGGGTCACATATCAGAAGATAAAAAGGTGATTAGGTACGTTCACGTTGCCACCATTAAATCAGTGGACAAATAGGGAATTAATGACAACTGGCAGGGTGCAATTTAATAGTAGTTTATGCACCGAGGTACTAAAGCCCTGTCTTATATAGCGATCGTCATATTGAATCCAAAGCGTACGAAGGACTCTAGAGAGTTAACTCCCGAGCGGAGCGAGGGTGTTAAAAACTTAACTCCTGAGCGAAGCGAAGGAGTTATGTACCTAGAGTCCTGAGTAAAGCGTGGGATTCAAGCGCCCAAGATAAAGACAGGCTTTATTACCGAGGTGAATACTTTACTATACACATCTACTGCGAGAAACAAAAAAGTTACAAAACTAAGCATTTAAGTAACAATAAACCAATATATTAATGCAACGTGTATGAAATACATTTACAGCTCTATACCAATTAAATTTAATAATGTTATCTCAAAATGACGAAACCAAAAATCGGCCTGAGCCGATAAAAAAAAAGTTGAGGCGTTATATTAACTAAAACTTTTTGCCTTACCCTTCCGTCGAAATGAAAATAGACGAAAAATAGCCCAGTTTTTAGTTTTTTATGTGTTATGTCTAGGTGGCCAGTTCGAAATGGCCGTATGCTACCAGAACCTTAGTTCCAAATTTAAATTACTTTATGCCCTAGGGTTATAATGAGCACTTTATGCACCTAGGGAATAAAGACTCGCTTTACGTTGACCTTTTTGGTCAAATAAAGTAACTTTGTAGAGCAGTAGGTGTGTAAAGTAATTATTACTAATAGTTGTTATTACATTTTGAGATGACAGCGACTGGATGGTCAAATAACTTGGAGTACATTTAGAGTGCACAGAATAGGCATTTAGGACTAAATAGTAATAATACTTCCTAAGATGTTGAATTTCCTTAATGTTAAATCTCTAAAGAACATACTTTCCAAATTTCATCTGTCTACTGTCAGCGGATTAGGCTATGCGTTGAGTTAGGACAAAGCATGTTATATTAGTTATATTGTGAACATGACCTCAATCGACAAACAATTGAATGAATGGTTCATTTCTTTCATTTCCCAGGATCTTAAGAATATAATATCTTGTATGTTGATTTCAGGGCACATTATTCCCAATAACTTATGTTATTATTTCCAAATGGGCCGTAGAAACAGAAAGAAATAGATTTGTAAGTATCCCTGTCGGAGGAACCATAGGGACGTTTGTCGCATGGACTATATGCGGATTTGTAATAGACAGATTTGGTTGGGAATGGGGTTTCTATGTGTTTGGCATAGCACTCTTATTTACAACAGTATTGTTATACTTGTGTATATTTGATACACCGGAGCAACATCCAAGAATTACCGATAGTGAGCTGATTTATTTAAAAGATGGAAGGAAATGCGACGCGAAGACTAAAAATGTAAGTTGGTGCTTCATACATTAATACTGATCTAAAATAAATACCCATTTTAAATGTTTGTCAAATACAATTACTTACAATTAAAAAATAAATATACTCAAACGACTGCATTGATTTTGGATTGTAACAATCCTGTACATGCAAGAAACCGTTCGTGCCCTTGCACCAGCTAGTACGCTGCTGTCGAATGCATATGTCACCGGAAAATAATAAGAATCGCAAATTTATAAATTTCCCGGGAAATTCATAAACTTTCGTGGGATTATTTTTTTTATTTTACGAACACATTTTAGTAAATTTATAAACTTACCGACCTCACGCGTAAAATATTAAGCGAGTGTGAAGTGCGCTCTGATTGGTTGAACATGTCGCGTGTTCCTTCTCCTTTCTCATACATCACACCTTTTTGTTTACAGAACTAGGCGCTTTGCGTCGCGTGTAATCATGTTCTAACATAAACCTAACCTATCATAGTCGGGGTGCTCCGTATAGTTTTTTCGTGGTTTAGATATTCAAATTTTATTTTGTTTATTTAGTAATAATAAACGTAAATACATTTGTAACTTACTGAACATCTCATCTGTCATTCGGTACCTACTTACTTTAAAAATAATAACGTACTTACTTATATAATATGAACAATGAACATCCTTTACTTTTTACAGAAAGTGGTGCCATACTTTGACATATTTACATCTATTCCTTGTTGGTCCTATTTTCTAATGGAGTTCGGAACAGGCTGGGGAATATATTTCGTAATAACTGCTGCTCCACATTATCTATCCACTGCTTTAGGTTACAGCACATCATCTACAAGTTACCTTTCAGCCATAATATACTTGGCCAGATGTTTTTCCGCCTTCGGATTTGCATACGTTGGAGATTTAATCCTTAGAAGAAATTTGATGTCACTAAACATGTTGAGAAAATGTGCGTGTTTATTTGCCTTTTTGCTGCCAGGATGCGTTATTTTTTGTTTGTCTATTCAAGGTGAGGATTAAAATGACTAGATAAACAAGTACATCATCTATCACATCACATCTATCATTTAGTTAAAATTCATTAGATAGATAGAGTACAGGACCATTTGCCCCTGTAGCCCAGGTCCAAAAGAATATGGCTACGGTATCCGGCCGAAAAGGGGTTTCTTGGTGTTCAAATTCAAATTTGAATTTTGAAATTTGGAGGCCACCTACTTACCTTGATAAATTACTAATTGGCTAACTAGTGTGTTTTGTATTTAAGTATTACAAAAACACCAGTTTACCTTGAAAACAATTTATCGAAAAAGTAATTAAGTCTCTACACAGCTGTTGTAGATAACTAACTACCTACTTACCTACCTAAAATTTTATCACTTACCTAATATTACTTTTAAAAAATGTCTCCAAAAATATAGGAAAATCTATACAAATAGCAATTGAAATTGTTGTATTCACGTCATGGTCATTGCACTCAAACTAGCGACTGCAACTGTCAAATTGTATATCAGTAATCGTAAAAATCATCAAATTCGGTTTCAATCGAGATCTGTTAGCAACAGAGTTATATAGCGTGATCCGACGTGACTATTTAAGCCGAAAGGGGATTGTTCTAGACGTCTAGTCGTACAACATTCATCTACGACTTTAAAAAAATCTAACTTATTTCCGAAATTTTTGAGTTAATAATTCACTGAAAAATTTGCTGTATTTGAAAATAAAGGTAATTAAAGTTTTGATTATAGTTGTCCAAACTGAATGAAAGAATAAAATTAGGTCAATGACCTAACTCTTAGAAACAGCTGATTTTCTAGTAAACTTTAAACTTAAAATTTTAGATAACTACATTGAATTTTCAAAAGTTGTAGAACAAAAGTTGTTCGCCTAGACGTCTAGAACAACATAATTTGGGCTTAAATAGTCATCGTCGGAACATGCTGTATAATGTGTTGCTACCCAGCTGATCTACGAGTGATGCAAGAATCTGTAAAATTTTCAAGGATACTCGTCAAGTTTCTACGTATTCTTCATCGTGCTGGCTATGGGTTCCAATGGCTCTGTGGTGGTATCAACGGTTGCCTATAAGTACGATTTGACGAAGAACTTCATTGGGACTCTATCAAGCGTGGGCGTGATAATAAATACTGTAGCGGGAAATGTTACTCCATTCGTTACTGCTTATTTTGTTCAGAGTGATGAGGTGAGAATTGTAAAGGTATTTCTAAAAGAATTTTAAAGGAATATTTTAAAGAAAATATTGAAAATATTTCTAAAGATATATTTTCTAAGAATATTTTTAAGAAATAATTTAAATATAAAATTATATGTTTTGTATATATGTTATATGTTTTGTTTATATGCATATGATATATGTGTAAGAAATATTTTCAATTAATTGTTGATTTTCTATTCACAGACGAATCCTGAACTTTGGCGCCCCGTATTTTACGTAGGTGCCACTGTTTACATACTAACGGGATTGCAGTTCATTATATTTGGATCCACGAAAATACAACACTGGGACATAAGTCACCAGGATGAGCAAGAAGGATCTGTGGATTACAATAGTAGTTCCTCTAATGCAATGAAAACTGTGGTTACATAGGTATATATTATACGATGATGAAAGACTGTTTAATTTTATTTATACTACCAGTGCTCTGGGGTTTCGGGTGAAGTCTTGATCAAGAAACAATTCAGGGCTAATGAGTTTCATTGCAAATTGGTTCAGTCATTTTTTGCACGGAGTTACATTAACAAACGTAGATTCACACGTAAATACAAACTTTCACCTTTAAACTAAAAAATAATATTTGTAGGATATAAATTAATGTCTTTCCAATAAAAGCATAAAATAAATTACAAATCATCATTTAATACATTTTAGTAGATTTTAGGTACATTTATCTATGATACAGTTTTATATACATATCGGCAAAGGTATAATAATGTAGGTACTTACAAACCTAATATATTTTATTCAAATGAACATGACACATCAAAGTCAAGGTTTTAAATTAAACCGTAGTATCTTCATTAAGAATACTGAATACGAAAAGTAATAATAGTCATTAATATTTTATTTAATAATTAAACACTATTTTAAACTACAATAAACTATTAACTAATTAGTATTCTTAATAAGAAACTACATACATATACGTAATAGATATTCTAAGTATAGGTATTATTTAATATTAAATATTTCATCATATTGAATTCTATAAACTCTGTCACAACATCTAATATCAAAATCAAAATATTCGTCTCAACATTAACTATAAGTATTACAAAATAAAAATTAAGAATGAAATTATTCTTACTTCTTTGGAATTAAATCACCAAAACAGCTGTAGTTATGGTCACATAATAATGATAAATAATTTTAAGGCGGGAAGGTCGCGAGAATGGCAAAGTGTGTTACAAAAGATATAATTTAAAATCAAATAAGAAACACAACTCTTGAGATTTTTACAGTTTATACGTAGGACTCGGATTCAGTATCAGACTCTGAAACACCCAGAGCAATACCATTTTGTGATTTTTCTGTGCCGTTACCATCCCTGTAAAGTCTGGGCACGGATTTGGAGCGGGAGGTCTTATCATCCTTGTTCACGTGGACGGGTTGGAATTTCTTTAGCACTCTCTGGTAGACCATCTTCCGCGGCGGTACGGGCGGCGGCATGTGAGGAGGTTTCTTGCTGCTTTGGTCACTTTCAGAACTCTGATATTCGGGTTGAACTGTCGTAGGTGTTGCTTTGTAAATATCTGAAGAGTACATGTCGGATGTTTTCGACATTTTCCAAGACTTATCGACGATGTTGCGGTATACCGATGTGTATAGGGGGTCGACGTACTTGTTCGCGTAAACGTTGTCGTACGAGTTCTCGCTCGCTGGCGATTCAGTGGATCTGCTCTTTGACGAACTCTGTGGTTGATACAGAGTGTCACTGCTGCTAGAGTCACTGTGCATTATTATATTTGCTAAAGATTTCGATTGATTTAATTTATTATTATTGTAATTCCTTAAACGAGTTTTTTTGCTTTCTTCTGAATCGTTATGTATGTTATCGACGTATGAATAAGAATTCTGCAGCGGTATCATGTTACTTTGTTCCCGGGTTCTCGTTGTCGGATTGGCTGTACAATTTTTAGTGCACAGGTGGGCTGGATCATACTGTCTCTTGCAACATGTGTTGGTAACGTTAGGTATGTCGTAGGTTCCATTCCGTAGTTTATCATTGTTGGTGTGTCCATGTCCTTCATTCGCTTCCAAACTTTTCGTTCGTGCGGCTTGACGAGACCAGTCATTTCTTGTAAAAATGGTGGCTGCCGGTGTTCCACTTACGTCCTTATTTGTAGCTTCACCCGTAGGTTTTCTCATTTGACCGTATATATTTTCCGTTGTTTTAGTGTTATAGTTTGCGCTTTTCTTTTCCCATCCAGTATAAACGCGTGAATAGTTCGAGTTAGTAATATCTTTCTGAGAATGATATTGGCTTTGTCTCTGAACATTCTCTGTGAACATCGCCAGGTCATGAATGTTGCTGTAAACTATATTTTCTTGACTAGAAACCAGGTCGCGCTTTTTGTCCAAAGATACTTGTTTTGATTCTAATAGGTTATCGGAACTCTTAGCTCTATTGAAATTTTTGTTTGTGACATTATTTTCAGTTTCTTGTGTTTCTGAAAACATGCTGTATACTTTTGAAGTTCGAGCGGATTTGGAGATAATGCTTCGCGGTGGTTTTTGTGGTTCAAATCCTGTTATATAAATAGCTGGACTTTTTCCGTAGATGTCTGCTGTAGATCGTTGAAGCGCTGTTTTGGATACGTAGTTCCGTTCATCAATTCCATTTGAGATACCAATATTAATTGAGTTATGAACGTATCTATCACCTAAGTATGGAGTATTGTAAAGGTCCTCGTTAATGTTGTTGTACATTTCTGCTTTATTTGAATAAATATTCTGTTTGGGTTGGCCCTGAGGAAGACCACTTACATTGTGATTTTCATTGTAGCGCTGCACTTGCTGCAGGTTACATATGGGTGCTGACATACTATGGAGCAGATTACGAGGCGCCGGGCTGTTGCCGCCATTGCTGTTCGAGTCGTCTTCAGACAATGTCAATCCGGAGTCTCGGCTCAGGGATAACTTTTCCTTACGAGGAGTGGATAGTTCCATAGAATCCAATGAAATGCCGACAGAATGTAAACTATCGCTTTCTTCAGCACCAGAATCCAGAAGTGCATTAGATTCGGGACTACCGCTACCTAAAAGACCGGATATCTGGGGTCCGAATAAGGCCTCTGCTTTTACTATGAGAAGTTCAACAACCATTGGCACTGCTTTGGGAGCTTTTTCACAGGGGGTTGAAGGCCAGAGAAGACTTGGGCCAACGCATACACCAAGGTTCATTGGGCACATAAGGTTAATGTTGGACTTCTTGGCGATGGCTTGCAAGAGACATACAAAATAAGACAGAAAGTTATAGTGTGCCTTCGGAAGTCTCAACAAAAGGCTGCGTACTACTGTCACTTTCTCAGCTTGAGGTAGATCTGGAAAAAGAAAAAGAAATAGTTAAATATGCAATGAATAATGATAAACAAAAATTTCATTGTTTTTGATATTTTTTATAAATACTTACTAAGGACTTGGAGCCAGGAGGTGTAGAGGTCTGACGAGAGCAACGGCTGAGGCAAGGCGCGACAGAATTCCTTGACGAGAGCTGCTAACAATAGCACTGGCGCTCGATCTAATTCAGAACATTCCGCCCAAGGGCCGAGGGAATCCAGCTGTAACAAAAAAAAAGAAAACATTAGTTTAAACTTTTGAAACCATTTAAAAACTTAATTAAATTTAACGCTAGTGAGATGACGTCGACCGTAATTGGCACCCGAACTCAACCGATTTTGATGAAACTTAGTAAACAAGGTCTATGAGCATATTATGTTTTTTTTGTCGAAGGGGATTTTTGGTTGGTGGGGTATTTCTCCCACAAAGAGGTGTACTAGATATCCCTGCACTATGAGATCCGATTTTGATGAGGCTTGGTACGAGTATACAAGTTCTATGAGCATATGGTTTTTTTTGTCATGGGGGAATTTTGATTGGTGGGGTACTTCTCCCACAAAGAGGGGTATTAGATATCTCCGCACTATGATATCCGATTTTGATAAAACTTGTATACAAGTTCTTTGAACTTATGGATTTTTTTGTTGTGGGGGATTTTTGATTGGTGGGATAATTCTCACTAAAGGGTATTTGAATACTTGTGTTTTAAATACGTACTAATTGTTTCAAAAATGTCTGTGTTCGCATTTGTCTTTCTTTGTCTGTGTCTGTGTTTACTGTTCGCAGAACTACTAGTAACTATTAGGAAATATTTACCTTATCCCTCAATAGTCTCAGAGCTTTTGCGTTGGCGCTTCGTCTGAATACGCCATGAGTGAGAGGCGCGACTGCCCTTAGTCGTCTCAAGGCCTGCAGCAGAGCAGGCGGGGGAGTGCCATTGCAAAGTCTGGTCAGTGGTACGCCAAACAGACGGCCACCACGACGAAGCAAACGGAGTCCACGACCAGGAGTTCCGCTACCACTGAAAATAAGAAATGTTACAAATGATTGTCACAGAATCGTATGAGGATATAGTTTCAATTCTAAGAATACCAAGATACAAAGGATATCAGGCAGCCAAGGAAGGATATAAGGTTGAAGGCAGCATTCTGAATAGCATAAAATACGCTGTATAATTAGATGTCTAATTAAAAAGATTAAGGTACGATCCTGTGTTAAGAAAATGAGAAACTTACTTTTTCAAACTTTGATTCTTTTTCCTCAGTTCAAAAACAAGTCCGCATGGATTATTCTTAGCATTTACATGTTCCATATCGAAACCATCTTCATTGGAAAGGGTTTGTCGAATTCTTGACATCTGAAATTTTAGAAATTATAATATAGGTTTGTATGTGAGCGATAATACATAAAAGTAAATATTCATAACTTTGGACGAATAAAATCAATATTAGAGGTAAAATAATTACTTGTATGGCATGTGGTCGTTCGACCCCTCGTAGTGGCATTGGTGGCGCCTCTCTGCCAGTCCTGACGCATAAATGAAATTCACTGACTGCACCCCATCTCGTCTCATTTTCATTCTCATCGTTCTCGGCATCTCTTTCGCCATCAGTGTTGCCGTTCTGAAGGACTTGTAGAGCCAACTGGATCACGCATCGAGTACTCATTTCTGGTCCAACTGACACCGTCTTACACTGAAATACAGGATACAATTAGGACTTATGTTTTAAATTGTCGTGTAATCTCACTTGTTACTTTAGTTACAAAGTTATACTTACAAACTCAATAGAACTCGTCGCATCTTTGTATAGTATTTGAACGTTCGTTGACTTTGGTTCTGTGGTCAGTTGCGCGTTTAAGGCATTTTGGATTTTCCTGCAACATGTTATTTATGTTAATACCGTGGTAGTACTGCCAAGATTTTCTTCGATAAAATAAAATTACAGTTTTGCAATATTTACCTGTACCAAGTGTCTCTCGCGGCTTGTGTGGGATATGTGGCAAGATAGTTGACAACTCCTGATGGAGTCGGCCATCCTATTAGAAATCCAGTGTCATCGCCATCAGGTAACGAAAGCCACAATTCTGCTAATCTCACACTCTCTTTTAACTTAAAGCAATTAGTTCCTCTTGATTTCCCGACTAGCATCAAATCGCTGAAGAGGAACAAATGGCGGTCTAACGGTGGGGAGGTAGTGCCGAGAGGACACAGCTGTGCTGGTGCCTCCATGATAAAAGTACGTGGAGACAACGAGTTGCTGCTGGCGCTGATCGTTCCTCCGATGTCCAAGCTTGGTCGCTTTCGAAGGCTTTTTTGTTTGCCCTGTAACGTAAAGAAAAAGGAATATTTTAAACTTCTGCACCATTCACATTTTCTTATTGTAGAACCTTCGATTTTTTATCAAACTGACCTGATGATGTGAAAGTAGTGCCGAGGGTGCGTCCGCATCGTGTAGCGCAAGGTAGTCGTGAGGGAAAAGGTCTTGAACGCGCTCGAGGTCGGAAAGGCGCGTCGCCCTTCTTCGCCCGCAACCACTACCCACCAGCCGCTCATATTGTGCCAGACGCTCGATCTAAAACAAGGCAAGACAACATTAAGTTGAAGAATTGTACTAGTACTAGAAACTAAAACAGTGGTAGAACTCGAGAAGAACTTTACCCTAAAAATGACGACGTTCGATGCCGAGTTAATGAATTATGACCATAGCTGGAAATCTGGAGACGAGAATGGAAAGAAAATGGACTTTTGCCCAACAAAGACATAACGGGCTAATTAAAACACTTACATAATACTCTGTTCAGTATTATATGGCAGACTTGATAAAACGACATAAACATAAGCGACTACTAGAATTGCTAATCGTTCGAGCAGGAAATCATTATTAGATCGAGCACGATTATGATTAAGTCGATAAATGTATTGGTAGTTAATTTGTAATATAAATTCCCATCGCATAGAAACGTCTCCCGATGCTTCCTCAGATTCCTCGAGCGTGTCGACCAATGATACCTTATTATAAAGGGACAAAGGACCGTGGGACTTTACCACGCATTGTCTTATAAGTAACAACATTTTAAATTAAGATTGGGAGCAGCAACCGTTTCCTTAGCTTATCTTAATAATTTACTTACGACTAACTGCGCACCGCGGTTTCACCCACGTTAATAGTTTCTTAAGATTATTCGATTTTCATCTGTGCTCATATATTACGACAAACTTACTGATTTTGAACTACGATGTACAAAAGTAGGGTATAGTCTTAGAATACAAGATAATGTTGTTTTGTTTTTACTAATACTTCAATTTGTTTTTCTCTAAGATGTTGTTGAATAAAATAACACACTTTTTGTGGAGCAGGTTTTTTTAAATGTTGGTTTTTAAATTGATCAATCATTTATACGTCCTTATATGACATTCAAAGCTCCGTCAGTCTAATTGAATTTAGTTTTTGTGCCTACTTTGAAGATTTAGATGGTTGCCATAGCAAAAACTATGGATTATTAAAAGCACGACTATAATGATCATGGTATTAATAATACTTCATGCATATGTTTAGGTACAATGACATGAAGTTATTGTACTGGGGAGATAATCATTTATGTTTTAATGTGCATTACCTGTGTGGACGCACTCATTATTTTTATTTGAATGGACTAACATAACAATGCCACCAAAGTAATCAAAAGTTCTTACTTTGCAAAAACCTACAGTCATATAAGTATAAGTAAGTAATTAGTATCCACACTTATCTACTATTTAAAAAACATTTACTACTTTCCTTTTTTTTCTGCCTTTAATTCAATCAAATCGGGTTGGTTATAGTAAGTACGCTATTTTTACTATTCAACTATATTTAGGTAGGCATCGTTTAAGGTAGCCGTTGTAATTCTTCCTAATGTATAATTCTTCGATACCTAACGGAAATTACCTTAAGGTGCAAGGCCTTCACTGATATATAAGGCAGATTATTGTGCTTCTGTGATGTATATTGATTTTTATGTCCACAAAAACTGTTCCATGTTTCTAATCGTCCAAATATTTGAATCTACTATATTGAAAACCATTTCGAAATTAATGGTTTTAGAGTATTTAACACGAAGCCTATCTTTTTACCTCGTAAAACTTTTTACTCTAAACATTTTCTAGAAACAAAAGCTTTTATTGCTGGTATCTAAAGTCGAGACGAACGACGAGTCGATGCATTTAGAACTAAAACTTTTATCCTATTTAACTACCCAGCTATAACTTGTGAGATTAAAGCTTGCAACAAGATAATAGCTTTTGTGCAAGATAAAGTTGGGAGAACGATAAAACAGATCAAAAAATGTTTTATAGGTGAACGAAATTCCACATGTCGTTTGTTAGTTGCTTTAATACTTTTTGAACCTTTTTGTATAACATTTTTGAGCTTCAAAACATCGCGTTATCTTTGTGCATGTACCTGACACGAAACTGCACTTTCTATGTTCAATATTGACTTTAGAGTAAGCGGGTTTTAACGTAAGTTTTAGATAAGGTCCTAAATACGTTAAGACCGTGCCGTGCGCAGGCGCAGCGTAGGGCGTATCTACGTCCTTAGATACATTCTAAATAGAAATTATTATCTTCTAATATTTCCTGTTAAGTGGACACATTATAGTTTTCAAAACATATAGATTAAAAGGCATGTTTAAAACGTTTTTCCTATGTATTAAAATTATGTGTATCTAATTGTTAATTACGTTGGTGGTTGGTACGTTGATGAGATCCAGCACATTTATATAGGTTCCTACATGAATAGTATCACGTCTTGTTAGACATATTTATGTAAGCTGAATAAATATTGTAATGTGGTTCGTATGTTTTCTAACACATTAATCTTTACGCAAACACTAAAGTTTGTAGTATTGCGTAGGTAAATACCTAAGTATACGACGACGCGCGTCGCTAACTTTGAGTAGAAAGTTGACATCGATTTAGCTACAAAGAAATTATGCAATAATTTGCGATGTTAATAATTTAAGTAGGTTAATATTAAATTGATGGCACAACCAGTTTGTTAGATAGTGCTATAGAAATGAATTTGTTATTTTTATTATGCTGCTTTCTGATTACGACTACCTAACATCGAAATTCCATCGAGATTTATAACAATTTCTTCTGACACTTCCTTAAAACGTAATAGAAACATATAAGGTGATATAGTTAATATTTATACACATCAATATTCTATAAATAACTTCATTTTCTGTGTCGAAAGTGAAATTTAAAATAAAACAAGATAAAACAATTTGCAAAAATAATAGAGTATCATTGACTACCATTATCGAATTTTGTATATTTCGTCCCAAATGGCTTTATTAAATAACACGCTAAAAATTCAAGTCACAGACATTTTAACAAATGAGACCTTTTCACTTGCAATAATGAGGGCTGAGGCGCCATAATTACTGATAAATTATTACTTGACATTGGTTTAAAGGCAAATTTACGGTCTTTGGGCCTATTAACGGTATGTTCTTGGAACGCAATCACTTCGTGATTCATAAATGGGAGATCTGAGGAAGGAAGCTGAGTGGCCCAAAACCTCATACTGTGACTCCATTACACATTCCAAATTGAAAATGAGTAATGGAGTTCGATTGAGATAAACATGTTATTCACTTAATCAAAATGAAATAACATCAGTAAGATGAAGACGTGTTTGTTATTTTGACAAGATTGTGACAATAAGTTTAATGCTGACTAAATACTAAATAATGTGTGTACTTTAGGCATGTAGAATAATTATATATCAGGGAACTTTTGAACATTAGTTATGAAGTAGGTAAGGAAATACGGTTGTTAAGAAAATACTTAAGTAAGTATAAAATTTAATGTTAAAAAAAGATAGGTTTCTCACTAATATTATAAATGCGAAAGTTTTATCTACTGAGATTGCGATAAAACTTGGTACGCAGATAGCTGAAGATCTGGATTAACACATAGGTTAAATTTTATCCCGATATTTCCACGAAAACGTGACTTACGCGTGTGAAACCTCGGGACGCAGCTAGTGGTCCTACCAATAATTTTGCAGGAATTAACAGATACAAAGAAAAAACTAATCTTTATTTAGGTACAAGTTAAACTAAGGAAGAAAAGTATCGTATTCGAAACAATCGTGAGCTCTATTTCTTACTAGCTATAATACTCGTCACTTTATACAGGGAGCGGCATTAGTCTCGACATTAGCATAGATTAGTATTACTAAATGATCACATTTCATTCTAGTTAATTCGGTAGTTTGGACTCGAGAACGTATAATTAATCTTTGGAATCAAGACACCCGATATTAAACGTAGGTGTTAGCCTATACGATACGATACTGTTGGAAGAAAAACGAGTGGGCGAACACTCGCTTACAACGCAGATAGTTGCGGAGTTTATTTTCACCGGAAAACAATTGTCAATAGAAATACTTACCCCTTGAATTCCTCCTGTCTCAATACAAATTTCAATAAGGCTTCCTAAAAGAACTTCTAATATAACTGCCCAATCTTTGTTAAGTTAAGTGGGAACAATACAGACTAATCTAAATGTTTTACAAACTTTTACAAAAGCAAACAATAACAAAAGCGGGGCAGATAACATTGAGAGATTAATGTAACCTGTGAATGTAACAAAAACCGACCAAGTGCGAATGGGACTCGCGTACTTAGGGTTCCGCGCCATGATTTCTTTAGCTTAAGCAATATACCTTTCGCCGTAATTAATTTTAAGCAAAAAGTGGCAAAAACATAACGTTAGTTGTACGGGAGCCCCACTTAAATATTTATTTAATTTTGTTGTTATAGCGGCAACAGAAATACGTCATATTCTGTGAAAGTTTCAACTGTCCATTTACGTATCACGGATAAGCACGCGTTTTTTTTACGAAAAAACTCACACTAAGGCTACTGGTTACAGACGGTCAGACAGCGGTTCCAGTAATGGGCGTAATGGGGTCCCGTTTTTACCCTTTGGGTCCGGAACCCTAAAAAGTGAGTTAAACGTTTGCGCGGGCCGGAACAGTGAGTAAGCAATATGAGAGTGAAAAAGTTGAGCTTATCGCGGAGATATCTGTAGGGTCGAGTCGTTGGGACGCGCCCGTGTCGCCGCGCCCGCGCCGCGCCGTCGTCGTCGTGCCCAGGTCACCGCGACAATACCTCGTTTGAATATTACTTTGTAAGTAAACCGAGATAAAACTGAAAGTGGTGGAGTGAAACTCCGTATAAGTACACTGCAGATAAGTGTAGATAGATTTATTAAAAACTGAAAATTCTCGCGATTTCAGCCTGGTAACATGAAATATACGCGTAATATTTTAGACTAATTAGACGATCACTAATGTCCACTCTTAAGAAGGTTGAGTGATATTGTATCGAATGCATTAGAACCTTTTCGCGGGCATAAATTGCTTCCTTTATTTTGGAGAGATGCAATATCTTGCAGAATTATCATCCTGAAAGCAACTTACATAAATCGTGAACTATTTTAGACATATTTGATACAATTATTAAAAGAAAAGACTAATTTCAGATTTAATATCAACGACATTATTAATTTTGCTTTTAAAGTAGCGTAGAAAAGGGAGTTAGGCATACCAACTTTGAGCAGTAACCAACTGGGAATTGTCCCATTGAAAAAATTTCATCCCATTTAAAATAAGTACTAAGGAAGATATAAATAGTAAGTTTATGAAAACAGCGATAAAATCTTTTTCTCTAACATCGTTGTGTATTGTTATAACTAAAGAATAGTTCGTGTGAAACTGACATACCTAAAGTCTGACCTTACACGACAAAATGACGAATCATTGTTGGTGAAAACAATCCTCAATACAATGATCACCGATTAATGATAGATCATTTCACTTGAACACAATACCGCTCGTAAAATTGGATCAAAGGTCAAGTTTAGAAATCGTTTTGAAACTGCGAAAAGGGAATAAAATCTACGTCTTTTTCTTCTTTTCGTGTAATAGTGTGGCTCACCTAGAGTTAGAGTTTTCAGGTCGCTCTAACGACTGCTATAAGAGGTACCTAACAACCGGGACCAACTGCTTATAACGTGCCTTCCGGAGCTAGGAAAATCTCGAGAGTACAATTTTTATTAGCCACACAAGTTATGGCCACTAATCCGCAGTAAATATCGCGCCAAGAGTGGCTTAACCAACACGATTTAAGATCTACAGGTGCAGCTAAGCCAAATAGCTTACTGATATTCAAACACCTAAGTAGTACTGATATCTATTTCACAAAACTATTAATAAACCAAAAACTAAAAGAAAACAACTTACCAACTACTAAATAAGAAAACAAACGCGTAAATTACCATAGCAGCAGTAAGTGGAACATCTAATTTCTTTGTTTGTTTATTTTATTGTGTTAGCTATACTTCTTTTAATTCAAGTTAAATGAACTAGAAACTATTGGGGGAACAGTTCGAGTTTAGCACGAAAAAGGGCAGTCACTTGCATGACACGGTTGGTGATTTTATTTGCGAACGCGTTGAAGTCTTTTGAACAAAATATCACCTTTGTTACTTAAACAAAGTTGTGTGTCATAATATTTAGTACAAAAGATGAACCTGTTACCAAAACAAAGTTTTAGGTAAGTACTGGATAAGGTAAATTATAATACAGTACGTATGTACATTATACTACATTTGACCCCGGCAAGTCGATGCATAATTCTCCTACAATGAGAGAATAAGATAAGCTCATTTACCCCATTACATTATCCGATCCGATTCCGATGGTTAAATTTTAAGTAATTTTCTCACAAGAAGTTTGGGCTATAGCGTTTTCCTATTTTTTCAATTCTGTTTTTTTTTTATATGAGAAAAAAAAGAAAATCGTTTATTAAGGCTAAAATTTACTTTTATATGAAAAAATAAAAGTATTTCTTCTTGTATGGAGGTTGGAGAGTACGGGCCAATCCCTTTAGTATAAGTAGATATAAGTAAAACAAAATCGAAACTTTCCAAATGAACTAAAAAAATTAAAAAAGGAAAGTCCAAAAGACGTTAAGGTGCATCAACCGTGAAATTCCCAATTGAATATGATGTAGGAGTGATTTCAGATAATGCATTCTGGGCCGAAACAGCGCGGGAATCGCGGTCAATGGCCCACCGAGGTACGCCCTTCATGTCTTAAAACAAGGATAATAAAAAACATAAGAAAGCATAATAAACTTTAAAGTATTTCGAACGAGCTGTGTAAAAGCGACTTTTAATTGCAAGAGACGATAAAGCGCAATCGCAATTACCAACCGATCAATTTCATGCTTAATTAGTTGCAGAAATGCAAGTTTATTCAATTTTTTTTTAAGGAATCATTTGGAAGAGGAAGTAAGAACGAAATACGTGCATAATTCAAAGTAACTTCCAGATAGTACGTAGTTATTTACAACTGTTTCCATTCGCAGTAATTAATTTGTGTAACTTGTAATTTCTATCTGTAACTTCGCTTGATGTATTACAAGAACATGTATGTAATGTGTTAAATGATTGACACGTTATTGGAATATGATTATTGATTAGTTACAAATCAACGACTGTGTTGAGGCGTATAAATATTCCTATATCTTTAGCAATCATTTGTACATAGGTTGAATATAATGGACATATCTATTGCCTAACAATTAAATGGCAAGCACAGAGAATACGCATCATTACACATTAACAAAACACACTCTTTTGAAAAAACTGAATCTGAGTGACGGCACATCAAATTGGGTTACGTAAGATTTTTAGTTAACAATAAAGCAAGCGTCAATCACGTGTTGGAGACGATTTTAAATAAGTCCATGGGAGAAAGTATATCGCCTGGGGCGGGCTCGTAATGCGGGTTCTGTGCACTCTGCCTTATGGCCTGCACTCGCCCATAGGCCGGTTAATTGAGGCGAGTCAGATGATCTGCCCCCGCGGTCACTTCCACTGACCTTTAGACGAACTCCGAATAAAAATATGTTATATACACGCCCAAGTGTGTCTGCAATCGTCTGATTGGATTGATAAGTGACATTTAAGTCGTCAGTTACGCAGCACAGAATCACGACTTCAGAAAAAGTTGATTGGCTAGTCCTTTCATAAGTTGATTTTTCCAATGAATAAATACTGAAATGAATATGTATGTTCACTGAATTTATTGCCCAATCAGATGCATTGGTACCGCCCGTACATATACGCTTTGAAAAAATATTAGTTTCTGTATTTAATCGTATTAATTCGTATTACTTAGACGGTTTGTCAGATACTATATCTTACAAAATCCGATGAGAGAATGAAATCTGAATACCGTTAAAAATTTGATCGGATTTGCGTCAACTAAATGTTATATGGATATTCCAAATGGAAGTCCAGGTAGATAAGTAGTTGATTTATCTATTTTTTGTTGATGACAAAAGCAATCAAATCTGATCAAAAGATGCAATCGGGGCGAATAAGACATTGAAATAAAATTGAGTGGAAACATTTTGCGTTGCCGTCCCAGCATATTACTCGTGTGGTGTATTTTGGTTAATACGGAAACGAAGAAATGTGAGCTGCTTTTAATTATTGAAGTCTAACTGCTGTTTTGCCCGCGTAAGTCTCGACCTCACATTTCATTGTAATCTTTGGTAGTTTTTGTGTGATTGAAACACAAACATCTAAACAAACCAACTTCTAAACTTTAGAATTTTTAATATTAGTGAGATGTATTTTTTCTTGAAAATATTTCTACTACATCTTATTTTGATGTATTTTTAAGAAATATTTAAACTTGAGTGAGTATGTAGTTTAAACCTGCCATGCATATGGGCGTTACTTTTTGAAGCGATGGATACTTTATGACATAAGAACAGAATTATGTTCAGCAATTATTTCATTAAAAAAAAGCCGGTGTAGTTACCTAAAAGAGTAAGTAGCACGGAATATAATCGACAGCTTGTTGCATTCGTTGTTCAGCTTTCACATTGCGTAACACGGCTTTGTTTATCAATTTACATCATCAGGTCCAACACATCATCGGCATCGTGTACTGGATTGATTCACGACCTGATATTTTAGTCGTGTTTAGATATTAGAGGTTTATGAGCTTGGCACAGTTTTGCGTAACTTCTTTAATCAATACCTCATGAGCTATCTCAATCAAAAATTTAAAATACATGGGATGCTGAAGATCGTGCGAAGTGGAGACGTAAAAGTAGAAAAGGAGACCCCGAGCTGCCGAGAGGGGTCACCGGGAACATAGCACGGATGATGATGATATAGCAACTTGGCACAGTTTTGCGTAACTTTTTGAATCAATACCTCATGAACTCTCACAACAACAAGTCTAAAATCTTAATGAAGCTGCAAGATTTCTAAGATTTACTTTTAGAGTCACTTTGAACGTAATCAAAGAATTAAATTGCTAACTAATGCAAATAAACAATTTTATGTCTTCTCTGTCCTAGTTTGGTACAACTGTTTAATTATGTAATTTCGTGTTTTAGCTACTTTTCTAGCTGTTTCTGGTTGTTCGTTTTTGTATTCCATAGCATAAACAGTCGAAAGATTTAATAACTTTTTTAAATCTCAAATTAATAGTTTCTTACAATCTAACAACATCTTTTGTGGTTCTCTTATGATAATTTAAGTACCCACTGTCAAGAATACTATTCGTTGGTAATTTTAATAGCTATAAACTAAGACAATGAGACTAAAACTAAATTGTTATGTTTCTATAGAGGACACGCTGTGTCACCTTAAGCTTATAAATGTTAATAATTACTTCGCATTCAGCGGATTGTTTGCGAATCTAATACTTAATCACTGAATTTAAATTACTTAAATCAAAATCAAATTCGAGGAACTTGTAGATTGTATTTGTACGAATTCCAACACCTCAATGATTCATTGAAAAGAGCAATGGCGTCTTAGAAATTATTAAGGTAAATCATAAATGACCTGCAGAGTTCGTTGGAAGTCATATATCAAAATTCCGTACGGTATTATGTTGTAATGCGATAAAACGGGGTGTATTTATTGTAAACACTGAATTTGTTACGAGAGACAGGTAAATTTATGAGAGAAATTCATCAAAAAAAGTTCGAATAAAGAGTAAGTAAGGGTAACTTTGAAAACAAGGAAATGAACTCGGGGACGCCCGGAGGTGCAATGGAGCGGTGCGCGCGTACTCCGTGCTTCCCGGAATATCATTCCGACAAACACGCAATTACATCAACCCCAGTCATTATTGAGGACTCTTTTTTACCGAAGGAAGAACTGGGGAAATGTTCGCTGTTCTTTTTTTTTAATAATGTTAATAATTATCTACAGGTCCAAACAACTTGTAACACGTACAATAGTAAAATTATGCGGTAAATTAGTGCAGTAAAAGCCCAGTAATTATGGCTTTAAATAAAGTAAATTACTTATAGATAAGGCAAATGTAATTTCTTGAATTCAATTTTGTTTTGTATCAATACATAGTTTTTACATATTACCTACAGTACTCAGACTTGTAACACGTACTTGGTATAACCCAGTTATGTAGCTTAATGGGGGGAAAGTCCAGGCAATATAGTTTTAATTAAACTATTTAACTTATGGATAAGTTAGGAAAAAAGGTATTTTTCGTATCCTATTTTGTTTTGTAAATCAACAAGTTTTAACAAATATTTTTAAATGTCTACTTATACTGTTGACGTAGGACACTTCAAAACTGCTGGATTCACGTTCACGTGCAGTAGAAATTGGTCACGTAGTCGAGGAGGATGACAGGCACGAGTTGATGTATATTTCTTGTTGGTAACAATTACTGACCACTGGACTAAAAGAATCTATTATCTTTGTCACGTTTCTAGTTTTTAATAGAGGTAACATTTCCGTAGTACAGTTTTAACTTGAAAGGTATGATTTTGCGGAAACTATGCTTCAATTCCGAAGTAAGTAATAATGCTCACTACGTTATTGTTAAGCATTCGTTGTTTAAGAATGAATATTAACGGTCGGCGTGACAGAAAACAATCGTACATTTAGTCAGATGGATGCGGTGGGTACAGATTCACAGCTGGACGTCTTTTTACAGGATGGTCGGCATCCTGACATCAGGGGGTCACTAAACTCCAAACATACGCGCACATGGCTATCTACAGATGTGTCAAACGTAACACAGACTGCACCGAGATTCCTTAGTTGGCATCAAAACAGTCCGTTTTGCCACGTCACGCAGCTATTACGTTCACACTTCACGAATTACGTGACGGTTTCTTTGGTAAACACTAACAATTTCGTAGAATGTTCACCTACTTCCTATAGATTCTGTTCGGTTGTGGGAACGAGAGATGTACAATGATGCGAGCCCCTATTAGTCTTCGATAAGTGCACCGAACACCGTTCTGCGAACGCAGAACAATGGTGGATTATTTTGTAACGTCTTCTTATTAACATGCATGATGCAACACACACTTGTATACCATGGGCTCGGCTATATTTATGGTTAATATTCATACAGTGTCATTATAAAGCTATTTTCCAACAGCATTTAAATCCATAGAAGAATGTATCTGTATTTTTAGTTTAGCACTATTCATAGAATTTTCAATACATAAAATAATGAGTAATTAATCCTATAAGTTAAGAAGAATGTTATTAGTTTAGTTTCTGTATCAAACCTGTCTTTGAAAAGTCAAGGTAGTTAACAATAACTTGCCAGCTGACATTGTTTATAGCAGATGTTAACTCCATATAAAGTGAGACCATCTTCTGTAATTGCAAGAATATTAACGAATATCTATTTTTTGCAGAAGGCAACGAGCACGCGCGACGCAACGGGCTGAGTTTTTATCCAAATTGCATTTGAAGAAACATCTTTTAAATTAACTTCGAGGTCCAGTATATCTCGTTTGTTTGTGAAGCAGGTAATTATATGTGTCCAGCCCAGCCTTAGTTTAAGTATCAAAGCTGCGTGATGTAGGTGCGGTGTTGAATAAACTGGCTAATATTTTTTGTGCAGTCGTTAAAATTTTTGATGCGATCTCGAACTTGAATTTAGAATTATAATTTTGTTTTTTTTAATATACTATTTTGGTATTGATGGTCTTGGAACGTCGTTATGATTGTACTAAACATAAGGAGCTTGAAAATAAAGTTTTGTGGCAAGTAGTTTGTATGAACGCTTAAAAATAATATGGTCACGTTATTGTGCGTTTATAATATAGGTGCTATGTTTTACAGACTTGTTTGGTTTTTATTTTCAATATTGAATGATTTAAATAAGGATTTCCTAAGAAGTTATTGTAAACATACCTACAATAAATATATGATACCATGACCACAACTAATGTTAGTTTTAAATCAAAATGAATAAAACTTACCTATTTAGTCAGTCATAATGAAAAGAGGATATTATAAATCTAAAAATAATAAGCCCTTAATTATACAACTATAACTTTAACTAACTATCCCAAAGAGTAGTAGTTAAAAAACCAATTAAAATTAATCTAAGGAGGTTTTAATGCCGATCGCCCAAGGGTCTCTCTATAAAAGTAATTTGAATACAGTCCTTAATTTTAAACCAAGATCTCGATTAGACTCGCTTTCCTATTGAAATATAAAAATGTTATTACGAGAAGCACATTCTGTGATGAGACGCCTTCTAACTATAAATAATTCATAGTGATTTTTTATATGTTTTTGGGAACTACATTTAAATTAGGTAAATAAAATATAGGTAGGTAAATTATGAGTATGAAGGACACAAATACAATATATGTACAGGACAATACGTATATTAGTATTGGCATCCCTGACACTCCCAAACAGGAATATGTAACACACTCATTTTCATTGAATGGAAAATAATCCATATTTTAATAGGTATGCATAATGGAAACATAAATTTTGTACTCCACTTTGTACGACACGTTTTTAATTTTGAAAATGAAAAGTGATGATATTAATCAAGATGTGGTGAATTAATTCGATCAATTTGTTCATAGTCATTGAGATTTTTAAATAGGATTTTGGGTTACTCGAACATAAATTGAGTTCAGTGTCGGCTCATTACTGATCATTATGAAATGATTTGATCCGTCAAAGTAAAAACTATGTGTCTATGAGTACCTACCATCAAATTAAGTTGAAGAGCTTTCATTATGACCTTATGTAATGTGCAGTAAGGTTCTAACACAAATTGTAGATCAACACTAACAAAATAACCCAATTTGCTCGAGGCAGATGTTGGGTCTATTCATTAGGTGATTATTAACGTTTTTTTCTCTAGTCAGGTAAGAATGAGACCATTATTAGAATGGTGTTTTGTTTATTCGGCATTGTTAAACGAAGTTGATTCTAGCGTTAGTTAAAGTTATAGTTTTTTCTGTGTGTTTCCGCAACTAGTACTACAACCGAGCCTTTTTACGCGACTTTAAGCCGTGGTTTTCCTCACGATGTTTTCCTTCACCGTAAGAGCCATGTTAATAACGCATTAGAATTTTTCATAAACAAAAAGACTGGTGCGCGGTCAGTCTGTTGATTCTAGCGTAATTTTTACTTTAATTTGATGGTAGGTAAGTTTTTTGAATTCTCTTTGAAAGTCTAAAACTCTCAATGAAAATATGTTTATATTTATTTAATAAGAAATTTTAACAAGCAACGTTATTTATCTCTCTGATTTATCTACGATCGCACATGTTTCATGTGAATCGAGGTGCCATTGTTGTGGACAATACGATGTATATGGTAATCACTGGGCGTAACGCAACCGAGGCACGATTTTTATTATACATCGTACCTTGCCATTATATGTATACCTACAATGAACCTAGAATATTAACAAACTCAGAATTGTATTCTTAACACGAGTTTAACCATCGAATTGTTGGCTAAAACTCTGAACATTGACTAGAGGCTTTTGATTCTAACTCCAAAGTTCACATAAAAATGTATTCAAGGTGATTAAGGTACGAGGAAAAATATAGTAAGAATATATCATAGTCGAGAAAAACACCATGATTCAACTTAATTGCCAACATTAGCTAGGAGCATTCGCTATTAAGGTCGCTCATTATGAACGCAGGATGTTTAGTAATTGAAGTACCCACTACTAATACAGGGCCTCCTAACGTCATTCAATAAAAACTGTTGTAGTACTTGTAAACAGTCTTATTGAAACTCTATTGTTCAAACTATAATGCCTAGTAACCTTATTTAACAATCACTGTGTCTGTTTTGTACTGTTAACATACCAACAATGTTAACAATACATGATAATCTACAACTTTTACGCAAATACAACTTTTATTTGAAATTATTTTAATAATTATATATTTATTTCAACTATTTAAAATATATTTAAAAAAAAAACTAATATATTAATCATATGCATAATTGTAATAAAATAATAAAAAAACGTCGAAAATGCACTTACATGCATCATTTATAAAAGTCCTTCGATTGCACAGTGGGTGCAGTTCACAATCACAGGAACATCACTCCGCGTCGCTTTGGGTCAAGTCCGACCCTCAAGTACACCTATGCGCTGTGGAGTCTATTCGTGCGGACCCGTGCGTACACTGACAAAGCGCGACGAGGACTGTGCGCGTGCGCAACGATCGCCTAGCCCGCTATGAGCAAGCCTGATGCTAGCGTGATGCGTTCCCGCCTGCATTATGTTATTAAATTTTAAGCATTTTTTTGCCTATTCGCTGAATTCCGTTTTTTTAATATAAAGGATAAAAAATCCTTAATATTTTTTTTTTAAATCTAAAGTATTACCAATAGGCTTCTTGCGCAAACAATTTTAATCTATAATATTTATAGCGCCCTAGTGCCTGGGACATAGTTAGGAGGAGCAGGCTTGCTTAGCACCTTAACCACCCTCTCGCAGCTTAGTCAACCATGTCTAGAGGTAGGAACTGTTCAATACGTCTAGAGCTAACTAAGCTGTGGGTTTTATCAAAGTGTTTTTCTTCACTGATCATACCACATCCACTACTTTAAAGAAAAAATAACTTAACACGATTAAGTCATTGTAATTTTATATACGTTCATCGAGAATAAAGCGTTTAGTTAAAAGTCTTAAAGCGACGAAGTTACGATCTACGAGTCCACTTTTTACTCGAATTTTATGCCTTCATATAATAGATCAAGAATATCGGTCACAGTGATAAAAAGTAAAAGTAAATTACGACCCTAATGAATGACAAATAAAATCATAATTTATTTGTCAATTGATAATCTGGCATTGTTGTTATTTAAAAGTACAATAATCTAAATAAAAATCAATCTGAACTTAACTCTCCGGTTGCGAAAACGGGTATCTTTGACTTTACAATGGCTGCAGTAAATAATGACGGATTGCGGTATAAATCATTTGTGTTTAGTATCAATATTATCGATGCAGTAATTAATTAACGATAATAATAAAATGAAAGAATATCGTGACGTTGAGCGCACGCGTGTGTTTAGCCTCCGGCGCTATCTATATCAGAAGTAGAGTATGTCATATTACTTATCAATCACATCACTGGGCGTTGGTAAAGAAAGAAGCTTCGGACATGGAAAAGTTTGTACCCTTTAAGCGAACTCACACGATTTTCGATACGTAGGTACGTACTACAGTCACTAAGGCAGATGGATCGGAAGACGACCATCTTTAAATAACATTCCTGGTACTGGTAGACTCCTGGTACGGTGTGCATATAAGTTTTTCAGTTTTGATCATAGTGGTCCATGACGATGTGGTCCAACAAACACTATGACCCAAACACAAAAAAATAATATGCAGCACAGTACCTACCCGGAGTCAACCAGTATTAGGAATGAATTAAAGTAATGGATATACGAGAAGTCAAACGCATACCTATATCCTTATTATTCTTAATAATAAACTTGACCTTAGGTCGGATTAGCGCTGGACCATGTATATGAACAAAGATGGTACTGGTAGTTTATTAATACGTCAGGCTTCTACCAGGCAAAGACATGTCTACTCAACTTAAACTAAGAAATGACACGAATCACTGACCTAACAAGAAACACAAACAATTCGGTCAGACAGGAAGCAAACTGCACAAAACCAGCATCTTAATCTAATTAAACCGAAGCGTATTAATTTTAATAACACAGATATTTACAATAATTCATCTAGTGGTATCACAGTGTCGAAATATCCGACAACTTGCGACAGAGATCGAATGGCAAGCGATTGCCATTCGATTGTCAACTAAGCTAGTTGAATAACGTCTATTGAGTAATAGATAGTATAATTAAATTAATATGTTTGATCGAGCCAGAGCATGAGATACGTGTGGTATATATAACGTGTAAAGGTGCTATCTCACCGCAAGCATTAACTTGTAATGTAACATTATAGATTCAAATTTGAGCATTCAATTACAATATTACCTGCCTGACTATCGAGCATTCACGTGCAATATGACATTTTATTACAAGTGTAGCGCATTGATGTTACAAGTTGTAGCAAGGTGCGCACTTTATGTAGGTAATGCTCGAATCCGTAACGTTCTCCGTTAAATTACACCCGAATGTATGAGCACATTCATGCTTTAGAATGTTAGATAGTAAATATAACCTCAATAAATCAATATTAATTACTAATAATAAGGGTGAGATGTCCAGTTGATCGTCAATCGACAATGAATTCGTCAGTGATCTAAATTCATCGACCCCGACTGTGTCAGATTGAATTAAACCAGTTAAATTATATCATTGGAAGTCTCCATCGCTGTAACTCGATTAACGCTCGCACGAGACGCCCGCGCTGGGCGGCGCGGGCGCAGACGACCGAGACCATTTCCTTTTATGGTCCTTTCTCTCAATTTCCACTTAATCTAAATAGTTTCAAAGTATGCCCATCAAATTTGTTAGTACCTATCTCATGGGAATACTTCGAAGCTGTTAACATAAATTTAGGCCTTATTTGTAGCTTTTCTTACGAGTATCTATATCTACATAGAGTTAGATAATGTTCTAAAAATAATAATACAATCTAGACAAGCATAGACAAGAATATTGATTCTCGACATATTTTTACTTTAGTTACCGAATCAGTATTCCGTTGGTGATTACATTCACTTACTAACATGTGTCATGCCCAAACTTGTCAACCTTTCGATCAATACATATGTAGAATACGCAACCGTGTTATATTAGTGTAAATTCGTGTAAAGATTTCTAGAGTATTTTTCAAATAAAACTCATTTTCCGGTTAATCTCGTTGCTTTTATTATTTTCAACATTGTCGCAATTCCGTTCCTGTGTTCGGAGGGAGAAGTCGCCAAATCAGGGAATCGGCATTGTAACAATGCTGAAAATATTATAAGCAACGCGATTTAAATGGGAAAATGAGTTGCATTTCAATTCAACATCGCGAAAACAAAATAAAAAGTTAGGGTAATTTTGATCATAATAATATTGTTCCCCAATTTAAATATCATTCTTTATATCTATTGTAGAAAGTAGGTTGGTAACAAAACCTAATTGTTAGCAACTACACAACTTGCTAATTTGCTATATAGTGCCCCGTAACATAATATGTAGGTATACGGCACGTGTCGATTCCCACATCAGCAATAAATAAGAGTGTCGTTCATAAAACGAATGCGTCATCTAGATATTAAAATGACACAGATATTGTAGCTTGTAAATCTCCAACGATTAATATCTCACAATTTAATATCAACATCATCTGAGCGATGCTCCCGGTTACATCCCTTTAGGGAGCCAGGGGTCCGCTGTCCTACTTTTGCGTCTCCACTTCGCACAATCTTCGGTATCCCGTGTAGTGAGTGAGACCACTTGCACGTATATTAACTTTTAAAGACACATAATATGTAATGTGAATGAAAGTGCATCAATTGACAGCGCCGAGCGAAAATTGTAGTTTCCACGTAGCTACCAACGAGATTGCACACCAACTGCACGTAAATAATAATATAGTGTCACTGCGAAATAGCTGTCACGAAAGTTGGCAAACTTGGCGGTTTCACGAACTGTTTCTTTTATTAGGTAAAAGTTTAATTAAAATTAACTATAACATTGCGAGTAAGACTTCATATTAAACGATTTTAATGTCTTTGTAAGAAATACTTTCTCTTCAATAGATAGATGGATAATCAGATGAATTACTTATTCTAAACACTTCATAAATTACAATACAATGAAAAAAAATACAAGACTCTAGGTAGCACCATGGGCGACCTTTTCGCTTAGCGATCTCTTTTAGGCAACCTTTGAATGGACAAGAAGTTAAGACAGGTTAACGGTAGAGTGATAAAATGTAAGTAGGTACTATAGAATAACAATAGTACTTAGCTGATCATTTTTACGCGGAATCTGCTGCTACTGTCTCTGAAACTAAATTATATATTTACGGATGCCGTGAATATATAATTCAGAGTTATTCAGTTTAATAAACAGAGTGATTTTTCTATATTTCTTTCTGATTTAAATTATTGTTTCATTTTTATAACTATGTGCTGCAAGTTTTGCTGTTTTACCACATTCCATGCGAATAATTATTTTTAATCATATTTTATAAAATCGGTCAAGTATTATTATGTCTATATTTTTTCTAACACAGTAATTTGTGAAAGATCCAATTTTCTATTCCATATGTAGACCATAATGGACTACTGCATAGCTAGCGTGATGCGGTGCGCACACGCACGCACGCGATCTGCGTTCTACAAACATAGCCTAAAATCCTCCATTTTTACTTATCTTAATTCTTTTCTTAATTTAATACCGCTCAAGGGGCTCGGGTAATCCTTTTGTTTAGAATAACAATGTATCGTTGCAAATGTAAATAATTACGGGCAAACAAAAAAATCTAAAAAAGTAGGCACACAAATATTTGGTCTACTGACCTCATATTTCAGATTTGTCTTTTGTTTTCAATAACAAAGCCTCGGAAGTAACCCATCTAATCAAAAATTTAACTTTATAGTGTAGGTACCTACAAAGATGATACTAATGCTATTATTAGTTTTTTGACAAGCAATGGGCAGATACAAAATGCCTTTCAAAATCAATACCTATTCAAGGTTATCATAATAAAAACGATTGTTCTTTTGTTTATAAAATATAGCTGTTGTATTTGTGAGCCTTTGTATTCCATCAGTTGATTCTGAGATCCCGTAATGATAGAATGTAGGGCAGTCTAGACAATAATTTAACTATAGTAATTTAGAATCAAACAATGGAGATGATCCGTTACTATAACGTTAATAAAAGCCTAAATAAAACTTATATGTTTTAGTTGATATTCAATTTAAGTTGAAAGCTATTTTCGGATGAGGAAAGTGAATTTACTTCATAAATGAGATTAGAATAAAAGTAATGATTATTAGTGAATCTAATCTCCCTATCCAAGATAATTTCAATAGAACTTACTTCACATTCGCTTTCGAAATAACTTTCTCCAATAAATACGAATTATTATAATACTACATTAAATCTGAAATATAGTAGGATTTACTAGGACTATTAAAATGATTGTAATTATGGACGAATGTAAGTCTCTCTTGAGAGTCAGTAGCGATCGTTTCATATGATTTTGGTGAATTAATAAAGGAAGTATTGAATACAAATTAGGTAATAAAACACGGCGGTAAATAAAAATTTCATAGCTGCGAGGCTTAAGGCTTATTTGAGCAGGGTGTACCTTCATCGATATGCGCGGTGGTGCGCACACGCATTACCCATGCGCGATGGCCTCCTGTCCACGATGAGGTACTATCGATTGTTTACTGGATACTACTACTAGATACTTATGTGTATCATCGAATTTGTGCCTTATTATGTAGTCAATAAGGAAATTAGTGGCGTGGCTTACCGTTCGGGGCCACACGTACACTGATATACCCATATATGGATTTTGGTCACGATCAAACGCACTTGCATGCCTCTGTTAGAAAGGATATCGTCTTTGACCGACGACGTTTATGACGTTAGAATAACTTTGAATGGTGTCATTTGTCACGAATGCAGAGGTCCCTGAGAGGACGTAAAGAAATTATTAATAACAAATACCATTGTTACAATAGCTATTTAACGTTTATTGCATTTTAAATTAGAAAAAGACCCTAAAAGACATATAATATTATAAATCACTAGCTCTCTTTATTAGATCTAAGTCATCATTGTAAACTCTTCAAATTCTCATTGTCAATTAAAAAAATAGTAAGCCTTATTAACAGAAACCTAGATTCTAGCAGAAACTTGTCAATTAAACAGCTGCAGGCTTAAACACCTATTAATAGAAGTAATTAAGTGAGGCGATGCATCAGTTTAGTAAGATGACTTTCTAGATACGATAATTGTTGTCATCCTGTCCATCGCGTCAGTTCATCGTCGAATGCTTCAAAGTGTTTCAAACAACGTGTGTCATAGCATTACGAACAGGCATTGCAAACCAGATTTACCAGTGAGCCTACTTTGTGATCCTAGTGTGGCCAACAGTGACCGTGTTATGTCGTATATTAGCGTCAAACATATCACAATCAACTCACACAAATCTAGATCATTGCAATGTTAGATATTCTGCTTTTTATATGATTCGTCTTTTTACACAACTTTTAAAACAAGTTTATGAAGAACAAAGAAAACAAGTATTGTAAGTGTAAGAATATATCACCTATAACAATTTCTGAGTAGGGCAATCATCGTAACAGAACGACCGCAGGGTGAACTATGGATTCCCAGAGCGAAAATGAGTATGTCGATTTTATCCCTGCCTCGGGAAAAATAGCCGTGTGAACTCTTTGATTTTTATTTTTTGAATTGGAGTACAGTTAAAAAACAATTTGTTTACACAATTTTTACGACCATTTTCATAAGAAAACATCGAATATTCTTAACACGGTTCATCATCAATAAATGAGCATTCCGATGTAGATGGCGTCTCATAGCGTCGTGAGATAAGGTAATTTACCGGACGTTAACTTCAAACCACAATAATTCTTTCATATTGAAAAGATTACTGCGACCAATACCATAATTTATAATCCAAATATTCTAATGCAATTGCGTCAGAAGGTGGGTTACTCCAGAACCAATTTAGGAACGTTGACGTCATTCGTTCCAGCCTATCTCTCAGAATGAATGATCACCTTAATGGGACCTATTAATCTCGATGCAAGGCAAAGGGATCACTTTCACTTTAATAATGAGAACGACATTCATGAAACAACGTCTCAAAATTAATAACGCAGAGAACATTCGAAGTCATATGAAACGTCATTCTGGAAAATAATAAGGGAATGGCACAGATTGATGAGCTTGAGGTGCATGTACTTAGTTCATTGACTTGTTCGAGTACATCCCTATTTCATAGACCATGATGCAAATATGGCACCGAAACAAATTTTGTATGATTTATTTAACTAAACAACGACAGTAAAATATTTTTATACGTAAATGATACCGAAATGGAGAAATATTTATGACCATTTGAAGATATTTAATTCACATGATTAATTGTACAGAGAACAGTCTAGTGTCACTTGGTGTTACGTAACTTGACCTATTATCTTTTTGTAGATGAAAACAAGCTGAACGTTACCAAGAAGTTACGTAATGAAATATTTCATTCGAAATAATTAGCGATTAAATCAACAGAAATACGTGGAATTTCTAATGAATCTGATACTGGATTTATCTAAAATTATCTGCAAACTAAATTGAAATTATGTAACGAAATCGTAGATTGCAGATAACAAAAAAAAAACTATCATGTTATAATGGTCAAACACAATAATTAAGTAATATTTCTTTATAAAAGTTAAGCATAACTAATTGTTAATTGCAATGATTGCATTAGCTAATTGAGTTCCGATGTCAGTATGTATGTTAATGACAGTCGATATTCACAGGTAGAGTGTAGCGCCTTAGGGCGTCGCGTTGCAGACCTCACGAGAGTTACATCACAACGATAATAGATAATACATAACACTAATGACAAGTGATATTTAAAATTTCTTATATAGAGAGTGTTTTAGTAATCGCTCGTTTACACTACTCATTGCGTAGTAGTGTGCAGTGCGGTCGAGTTAGCAGACAGCTACTGGAACACCGTAGTTGTCAAGTAGCTGTCCAGGTAATCGATAATGTTGATAACTATTTTTACATTTATTGGTTATTCTTCGTGCAAGTGGCAACTTTACAGATAAATTATCGTTTCGAAAAATAAACCTATCCAAAATTTAAAAAAACATTACACGTGAAAACCTAACGCAAAACAAACGAAAATTTCTAAAACTTATAATCAATTGAGGCAAAGACTGTAAACTACATTTGAAACAGGTACATGAAAGGAACAAAACTTTAGTAGCATCAAATGGAAGACATGGCACGACATGTAGTTTCAATAGAACGTGAAGCAATCGGTTGAATTTAAAAAGAGCGTTCTTACTGAGACACCCTGTAGTCAATGTCGCGGCTCGTTTTGTCTACCACACCAGTGCATGATTGAACGAGGCAAATTAGATAAGCCCATCAGTGATAGTCTTAAGTAGGTAGGTAAATCGGACTTTCGATTTTAGAGCCCTATTTATATTTCCTACTCACGAATGTTGCACAAGATGTTGATATAAATCATGGTCGTCATGATCATTGGGTCGGATGCGGTTGGGATGCATTTTGGATAATGTTATTATGCATTTTATGGATTACATACAATGGTATGAGAAAAATAATGACGTTCATTATGATAAACGGCTTTTAAATCTTTATTGTAGAAATACTATATCTACGTAATCTCTACAAGTACGAATCCTAATGGAGCACGTTACGTTATATTTGTTTTTGTGAGCATTTTATCTCCGGCTGAGACAGTTGGTCTTTATAAAGTAAAGTTAATTTCTGCAATTAACCACAAGGTTGTTACTTTAGAATTTTATATTATTCCTGTGGTATTGCTAAACCTCAGAGTACGTGGTCCCACCACATGTTTCTCGGACCACGCAAAAACTATGCTTATTATTTCAGAAATTCGTACGTTCATAATAATTGTTAGATCTCAAACTAGTTCGAGCTGATACAATGTTGCTTATATCGCTAGACCTCAAGGATGATCATCACCATATACTAATTAACGTTGCAAACGCTTAGTTCAGTCGTAGTAAAATGATAATTGGTTAACAGATATCTTTATGGGACAGTAAAACAAATGGTAAAGGATATTAACAGTCACTCGTTACTCCTTTATAGTTATTTCAAGCGTTTGAAATTCGAACTAGACGTTAATGAGACCGGCCAACCTAAAACTGTTATCGGCCACTCTCAACTTTCTCCGATAATAGGGAATGGAAAACAATTTTACCTCGAGCCGTTCTGAGTATCGAAATAATAAACCTTTTTCGATATTAATTACGTTCTAGACTTTCTAACGTGGAGATAAATAGTGGGATCGGTGCCGGTGGTGTAATAGGATTAGTAATGAGAGCCCGATACGCGTTCTCAGTCGACTCTAGCAGATGGATGGGTGCAGTCACCCTCATTACTTCGGTAACAACCTTATGATGTAATAAACAGCTACCTTTTAATGTTTCAACGATGGGAAATTTATTGCGGAGAAAATAGGAAGACAAAGTAGGAACTACAAGTTAATCGCTTTATGCGTTTTAAATTAGCATATCAATCAATCAACCGGAGAGAATCGTGCATAAATCTTCTAAGATTGTTACCTTACTGGATAAAACGACCGCCTTTTTCTGATGCTTACCTGTAAACAAAATGAAATAAACATTAATTTTCTAGTTACGTTAATCGACGTAAACTTCAGAAGATATTTTTTATGGTAGAAAGCTTAGTAGCTATCACGACTTTGCCAACTACAACTTTTAATCTATATAGGTGCTCAATTTTAAACTTCTATTCAAGGTTTAGAGTCCTGTTTGCACATTTGTTACTTAACTGTACTTATATAATAAATATTTCGGTAATAAGAGGTTAGTAATAAAAAGTAGAATAAGTTTTACTGAATCTATATTTTTTATCCTAGGCATTATTGCGAATACTGTCATAAAATAAAGACCTTGAAGACGTCAATACAGCATAATTCGTCCATAAAATTATGGTATTTATGCAACTCTACCACGGTTGTTGGGTAGCCTAATAGCTCAGCTCACAGTGTGATATCAGTTCCTGTATTTCCTCCATCGATCAGTTTCACAAGCGTTTGCACAACATCCGTCCACATCACGTTATGGTGCACACGATTCTATGTCACATGGCCATAATGACCGGCTATTATAATGTAAACACCTTTTATCAACAGCCAGTTTCCAAATAAAGAGAGGAATTAAAAATAACGCCGACATTTTGTTAGTCTACTTAAATATATTGATCGTTAACACTTGTTTTTGGCTTTACCTACCAGCTGTGAGAAGTTGTAATTTAAAAAAAGTATACAAAAGTTACTGATGAAAAAATGTCTAATGCCAGTTTCTTTATCGCATTCTACGCATACAATAAACAATTCAATTTGACGCGATTTGGTAACTAAATTGGATATCAGTTAAGGGTGACGGACGAATGATTTAGTCATCATCACTTTGGATTGTTGTCAAGCGTTAAGTTGCATACAATTTTGAAACTAACGTTCCAATACTTTTTTTTTACTTTACTGCGCAAGTGAAGCTAAACAAACTTGTTCGGTTAAATTCTATTAAAGCAGAACAGTTCTCAATAGAAACGAATTAAATTAACTAGATGTGGACAATCTAGATAAGTTTAAACAAAAGAAGTAGGTACGTATCTATTTCCAAGTTAACTGATTGTCCTTATTCACGAATATAAACAGTCACGCAAAAATAATGTAACTATTATTTTTGTTTCACGAACTTTTAATCTAGATCGTAGTACGTCAAGTCAGATTTGATTAATTAGTGTAAAGACAGACTGAAATGATAATAATTGTTCTCGATTTTGATGATATAACCTTTGTAGTAATGATTTATTATATTTACCGTTAACGATGCCTATTGGTTAACAGTGTAATGATCGGAGTTACACGATAAATAGAATAGTATATAGTTTAAATAAGACAGATATTATGTGTTAATCATTGTACCTATATGTTAATTATATCATAAATACACATATCTGCCCTCTTATGGGTTTCTCGTGGTTTCTTACCCCCATGAGTCTCCTGTAGTTTCTTACCCTCAGGAATTTCTTTTCATTAAAAGGTGCGTTTAGAAACCATACCAGACTATAAGTTATAGTTTAATAACAGTTTTCTAAATGCCCATGCACTATTTATTTTAGCATCTATAATAGTTTTTAGTCCTACTTACCTACTATTTAAATACGAGGTAAATACCACAATTTACGCATGTCATGGTATGCAAGCAGCTATACATAATTAGCTATTTACTTTTCAATGTTATGTAAAATCACGCCTCATTATCACTGACTAGCAGTGTTTTGCAGTTCCATATGTATAATTAAATTATCTAATGAAAATCTTTATTTATTTAAACGTGTATGTTTTATGTCTACATAACATCTACTTTCCAATGTGAAGTCGTCTTAAATTATTTAGAAATTTGTATATATTGCTGAAGATTCTTACATATACACGCAAAAAACTATATTTTTGGACGCTATGGACGTCCTTAATGTTTGCTATTTATAACTATTCTCGCAAGAACGGCAATTTGTGTGAATAGTAATAAACAAACAAACAAACAAACTTTCACATTTACTTTTAGTAGGAAACGAAATTATTTTTGAAGCCATGTAACAATTTAGATACAAGATTTTGTGTTGGATAATATTATGTCAGTGAGTCAGTGACCATAAAAGGAATAGAGAAATTTATAGAGACAAATATCTTTAAGAAGTAAATCAGTAAATAGCTAAGTAAATCAGTTTTCTCTACCCATAAACATAAATCAAAACACTCTATAATTCCAATATTAATGGTATTATTAACGAAATTCAACTTGTACTCAATGTATTACTAAAAATATATTAAAGAAAAATTTCAAAAAATTCACTCGCAGCGAGGCTCGAACTCGTATCTTTGGGATTGTGCACCGGCGTCTTAACGAACTAGGCCAGGGAATTCCCCGTTCCTCGTTCAAACGAGGAAACTCGCCTGCAGAATCTTAGAAAAGGTATTTTTATCGTCAAATCATATTTTTTTCTTTAATTATAGTTTTTGTAGATAGTAGTAGATATGCCTTATAAAGCAAAAATCAAATTAGAAGAAATTAGCTGTGCCCCGCGGTTTCAACCGCGTAAGTCCTGATCCCGCAGGAATATCGGGATAAAAAGTATCCTATCTGTTCGGGTCAGTGGTATTTACGTGATTGAGTAACAAACATACATACCCACATACTTTCAGCATTATAATATTAGTAGAATTTGTTTAGTGATTTACCCATGCTTTAAATAATTGTATTAGTAAATATCATGAAACATTACTTAAACGTTATCTTTGTGAAGCTTTTTCTACCAACTACGAGTATACTCAAGATCAATACTGGTAGTTAAACTCTCACTAAAGCGAAAGTCAATATTGTGTCATTACCGCTTGTTTATTTTGACGTGATTTACACTTTCAGTTGTAAGTAATTAATTTTCCATTTTGTTCTTTTATTCATCATAAATGTAGATGAGGTTAATAAATTGAATCAATAAGAGGTATGTAATTGTCGAAAGCACGATACCGTTGTTTAAACTGGCTTTATTTAAGTTTTTGTTTCTATAATTGATAAATAATGAAACCTTGCTTTAACTTTTCGACCGAATAAATATCGCAAACACAACCTCTGTGTTTTCAGCAGTCAAATGTTTTAACATAAACAAACACCTATAGTCAACAGTCATTGAAACGTCTTGTAGCCGATGAGATGAAACCACAAGAAACTCATGGGGATCTCCTTTCTCTTAAGCTACTTGCTGTGATTTTCAAACATGGTGTAGCATAGTACAAATTCAAAATGAATAATCCTGTTAGCAAATCCTTTGTATCTAGGAAGTAGAACACCACAATCAATTGCTTATCGGTATCTCGGACGTTTTGTAGCTCACACCTTTCTAGAAACCTGACTCCAGCCCCGTTGGAATGACTCTTCAAACTTACGAGTTATCCGGTAGAAAATTAACTTCGTTTAAATCACGTCGACCGTTAAGAACGTAGCGAAATTACAGTATCTTGTTTTGAAGGAAATTGTCGTAAACTCGATGGTAGGTATTATTACCGACATCTACTTTCGATCTCTGACAAACTGACATGACGGTAGTTCGCTGTTATAATACTGGTAATTGTTTTACCATTATTACGTCACGTTTTGTGAACTAGGTACAGAAATTTATTGGCACACTGTAACAGGGAAACGTGCAATCAAACTACTGCTGTCTACATAACTGCTGCTGAACTTACTGAATTGTAACAGAAATTTTGCTACTTTCTTACGTTTTACTACTAAATATCTTTCGACGACCTCTGTGGCGCGTCGGGCGAACGCTTGGCTGCAATTCAGAAGGTTGCGGGTTTGATTCCCGCTGGGTGCAAATATTTATGCTTAAAAATAAATATTTGTATCTGGTCTGGGTGTATTTCTATGAATAATATGTATGTATTTCCAAAAGAAAAATAAATATATGTAGTATATATCCGTTGTCTAGTCACCGTAACACAAGCTTAGCAGCTTACCATGGGGCTAGATGGCGCTGTGTGTTGGTCACAGAATGTATTTATTCGACAATGGAAATGAGAATCCCACATCCGTATTTAGTGACGTGTCTGAGTAATTACATTGGCTAAGTAATGCCTTGTCCCGTTCTTATGTAGACTTTTCAATGTTAGAGAAAATGGGACATACATTTTCTGAGGCAAGTAATTACTAGACTCATCTATAGATACGGCAGTAAGAGACTAGAAATGGCGTTCGCATATAAAAAAAATAGCAATATTTCAATTTTTTTTTATTAATGTTGGTAGGTCAATTTGAATGAGATTTAGTATGAATTTGACTAGAGCTTAGGCAAATGATAGTGTGTAGGTTATTTTGGCTTCGCTACAGGTCATTTAGCGAACAAACAATGCCACGCTATTAATTAGGTACTTATCTAAACTCTAGGATTATACTAAGATCCATGCTAAGATAAAACTTCGAATGCGAGGAAATTAAATCTGTAACACGACGCATCGTTTGCAACCTATAAACGCTTCACTAACTATTTATAATTCAAAATCAACAATGTTAACGATTTGAAACACGAATGTGAATGATGCGCTGTTTCTGTATTTGCTATTTGACGCTTGCACACAAACCGGACGCCTCTAATGCAGTTTTCTCTTTGGTGGCAAGCCGGCGGCGGTCAGTAACCGAGCTAAAGATAGAGAAATTAGTCGAGAGCTCCTGCGCAAGTGAATGCACTCTGGAGCGAGAGAGGATTCTGCCAGCCCTGCCCGCCCATACCATATACGTGCAGGCGTAAACTCGGAGATCGATTACGGCTAATTACTGCTCTCTGAACAGAACCCGCTAAATTACGAGCCTGCGTACGCAGTCATACCTCATCCCTCCTCGTACCGTCAGCGATAAAACGTCGGCTCGTCTCCCTTTATTACACAGTTATCCGTATCGACCACATTCATCAGCAACTTTATGCTTAGATGCAGATAACATAATGAACATTATCACACTAACTGCATAAGATGCGAATACTTGTCGTATAGTTTCTGCGTTTAGTAAAATTTACTTATCTTCTTAGATACGGGCAAGTTAGCCTTCGCCGGAGGTTTAATGCCTATGAAATGTTTCTTCCTCAATTTATACAGGAATAAAATGTAGAATATTTCTAGTATGGGTCGAGTATGTAAATGAGACAGTTGTAGTAACTTTAAAGGGTATATTTTAAGTAACGTTGATCATCGTATGTCATCGTCAATGCGACGCTGATAATCGCGTAAACTTTCCACGCTATCTGTACTACATGTTCGAGGCAGTTTGTGTAGAAAGTAAATTGATAATGCGTTCATGATCACACACGCATGACACGTGTTCATAGATGATTTACAAGGAACTACCTTTTAATTACAAGAATTTGTTACGGCTACTATAAACTACGAGTAGACAACATTTCTCTTCCTTTAGTTATTAGACAAAGTGAAGAAACATTAGTGTTATTTATTATTATGAATCAAATCTATATAATGGTAGTTTGACGTTTTTAATTGTAATATTGATTAAAATTATGTACTAATTATTAAGATTAATAACAAAAAGAACACATTACAATATTAAAACATAAAATAAATAGATTTGGTAGTGGTAGTTTTAGATTTAAAACTTCTACAACTAAATAGTAAATATTATTATAGAGCACACACACTATGAAATAATAATTAGTTTTACGAAACTATCAATGAAAGTTTCCATACAACTAAAACATGAATTCCGAAGCAAGCTGTGTTTGCAGAAAATGTGATAACGACGTCAATTAACACATTATCTAAGGACCGCGAGGTCGCTAATTTTCTGTTAGCATTCCACGGCTATTCATACTGCACTATCTTTGTGTGCATTAGGTTTAAATCAGCCTAAAAGATAGTTTTATTTATTTCGATATCGTCGTATTCTACATTATAATAAATTTCATTATCTGTAACCAATGTATGACCTTATCGATTCAAAAGTCCATTTGTTAAATGTTAAACTTTAAAGTAGGTATGAAAATTTTCATTGAGCTATTCCCCTTACTTGCCAGTCACATAGATATTCGAAAACTGTCAAAATCAAAACCTGCATGATTTTCCTAAATTTAAGCAGTTTATTCTCTTATTTTGTATACTCAAATGAATTGTATATTTAACTTAATTGAAAGTTAAATTCAAAAGTTAATTTTAAGAAACAGTAATAAAATTGCATTTGGCATTTTATTACCTAAGTATTCAATCTCCAAGATAGTGTTCCCTTCCAATTTCACTATAAAGTGACTAGAAGCTAGAACGAGTCAATCACTATCAACGCTAGAATTTCTAACTAAAACGTGTGTAAGAAAGGAAGTAAATGTGCTTGTATAACAGTTGTGTCGATGCCGACACGAAATTGTAGGTACGATTATTATTACCAACACTAAGAATTTCCGCAATTATTGTTAGAGAGGTTGAAGTAATAGATACTTACGATTGATATTGTAATGATAAGTATCTAACTGCGATATGGATAGTTATATGAAGTGATATAACTTTAAAACGTTACGATGAAAAGCCTCATCAAAAAGAGTTAACCGCAATACGAACATTTATTTCATGTATAGACCATTTCTCTATATGTAGGTGTAGCGTGCGATGATCTAGCTAGGTGGATGCATCACTCGTGATAGAACGGGAGGTGTAGCATCAATAGATATTTAAATAATATCATTAGAGCTTTACTTGCCTCTAATTAGAGGCAAGGGTAGCAAAATTCACAATAGTTTAGCGCCGTCCGTCCTAAAAAACCCTGCCGTCACTGGTTGCTCCAAATTAACGATCCCGTATAGCAGTATGTTTCGGGTGATGTATTCAGTTACTAACACTGAAGGTTGAAAACATGTAGCGGTACAAGTTTACAATAAATATACAACAGTGAAGATAGAAGAAACTCATTGTTCTACTCAACAAGTAAAACAGCTCGTCACAGAGTCACCAGACGTTATAATTTCCACAGCGAGGTTCCCGTTATGCACACCGCATTCGCCCAAGACAATAATCTGAGTTGCACTTCAGAAACGCCTCGTAATCACAGTTTAGCATTAATGAAAGAACGGCTATAGGCGATAAGCTACCTTGGTAATAAGAGACAGTGGTCACAGACTATGAATATTATATTAAGGAAGTAAGAAAATGACATTGATTATAACCCGCAAGAATTGGCGTCGTGAATTGAAAATGAATGCTAACTATTCATATTTTGCCGACAATTACTCACTCGTAGTGAAGCCGTGCAGCTATTGAGAGATAAAATTACTTCTAGCGTTGAAACTTTGCCAATAAAGTTTAACAAGATACACAAAGCTGAGGTAACATTTCAGTTTATAAACTACAGAGAACTACGCGTTTAGTATTGTTAGGTATATACTTAGTATTGTCTTATTTGAAGTCTAAAAGTGTAAAGTAGGTATATCTCTTAATCATAATAACCTTATTAATAATCGTGTCGTAAGGTCAGTTAGTGAGAACGTGCTATGGTTTTTCTGGTTTAATATAGACACGTTAATAATTATTATAAAAGTATGAACGTAACATAGTGACAAATAGTACCTACCAGTATCCGGAGAAACATTATCCGACCAGGGCCATGTGCCTCCGATAAAACAGACTCGAAACAAATATTTGTTTAAAACACATTTATTTAGTTCTAAATTCCAAACACGGAAATCCAAGATCATAGCCGTTGGCTCAACTCATCACCAATACACGGAAGCATTTAATAAAAATGTAACGTAAAAATACGAAAATACAAATTTTAGCTTTACGTGGGTGGAAATAGGTATATCGAAGTGACAATAAAATGAACAGGTGATCATCACCGCCTACATTCAACTGTATTATTACAATAATATACGTATAATAAGTGTATTATTGTGGTAACATAATAATATTATATTCTTAACCTACATACTGTGAATCAATTGCATAAAAATATTCTCTTATTTTGATCTTGCAAATCACTATTTGCACGTCATTTTCTTGGGAACCATTACGATTGAGAGGTTAATTTAATTTTGTATCAACATGAATTGCGTAATTAAGTTGAAAATAAACAGAATTTACAAGTAGTATCTATACTAATGTGTATCTCCATACGAATGTTTGTTTTTTTACGTTTATGTTGGCTTAGGTAAAGTTTAACTGAATAAAAACTGGCTTTGTAGTTGTTGTTATAGAAACAAAACAACCTTTATAGTATGACAACAAAAGCAAGTCGTAATCACAAAAATTTCATCACACGCCGTCATAAATTCATAGATAAAACCAACATCAGACGCGTGACCTCAAACTATGTCAACCTCAGAGCACAGAATACTATCTGTAATGTCAACTGTATTTAAAAGGCTTCAGCCCTAAGCTTCAGCTACAATCCAAATTATATCAAACATCAAGCCCTAAAAAATGTGTAGGCAGGCAAACTTTATTCAACTGCTATGGATAGTCAAGCAGCTTGGAATACGATTTGGATAACATTGGTTGACTAATACTATACAAACCCAAACATGACACGTCCAGAACAAGTTTAAAAAACATAATTAAATTATTTAATGACGTTCTTTTGAACCCCCATTGAGTTTCTTGTGGGTTTTTTTGACGGAAGGTGAGTTCCGAAACCACACGTTATAACTCCTAGACGTATCAAAATGATTAAGTATTTGTATGCAAAATATGAATTAACAAAATTATTGACTATGGAAAAATGATACTAAACGTGAGAGCGATTTCAATCACGTGTCGCAATCACAAATTTATAGTCACTTGATGGTCTATTATGCCTATATTTTTGCACTGACATATTAAATGGAAGATGTTCCTTTCACCATGCACTGCTCGCAGCATCGAATGTGCAACGTTGATGTAACACTAGACCTACGACCTAAACCTGCACCGCAATACCTCTCTGATTAGATCTCCGCTTGATTTATGGTCATACTAATTGTGCTTCAGGTTATAAAGTTCGATGCTTGAATTATTTATTCGGCGCTTCCTATTTTGGTGGCTTCGAAAGTGGCCACTAAATTATGTTGTTTGTGATGCCCTGTCATTGCAAAACATATTCACTTTAAAGAAGAAGACTGAAATATTTTATATTTACTTTTCAGCATATACTTTTACACTAAGTCATGTATAAATAAGGGATAACGATTTCTAATACTTTCATTTGTCTCGGCATTTTCACAGAATAAAAGCATATGAAAACATATTCTTATCCTACTTATTTAACGTAGAGTTATCAAATATTTTATAATTTTGTGAATTTTTAATTTATATTTTGTAACATTTATTTTTAAGTAAGATGTGATGTTGCTTTTTGCACTATAATAAGTTCGTTTTATATGTGTTAATTTAATAATTCTTAAATTATTTATTGATATAAATATATTCATTTAAACATTGTGAATATCTACATGGTCGGTGTTTACAATTAAATAGGCATTACGAAACGACACTACTAAAATATTTACAATTTGTTTTTTATGATCCAAGAAATAATTAATATTATAAAATTAATGAAATAACTGCAGACTGTATATTTTAAATCAAGTAGTTAGAGCTGAAATAATACAGTATCCGATGGAATTTTAAACAGCGATATGACGATTTATCATTGAGTTAATAGACGAGATGAATTCCACTAACTTTAAAAGGTTTTTCAAAAAAAAAATTTAACCAATAGGAAAAAATATGATCTCGTACCAATTTATGTGTTTGGTAAGCAAAATATATTAAATAAAAAAAATACATAACACGGCTCCTGAGAACTTTTCTTAATGGTAAATTAATGTTTAGACTAAAAAACATAGTGGATTTGATTTGATAAAATGTTGTATACATTTTAAAAATATTATTAGCAGACGTACGAATTCTTTGTATTTTTACTTAATATCTACCTACATATAGAGTGACAAGGAAAATATTTAAATTGTAGAAAAAAAGAATCAGAAATATTTAAAAAGAAAAAATCTTCTTCAAAAATTGCGGCGAGATCTCTACAATTCATTTTGAATCCGCGCCATCAGATTTACCGTCGAAGCGCTCTGTAATAAACTGAGCTACGTAAGCACACATCACCAAATGAAAAAAAAAGAAATCTTATTTTTTAATAAAGTGATACTCGTGGCGACATCAATGTGTGGAATTTTACAGCTTCCTCTTAAGCTGTATCTTAGAAGTACGTTGCAAAATAAAAATAATTAAACAGGCAGCTCCAGATAATGAAATAATCTGACAAAACCTTGATGTGATGACGATATAATTATGTAATTTAAATGTATTTATTATAACATTATCTGTTTGATATAACAAATATGAATATTGATTTAACTATCACTAGAACTATGTAATACGAAAGAGCAGAAAGCAGATAAACATATTACCTAAACACAGTTTTAAATAAACATATTAGTCATAATCTCAAATTAATGAAAGAATTAGTTAATCTCTTACGTTACGTATGACAATGAAAGAAGTTTATTGCCATCAAATTATTATCTTAATGCATTCCATATGAGGAGATTATGTCAAATCAGAAACCATATTTTAACATTTACGTACCTATCATGAGATTTACAATTATGGAGTTGGGTAATTTAACTTTCTAACACCATAGTTCGGTGTTAAGAGAAAATAGTTAGGTACCAAATAATTTTAGAGCAATAACAAGAAGAAACATCTTCTATTTTCTTACCCCTGTATTTACAAAAGCAGATTGTAATGATCTTGATAATCATAATTGAAACCCAAATTTTTTAAAAACTGATTTATAAAATCAGAATATACCTATCGGTCTTTTTGTAGAAGAAATTAAAGCCAAGCGCTACAGAAATTCTAGCTTCTCGAGGAATACGCTACACCACAAGATTACTGAGCAAATACATATTTGTAGATATATGTTTAGGTATTGTAATTTTAACTCTAAATAAAACATCTCAAAACATCTTACAATAAAACGTAACCAAAACGATTGACTTTGTAAGTCTGATCTTTGTCGATAAGCGAATAACAAACCAATTTAAGCAAATATTCAGCCAAAGGATAATCCGTTAAAATAGTATTAATATGAGCTCTTTTACAGTTATCACTGTTGCTAATAGCAGTAATATTGTAAAAAAAAAAAGAATTGATAAAAAAGACCAAAATAACCTCTACATACAGCGCCACCGACTAATTAATCTGCTTTATCATCTGACGTCGGGCAGCCAAACTAAGTACAATATGGAACCATACAGCCAGTAAAACTGCCCGACTTCAGATGATAAAGCAGATTAATTAGTCGGTGGCGCTGTATGTAGAGGTTATTTTGGTCTTTTTTATCAATTCTTTTTTTTTTGTGGTTTTTTAATTTTTAAATTATTTTTTGTTCTTTTTTTAAGTCGGTTTTTTAATTTTTAAATTATTTTTTTATTTCACCCTTTTTAGTACCTACCTACCTACTTTCAACTGCCAAATAATTTAACAATACCTATTGTTACCGTAATTTTAATTATTAAGGAGTTTGCTGATGAGAAGGTGGTTTTAGGTGGCCCATCAATCTGTGCTTAGTTCTTTAGGGGTCTATTCTTTTTGGTAGAAGTCCAAAAACGAGTAATTTATTACATTCTGGGAAGCTATCCTGTCCATAATTCCGAAGATCCTCATCAGATCCTCACCAAATTTTTATGGGACCACCTCGGGGCTTCCACCTTTCCATTAAAAAAACAACCATCTTAATCGGTCAAGCCACCTTCGAGTAATCGGTGAACAAACATTAAAAAAAAAAAAATATATACGCGACGAATTGAGAACCTCCTCCTTTTTTGAAGTCGGTTAAAAATTAACTCAATTATACCTACCGCAGTCATAAAAGTACTATTTTTTAGCGTTATAATTGAATAGACGCAGAAGGAATGCGAATGGCGCCCATAAAATGTCTGCTTTAAGTACTAATCCCACAATAAACATCGTTTCCTGATCATCAAATGAAGGTACCACTGGTCATAACTAGACACGGATTATCCTTGTAAAATACTTCGCTTAGTTATTAGCCCATCGAATATCACAGTACCAACTCGTAACTAAAGGAATTCTATTAAATTTTAATAGAAAATTGAATGGACACTTATTTCAATCCCTTGGTTTATTGTAATTCTTTAGGTCTTTCTTCGTTTTTCTTTTTTTCCTATAGTAGTTTAGCTCATTCATTTAAAATGTCAAGTAAGTAAATGTAAAAGGTTTCTATTAAACATACAGTTTACTCGTCTTTTAGTGACACAAATATTAAAGGGTGGCTCCTATACAACGGTGCATGGACGTAAAAATAGGTATTGTGGTCAAAGTGGAATAACCCCTTACCACAATCTTTATGATTTCTCGTTATGTAATTGTTTTTTTCTCTCGTTGTTTTATAATAATTTATTTATGGTAAAACAACGAAATAAATCATGATGATGATAAATTATCTAAATAAATTATGATAAATAATCTCAGACTACTTAAAAAAACACAAATAATATAAATGATTGGTCTTTTTTTTAGTTGGTTTTTCTGTTTGTTTTATAATATCTTTTATTTAATTTAAAGTACTGCGCATGAGTTAACGATATAGCGGCGACTTAGCGATGACTTATCTTATAAGAGACTATGGTAAGGCCCAACAAATGGTGTTTTTTTTAAGCTAAAGTCTAGATTTAACGTTAAACGCAACGCATATAATAACCGCGCTAACGCGTCAGCGCGACCTTTATTAACTGTTTTATTTTAATAAAGATCTTTCTTCACTCGTTCATTAAAAAGACAGTTAGAAACTAATTAGCTATATACACGTAGACGTATTAACAACAGTAAAACGTAATATATATCTGTGTTGAGACGTGAGATAAGCTTTTTTAAAACACTTTCACTGCGTAATTGGTGCCGGTAAACAAGTAATAAGGCGACAAAGTCGAAACGAGACGTGCCGAGGGCTCGACTAGTTTGGAAAGTGAACAGTCATTACGAAGCACGAGTTACTTCTTAGTACATTAGTAGGTACTAAGTTCCCTTATTTGCTCGGGTTCTATAAACACAATACGATCGGTTGTAGTTACCATCGGTAGATATGCTAGTAGAATTATCTACAAGACAATTCTTAAAACTGTCTAAGCGTCTCGCACTGAAATAGAAAATGGATTGGAAACTCGTCTTAGCTACACATTATTATAAAAGTGTCAGTTTTTCTGTATGCGTTTCTTACTCTTTCACTCAAAACTGATTGCGATGATATTCGGTATGTAGATATAGCAAAGATCTAGATAGTGGATTTTTTTACTCTGTTATGTTACAGTCCGATACTAAAACAAACAATATTTAGAATATAGAAACCCAGCATAAGGTGGGGCTTTATGTTGCAGGAAGTGTTAGAAAAGTGTGTCCGATGGGAATTGCAGCCGCAACTGCTTATTTAACGACGTTGTTTGATTTCTTGCCATTGCGGAGAGCTATTGTTGCAGCGACGACGTGAACAACTAACATTGTTTTACTATTAACTGTTGTTGTGAATACATCATGCTAATTACATAGTGTTTAGATACATAAAGGTATATACGGGGTTAAACAAATTTAAATTTTTTAAAGATTTTCTACAGTATTATGCTTTTTTTTTATTTCCATAATAGGACTTTCAAATACAATTTACGCCATGCTTAGCGAACATAAAATGCTACGTACATATTTGGGTTACATTAAAAAAATAATTAAAAAAATAAAAACCGACTTCAAAAAAGCATAAAATAATCTAATCTACATAAATAACCACAAAATAAACTCACCTAGGAATAGATTACATAATAAGTTAATAACAGGTAAGTCGGCGACACTGTATGAATGTACAGTACCACCGAATTATCTGTTATTATGTAGGTAATCTTAAGTCAGGCAGCCAAACTACAGCCTAGATCCAGCTCAGCTCTTGTACTGTGTCATCTTACAGCAAGATCCATTTATTTCTAGGACATTCAAAAAATATAAATTGATTTGGCAGGAGAATCGAAAAATGAATCGGTTCTTTAAGTAGTCTTGACAGAACGGAGATTGAATCGTACCTACGTAACCGATACGTATGTACCTATAATAAACAATTGGCCTCGTTGTAGAGGGTGTAAGTAGCACGACAAAGCAGCGGTAGGCTCGTGGGAATCCAATCACCGCTGCGCCCGCGCCGCCGCGCCGCAATCAGTTGCCACTAGTGCATTACATACGTGTTACTTGAACAATATTGAACACTATCTCATTTTATTGTTACATCATTTATGTACCGGTTTGAAAAATTGTTTTTAAAAAAAATTGACAGTTTTTTCTTTACCCATTGGCATGGTGTCACAAGCAACAAGTTATTATTTTGGATCAATCCGATTCGATCCGATCCGATTTTTAAATTGGTATTTGGAGATATAAATCGACAAATTGAGAACCTCTCCTTCGGTTTTGGGAAATCGGTGTAAAAATATTTTTCATCGGGCGAGTGTCTCCTCTACCTACTTCGGAAAAGCTTCGTTAGTGCTATTCAGATAACTATAGCGCCATCTGTTGTTAGCGAGGTGGAACACCACTACAAATACAATACTTAAATAATAATAATTAGCATTACATAATCGTACAATATAGTTAATAAATCACGTACAGAATACGTTAACTAGTTAACAACAAAATTAATCCATACAAAGAACTCCCATTTAGCCATAACGGTGTTCTATTGACACGCAAATTAAACGAGACACATGATAGAAAGTACGCCGACATCGACTCTTACATGCGTTATATAAACAAAATGTGTCTACTACCGCTGGGTATGATTTATAGCGGAAACAGACGGGTAGTTCTATATCGGCCGATTTCTTAACGATCTTTGCCGTTTGATTCTTTTTTTATATAGTTTTTAACAAAATGGTATAGGTAGAGTATTGTTTCTACCTACACCATTTTGTGATAATATGCAAAAAGCATTTGAACTACAACCGAAATATTAGGCCCTACCATGATGTCTTTTAAGTCGTCGCGTTGTCATTCAGCTAATAAAATTAAAATTAAAAACACATCAAATATTTTTGAACGACAAAATGGTAGCTCGAAATATCTTGCTCGTTTTCGATACTTGTACCTAGGTATAGACATACATTTAATTTGGATACATTTAATGTCTTGATATATAAGAATAAGGATAAACTGAGAATCATACTGGATTGAAAAAAAAACAGTTCTAGTGTGAATTGTGTTGAAATCAAAAGAAGACTCGCGTGAGCCTTTCCTACAAGTCTTTTATCTTTGTCAATTATTACTTTTCGTAGAACTATTTCACAGTCAGTCATGTTTACCTTCAAATCGGTCGATTGAAAAGTATAAAGTCGGCGATCATAAGATCATAAGACTTATTGTAAGTATTGACGTAACAGATAATGCAATAACGTCGATCTTACCAAAATAACCACAAAGTGGGTGTAATACAGTGAAATCTATGACATCTTCACTTCCAACGAAAATAGAAATGAAAGCATTACAAAAATAGCGTTTGACGACTTTTACAAAACTGCACCATGCTGTTTCCAGATATAATTTGATTATACAGATGGCGAGAGAGTAAAAATACGAGTTTTTACGTAACTTTTATTACGCTAGTAGATAAAGAAAAGAAAAATAACACACAAGATAATGAAAACAAGGAAGAAAACATCGGATGAAAATAGGTAGAAATGTACATAATTAAATGCAATAGCCATTGCTTTTAAATGTTTATACTTAATATTATTATAAGGTCGCATGCAATGCAGAGTACACCCACGGTACGTGATTCTGTTTACACGTGTAGTGTGTACCACCCACACGTGGTCTCGTGAGCTGATACACGTGAGGCTAATGACTGGACAAACAGTCCCCATAAGCCTCCATGCACTTTCAACACAATTGCAAATAAATATGCACTATGACACAAGCAAGCGAAGTTGCTGTAAGTTTAAGAAATTCTCGTAGCAGTTAATATACACATGATTGTCATAGACATCAAAATATATAATTTCTTCTATGGTTTTCGCGATTTTGCATAATAAAACACTTTATTTATATATTTACTTTATTTATTTATTTTATTTAAATAAAGTGTTTTATCAAAATATATTCTTAGTAGAATCATCATATTCTTTTTGCTGAAGGCATTTTAGTGCAAATGTTTATTTTCTAAATTCTACAAAAAATGTAGAATGCATCATCATCATGAAAAATCCTTCCGTAAATCGGGTCCCCGATGTGTATTTATAGACGTGTCTAAGTAACCACTTAAGCTAAGTAGGTAATGCCTTGTCTCGTTCTTATGAAGAATTTTCAACATTAGAGAAAATGTGACAGATATATATTCTAAGACAAGTAATTACTATTACTAAACTCGTCCATGGATTTGGCAGTTAGTGGTTATAGCACTAGCCCATAGCAAACGAGAGGAACGAGTTCGAACTCAATCACAGAAGAATTTTATTTGAAGATGCGTTTTTCGTAAATAATATTTTATTTATGTACTTACTATTCAAAAGGCAAATTATATATGATAATACAAATTGTTGATGGTACCATTCAGCAAGTAGGCACCTCCAATTTTATTTTATAAACTTTGGTGGCCTCTGTTCAAAAGAAGCCCCAGGATAAAGGCGTGGGATGTATTATCATCATCATTAATGCACCTGAATAAATTCTTACATAATCCGTAGTAAATTTTTATGACCCATTCATTGCGTAGCAAAATGAGATTGAAAAAACGTTTCATGACTTCGAAGTATGTAAACAAATATGCTGGACGTTATTTGGTTCTAAATAAGCAATCTCGACGGCTTTGGTATAAATTGGTATGAGATGAAAAATCAGTAGGGCAGTACAGATTTAATATTTTACTGCCTATGTATGAATTATAAAAACTACATAATATATATTAGAAAAATTTGGGAAGGAGAAATGTATGATTAAAAATTCTACCGTGATATGATTAGAAAATATGCCCTCACTTGCGCGGGCGAGTCCGCTTACCACTTCTACAAATATATTACATGGTTCAATTACATAACGAAAAAGAAAATCAGTCTTCAAATACAAGCATTTTCCTTTTACGTCACGAAAAAACTGCGCAACTTCCATACGATACCTAAAACCTTACCGTACGGAGAAGCTTAATTCTCAGAACTTTATAATTGTATAAACTTGAAATATTTTATAACCAAATATACGACGACGGCAAATTGGCAGATATTATGACTCAAATTCACATATTTCATGAAACTAAAGAACGGGATAATTAAGTCTGATATACGCGCAATTTTAATAAGAGGTATTTAAGTTGAAATCAATAGATATTTTCAAAAAGATGTCACAATAATTATTGAGCTGTATTCCTATCATAATTCTGCTATAACAGAAATGCTGCACAAACAGTTATTCAAAAGATTAACTATGCAAAATAAATATAAATTTACGTAAATAAAATATACGCAACGATCATTAAATATTAATAATTTTAACAATCCCATTAAAATATTTTTTATTATTAATTATTGTTTAAATATGAAGTTTCATTACAGGGTGTAGAATTGAAGAGTGGAATAAGAATTTATTAAAACGACTGGTCGGGTGGAGCGTCATGACATGACTGAAATTACGAGTATCATATGCAAATAACATTTCGCGATTAATGACGTAAAACGTGGACGAATGTGCAAATAAAAACGTACTGCATAATATTTAATAGTTGCTTGAAAATAACTTTAGTAATTAACGTAATTTCAGGAACATTTGAAAATATGCTACAATTATAACATTCTAATTATAATTTAATCTTTTCCCTATTTAAATTAGGTAAATTTCATTTTAAATAATAGAAATATTAATTAATATGAATATTATAACGTCTTTAATCTAATTTATATTAAGTTTCTTGATTAAAAAAAACAGAAAAAATAAATTATTATATTTTTAAAAACAATTGACAAATGACCAATAGTTTACTCATCGCAAAATTTCTATAAGGTTAAGACGTTAATTTATAAAACTAAGATTACTTCTAGAAAGTTAACTACAATCATTTTCTAAATATTCTGTCAGCTTACAGACTTCAATTTATTTTGGAAAATAACACAGATATTTTGAAATGTAGGAGTAAATGTATATTTTAATTGCAGTTTGTGATTTTTTTTAATCAAACTATATTATCGAACCGTGTTTAGATGGTAGGTTAATAATACAGATTTAAAAAAAAAGATGACAAACAGTCTAAAGTTTTTTCTTGATTATATGCACAAAAGAGACGCATCATTAATTAAGATTATTTTTCGTGTGCGTAACACGTAAAGTTATCTAAATACGGTAATAGGTTTACGTAAGTTCTCGTTCGTTGCGTACAATTATTCTAGTGGTCGTAAATAATGATTAAGGCCGTTATGAATGTGTATCTTTAGACAATTATTCAATTCGGTTTTACTAGATGAAGTATTTTAAGATGTTTATTTTTCTTCAATATCGCTCTGTAGCAGATAGACGTGGGACGATCCTTAAATTCTAACTATAAACTATGAAATAATTGATATTAAATATTTGTTATTCAAAATATACACTAAACCAAAGGTAATAAAACTTGTACTAGTATATTGATGTAGGTACATTTTACCGGGTCTGAATCGCGTATTATTATTCATTTTCTTACCTCGATGTTTCAACCATATAACAATGGTGTTGGTCGCTAAGGATCGGCTCGAGGGTAGGGCTTGCCCCCTCGTGACCAAGACTATTGTAACATGGCTGATTAAGACCCGGTAAAATGTAACTATTTAACAAAACGTGTGATTTAAAAAAGCTAATATATCGATGGCTGAAGTTTTTTAAAGACTCAGAGGGTAGAAACTGAAGTGGCTGAAATTAAGAAGCATGCAGTATTTGAAAAGTAATTATAATTATAACAAAGTAGCTATTGTCTAGTGTACTACAAAAAATCGAAATAAACACCTAACTCACCTCTTATGTGAACGTTTTGAACGTCTTTTGTTTTTATATTAATACATGTGATCCAAACTAGATTAACTAAGGTCTGTTTTATGATCAGGGCCCTGATTCGGTAAGGACATATGCCGTTGCCGGCGGACTGCAGGCGACGTGCAGAAGATGTGCGTTAATTCGTATTCTGTAAATGTTATTTTACTTAATTACTACTTAATTAGTTAAGTAGCCTTCAAAATTAAGGGCTACTTAATTATTTAAATAGTTCCCCTTGTTCCTCAGCCAATCAGTATTTAAAGAAGTTATAGAATAGCTATTTTTACTCCTGCAACAAATCGACTTCCGCAATGCTCATGCATCCCGCCTGCTTGTCGTAAGCTATGTTTTTACAGTAGACAGTATTACAGTATGTAGAATCAGGCCACTGCTGCTATCTTACTGGGAATGATAAAATCATTTTCTCTAGCTGCTCCGTGCTTCGGAAGGCGCGTAGTTGATACTAATGTAATCTCTAATATGATAATAATCGTTAGTTCAAATTAGAGGCCTTAGTGACCTGAAAACTCTAACACTAGGTGAGACACACCACTATACGAAAAGACTTCTTCTTTTGATGATTCATGATATCTTGAAACATGTTGAATACAATAAGAATTTCCTCCAGAAATCGTCACAAAACATAACACGCACACGACGAGACTCCAAAAATAGTTTCGCTCTGGTAATGTGTTTACAGATTTAGGTACAGATCCATTTGAAAACATTTTTATTTTGTTACGAAAATATTCTCACATTTCTTTCTATTTGTTAATTTACCTCGATGTTTTACGCACTATCAACGACGGTTCTATTACAACACCTTGACGCCATAGTTGCATCATCTAAGTGCTAGTATCTTACATCCATTCTTTAAAGTCATTATTTAATTACGATCTGGCAGATAGAACCTTTCATTTCCCATGAATAGGTACTTCAATTATTCAATTGCCATTGAAAGTGTACGAAGATTTATTTGAACTGCTCTGGATCTGGAGTTACTTTTAACAGTTTCAAGTGTACTTTGATGGCAGTGAGTCTCGAGTCAATGTTCTCTATTAAAAAATAGATGGCGTTATATTATCTAACAAAGTTTTAAGAGGGGAACTTTTTTAATTTAGCGGGAACAGGGCTGATTTTTCAAATCCCTAGATAGAGGTATCTGACAAATAAAATGTAACACCACCGAATAAAAAACGTCACTATGATATTAAAAAAGAAAATAAATCTAAATTAAGACGATCAAAATTTTAAGGCTTTTAAGTTTGGTTGGGTTCGAACTTATTCAATAGATATCTTTTATCCGTAGAATGAAAACTAAGGCCTAAGACTTTACAAATATCCAATAAGACATCATACATAATAATTATAATGTAGATACAGATTTCTCAAAGGTAATTCTAAAGCTGTATTTAATTCCTAAAACTCGAATCGTTTTAAACTAATAGGTAATAATAACTAACGTAGCTAAAGAAACATCGCTCTTACGGTGAAGGGAAACATCGTGAGGAAATCCGCGTTTTAAAGTCTCGTACAATTATGGCACAATTAAGCGAACGTTATGGCTACGCACGGAAAACGTTCAGCAAAACATTTAATAGCATTTTAATATTAAAATAGAAATAGTAAGTAAGCATAATTTTTATCACTGCCCATTTAAATAAGTATTGCAATACCAAATAGACGACTGGGCTTGTAAAATGGGTACTATTCGACAAATGTGCTAATAATAACAATCATCATCAGCCTGGCGCAGTCCACTGCTGGACATAGGCCTCTTCAATTGCACGCCACCTGTATCTATAAAAGTATTATCTATAATAATTTTTTTTTTGTAAATACATACAATAGAAAAACACTAATAACCAAAAACAAATAAATAATAAATAATTCCTGTGACGAACACACAGCGCCATCTAGCCCCATGGTAAGCTGCTAAGCTTGTGTTACGGTGACTAGACAACGGATATACTACTTATAATTATTTTTCTTTTGTAAATACATACATATTATACATAGAAATACGCCCAGACCAAATACAAATATTTATTTTAAGCATAAATATTTGCACCCAGCGGGAATCGAACCCGCAACCTTCTGTATTGCAGCCAAGCGTCCGCCCGACGCGCCACAGAGGTCGTCGAAAGATACTTAGTAGTAAAACGTAATATTTATCGTTAGCGTAAAAAACATTGTTTTTTTTTTAAATAAAAAAAAAACAATGTTTTTTTTTGCCGGGTGTTCGCCCTATGCGCCACATTTTTAGATTCTTAAGTTTTTTCTTAGATATTCAGACAAAACTAGTCTGTTATTCATTCCTACCAAAAAATACAGATAAGGGTAAGGGTACCTAAAATAGATTAAAGAAAAATCGAAAGTAGATTATCTCTAGAAGAAAATTCTTCGCATAGTAAAAAACTGCATAATAAAATACACGTTGAAAGTTATGTTGTCTGTATGTAAATGTATTTAGATTTATAAAGTATTTTTATTAATAACTTTTATATTAAGTATTCAAAGGTAAAGTTTCTCTTTTTATCTTGTTTTACATTCGATACGATATGGGTTATTATTACAAATCAATTGCAATGGATTAAAGATATAGAACTATTGCAAAGTGTTATATTGCAGCACGCGATGAAAAGTATCATAAATAGTTTGAGATATCGCTATTTGAATCGATTGTTTTTTGAATTTAGAAACACTATAGGTAGATTAAAAATAGATATCCTACTAATATTATAAATGTTAAAGTGTGTGTTTGGATGTTTGTTATTCAATCACGCAAAAACTACTAATCCGATTGCGATGAAACTTGGAATATAAGTAGTTGGATACCGGAAATAACACACAGTCTACATTTTATCCCGATATTCCCGCGGGAACGGGACGTACGTGGGTTAACCGCGGGGCGCAGCTAGTTTTTTACAAATACCGATACTTCATCATCATCACCGCGGTCAACTACTGTGCGCCGGTAATTTAGATGCTACTGACGCTGCTGCTGGTCCTTACCAGGATGTAGGTCACTTTTGGTAGGCACACGGAGGTGTGCTGGGAAGTGAGCGTGCCTCAACAGCTCCGGTACCACACTGGAGATGTGGGAGGTGGCTTCTCTGCCGGCCCCAGCGAGGTTGTCGTTAGCTCCTCTTTGAGGCGCGGGTGGTGAGCGGCCTTATTGCTCCGGTACCTGTCTGGACAACCAGGTAGTGTCCTAGGGCACGAGGCTACTCTCCTTTATGAGAACCAGTCTAGCATTGGGGACTAGATCCGTCTTAAACTCGATCCCTGACGTCGCCCTTAGGGGTGTGCGCTCGGGTATAGCGGCCCCTGCTGGTATACCGAAAGGTGGGAACGGTGGGGACGCTATAACATATATAAATAGTGCTCGAGAACGGGTTGACGCTGCTGCTCGCCCTTAGGGGTGTGCGCTCGGGTATAGCGGCCCCTGCTGGTATACCGAAAGGTGGGAACGGTGGGGACGCTATAACATATATAAATAGTGTTCGAGAACGGGTTGACGCTGCAGAATCCTGAATTAAGCAAACTGTCATCATCACACATTTAATTTTTTTGACTGATATTCAATATCTTTGTCAAGCTTCATACAAAATGTCTTTTGCTGGAACAAAACAAAATTGTTATAAACGAACAGTTCTTATTTCTATTGCTCAAGGCATACTACAAATATTTATAATAATAAGTCATTTATTTCAGATATTTTATCAGAATAAAACTACTGAACTTAATACTCTAATAGCCTAATTTAATTAAAAATATTGTCTGAAATGTAAATAGATGTAAAATAAATAGATGAAAATAATTAGCATCGCGGGGGAATTTTTGTTGATGCATTTCTCTTTGAAAATATTGTTATTTTTTTAAACTTCTTCATCGTCAATATTGTTTAAAATAAATAAAACTTATTATGATGGATCATTTAAGGAACATGTGCTAGCACGCGTTGATGTCTTTTACAAGGAACTAAATCAATATTGTTTTATGAAAAAGGGAAGTGAGCAAACTGCGAAATGACGCAGAAGGTTATGGGTTTGATTCCTTACGTAGAACAACATATTCATAAAATATTCATTTAACATTATATAGGTTTTTTGCCCACATAGGTTGGCGAAGTAACTTAAATGGTGCTACCTATTTGAACAGTTTGATCAACACACTTCTCGGCATATTGTATGTATCATTTATCAATGTATTCTGTTTTCCAACGTGTAAGCATGTGTAGTGTAACCACATGAAAATAAGTCTCTCGCATACGCGTGAAGTGCGTTACGAATGCAAGAAAAAAAATCACCTTGCGTGTTATAGTCCCTTGAAATAAAGTTCAATTTCGCTTGATAACAGTGTGAAGTCAAAGATAGATTGCTGGTAGAGTGTAATAAACTCAAGTGAGACTCGGGAATAATGTAATTCGTATTTTCATTAAACATGCAGAAGCTGAGTTCTACGAAACGGTTAAACTGTTTATTTTTAGATTTTTTAAAGGTTTAGTACCCTCTAAGGTTGTTAAAAATGTACTTACTGGGTACACTGTGTTGTATCAAATAAATTATTATTTTTAACATAAAGGATTCGCGTATGAACGAATGAAGAAAAAAAATTTAATTTGAGATATTAAATTTTTTTTCTTCATTCTTAAAAAAACATTTTTTTATTTATTATTTTTATCTCTCAAAGAACCTACTAGAAGTTTAATCATATTAATGAAAAAGCGTCATCAAAACCCACCGGGAGTTTTCAAAAATGGCAGGTAAGTTGTAGGTAGGTATCTATAGATTTTTCTACAGTTGAGTACAGAGTAGGTCCCTACAGAAACACCAGCTAGAATATTTCATGAAATACTTTTCATTTGATTAATTAAAAATATTACTAACACTATCAATAAGATAAGCACATAAAATTCTTCAGTTCTATCACAACACGATACAGACTAGTATCTAATTAAGGTGAAGCTATCAAAATGTTATTTCTAACACTAAAGTTTGCTATGCATAGAGGCCTCTGCGGGCGGTCGCGCACTAACTCGGCGGAGGAGGGCAGGGCAGGGCTTTCTGAGCGCGAATTCCATAGCCAAGGAGGACGGGTGTCGCACACACCTCGCACCGACTAGTCTCCAACCCGACTCGACACTCGACATGAACACGTCTTGTATTTAAATAATCCAAAGTACAAATAGCCGTCTAGTTTATCCCCACACGTATATGGGCATTTCTACATTTTACAAACGCTTAAGTTTCTTTGTACCATTGATACGAAAAGAATGGGAATGCTAGGATTGTTACTAATTAGGTTATTACTGCAGAGTCTTTACCTTTTTAGTTAAGAATGGGTTAGTTAGAGAATACTAGCGGCTAAAGGAAAAAGGGTAATTAAAAAATTGTGATTCTTCGTGGAAAGGGACGATCGGGTAATTTTTCCCGGTTATTCAGTTATTTGCATAGGAGATTTACTTGTATACATAAAGGTTTTAAAATGATAATTTTGGTTACCTACATCATAAGATAGTCTGATTTGGGCATGCCCATTGCCCATTTAAGTAAAGTAAAACACGTTATTTAATATCTCACCTTTTGCTTAGCCTATTTGTAAAATCTTATACCGTTACTTCAGTTGTCGTCGTCGCATGTAAACTTTTAAAATTTACTTTGCGTAGGTACTTTTGCCTTTCAGGCCGCGCAACACTGTTTTTTTCTTTAAGAAAAATGAACGTGCGCTATTAACATCGCTTTTACGGTGAATGAAAACATCGTAAGCAAACCCACGGCTTAAAATCACGCAAGTAGGGCTAATTGCAAAAAATACATAGTTAAAACGTTAACTTTAACTTAGCCAGATACACCGATACATCGCAATGTTAAGCTGTTAAATCATTTGCCTTGAATTACAAAACAAGAAGTAAGCGAATAAAAATATACCTATGTAAATAAAGCAAAACCAAAACAGATGAGGTATTTCTTCGAAGGCGGTGTTTTGTCTGCCTTTAACAAATGAGCAGTATGCAGCGTTTGAGATGCCAGCCACACTCCTTACGATACGCTAAAATTTATTCACTTATTTATCCTTCTAGATAATATAACGAGCTTTTAATTGAAGCCATTATTTTAAAGGCTTTACAACAGTCGAGACCAGACCAAAGTCAAAACAATCATTTTAATATAGAAGCGTTTTCCAGGAAACAATATAATCTACCTACCTACTTTAATTATGATAAAATTATAAGCTATAGTAAATTACTAGAAAAAAAGGTATTGTATGTAGAAGGTACACATATCCGTTGTCTATAGTAGCAGTACTACAGATGCCAGACTCGTTGCTTAGGCTAGATTGCGCTGTGTGCAAATTCCTGCAATATTTATTTATGTTTATTATACAAATAGATTTGGTTTCTACATTAACTACAACCTTGGAGTCTTCAAGTCTACGGTTAATTGTTACAACGTCAACCTCATCGTCTAACGCAGGTGAGGTGAGGTGAGGTCAAATATAAGCCGATGTCATGAAAAAAAGCATACAATTTATTAAAACTGCACATGTATATAATAACTAAGAAAGTCGGCAATCAAACACAAAACATAGGGTAACACGGTTACCGCAGTTTTCTTAGAACATTCTCATTTTATAAAATAACACACGTAGGTTCCATTAGATGTACCTAATGAATTATAGACGGCTAATTCACACCTGAGGTGACTCCTAGCTCTAAGTGGGTCACGTATTCTGGCTATTAATTCTACACACTCAATTACGTTTTGTTAGCCTACCGAGAGAATAAATAGCTTTTGGAAAACCAGTCTCATATCAAGTGAGCAAACAGTAGACTTGAATATCTTTGTTAATAGTTGACCGAGTGAGAAAAATGTAGGTGACCAGAAAATGTGGGACGTGGTATTTGATAATTGTTTACTTTCTACGAGATAATTGATATTGTAAACTAATCAGAAACAAAAGACGCCATGACGAATTTACAAGTAATTTCATGGCTGCGTGCGTGTGCGTGCAATCAATGCTGATTCAGGTTGTTAATTGGCTAAAATACTATTAAAGAAACCATTTTTCATCGTTACAAATCAGTTGTAAATACTCCTAACTGTTTCTTAAATTAAGATCAAACATAGAGAGTAACATAATAATCAATTATACCCCGCGGGTTCACCCTCATAAATCGCACTCCCCTTAAAATATCACAAACAAAGTTTCTTCGCAATCAGTCCAGCTGTTCCTGAGATTTAAATCGTTTTACTATCCCGACTTTCTGTCATACTAGCAGTGCACCGCTGTTTTACCCGCATAATTTCCGATCCCGATGGAATATCAGGATGAAAATACTTCTAAAGGTTAAATGCAACCTCATATTAAGTTTTATCAAAATCGGTTCAGTAGTTTAATTACCTCCTACAAACATACATTACGACCAAACTCGTCATCTTTATAATATTAGTTTAGATACTATCTACCATAGTAATTGAAAGCATGCCAAAGATTCCTAATGAACTTCTTATAGCTTTAATCTAACCCATTGATCGAGCACTTACATGTCCCGTTATCACTTACCATTGAAGAGGATACGAATCGCTACCGAGTACTGCGTACCTATCTGACATCACATCACCGTTGCAAAAACCTTGTCAGCTTAATAGCAATTCGTTTGATCAAGCAGAAATAATGTTAGGTAAGTACCTACATACGTATGTTGAATTGTTGAGGACAGAGACTTATGTTTTGAGTTGACGGAATAATTATGTTTAATTTGACAAGCTCAGCAATAAAATATCACGCTTGTGACTGATGACATTTTGCATGCACTTACATCATTCCACAAGCAAAATATGATTGTTTATTCTTAAAAGTACATACATAAAGGTAATTGAAACTTTATTAATTTTAATAGTCAAACCACTGTTAAATCAAAATTTGAAGAAGAAAAAAACGCTTTTTATAGAGTGACGTGTTTTTTATGAACATTCATGGAAGCTTCAAGCTTCCTTATGTAGGTTGAGCAACTACTTGTTTTATATGACACATTATGTTTGTAAGCCCTTTAATTTGTCCCATTGTAAGGACTGACCTGCCTCTTAGCGTTCTTGCTCCTGTTACGCCACGAGAACCTACTCCGGATTGGCGAAAACTTCGGACTGTGATGAGTCCTAGGACATAACAGTTCCGTCACCAACTTTTCTTTTAAACAAGAAGCGAGCATCACTGAGTTAATTATTTGATGAATTTCTAGGAAACATTAAAAAATTTTATATTTCAAAATCAAATAAAAATCGAAACCTATACAAACAAACAGCAGATATTATGACGCTAAATACGAGTCGAGTATCCAAAAGTCGAGTCGTAAATATGTATAATATAACTTTAATTAATGTAGGTATTTAACGTGTACATAATTATTTAAAACACGAGCATGTTTGATTTGTGTAGCTCCAGCATTTTCATTTTACGACTTTGTTTAAAAGAACCATTAATTTACATTGCGAAATATAGTTAATGAAAGGTTCAGGAGTTGATATCAGTTAGCTCATTATAAACACAGCGGGCTAGGTCGTAATCATCGGTTTTGAAGGTAGTCGTAATCATAAATAAAACATTGTAATTAAAAGTAACTGTTTAGACCAGAGCAACAGAGCAAACTATACAACATTGCAGTATGATTACAAACGTTATAGTTCCTATATAATTTCCTACGAGACTAGCGGGATTACGGTTGTTTAAACTTTGTACATCAACAATATCGACATCGATATTACAATTAGTATTAGTAGTAAGTATATAGAAAACGTCTCATCATTTATACTACGTGAATAAAGGTCTGAGGTTTTTTATCGATACAGGTGTTCAGACAAAGCGTGTCGAAGGAGATACCCCCACGAAGCCTCGAACAGATGCGGAGATGGTGGCATTTGTATGAGAATGACATGTGCAAACAGACCGTAAGCATGTGTGTCTTCGTTACGCAAATCTCTAAACTAAAAAACTTAGAGCTCAATTTCCAATAACACATGAATTAGGTAAGTTCTTTGATAGTACCTTCGATCGAAGTATCTATAGTGCACAACTGTATCCAAATATGTGAATACAATACACCTGTTGCCAAGACTTATGTTCTAAATATTTAACTATTATCTTTTGTGATTACATCGTTACTCGAACCACACCACTATATGAAAAGAAGTAGTACTTCTTCTTTTTGTAAAGTGGTGTGGTTCACCTAGTGTTAAAGTTTTTATTCCCTAAGGGTCTCTAACTCAAGTAATTTCTTGTACACAAATTTATATATGATATATATTTATAATTTATATAAGCTATATTTTTGAATGGTCCTATATGCAAATATCTAATCAATTGTTTAAACCAACACGATCGTTATTTATACATAATCTTCAACTATTTGGGTATAGGTATATTTTCTTATAAGTAAATAGATATTTTTGCTTCAATATCTCAGATTCGATAACTAACAAAACTATACGGCTATCCATAGTATTTTTTATTTAACAAATGATATCATTAAAAAGCCCAATCTTAGTAGATAATTTGATTCGTAGTAATCTTAGAATGGTGCGTGTTAACAATAAGTTTCGATTCGAGATTTGGATGTAGTTGTAAGTCTGTAGCACGCAAGGTCCCTCCTAAAAATTCTGCGTACCTGCGCGTTACCTGCTATGTGCGGGCGCATCTCCCATGCTCGATCCATCAGTGCCAATTGTGGATGTAACCGTAATGGTGTTTGCGTGCTTCTATCTCGCTGAACTTAACTTCTGACACAGAATAACTAATAGCTACAACGTCTACTGGTAGCTGTCCTCGACAGAAATCGTTTTCAATCGAACTAATCTTATTGTTGATTGACATCGCAATTTTAAATGCTCAATACTCGTTTCAGAGGCCTTCATATTACTATGGTAATGAATATATTAATATTTTTGTAGTACAGTAAACAAAATCAAGAACAAGTGTGTGAGAAAATCTTTTGGAATCGTATTAATTAATAAGTAGAGGTCAAATTAACCATTTATAATGCTACTCATTCTGCATTCAATAGGAGTCTTTATGTTTGAAAGAAACCCATCTTACCTAATATATGACTAATTTCTCGAAGGTTTTGTAAAGTTTGTAATATATTATTCGTAAATGCACTTACCTACTTTCTCAATCCTAACACTGATATACCATGAACTGTTAACCTCGAATTCTTTATAAGGAAATGCAGATCAGATTGTTCGAAATTAGCATTTTGAAACGATCAAGTTTCTTTTACTTCGTTTACAACAAATCATGGAATAACATTGAAGTTTTATTTAGATTACAAAAGAAAAGAACAAAGTTACGCAAGATTCTACGATAATATCAGTAGATGCCAATTTTAGATTTTATGGTTTAGTTTTTGCCGTCCGTCTCTAAACAACACTATGGGTTTACTATTCGATTTGGAACTTATTAATATTACCATACTAAACTTTACGTAACCATTAAACCACGAACAAAATAACAACATATCTTTGAAACAATGTTAATGGTATACTGGCAAACATAATTACGTGTATGCATTTAACTACCATACTATCTTTTGGAATCATGCGTCTAGAATCTCTTGTTGCATTATGAATATTATGATTCATGTCAGAAAATTGAAGAGTCATGGCATTATACTGTCAAATGTCGATTCCCTTGCATTGTTTGTATTGTCTTATCGAGCAAGATGTGATGTCATAGTTCATAGGAACGCCCTCGGACGTCGATCAATATTTCGCAACTTGGAGATGAAAATGCAGTGCAGTGAGACGCAGGTGGTTTGTGGTGTTTCATGTTGCGAGTAACGTGGCCGCCTATAGAACGGTCAGCCGTAATCATAAACTTAAAAGCTGGGTGTTGTGTATTGTGCAACTTGGGTCGGAGGTTCTGTGCTTGGAAACCCGAAGGGGGGAGAGGCGCGACAGGTGTACGAACCAGCGCACGCGCATAAGAGCGACGCGAAGGCCGTTACTGCCACAGCGTTCTCTAATGTCGCAAGCGCAACTATTTGGCGCTCATTGCCTGCATGAGCAACTAATAATTTTAGAAAATTTCTACTGAATATTGCAGCAACAGTTACTGCTAGATCATTAATTACCCTGCTAAATTGCAAACCCGTTGAAATGCCTAGCTAAATACATTACCTACAATTATTATTTACAAATATCGCCACTTAAAATCAAATGAACAGATTGATTTATTCCAACCAATTACAGAAAAACACTCACCTCTTTGAGACCATCGAGACGACCTAGGGACTTGGACTGTCTTAAAGGCAAGAATGCTTTCAGAGCATCCATTTTGGAGGAGCGCTCGGATTCAGCATTGGTGGCGGCTGTAAGGTCTGCACAAGAGAGCCTTGCTTTCTTGCGCTTGTCGAGGAGATGCTTGGCGCGGGATCGTCGCGGCGCCGGGGTGTCCTCTTCGGGCTCGCTGCAGACCTCGCGAGCGGTGTGCACCGTGTGACGTCGGCGCGACACCGGTGGCGACGTCAGTCGCGACACCAACGACTCGAACATTTTGCTTTACCCAAACTGCGTTTCAGCAATACACAGCGGACCATTCACCCGGCCTCATCCATAACTTCGGTGTTCCACGCCTACAACCAAATATTACATTCACGATGATGTTCAGCACTGAGCTGGGGTGATTCCATAGCCTTTGGATTTGACATGCGATCGCAAACCCTATGTGTAGTAGTGTACCTCATATTCAGGCAATTTGGATCGTTGACCGATCCGCATCGCTATTGTCACTCAGATGGTACTCTCAAAATAGCTTTGTTTGTGATTCATTCACTCTACGTATAAACCGTGACGGACGGAAATGGCAAAATGCGTACATTTGCATGGAACCGAACCGGTCTCCCAAAAAGAGAAACATTTAGGACGAGTTATGAACTAGTTTTAGACGTAATAAATCTGAACTGATGTAAGTGTGAACAATGGGTGTTGATGTGTTGAAAGAAGTTCATTTTGTGCTTTTTTCACACGGTTGTGCATAGCCTACCATCATTAGTTTCGTTAACCTAGTTACAGATCTAATATTGTAATTAAGAGAAGATGCAATCTTATCTTTTCAAATGTGAATGCAATTTAATAAAAGGTATGTATCACTATTCGCGTTTCAGAGTCCAAAACATTGACGTGGCAGGTTGCCATCTACTCGTCTAATTCGACACAAGGTCAATAACTGAAAGTATAAATAGGAACGAAAATACTCGTGAACAAAGTCACGTGAATTGATTACATTTTTCTTCACGATCAAGTAATTTCTGAGCTCTAACACTATTTCAAATCATGTTTCATAAACATAAAAAGTTTTAAAAGCCAAGAGAAATGGTAACAGAAGAAAAAAATGCGAAAAAATATATTGACCACGACAAACAAGGCTCAAACGAAACGTTCATCATTTTTACGTTTACACCTGAGTCAAGAAAAATGTTTACCTTTTTACAACAGCACCACATGTGCAAGTGCATATATAATATTATGAGCACCGACTCGTGAGTAAAAACGAAGCCGTTGCTTGATTGTTTGAAAACAATGAGAATTGGACTTGCAGGTTCAAATAGCACCGAAAGAAGATCGCAGTTCGATAAATCTCATCTTACTACTGAAAACTATAAACAGAAAGAGTGCTAGCGACTGGTAGTCATCATTTGTTGAGCATGGTTCAGCTAATAAAACTGTTAGTTCTAAGCCGAAGACGTTGACGTAAACCGGTACGCGGACCGGTCGCGCACCCCTCCCTTCCTCCCTTACCCTCACACGCCGCAGCCTGCTTCTGAAATATACGCATACACGTCATCTTATCAAGACAGCCACCACGACTCAGCTACACGCCGAACCGCACTCCTATTTCACAGCTCGCAAGACGGGGATACGTATCAAGTTCATCGATGGTTAGTGGCTACCAGCCTGGATAAACAGGGAACATTATACCACAACCGCACTTTCAATATCGTAAACATTTTATAACAAACCGGCCCGTCATCGTATCGTTCCAGTCCAATGCCTAGTACGGACGAGCGCGACTGAAGGCAACTTCATGTCAGCGAGGTTTAACAGAATTGTACAGGTATTTAATGAGATTTTCCACTAAAAAAATCGTGATGACACCTAATGTAGCGTGAAAACAATTGGCGAAAGTGTGGCTTAACGATAAGTTAGCCAATAGCGAGAGCAGTGACAAAGGCGTAGATTAGAAAGTGTGTTGTGTATCAGAGGCCGTGATACGGGCTGCGCATACGCTCTGATTGTCACCCTATCTGCTGATCTGTCGCAGATGTGTCTCGCTCGCGACACCGAACTTCACACTTCACATCAAGCAGTATATCGATAAGCTCAACTTGCGCACTCGACAGTTATGTTTTTAACTATGCAATAACTATGGAGTATACAATTTGGACACTTTTGAAACAAAAATGCACGCTGTAATGCCTTAGTTACACAAATATATGTGCATGTGGGGCTAACAAGTCGTTTTCTAAACATAATATAAATAAGAGCTAAATTAGCTTAAATGACACTTGCGATAAGTTCAATGCATTTATCTTTCTAACGAACTTCACTTATTTGAAAGACGTGGTTTTTAAACAAGTAAAGGTTACTTAAATTGGGCACGAAGTTCTTCAAAAGGCGTGTGTGAATAATAAACAATTTCACGTATATCTTTGTGATGGACGGCCGGTCATTCGTTTTTTGGGTTTAAGATACAATGCCATCAAAAAACAAAATAAACATTACCATCCAGTTACGGACCAATTCGAGTATGTTTACATGATCGATGAGATATTCCAAATAATAAATTCCCTGCGCATTTATTTCAAGTTTTTGTTAACTGTCAAATGTTCAAGTAACTTGACGTGCCATCAGCCTTATTGGATTTTGTTTTTGGGTTTTGAGGTTGTACAAAAACAAAGATACACGTAGTACGTGCCTGAACATTACATAATATTAAATATTATAGTATGGCTGAGAGAGTTACGGGAAATGTGTCGTTGTTTAGGAGGTCAGGCGGTGACCTTGGCTGCAAGTAGGACGGTCGTGAGATGGGCTATCAGGTGGCAGACGTCACGCTCCGACCCACCACGCTGCCCGTTCCGTTTCGTCTCCCCTATCTGATACTATTGTTATTTAAGCCGAGAATACTCGAGACGCTTCTTGACCATTAAAATGTTTTAGGGGATTAGGAAGACTTTGACAATGGGTGTAAAATGATTAGTCTACCATTAAATTTCAATTTACGTCAGGATAAAGTGGGAGCTTTACTCCTTTACTTATAAAATATTTACACATTACTTAGTTATGTAACGTTTGACTTTCTCTGTCAACTTAGAAACTTCATGTGACAGTAAAAGACAAATGATGCATAGTTATGCTGCGCATTAATTAGTGTTTATAAGTAAAGAGGTTAGTACCAATCTGGTTTTGATTAAATTGACAGTTCGGACAGAAAATATCTGAAAAACAGTAGGTGAATTAGGTATCAAGATTCAATGTTGCAACAAAGTATACTTGAACGAGCTACCATCAAGATATGTTAATACATGTATCTGATATCGGACAGTAACTGAGCGTCTTTGCTACTCTCCGGGACATAAATGCGTAAAACCTGTGGTCTCTTGGCAACTAATTGCTCGTCACTCATCACCATTATAAGTTGTTTCCGCGTCATCTGCCATCGACTTCACAATTTCAAATACATAAAGTTTCGCAACAAATAAACGACAAACCACGAAAACATTTTTCCACACACAAACCACAAAACGCGAGTGAAAGCCAAGGAACTTTATTTTTAAAACCGCCTAAATCAAGTCGCTATGGCTCCGAGATATACTTAAAAGATTAACTGTAAACAGTGATCTATTTCGATGAAGATCGTACTACATCTTCAATAAAGCTTTTAGATTTATTTATTGTTATGATTATTTACTGGAGTTTTTTACGTAGTTATTTGACAGTTATCGTCCCACAGTTGTTTTAAAAGTGTGTTTATATCATGATGATTGTGAGAGTGTAAACAATTTACGTTCCATTTACAGAGTGTCAATCGATTTGTAGAGAATAGGGCTTCGGGTTTTCCTTCGAGATAGTTTGAAGGGCGAAGGCCCGTTAGTCGATACCGCGGATAGATTAACTGCACTGTTACACCGATATTTAAATGTTTGTAACTGTTGCCTCGGTGTTATAACCTGGTCGTTTGCTCTTCGCTTCATTCGAAAGACGAATACCATACCTCTTTGAATTATCATCATAGTCTCCTATCCTTTTCTCACCCGTATAAAATCGTTAATTAGACTTCTTCAGCGGTTCTTATAAAGCAAAACAAACGGAGTCGAACCAATTATGAGTCAATAAAATGTGTTAAGTAGATTCCTTGACTTCTGTTAATGCAGCGGTAATTGCTAGGTCAAGGAAGAGTTTGCCGTAAAATTGAAATGTCCGAGAATATTGATTTTACGATGTTCAAAACCACTTGTAACTTAAGATTTATAGACAGATAAATAGTTAGGTACCTATGTATGTAGCGGTCACTTTCTAACGGTCAGGTTTTTTTTACTACGATAGGACTATGAAGAACTTAACTTTCATTGGCTACAATAAATAATTCTTCTTTTCTAAAATATTGTAATAAAACATTTTGAATATATGCCGGTATGATTAAAAAAAACTGGTTAAATGCCTGAGATGATATTTGCTTTAGCAAATATCCGATAAAATTTAAATATAATTTGTCAAAAAAAAAACTACCAATATTTATTATATTTTTCAAAAAAACATCATAAATACTATAAAAATATATACGATATTGTATAAAATGGTGATGTTTAGCCCGAATCAGTTGAATATAACAGTTTTATGATCCCTTCTGTTGAGCAATAAACATACTATGTGTGTTTAACTGCATCCTAATGCAGTCAGCTTTGTCGTGTGAAGTTAATAGAACAATATTTAAGAAAGAGTTAAAACAGTACTTTTTAAAGTGGATAGTTTACACTTGAGTACCTTGTTTGGTGCGCTTGTTCACACTCAGCGTTGTAACTTTAACATTTTTATGTAAGTGTGTATCTACCTACGTGTATGAGTTACGAAATGTCTCTTAGATGTCGTAAATGACTAAAATAAGGCTAACAATATTTACTTTCAGATAAATAACTAGATACACGTGAAATCTGATAATTAACGAGACCAATTATATCTTATCTTACACCATTAGCTCCGCCCACTAACGGCAGTCGCAACATTTAGGCCAATTTTTCAAACAGTTAAAAACACATTACCTGCATGTGTAACAGTTAGTTTACCTTCGAGCAGTTTGCTGAACATAGCATATTTGTTTGAGTAATTGTCGAACTAAATTATGACATTAGTTATAATTCTCAACGGTTTATGGATCATTTATATTAGACCGTCACCTTACCGTGCCGTGTCCGAGCTTCGTTATCCATTGCTCGGCGAGAAGTCGATCGGTCTGTTGCAACCGAGTGGTGGCCGAGCAATAGGCAACGAAGCTCGGACACGGTACGGCCTGGTGACAGTCTAATATAAATCCTAGCTAACTTTGTTATTTACAACTAGCTGCATTGCGCGTAAGTCCCGATCATGTTCATCACAATTAAAAGTTACTCCTCAGTAATGTAGTAATGTGTATTGGTGAATGAATTTATAAAATCGGTCTTTCCTTTTTTTATAATATTAGTACCTATTGACAATTTGTTTTCGTTTATAAGTTGGCTTAATTAAAAGTTTTGCAAATGCATATTTGATTTTTATTAATGCGTCAAAATCTGATTTCCAAAATGTTTATTATAAACGCAATCAATATTGAATTTACGACTTATTCATGTAATTTAGATCAATGCATATAGGTTTGGTTAATGAATTATTGTTGATTGAATTAGTATTCTCAGTTAATTAGAGAAAATCAGTAGGTCAATGACAAGACCAATAATTGTTTCACAAAAACCAAAGCTCATTCAGTCTTGACAATAATGCTGATGATAAAAACTTTGGTCTTTGTCTTATCGAAGGTCCATGATCAAGTGCCTGTCAAAGTACATTAATGATTCGTTTGGGTATTGAAATTACAAAACATTAAAACAATGCAAAATAACCTCAACCACTTACTACAATTTATCTGTTATGCAGTGGCACTGTATTGTCTATGGCTCTGTTTTTAATAATTTTGATTATTTGATGTTATAAATTATAATAAACCAAACTCTAAAATTGTAACTGCAACAGTGTCTACTCATTGAAGAGTTTTTTTTAATGGCAACGTGGTTTCAGAAGCTCTATCGATCTGTATCTGGATAATATCGATGCTCAGGCATCGAAGCCGATTCTACTGTTAGAAGTCCCAAAATGTATAATTTACGGCATTCTGGGGATATTTTTTTTCAAAGAAATTGGTTCAACAGTTGAATGCATGTAATACCTATATTGTTATTTTCGCAGGCATTCTGGGGATCTATTTTGTTTTCAAAGAAATTGGTTCAACAATTGAATGCATGTAATACCTATGTTGTTATTTTCGCATAATTATATCATAAAAGAATGGATGTTATTATTAGTAAGGACAATCTAGAGAAAGTTTAATGAAATAATCTAAATCTTATTGCAGTTTGTAAGGTAATGATGATTTAATGATCAAATACTCAGTCTGAATTGTATTTAATGATAGTTTTCTCATAGATATACGTATACGATAATTTTATTTGTAATACCGATACATATAATAATTATGTCCAAAAATAGCATGTTGCTTTTTAGAAATGTGTGTGTATCGCATTGTCAGATACAGGTTTAATTAAGAATTTGTTTCTAACTAGTTTCTGTAGGTGTACGTATTAGAGTTTAGAGGTTATAACATTAAAATATTCATGAAATTTTGAGATGAAGATCGTTACCGACAAATCTTTATAATAGACTAACCGTCTTGTCTGTTTCTGATGACTGAGATAAACTATCAATAGGATTTAATAAACCAGCAGTTCTGCGAATAGTAGAACTCACGAGCACTTTACTGGAAGGACCTACATAGGTATTATTTCACCACCTTAAATACAGGACATTTTCCCTTTGTGGGAGAAGTACCACACAAGTCAAAAAATACTGATGCCATTGTCTTATACAAATTATGTCGTCGTGAAATCGTTCAGCTGGAAAAATTAAATTATAAAACATCAAATAATAATAAAAAACTAAAAAAGAGATTTTTATAAGTGATCAGTGGTTTTTAAAGTTTCTTTTTTTTATTTTCTCTTTTTTTTAAGCGTCAAAATAACAACAAAGCAACGAGAAACGATCATGGTAGCACGGAAAATGTTTACGAAGTTCAATATCGGTTAAAAGTAAGACATGTAAAAGAGAAACAACAACATACTGCCGGTAAGTACAATAAACTCAATTGAAGTTGAAGGTATGATCATCTAATAGAGTATATCATAAAGTAAAGGGTTTTAAAATTACGTGGTATGTTACTAATTAATAGGGTACTAAGGTAAACTGTAGCTATCATGGCAAAGGAAGGAATGGTGAGTGTAGCGTAATTGAATAAGATTATGATTTGCAGTATTCACGCGTCAGTGAAAACGAGGAGAGCACCAAGACGTCACACACGGCTTGGCTACCACACGTGTTCGTACGAAGCCCTATGCGCTTAACCCCATTTAGTACACCGCACTATGCCTTCTAAACAATCCTCATTAAAAATGCAATGACCGCTCATTCACAACTGCAATTTCGAAATATTATGTCTTTAAGTCAAGATTTTATTTTTAAAATTCTTTATAATAGATTTAAGATGTTGGTCACCGGTTACGATATTCAAGTTTTTGAAAAAAATCGATGCGGAAAGACGCAATGGAATATTAATCCATGGATAGAAGATTCTAATCCTGCCAGGAGCAAAATATAAAAACATTTTTAAAAAAGCTCATGATGATGTCGCTATTAAATTCAATACATATGTACATATATTATAAAAAGCTTTATTAACAAGAGGAAGTTTATCGACCGGCTACAAAGTGTGATATATATAGCTGGATACTTATTGTGTCTATTGCATAATACGAAAACAATGGCTGTGAATTAGGAACCAAAAACAATTTTACGAATACGAGTTTGTCGAGAGAAACGGAAAGTCAAGCTAACATGTTGAAGTAATGAGGTTATAATCAGATGTTCCGGCGCTGGCGTGGGGTCTGGTATAGAAAGCGTCTATAGTCGCCAAACGAGCCCTGCTGCCCGTTCGCGGATGTTAGCGTTAGGGATAGAAATCAAAACCGACTACTGGTTACAAACAGGCGACCATTAGCACTAACGATCATCTCTCATCTTCGAACAAATCCCCCACAGAGGAAAAGGTAATTAACTAGACGGGATAGACTAGTTGAAATAAGACACCATCATTACATCTGATCGCGCTAACATTGTAATCATGCCTGTAGAGCTTTAGAATTATAGTTCATCCGTAATCGAGCCTTCAAATATTTGTGATATTCAACAATGCATTAAACTTATATGGATTTTCGTTGTATTAGTGTTTGCTAAATAACCTTTTTTAGTACATGTTATTTTATTATGTTACCGGTTTGGGACTGGGCTTGAGATGCTTAATATTTCCGTTGGAGATCTCTTTTTTTGTTATTATGGCTGGCGAGCTCAAACCTGTCTTATGCGGCTGAATAAATTATACCTTGATGACGTTATTGTTCTATTAATAAGGTTGTTTCTCTTCCATAATTACGAGATGAAAGATGAGTACTATTCAAGTTATAACATAATGAATAACTATAAGAAACGAGAAATACGGTAAGTAGTATGTAGATCAAAATGTTTAAATGGGTGTCAGTAACATTAGATAAGTATTTAGGTTCAGCGGATGTTTCGATAGTTAAACACAAAGATGTTATGATTAAAGATGAGACTATTGTTTTTGAGTTGCATTGACTGATGATTATAACTATTATGGTTTGATTAGCAACAGAAGACACATCACTTCTTCTTGAACTCATTGATTAAGAGAAGTAACCAATGAGATACCTGTGATTATAAGACATAATTATAATAATATGTGTCTATATGAAACTGGAAACAAATAATTCATTCCGAGAAGAATATTCGTAATTTTTATTCCGTTAAACCAGATTCTTTTGACAAGACACTTTGACTTCGCGACACAATTATTTGAACCAGTTGAGATTGGTTTTATTACAGACTATGGAAAGAGAAAAGTTTAATACCTAAATCTAAATAGAGATGAAGCAACAAAGTTGACCAACGAATTTCACAGTAGTCTTGTGACACTTAATATTGCTCGATATGCAATATCTAGGAACTGTTACTGGTTATAAAGCCCAACCTGCTTCACTTCTATGAAATCTACTTTACATTATCAAAAAAGCCTATGCAATGTTCATAGAAGTAATTGCTTGTAGGTAGGTAGTGAAGTTTAACCTAATTTAATATAACTTTTATTTTGTTTAACTAAGAAGTTTAGAGAGAGAGAGAGATAGTCTGTCGAAAACGAGAAACAGAAACTTCTAGTAATATTCAAATGTTTGATGATGATGATGATAGATAACGATCTTGTAATTAATTTGACGAAGTTTTACATTTTTAAGTCATGTAAATTCATAGTTTAAACGATTAATTAATGCAACGAAATAAATATAGCTTTAACATCAAATACCTTAATATATAGTTTAAAGGTAGACAACACAACACCTGTTGTTCATGGCCTACTATGACCGGTCGATCGCATGTCAGTTTGAATGTTACTCTCAAGCTCGGCCGGGGCGTTACTATATTTAAGAAGCAAAAGAATTTTGCTCACGATGAAGTTTCGAATCAAGGTAAATTTAAATCAAGCAAAAGTTAACGGAACACTCGAACGAGAAGTAAACGAGGCCATAGAATCACCACCTGCTGAGGTTTACTTAATACAACACACTTAAGTTATGATATTTACCATAAATCATTAGTCATCACAAAATCCGATGGTTATGTTATGGGGCACTGATTTCATCAAGGGCTACTTTACATGTAAGTAGACGGAACAGTCACTCACACACGTTCACGAATACCAGCTCACAGCGAAGCGTCGTCGCACGCGATTCAGATGAAAAAATAACACGGTTCCTTCACACAGTTTATATCGACACCAAAATCCAGTTCTGTCCACAGATATCACAACACACAATAAACCAGTCAATAATTGAAACGGCAACCGAAAAACACTCAGCAATAACTTTATTCGAAGAAGTATTGTTGACAGTTAACGTGTGCAAGCGAGGAGACGTGATTACCGCGCTCGCGCATGTTGCGGTGTGAAGTCCGCCGCGGTCGGGCCGTGCGCGCGCCTCGTCGCTCGCAGTCGACCGATGCGATGGATGGGGCAGCGCGCCGGCTCTGCAGAGGAATGCGCGGCACGCGGGCCCACAGGCTACGGCTGACGCAGTTCCACCGCCGAAGGACCCTAACACCACTTTACCCTTCATAATTAAATTGCAAAAGTTATTCGCCATATCAAATCACACTTGCCTAAGATCAGGTTCTGTCCAAAGACAGTATAAACTCAACAAGAAAGTACAGTTAGGTGCAGGCGCGGGAATGCGTGAGCGAGGTCACGGAACTAGTTGTAAATGACAAGTCTTCTGACTAAGATTACTATATCAACAATTTTGCTCGATAACCTAGTCTAGTCTATCAAATATTCTTTATTTTAATAAGCTTTTTTGTAAGTTGAATCCAAGATCAACATTGGTAGGTTACCTATGTATTTTGATTCCTTTTCTCGGCAGCAGTATAGAATGTATGGAAATATTTGGGTATTGGAATCCTTAATAATTCAGGGATCGATCGAGACGTTGCATCGAACGAAGCGCTATGTTGTGATACCTGCTGAATGCGGATCCACAAGTTTTGCGGGTCATTGACGCACCAACCGCCCACACGACCTCCAGCTCCCAAAACCTCTAATTTCAACATTTTTGCTGGATAAACTCATGGATAATCTTCGAGCCAAAAGAAAGACAAACAATAGCTTTCAGAGTTGTACAAACATGCCCAAAAGTGTTTGCGAACACGTGTGTCGGTCGGTTGTCCTTCGTTTTTGTGTGCTTTCTTAATGTTTGGTTTACTTTGAAGAATCCGCTGTTTGTACAAAACATAGCTATTTCAGAAAAAAAAATAGATACTTCTTACTTTGCATAAATCTTTTAGATTGACTAATGAGTGTGTGTGTGGTATATTGCATGCCTTGCGAACCAGTATGTCATTCTTAGAACTTAAGGATTAGCGGAAAGTCGTTAAGTTTTTGTGACATCTCTACTTAATCATTTCTTTTCGAGTATTCGTTAAAATTCTTGAAAACACGTCCTTCATTTTTTCATTTATACATATACATACATGTACACTCCTTTATATCATTTTATTATTTGTATGGGTTTACTTAAGTTGTTTTGATTTTCAAATATTAGTTAATAGAAGATTTTAGTAGCTAATATATCATACAAAAACTATTATTTAAAATTAGTGGACACAGTCCAAGAAAAGTACCTACTACTTTACTTAGACTGAGTCTACAAACATTTTACTATCGGATTAATCTTTGAATATCCGTGGCTTTAGTTTACATTTCATGTTTCATCAAAAATTGATATTGCTATTAAAATAAGTAGGTACTTATTTTAAATAGGCTACTTAACTAATACACGACAGTTTGAATATGAAACTTTTAATCCGAATCGAAATAATCATCTACATATTACAACTAATATATCTATCGTAAACAAAACTAAAGATAAATAAAATAACAAACGTAAAGCTACGATGACAGTAGAAAAGTACAGCTTGCAAAAGTGTGTAATCATCATATTATTGCTAAAGAAACACTCGCAATTGTAAGTTTGTTAGTTTGTGTAGCTCTACATTGTAACATAGAAGTTATTGTTCAGAACCTTCAGAATATGAGTCATGCAACTCAAGCATGATACCGTAACCTGTTTCATTTCTAAATTTAAAAACTATTTTTTGTGTTGAAGATTAAGGTAAGTTAAGTTTTTACGTGAAATTCAAATATTTTAATTTTGGTCAAATTATACCGTCTTTAATTACCCCAGTATGGAATTCTGGTACCCAAAATTTTTTGTGGCTGTAGAAAGGGACAAATTCTTTAGTTAGTCGTTTTTACGACACCCCAGAGGGTAAAACAGCGATCTTAGAGTTCACTTTGCGCGGTGGCGGGTTGATTGCTTGATCTTAATTAGTGAATTGTTATCAAGTTGTAAAAACGTAGGTATATGGTCAATATCACAAACCTACCTACTGTGTTTAAGCGAATCCCGGGCTCCCGAGAGGGATGCAACCGGAAACATGAGGATCCAGAATAATAAAAATTATAAACCGTATATAATCAAAACTTCCATTAGATACCAAAATAATTTTGGGTTTATGGCAGGTATTAGTCAGATCATCTGAATTCTGAGTCAGATAATGATATGACTCACACAAGCCCGTAAAGAAAGGACTGTTGCGATTGCGCGGCCGCAACAAATACCTAACCAAAGAATCCCATTGTATGTTCGTATCCGATGCCGGTACAATTTATTGCCTTATCTATCACATTAATGGTACTACTGGCTAGCAATAGTAAAACATAGATAAAACATATTCGAGATACCCTGTGATAATTTGAAGCCGTTTGTAAATCGCCGCCTAACATTTATCCGAGCCCTGCAGGTTCTATGCATGCTTATTCCGTATAATCTATGCTGCACATAACAGGTGCTAAAATGGCGAGTGTTTGTGATAAATCGCATGTGTTTGAACAAAAAGCAGTCGGAGGCAGCGGCCGGTTGCGCGGGCGCCAGTGAAATCGCGCGTGTAGAAAGCAGAACTGGGAGGGGCGACTATCAGCCGATGCACACGCACTACTGCAACGCCAGCGATTGAATTATATATTTATACGAGAAATATTACGATGCAAATATGAAAACAGGAGACAACGCACCCTTGAGATAAGAAGAAGAAACTTATGGAAGTGAACTCATAAATCATGAATGAAAAAGGTTCGCTTTAACCCCAAGAGAGAATAATTCTCAAGTTTTCCTGTTTTCTCCGTTGGTATTGATTTAGTTGTTTACATAATTGATTTTTGGAACGGTCAATGGATACATCTAGAAACTTTTAAACTTGGCAACTGTACCCTGCGTACCACATCCGAGGACACGTTGCCGTTCAACGAGAAGTATTTCGATGTATCGTTTTACCGTTCCCAAAATCAATTTTGCGAAGTCCACTTATAATTATAACTAAATCAATCTCAACAAAAAACGAAAACTCGAGGATTTTCCAAATCACTCCTGCTAGTATTAAGTCTTCTATGTATTGATTCTCTGTTTGTTAAAATTAGCTAAATATTTCTCTTCAGTGGAATATAAGTAAGAGTAAGTAAGAGTTATCAATATCGTTTTATTTAATATTCTATTCCTGGTAGACATTGTAATCAAGGTACTGTTGTCATATAGACAAACTCTGACACCAAGCGGCAATCCCACAATTGAGTTTTTAACTCGTCCGGCGTCAACTACATACCCGTATGTAACGCTTGAAAAAAAAAGAAAAACGCTCTGGGCGTCGACTACATACAGGTATGCCGTCCTACCCAGACCACTTGAAACTCTAATGTATCGAAATAGAGTGGATTTTTGTTAGAACAAGTTTTGTTCATTGGCAACTCTGATATATTTTACGTCATTTGGCATTGACAGTTAAATAGCCGTCAGTTGAAAAAAAATAAACAATTGTGATTTGCAAATTTTTGCTGTCAAATTTTTTCAGTTTCGCCATTTTTTTTTGCCGTGCGGGTGAAAGTGATAAATAATTGTTTCAAATAGTGATAAGTGGGTGATTTGAGTGATAAACTAGTGTTATTTAGTGTATTTGGATCAGTCTTTTGGTATGTATTGTATCAAAATATCGATTTTCTTTGTAGAAACACTTTTTTACGAGTTAGAAAACCGCTCGATAAAATACGTAAAATTCGTGTTTGGTTGAGCTCTAGCGTCATGAACGTAAGGGTCACAATGGAATGGAATACCGGAAGTATACTTCCGGTACTTTTATTTCAACTTGAATTATTTATTATTTTCCTATGATAGCTATATGTAAATAATATTTTATTGTGATCTTTAGACTGTAATGAACACTTTTTACAATAATTGAACTAGGACTAGATTACAGTCATTGTGAAACAAGCTTCGTAGAGAAAGTCGGAAGGAAGTTGGGAGAAAGTATTTACTTCAAAGTAAATAAATAATTATTTACTGCTTACTAAATCTCAAATATATTACCAAGTAATAGAAAAAACATTCATAATTACGATATTTTTTACAAAAAGAAGGTAGGTGGTCTAGTTTAGTTTTTATACGTATTTATGTAAAGTACGTCGTAATTATCTATTACCATTTCATATCTTATCAATCACATGACGCAGCTGTGACGTATGCTATAATTTTACCTAAAATTTATTGATGCTCCAAAGGTCAATCAACATATAGCTACAAATGCAATCTAATAAGGATAATAATATGAAAACAAATCTGTACTTAATGAATGTTGACGATTGATAACAAATACGATGCTCTCAGCATAATAAAGTAATACTGTATTTCGAATAAAAAAAGTTTTAAAAAAATTATGGCAAAAGAAACAGATTTTATATTCGTTCAATATCACTCGCAGAAAACGAACGCGTCGTACATTTGTTGTTCATTATGACTTTTTTAATCCCCAAGGAGGTTGTGATCCCCCGCCCCTTTGTTAATAATATAAAACAGTATTCATAATAATGTATTAAAATCCTTAAAAGGTTTCAATGAATTGACCAACTATTGGTTTCATCCTACGTTTATGTTACAAATTATCACATCAAAATATTCAATGAACTTTAATATAAGTAATTCAACAAGTGTACAAGAAGGTTATCAACTTATTGCACAAACTTTTGAGCATTCACTCGCTGACATCAGGCAGTGATAAATAAGCTATTCAAATAACTTTACCTTCGTTTACCGTTAAAATTCTTTTATAGAGCTTTGAGTACCTTTTCATTAGGGCTGGCTTGTTACGACAAATGTTTGGTCTCTTTTATGACCTTAATTACTTTATTTCCCTACAATTTTGAAACGTTCTTTAAATTTTATACTTAGTTATTTTTAGATAATTTTATTGAAATAGCTTCTTTGGATATGTTTTTTAGGATTATGCACCGATTAAAATGCCATAGCCGAATACAAGAACACTACCTAAAATTTAAGTCTACTTAATTTTTCATTCCACGGATAAAAGATATATAATAATAATAAATAATAAGTTCGAACCCAAATAAATTTAAAAGCCTTCAAATTTTGATCTTCTAAATTTAGATTTATTTTCTTTTTAAATATTATAGTGCCGTTTTTCATTCGGTGGTGTTACATTTTATTTGTCAGTTATCTCTATCTAGGGATTTGAAAAATCAGCCCTTAAACAACTAAGAAGCTCTTAAACATCATCTCAATAGTTTTACGCCTTATAACTAGAGTGAATGACCATTGCGTCCAAAAGTGCCCATCACACTGGCGGCATTACCTCGTTGAATCGCCAAAACTTGTATGTAATTAGTACTAGTATTAGAAAAAAATAATAGATAGGAATAAAACAAATGCAAAATAAAACCTCACTAGTTCTATATTAATTTTGAATTTTGAAGCTGTTAAATTTTTTAAGAACCCATCAAATTTTAGGTGGCTTTTCTGTATTCGGCCGTTGTTCTAATGTAAAAGTTTTTAATTTTCTCTTGTATGTCTAAATGTATGTCTGTATGTGAGTTTGTTAGTCTTTCACGCAAAAACTACTGAACCGATTGCGATGAAACTTGAAATATAGGATACCAGGAATAACACATAGGCTATGGGTGAAAACGCGGGGCGCAGCTAGTCTAGCATAAAAAAGTGTTCTAAGTGATTGTATCGTAGGTTAATTCACCTTTCACTAGGTTATGTTATTGGTTTGAAATGTAGTACAAAACCTTTATTAGCGTAGGTGTAATGTACTATACGATTAACTACATTGTGATCGAATCCATATTCACATCCCACTCAAGGTAATAATCTAAGCTTATTCGTCGTTTTTATTACTGGAACAGTTTCAATAGTTTTAATAAATATATTTATATATCAATAAATTTATTGATTTGTTTACGTATTTAGTGAATTTTAGTGACCTACGACCCTATTGTAAAAATTAGTAGTAAAGTACGCTTTCATATTATTATAATACTAGCTGTTACCTGCTGCTTCGCTTGCGTAGAAATAGTGCATAGCCGACTTTTTTGTTCATTACTCGAGTTCTACTAATTGGATTTCGATGTAAAGTATACCACGAGGTTCCTCGAAAATAGAGCTATCCATTATTGAACCAGATTTCAATCAGATATGGAACAAACAGAGAAACAGACAGACATGAATTATTATTTTAAAAATTATATTAGTTTGTTCTACTACTTTTCTTAAGTCCCTTAAAAAACATTTTTTTAATTTACTTCCTAGTACAAACTTTTCGTCCTCTCTTCTTTTATTATAAGTATACCTAGATATAGATAGAATAAAGAATATAAGTGCATACTTTACAAAATATCATAAATCGTCAAAATACTGGATTCCATTCAGTTCAAAGAGCAAGTTTTCTATCAAACGTGGGAATATGAATACTGTTACCATGATAATGCCAACTCTAATTTGTAATCAGTTAAAATAATAGTATAGCTACATACCTATACTTACATGATTTTACAAAAAAAATCTCTTAGGTAGCTTAGGCTGTAAGACGCCACGGAAACCTAATCCGGATTGGACAAAAGCATATTATTAAATTATTATATTTTCCTACTAGCTGCACCCCGCGGTTTCACCCGCAGAAGTGAAAACGCGTTATCACGGGCGCGGGCGACCGAGCGGTTCTCGAGCGGTTGCACTTTTTCAAACATTACTCGGGTTCTACTAATTGGATTTCGATGCAAAGTATACCACGACCTTCTTCGAAAATAGAACTATCCAATATTGAAAACCGGATGTCAATCGGATAATTAGTTTTTAATTGTATAAGGAACCGACAGATAAACAGACAAACATACAGACAGACATGAATTTTAAAAATTATATAATTTTGTTCTACTACTCTTTCTAAGCCCTCTAGACAACATTTTTTTTTATTTACTTTCAAGTACAGACTTTTTGTCCTCTCATCCTACATAAAATAGATAGCAGATATAGAGTAGGTATAAATTCACCAATTGAGTAACTATTTAAGCAATATAATATCTGAATTTAAAATAACATTGTATTAGAAATGTGAAATCTTATTCAGGGAAAAGGTAAGCAGGTAAATAAATCTAGTTGAGTGATACTACCAACCTACAGGGTGAAAATAAAAATGAATGTTCAAATGAATCAAGATGTCTCAATGTCAACGAGTATGAATTAACTTATTATAATCGCACTTAACATTTAAATGAGAACTTCTTTCTTAACAAAATTAAAGGTGTGGACTGTTTCGAAAAGCTTTCATGTCGAAATGTTCCCATTGTGAAATTTTAATGCTAGTTGTAGTTATCAAGTCGAAGATTAACATATTTCTTATTCCGAGCACGTCATTGCAAATCCCGACTCAAAAGGCGATGCTCGAGGCGAAGAAATACAATTAGATATTTTACTGATAGTACCTGTTCGAATATATGTACGAATATCTACAATCAGATATGAGGTGGTTATGTGGTCGAACTCCTTCTTAAGCAAGAACCGAGTATTAGGTATCAATGAAAGTAGAAATTCCGCCCTACCATGATCGTTTCTCGTTTCATTACTCATAAAAAACCACAGATAATTTAAAAAAATATATTTTTTAACATATATGTATATACCTACTGGCGACTTTGCGATTACTTAATATCATGGTATGGCGGATTTTATGGTATCAGGGACGAATAACAAGGACGGTTAGTTGTCTCACCCGAACTGCAACTAACGTAGGAACTTTAAGAAAAATCAAAACTTTACACAGAAAGACAGACAATTTGATAAAACATTATTTAACTAACCCATTTTATGGGTTTAGTATCGTACTGCCGTACACTCGCAGTCCGTCATGTTGGCTTGCTGCTGTGGTTTGTATATATTTAACAGTAGACACTTGATGTAATCCAAACCCAAGTGCTGATTTCTCATTGACCTAGAATAGTAAAGTCAGCTCTGGGTATGTACCATTATGGCTTATAGCAAGACCAAAACTTATCTACTTAAAAATTGTTTAATAAGTAATAAAATAACTGACCTGTTTTAATTCTTGTTGTCCAGGGTATGATCAAGATTCATCGTCAAATCAGGGGAGGGCCACTGCCCAGTGTTACGTTTTTTTTTTAAAAGTTGATTGTACTCAACTTGATTACAGTTATGCTATGTAACTGACCCTGTTTAACAGAGCTTTCAAAGATAAAAATTCAAGGTTCAAAATATATGTACCAGACATGCTAATTGATCGACAAATCTAACTGCAATAAACTAAGATTACGTAAAACAGTCTCCATTTTGGTGTATGCGCGGAATGTCCGCTCCGGATGCAGTGAGAGGAAAGCTAAATCGATAGCAAATCTAATCACTGAGACATTTTAATTTCATTTTTCCCGAGAATGTATGGTATATACGTAACAGTGATTAAATATAGTGAAGGGAGTTAATGCTTAGTTTTACTGTAAGCGTACGAACAATTACTTTCACAAAAACTTTTATTCTCGTAGGGCGGTATAACTAAGAGAGGCTAATCGAAATGCGGTATAATGTCGTCCGTACTTAGTCCCTTTTCTCATCTATATGAGCATGTTACATCTTCGACTTCGTCATTCCTTTACTTTACTGGTGTAAGCTGGTACCTATACTTATTAATTTCATCTAGAAATTTAGAATACCTTCATCTTGATAAATAACACTTACTTTTTTGCGATATGCTCATTTTGAGATGTGCACGTTATGAGTATTCCTCCTTATGATAAATGCTCATTCTGCGAATTGTACATTTTTGGTAATTGTGAAGTGTATTCTGCGTACCCATCCCCTCTTTTATCGGAATTCATCATAGAAACTACATTTTTAAAAGTTAAATGTGTTTTATACAGAGCTATAGTATAAAAAGAACGACTATATTTCATCACAAAACAATAGATCAGGTGCCAATCAGATAAATGTTTCTTCGAAATATTGAATGACAAATGTAATTTGATCTCAAATATGACAGTTGTATGTCGCCAACGAAGCAGGCGCACCTTTTTTGGAAGTTCTAAAGATATCTCAATCGTGTCAGGTACCAGACTATGAAGGCAAACTTTTGGACGTTCAATTTATAGAGTAAGCATATAGATTTTCATACACAAATTAAAATACCTACTTGGTACCCAATTTTAGTATTTTATTGGACTTGAATTCCCAATATCAATCATTTAAATATCTATAAATTACTTTGTCCTGACTAACTGACGGATAAACAGCCTAAACCGCTAGAAGCTAGACTGATAGTCGAGACCATAAAATTTTGAGTTTTGCTTTATATGCCAGGGGTCCAATTAGAAAGGGGTTTTCGAAATTCCCACGGGATAGGGACCTAGGCAAGTGTACGCATGGGACGCATCTAGTTTACAATATATTTTAAGGATATTCATCTTGTAAGAAGACCATATCAAATTAACTATGGTTACGCGTAACTTTAACATTTGACTTGCTATCTATACCTAGAGGTTAATTATTTGATAAACCATTTACTGCTAACCAATTAAAATATTAAATGCATAAAATAGAATCTGTATTCATTATTAAATGTAATAAAATAACCTAAAAGCAGATTGCAACATATAGTGACCTACCTACGAGTAACACATACCAGACATAATCACATAACTCGAAAATATAAATGTCCCCAAAGTTTAACACCATTATTCTTTATTATATGACACTTTAAATGTAGGCAAACTAGTGTAGGTACATAAAACAGAAGGATTAGTGTTACCATTACCATTAAATACGAGTGAAGTGTCCCCAATAAGACTTGTTTGAGGCTTCTGAGGTAATTAACTTCATATAAAAAGCTGTTTATCATACACATATTATCGTTGGTTATACCTAGTTCAACTTTGATACTTTTGTCAGTCCCATATTGGGCACGTCTAGCGTCTGTATATTACTAAAACCTAGGTGAGCCTAATGATCAAGCTGAGTTCATACTTACTCTATGACTTACTCAAAGATTTGTATCTTTAAAATTTATTTAAGAGATTATGAATATTACAATAATGTTAAAGGCCTAGAAAATATTCTTCTTTCATTTCTTAAAAATAAATAACATTTTGCAGTCATTTTTATAGATGGCGGGTATAATAAACAATGTACATGATCTTAAATCTGTAAATAACTAAATATATTAAAATCGAACGTGTATTTTAATTATTAATTAATGCAACTAATCGCATAAATTTTGACCTTGACACACCTATTAAATATTTTATTACTACGCGTATGATTTGTTTATACATTTATGAGTTTATAACTATTGGAAGTGTGACTTTACTATTAAAATTATGTAGTTTAATTTGAGAGACAGTTATAATGGGTGTTGAGTGGGAAATTGAGGGCTTTCCGAGGGCCACATTCCAAAGCCTAGGACACCGTTGAGTGACACGGTTCCGATGGATCAATTAGATAGGCAAATTACGAAACTTTAGCATGGAAACACTATTGAAATAAACTTAAGTAGATACCTAGGTTTAATAGACTTTTATTTATATCACTATTACAACTTATTGATATTTTTCTGAGTGTTTCTTATGCACTTCGCCTAATACATGTCCCAGCAGACACCACATCACCACGGCCCTGTGTAGGTAAATCATTTAATAAAGGCCAATTTTAATTTTTTTTTTTTCTTTCTAAAGCCAAGGTGGGCTACTTCTTTATTTACATTAGAGTTCGAGTTTATTATTTTTTGTCTGAAGACATACGTCCGTTATCACTTATTTCAAACGTTCCTATGCTTGAGTTAATACTTTGTCTTGCTCTTGTGAGTGACAATCAACGTCAATGAAAATGTGACAAAAGACGAGGCCACGCATAGGGTCGTTTGTGAACACGGGCAATAGAAAATTACGTAGGTACCTCAATATGTTAGAACAGTAACCTCTAAAACATTGTTAGCTGGTGGTTAAAACTAATAAGGTAAAAGGAAACTAAAAAAAAAACAAACAATGATAAAGTCGCATAACTAACACAGTTTTGCAATAATCCCCAATAGTTTTCCGAGCATCTATCTAGTAACTTCGTTAACCAGCTTATCGTATCCGGGTTTTATAAAAAGAAATATCGCAAGCAGCTAAAACTAGATATAAGTACCGAGTTAAGTATAGTGCATGAAGAATGTCGGCTTTGCTATCTAAGCATCTAGATTCTAGGGCTTACGCGGCAGATCATTTAGAATTCTAACCGCGAGCTGTCCGGGACTTTGCACTATACAAATGTTATTCCTTGTTTTACATTACCTAATATTAGGTATGTACCTGGATGGTTTTTGTTAACATTAAATTTAAAGTGTGTTAGTTCACTAGCAAATGCTTTCAATTCATTCGTAATGAGTTCGTTGCGTATTATTTTTAGAGTTACATACCTTAAGGGTAAAATCGGAGGACTTTTAGTAAAACTCTACTTTCTGTCGGTCACTAGGCTTAATCCCTTGAATCATTTTTAACCGTGACCATGATAACCGTTCACTGGTGATATATTTTTCTTTCTTGGTTAACAAATTTTTAGGGTACTTACCCAACATCTTACTTAACGCGAAAATTTGTATGTAAGTATGTGACTTTGTAACTCTTTCACGCAAAAATTACTGAACCGATTGCGATGAAACTTGAAATATAGATAGCTGGATACCGGGAACAACATATAGGCTTTTTATAGACTTTTTATTCAGAGAACAAGTCTTACGCGGGTGAAACCGCGGGGCGCTGCTAGTTGTAAATAAAGGGGAGGAGATGACAACTTCATGTATTTGTAATTTTATCATCCTTATTGAATAAATTGTGACTTGTTTATAAATCAACAAAAAGTAAATGCACTTATCTTGTCATCCCTTAACATAACGGTTCACAAAGATCAAGTACACTTTAAGATTAGATTTTCTTACTAAAGATTTCATAAATGTATGAATAGGTTTTTTACAATCTCTAACCATTATTACATTTCGACGTGCATGTAAGCTGAGTAATTCATTATGAAACGTTCCAGACTGTAATAAAATTAGATATAGTTGTGGTAAACAATGCTAGAGAAATTGAGGAAGGAAGTCTGCATGAAATTACTTTAATACAAGTATATACTTAAAAGCTGTTTTGTGTTCGATAAGTAACAGATACTTCGTTGTCAATCAAAAATTTTAGATGTCTTTTTATAAGTTAGTTGGTAAGTTAATTACTCTCATCTCATCCCTTCTTAGTCCTCTGGATTTAAAGATATTGCAAATTAAGACCAGCTGGACTAGATTGGCTTCCATCAAATACCATTGTAGGCTAATTGAATTTTTCGACAATGGAGGAAAGATCTAGAAGCTATCTAAGTTATAGAACTCAAAAATGGTTCGAGGTATTGAGGATATATTGACAATGCGGACTAAATCGTTCTGTCTAACGCTTCTGAATGGTGATTCACGAATATTGGAGAATTAGGTACTTGTAATTTTGAAAATGTAATGTAATCGGTTTTTAATATTTATAATTTTCTTAAAATACTACTGCAACTAACGAACATACACAATCATGTAAAATACATTTTTAACCACCTGCAGTATTACAAAATGAATACAAAATATCTTGAATGATGATAAGAAATGCAAAAGATTGTACCTATTTATTTCAATAGGATTAGGTGTGGTGGACGATCAGGTGAAGCAATTTGTAAGATCTCCAGGTGTGGGTGGAACGACTTTAGTTACGTCATCCACACCACACTGCATGCGCCTATAAATAATATTAATTTTTATCTTTCTTTTTGTTTGTGAGCAGGTTAAAATATTTTAAAGTTTATCGTTGAATTTATAGCGAAAAAAATGATTTGTTTTATTTAAGAAAGCTATTACTGACCAAACTTCGGGATTGTGTATGTTTTGTTGACGCACGTCTAGTCGTTGTACAGATTTACGAACCATAAAACTGTAGTGAGAAAATACGCTATAAGAATTCAGTGTCACACAATGAGATCTCAAATTACGAGTTAACCCGAGGTTACAGTTTACAGCTATTACGGAATGCGAAAGGTCGATAGAATCAAAATCACGAATACATTTTACACTAGGCAAGCTTAGTAAGTACATACAATCGTACGCCGTAAATACAAAGCGCTCACTTCTCGCACACACTCGTCGTTCAGCCATTAAACAACTTGCTGGATATATTAGTTGAGGCTATAAATGCAATATCCTGTTGGACCTATCCATTTAGTATCTATTTATACGTAGACATATTTTATGCCACAATGTATATTTAAATACTTCCCTTGAATAACTTATTTTAACGTTATATTCATAATAAATTGTGATCAGTATCTAAGAGCTATACGTGTATCAGTGAACTATGCAGAAAACTGGTTGCAAAAGTTGCGGCCGAGGGCGGTTCTGATTGAAACCCGAAACTACCGCTGCATCGAGCCCTGGAAAACAATGGTGCAATCGAGAGAGAGCTACACGTGCACTCTTCCGGCCCATTAGCATTGAATGGGCGGCGCGTGCGCATGTCGCGCGGATCATTGTTGCACGAGTCCGCAATACAGATCGACTTTTCATCTAAATCAATCTCCGGCAACACTCTTAGAACATTGTTCTCGTTTTCTTACGCGATTAAGCGTAATGACCACATCTGACACGTTCATTACTCTCGACTTGATGCGACGCGATGTATCCAACGTTTTGCTCTCGTTAAGGTCAAGTCCAACGGAGAGCTTTGTAAGGCTCATGTATATCATATTATACTCAAATTACGATACACCTACATATATTTACAACTATAGTTTGCACTTACCGGTAACTCGAGGTAGTCCGCAATGGTGTACTTGGCTGCTCCTCGTCGGATGTCAGCGAGTGCCGTGAAGTGTTCGTCGCGACGAGACTTGCGCCGCAACAATGCCCGTGCATGTGGATATGCTGCCAGGAACTCTCCGTAGGCGTCCATCAATTCACCAGAAAACAACTGCTTTAACAGTATTGCACTTTCACTAGCATTACCCTCTGCAGGTGGTGAAGGTAACTCTCTGTCTTTAATCGATTTTGTAATGCTTTTTGGTGTAAAGGCACTCAAACCGCTCGCTGATTCACAAGATGTGAAAACGTCAGTCGAATCACTTGAACCACATTTTGAAAATGGGAAAGCCGATGACGCTCCACTTTTCTCGCTACTTGCAGAACTTTGCCTGGTGGTGCTCGTTTTTTCATAATAGTCTGGATATTGAGGTTCGGATTGACTTTCCGTTGATGGTGTTGATTCCTCGATCGCTGGACTCGTATAATGAGCATTCTTAATACAGTCATAAAGGTCTTCTATGGACTCGTAAGGAGTTAAGCTTCCACAGGATTCTCCTTCAACATCTTTTAATCTTTCATAGAGTTCTTCGTTCCTTCTTTGAACAATTGGAGTAAGTGCGGAATCCGATCTACATCTTTTGACGCTTCGAATTTGATCATAACCGAAATCATGTGGGTTTAAAAAGTCCCATCGCACGTTTGCCCAAACGTTATCTTCGACATCCGCTGAGATTCTGTGGTCAATACAGCATTGTCTGCTGTTACGAATAGTAACAGTAGTTACGTTATCATTCGTCTCTACAAGAGCGTTGTCGGATACCGATTCATTGCAATCTATTGGAATGTCTACAATTACTTTTCTAAGTGAAGGACTAACAGAGCTTACGTTTTCATCATCGTTTGTGTTATTTTCTGTTGCATTTTCGTTATATTCTGAACCAGTTATCACTGAAGACGCGTCAACATCTTTCTGTGACAACACACCTTCCTGAATTAGCTCAGTGAGTAAACTTTTTGGCTCATGTTCCGTTTCGCATATTTTTAAGTAATTTTGTCCGGCATCGTCACACTTGGCATCGTTGATCAACAAACCAGAATCTATGTATTTTCGCATGCGTTCTGTAAGAGCTTCACTAACTTCGGAAATCGATTCCAAGTAGTAAAACAGTAGGTGATACTCTTCTTTAGTAATGACAGCTGCACGGAGTAGAGGCTTTCCATAGAGTTCCACAGCAGAGAAAAGCGTTGACGCTGAAATAAGAATTTGACTTATATAATAGGTATATAAATAAATAATAATACACCAGTAAGGTACACTACAGCCCACACAGAAAGAAGAAATTTTGAAAGATGGACAAGTGTGCTTGCCAATTATAGCTGTTATAGACAACATTTCCATAAAAGTGGTCTTACTAAAATTTTACTAAATCTTATTTTATTTAACAGGGTCTGGTCGGACAGCAGGTTAAAACTTTAGACAAACATTTCTAAAATAGCAATTTTCATACTCTATAAGTTTTTTCTTCTGTTTTCGCCATGTTGTATTGAAATAAAACTCATTTTCCGGTTTCGATCGCGTTGTTTTAATTACTTTCAACACTTGTCTAATTATATTTCAGTCTACCCTGAGGAAGTGGTATGTAAAGGCTTCGAAACGTAGATTGCAAGCATGCTGCAAATATTAAAAAAAAACTCGATTATAACCGAAAAATGAGTTTTATTTCTATAACTTTTGCTTTCATTGTCTAAAATACCTACTGTACCTAATTTATCTGTATTTGTTTTTCGTGTAGCTAACCATTATCACGGATAGTTAATCTCTAACAACGCATTAGTTATACAGTTACCGAAACATAATTTGTGGGCGTAGTAAAGGTCAGACTGTACACGTCAATTAATTCACCTTGCATTCAGTTCATCTGCAGAATGACAATGACCTTTGCATTCAAAAGTTCAAGACTTAACCCTGTATATTCCCTACTTATTACCAGATTTTAGAGTTTATGATTTGTCAGCATATACTACTAATATTATCAACATGAAAGTATGTATGTCACATACATAGTACTATTTAACGCTTAAACCGTTTAACGTGTGTAGATAGCTCGAGACATGGAATAAGACATAGGCTACTATTACATACTTTTCACTCTTTTATTCTCTTAGGATAGGAACTTGCACGGGTAAAACCGCGAGGCACAGAAAGTAACTTATAAATATTTCTTCGGATTCGCACGTATTTGAACACACGTCTTCACATCTAATGGTTTCGTTTTCCCTAAAATTAACAGGACATTCGCGGGTGAAACCACGGGGCGCAACTAGTTCTCTAATAAAGTAATATGATCACACACCCATTGCACACAAGTTAGTTCTACGAAAGATTATCGGACAATGGTATGCGCACGAGTATGTGTCTTATTGCCAAACCGCTTTCTACAATCGTAAGTTGCCAACTGAATACAGAATGGGCCGCAGCAATTGCTATTGACGACGTACTGTTCTGTCGCATACGTCGATGAAAGCATTCGTTTCTTGGGTAAATACTCAGTTTTACCTCACGATTTACACTTTTACGTATCTTAAAATTTATCTACTCTCTCTCTCTGTGTTTCTCTTTCAATAAAGTAGTGGTTTCTATTCACACGTCCCCAACAAAGCACGATTGTCTCTGTACACGAAATTTATTTAAATCTACCGACTTAGTTCACTTGTCCGAAAAACTATATGTGAAAAATACCTTTCCAAAATTCTATGTTAACTGTGGGGATGTGAATTCACGTCCTCTAGCTGCTTTGCCGTGTAACTCCCCTATAGTGTTATATTACTCTTTGCGTATAACTTACAAAGTTACAAATTAACCGATCGAGTGTGAGTTATTAACGATAACACCAAGATAACACTTAGAGTCGCAATTTTCTCAAATTAATATGAATTTCCAAAAGTCATAGTCGTAGAAAAGTTGTTGGCCTTGAGTTTTAAACCAATCCCCTTGCTAACTTTTTCGCAAGGAAAAAAATGTTGGTGTGCGGTCGGCCTGAATTCAAAGACTTGAACTGCGGAATTATATAGTCAAGGTATATCTATCTACCTGCCTGTATCTACCGCTATCAGAGAGCATATACTAACCATAAATCTTTTCCCAAGCGATGAACGTCTCCAGATCCCGTCCATCCCACTGTTGAGGCTCAAATTCCACAACCAGGACTTCTCCCTCCAACACTGTAGCAGACGCTCTTGGATCCACGGGTGCCTTCGAGCCTCCAAGGAAGAGTAGCGCCGCTGGCGGTGCAGATTTTGGCGCAGTTGACGGCAAAGGTAGAGGACTTTCTAGAGGGACATCTTGTGGGGCTGACAGAGGACCGGTTGGCACACCAACCACTACTCCACCAGTTGCTTGGAGCGGTTGACACACTACTTCAGCGACTGTGCTGTTACCGCATACTGTGACCTGGAAAAGAAGAACAAACACATTTACACAGGTGCTACAATATAATCTGTATAATTATATATAAAGAAAAATGTTTTGATTGCCTGACTAACTAATGGAGATATAATAATAAATTTGGAGAGTGAGTTTTATATGATGTAGGCATCCGATAAGAAAGGGTTTTTCAAAATCACCACGTTATTAAGACATACGCGGGCACAGACAATAAATAATAAAGGAAATGTTCAAAAAGTAGAAATTGGTATTTGAAGTGAAAGACATAAAGTAACTTTGGATAAATCAAAAGTACTATATTTTTTTAAATTTTAACTCTATTGTTATTTTACCTAATGCTTAATTAACAACAAAATCTGAGAAACGTAACCACTCAAACCCATATTAAACTTACTAGTTATCTACGTGTATGATAATAAACATAAACTTAATCATTCAAAAATAGATTCTTAGTATTTGGCAGTGATACAGTGATGTAAACAAAGCAATTCTAGATATTACGTCGAATTACTATAACCGCTATATTCACCTAGCATTCATAAGCGTAACTACTGACGGTATTTGCGTACAACATCAAACAGAGTTGGTAGTACGGCCAGCAAAGGACTTTGGGCGCCAAGCGCATATTTTAATGTTTTAAGTTTTACAATAACGGTTCACCATTTTTGGTTTATTGACTAACACTTCGGAATCATTAGTGATTACAAGCAGAATAAATAGTTAAATACTCAACCATTATTGAAAAATAGTAACTTAAAATATTATGCACTTGATACCCTCACTCCTTTTCTGACTGTACACAACATTGTTCTAGGAAACAGCAAATCTATGGAGCAACTAGGTTCCAACATCAAAGGAGTTATCTAACACCATCTCGCACCGTTATGATGTGCTCTGAGCAAAGCTTTATCTTCGCGATGTGATGAATAATGAGAATTTAGAACATAAGGAGAAGTAATTTGTGTTTATAGTTCTAAATAACAAACTGAGTCACATATTTTAATGATTTGACAGGACATAATATTATGACAACAGTTTTGTAGCGCGGTTGATTTTGTAGTCTCGTAGAATAACCCGCAAAGGGGAGTCTATATAAGTATAATAATAATATGTAGTATATCTGTTGTCTAGTTTCTACCCATAGTACAAACTTAGTTCGGGTTTGGGGCTAGATTTAGCTGTGTGTAATGTAGTTAAATATTTATATTCCCACGTTTTTCCCACTTTGGGAATAGTTCAAAACCAGGTGACAATGCAACCTTACACTAAAAAAGATATGAAAATTTGAAAATGTTTATTTTTAATGTCCTAAAAAGAGTAAAATGACCCTGCGGGGCCAAACGACAGGGTTCTTTGACTCTTTTTAGGACATTTCTATTTGCAATGTGGCGCGTGATTTAAATGCCCAACTGCAATCCAGAAGGTTCGATTCCCGCCAGGTGCAAATATTTATGCTTAAAAATAAATATTTGTATATCCGATGTCTAGTCACGTAAAAAAAGCACTAAGCTTGCTATGGGCTAGATAGCGATGTTCACAGAATTTATTTATGTTTTACTGTTTTTTGTATTTAGGTGTATTTTAATAGTATTTTGGAATGTAATAAAAATCAATTTCAACGCTTATTTATACATCTACGGGAATTGTATTTGTTAATAAGTTTGCTTACAATTCTTTAACTTGTAATGACCTTGACTGGCAGGGTTCATAATGTTATACCAGGGCTGAGCATGACGTCATAGCAAAGGCATGCGTACGCGCACCGATCCCGCTCCTCAAGACACAGGGTTGTCAGTTTGTTAGTGACATGGAGCTTAAAGAATGTCGATTTTGTTTGGTAGGTATGTACCTATTGTTTAAGTTTTTGTTAGGGTAAAATGTGAATTTAAATCTTTTCATACTATGTTGACTGACTAATAATGATTCAGAGTTGCGATAGAAAATAGATTAGAAAAAGTAAATTTATTTGTATAACGTATGAAAAGGGAACAAAATACAAATACAAAGAGTAAAGACAAAGCTTTAAATGCAAGTTGCACAAATGGGCGGCCATATCGTTAATCTATCTTTCTGAATGTGATTTATGACTAAGTGGTATATGTCATTATTATCACTACGCGATTTTTTTTCGAAAAATGGCTCGTATAGATTCAAAATATTTTTTTAGGAGCAGTAAATGCAGAAAAGGTTTTTTGGTTTTGAAGAGCTCTTATGATATTTAAAATATTGTCAATTCCTTGGGGGACTGGGGGGCCGGTAGGTGGGCAATAGTGTTGGGCAAGCAACTTTGCCATAGATATAAAGTATTAATAATGTAAAGGTAAAATGTAAATATATCAATGAAGATTAATTTTCTTCTTTTGACTAATTACATAACACTCCAAATTAGTACCTGAAGTGGTACTGGTAGCATACGAGAACAAATACGGCATGTTATCGATCGACAAATAGCAAAAGAGGGAAACATGTGTAGAATCTAGTAATTAATTTTTAGAATGTAGTAATAGATTGTTTCATAATTGTTAAAATAATTAAACCATGTTGGTTCTAAACACTGTTTCATAAAAAACAGTGTTTTGACTAATATTGCTCGACTGCCTACATAGTCCGTTCTGACCAATCAGGGCCGGCGCCACTGTCGCGCTGACTTTGAGGGGAGAGAACGGACTAAAGCAAGAAGGCAGTTGAGTTCTGAACTTGGAGTTAGTAAGTTGTGCAAAAAGTGGTGATTAATAGCATTGTGTAAAATATAATTATTTGTGAAAATCGTAAGTACTTTATTATTTTGTAATACCCCAAAATTACCCTTATTTTAAGGCAACATAAGACTGATTCGTAATTACTTTGTAAAAATCGTTGGTCAAATAAATCAAAGCCAACATTTTCAGAAGTGGGATTCGAACTTTTGTTTTCCCATATACTTATATTTTTTTTTTATGGTCATTCCATTTTAAATCATAACCCGGCCAACCGGTTATTAACGATTAACAATACGGGTCGATAAACCCGTTAAAATTGAACAATTTTAAATCTAAGCCTGTTAAAATCGAACAAATTCAAATCATGTACTAATCTTATAATTAAATTTCTTTCCAATTACCTACCATCTATTATTTGTTGACGTATGGTATGATAGTGACTGACTGACTGTGCTATCAACCATCAAAATACGTATTCAATATCATGTAACGCTTTTATTGTGAACAAGATACTCGTTGTTTTTTTATGTGTGTCACAGTTTGAATCATGGAACGATCACGTCATGTTGTTTGCACGCCGCCGTCTAGTCCAGTATTATCCGGAACAACAGGACGACAACGACGCGACGTTGCAGAGCAGCAGGCGTCAGGCACAAGCAGACGACGATCTCGATCACGCAGTCCTCAACGTGCCAGTCTGCACCGTGCCAGTCCGCACCGTGCTAGTCGGTACCGTGCCAGTCCGCACCGTGCCAGTCCGCACCATGCCAGTCCGCACCGTGCCAGTCCGCACCGTGCCAGTCGTCACCGTGCCAGTCGTCACCGTGCCAGCCAGCAACGTGCCAGCCCGCATCGTGCCAGCAAGCGCCGTGCCAGTCCGCAACGTGCCACTCCGCACCGTGCCAGTTCGCACCGTGCCAGTTCACATTGTGCCAGTCCGCACCGTGCTAATCTCCACCGTGCCAGTCCGCACCGTGTCAGTCCGCACCGTGCCAGTCCGCACCGAGCCAGCCCGCACCATGCCAGTCTGCGCCGTGCCAGTCGTACCCGTGCTAGCCCGAACCGTGCCAGCCAGCACCGTGCCAGCCAGCACCGTGCCAGCCAGCACCGTGCCAGCCAGCGCCATGCCAGCCCGCATTGTGCCAGCCAGCACCGTGCCAGCTCGCACCATGCCATACCGCACCGTCACAGCTCGCACAGTGCGAGCCCATGTGCCTGCAGCCAGCGCAACGACCAAAGCCAACGTCAAAGGTCACGTAGCCCGCTTAGAAGTAGCGGGGGCGGTAAGTCACCTAGCGCTAATACACCACGTGGTCAACGACAGTATCGCTCTTGCAGTAAGACAACCCAACTCATAAATAAACCACAGCCCTCAGATAGTGATAAATGTTATGGCGACCTAGTAGCTCTTTTACGGTCACTGTCTAATAATAATTCGGATAGTTTTCGCTCCACGACAAACACTGTCCCTGAATTCGATCCATCTAAAAGGGAACAGACGATGACTATGTGGATTCACAAAGTAAACGAATGCGCAGTTATTTACGGCTGGTCAGATAAACAAATAATACATTTTGCTCTGCCAAAATTGAAAGGAGTTGCTCAGCGTTGGTACGAAGGCCTACCGTCTGTTCTTTTTACGTGGGTCGAATGGCAGGAGAAACTTAAGGCCGCTTTTCCGTCCGAAGAAAATTACGGGCAAATGTTGAGTGACATGCTAGCCAAACGAGCACGTTTCAATGACTCGCTAGAGGAATATTATTATGAAAAGTTAGCCCTTATCAATAGGTGCAGTATTCAGGGCAGGCGCGCAGTAGAATGTATCCTTCATGGGATTGATGACAGATCTGTCAGACTAGGGGCCGAGGCCGCTCAGTATGACGATCCAAATAGTTTATTGCCATATCTTCGAAATGCCCGAAATGTGAAACCTATTTCTGACCGTCGACCAATTAAACCCATGCCATTTGGTCCAAAACAACCTCAGCCTAGAAACCCAAGGTGCTCCAATTGTAAGAAAGAAGGGCATTTTGCAGCTCAATGTACACAATCTTTAAAAAAGTGTACCCGTTGTAACAGGTTGGGCCACGAGGTTGAGAATTGTTTCGCTAAGATCCCGACTACAGAAAAAACAATAATGCGGATTGATCCCATTGTAGCCCCATCTCATTTGCATCAGTCCCAACTAGATTGCTCTTCAGATTTCCCTGTAAGTTCCGATACTAATAGAAAGTATTTTAAAACTGCATTCGTCAACGGTCATAAGATTGTAGCCTTTATCGATTTCGGAAGCGAGTGCTCCATGATAGGTTCCTCCGCTTTCCAAAAATTTGGATCTGATTATGTTACAGAAAATCTTCCTACATTGAGAGGTTTCGGTAACTCGGTCGTAAATTGTATAGGAAAGCAGAAGGTTCAAGTTAGTATAGATGATGTGGAAGCTGAGTTAGATTTACTCATTGTCCCTGACGATTCGATGCAATATCCTCTCTTAATAGGACAAACATTCACCGAGCAAGAGCACGTCGTAGTCAAAAAGTCTGGCAGTCGCTTGGAAATTACAGAGCTTAGTCAATTTGACATCACTCCTAGTAATAAGATCAATATTTACAGTTGTGGTAGTATGGTGGTAACCGGAATCGCTATTATTAGTGTCTATACAGATGCATCAATGTCTGGCGAGATCTATATTGAAGGGGGTGTTAGGATTCTCGAAGGGATTCGTTATTGCGTTTTGTCAGGCCTATTTCAAATAGGCCACGATAGACTAGGATTTTTGGTTGTTACTAACCTTTCTCCTAAGCCTTTAGTTTTGCCTAAGAATTTCTTGATTGCACGTGGTTTATTAGCCCGTGAAGAGAAAGTTAGCCAAGTCATGACCATTACTAGTGATTTAGTCGGGGCCAAAGTATTTGATGAGTTCTCTGAATGCAATGTTATATTTGGTGACAGTCTCAATGCTGATCAGAAGGATTGCCTCCTTAAGCTACTAAACAAACATCGCAAATGCTTTGCCTTTTCTCTGTCAGAACTCGGAAGTTCAACAGTAGGTAGTTTATCGATCGATCTTCACGATAATAAGCCTGTTGTTTACAGACCGTATCGTCTTGCGCTTAGCGAGAAAGAAAAGGTTAGGGAAATGATAACTGAATTGCTTGAAAACAATATTATTCGCCCATCGACATCAGCTTTTGCTAGCCCTATTGTGGTTGTGCGAAAGAAGACGGGTGACCTTCGATTATGCATCGATTACCGTGCCTTAAATAAGAAAACAGTAAAGGAAAATTATCCCATGCCGTTGATCGATGATCAATTAGACATCTTATCCGGTAATAATTATTTTACAACTTTAGATCTTGCGTCAGGATATTATCAAGTCCCCATTAAAGAGACTGACAAGCCTAAGACTGGATTCGTGACACCAGATGGCCATTACGAATTTAATCGTATGCCATTCGGTCTCGCAAATGCCCCGGCGACTTTTCAACGAATTATGAATCAGGTTTTAGGATCTCTCCGTCACAAGGAAGCCTTAGCATACCTTGATGACATAATTATCCCCAGCAAGACTTTTGAAGAAGGTATGCATAGGTTAGGAGTCGTGCTAGATTTATTTACAGAAGCAGGTCTTACATTTAAACTGTCCAAATGTGTCTTCTTTGGCACCTCTGTCGAATACCTTGGTTTCGAAGTTTCTTCAGAAGGTATTAAACCTGGTTCTCGGAAAATCGAAGCAGTGAAGCATTTCCCAATTCCACAAAACCAGCACAACATTCGACAGTTTCTCGGATTAGCTAGTTTCTTTCGGAGGTTTGTTCCCAATTTCGCGGTCATAGCAAGGCCATTAACACAGCTTCTCAAAAAGGACTCTACTTGGGTTTGGGGTGCAGATCAGGAAGATTCCTTCCGTAAATTACAAGAATCCCTTTTACAGAGACCAACATTAGCGTTATACAACCCTCTTTCTAAAACCGAGTTACATACTGATGCATGTAAGTACGGGGTCGCTGGGATCTTGCTTCAATATGATAATGATGAGGCCCTTAAGCCTGTCGCCTATTTTAGTAGACAGACAACCCCCGAAGAACAAAATTATACATCGTATGATCTTGAAACCCTAGCAGTAGTGATGTCATTACAAAAATTTCGAGTATACCTTCTCGGGGTCACCTTCACAATCGTTACAGATTGTAATTCGCTGCGTGCTACCTTCCAAAAAAGAGACATGATCCCACGAGTTGCTAGGTGGTGGGAGCAAATGCAAGAATTTGATTTCAGCATTGAGTACAGACCTGGTGAGCGTATGACTCATGTCGACGCTCTTAGTCGCAACCCTGTTCCAAATGAGGTTTCAGTTTTGTCTATTAATGAAACAGACTGGCTTCTCACAGTACAGCGTGCAGACGATGAGATACAAAGAATCATAGGAATCTTGACAGACCCCAACGTAGATAATGTTGTAGATATTAGAAACAATTTTAAGGTCAAAAACAATAAGCTTTTTAGGATCACTCCTGATGGTGATAGGTGGGTTGTGCCTAAAGGTGTACGTTGGCAAATTTTGAGACAGAACCACGATGACATAGGGCATTTTGCTTTCGATAAAACTTTTGAAAGAATTAAAGCTACATTTTGGTTTGCAAAAATGCGTAAATTTGTAAAAAAAATATATCAATTCTTGTCTAGAATGTGCCTACTCAAAATCTGCTGGCGGAAAGAAGGCGGGTGAACTACACCCCATCGAGAAAATCGACATACCATTCGATACAATCCATGCTGATCACGTTGGACCTTTTGTTCGTAGTACTAGGGGTAATATGTACATCCTTGTACTTATAGATGGATTTACTCGATATATATTCCTTAAAGCCGTTAAAAATACGAAAACCCAAACTACAGTAAGAGTTTTTAAGGAATATTTTGGTATATTTGGGGTTCCCCGTAGAATTATAACAGACCGAGGTACCTCTTTTACTAGCGAATTATTTAAGCGTTTCATCACTGAGCGTAACATCAAACATGTACTTAATGCTGTGGCTACCCCTAGAGCAAACGGGCAAGTTGAGCGTTACAATAGGACCCTTGTTGAGTCTCTAACTGCAAAATGTATAGGTGAATCTGATAACAAGTGGGACGAACATTTACCAGATGTTCAATGGGGTCTTAACAACACCTTTAATAAGGGTATAAATTGCACACCATCAGAGGCTTTGTTTGGCACTAGACCTTACGGTACTAGCGACTGCCGAATTAGAGCAGAATTGGCAGGAGAGGTAACGAATTCCTCAAATAAGAATTTAGTAGAATTAAGGGAACAAATTAATGATCACGTCAAATCATATCAGGAGGCCCAAAAGCTGGCATATGACCAAAAACATAGCAAGGCCCGCAAATATAAAGTAGGAGATTTAGTAAGAATCGAACGACAGATTCCGACAACCGGCAGTAGTAGAAAACTGATTCCTAAGTTTCAGGGTCCTTACAGAGTAACAAAAGCATATGAAGATTCCGATAGATATGGAATCGAAGATACCCCACTCACAAAAAAGGGAAATCGCATCTATTCCACAGTTGTAGCAGTGGATAAAATGAAACCATGGCTTAATTTTGAGTCGCATGATTCATCTAGCGGTGATGAATAGTCTGTTCTTGGCAGTCTGTCTCTCTTCTTAAGTTTTTAAGCAACCGTTGATTATTTGATTTTCAATTACTTTTAAACATGTCAAGATCGCCATTTCTTGTCTTAATATTATATCATTAGGAATAGGTTTAATGAATGTGTGTATTTAATGTACACTGTTTTATGTTCACAGAAGTTCGCCATTTGATTGATATTTTAAAATACCCATTGGATAATATGCGTCCGGTGTTGGTATATAATTATTTTAATACCCGTTGGATAAAATGCGTCCGACGTTGGTATAACGATTATTTTAATACCCGTTGGATAAAATGCGTCCGGCGTTGGTGTAGTATTTATTTCTAATATTGAAAAGAATTAAGTAATAATTAAATAATCAGAAAACGTACAGCATATTATCAAACATAGTTTAGATTATGTTAAGAAACAAAAACCAATCATTACTTGTTCACATAATACAATGATGTATGTACACTGTTCCTACCTAATGTATGTAACCAATTTACCTTATAATTATTATGTTTGTATAAAATACTACCCGACGGACAATATGCGTCCGGCGTTGGTACATAGTATAAGATTTTATAGAATTGTTATTCATTATTTTAAGATTTGTTTGTTTGATTGTGTAGATCACGAGGCCGTGATTATATACTTTGGATGGCCGAGTGTAGAATCTAGTAATTAATTTTTAGAATGTAGTAATAGATTGTTTCATAATTGTTAAAATAATTAAACCATGTTGGTTCTAAACACTGTTTCATAAAAAACAGTGTTTTGACTAATATTGCTCGACTGCCTACATAGTCCGTTCTGACCAATCAGGGCCGGCGCCACTGTCGCGCTGACTTTGAGGGGAGAGAACGGACTAAAGCAAGAAGGCAGTTGAGTTCTGAACTTGGAGTTAGTAAGTTGTGCAAAAAGTGGTGATTAATAGCATTGTGTAAAATATAATTATTTGTGAAAATCGTAAGTACTTTATTATTTTGTAATACCCCAAAATTACCCTTATTTTAAGGCAACATAAGACTGATTCGTAATTACTTTGTAAAAATCGTTGGTCAAATAAATCAAAGCCAACACATGTTATCGATCGACAAAATGTTGATTACTAATTGAAATGATTATGTGGGTAATATAATATTATATAAAATGCTACTCAACAAAATCTGCCATCCCTAGAAGTCACGCCCAATAATATGAAAGCAACATCACCAAAACAACGTGTCTTGTGGATCTTCAACGAGGAAAAAAAGCTAAAACAACAAGAAGAACCGCATCGCTTCAATGCAGTTTATTTGTCACGATTTCAGATGCAAGCTAAAAACAGGATTTTTGTATGGAAAATATCTTGGAATGAATACAATTTTGTAAGTACCTGGGTACTTACATAAATTGGCATGTTTAACTAAATTAGGTATACTATTTTTACGTATAAATTTAGTCTTTCAATAATCGATGAATCTTAAAAAAAAATGTGTCGAATGGAGAATCTTTTCGGAAGTTTTAGGATTTTAATAAAAATAATAGTAAAAAGGTAGTTCTTCTTCACGGATGAAAATTTGCATAGGGATAGTTTAAGTTATGAAGAGTAGTAACACAGGATATTGTTTTTTTTATCCCCTTTTGATCCCGATAATCCTGCAGGATCGGAACTTACACAGGTGAAACCGCGGGTGCAGCTAGTTAACCCTAAAATACATGTTTTTTTATATAATATTTTTGTTAAAATATATATTCATGGTAGATGGTACCTAAGATGTAACGGGCAAGCCCTTTTAAGCCGAAAGGTGGTTGTTCTAGACGTCTAGGCGAACAACTTTTGTTATACGACTATTGAAAATTCGAACTTTTTTTTTGAAAATTTTGAGGTTATGTTTCACTGAAAAAACAGCTGCTTTTGAAAATAAAGGTAATTGAAGGTTTGATTGTAGTAGACCACACTAAATTAAAGGACAACATAAGGTCAATGACCTAGAACTCTAAGAAACAGCTGATCTTCAAGGAAACTTTACACTTAAAATTTTTGAAAAGTACTTCGAATTTTCAAAAGTTGTTCGCCTAGACGTATAGAACAACCTCTTTAAGGCTTAAAAGGGCTTGCCCGTTACATCTTGTATAGTAAGAATATCGGGAATGAAAACCTGAAAATATTTTATTGAAAATCTTATTTATTTAAATATTTATTATTTATTTCTGCTCTGTGATATTCTCCTCCAAAAATACTACCTACCTACTCTCAACAAAACGTCAACTAGCGCTATCTATCTGCAAAACAAGAAACCATTGACACCGCCATCTATGATAACCACGGTGAATCTCTATCAAAGAGTTGGTATAAGGGTTCTTGTTTTGTTGAAAGTTTGCGCATGTCTTACACAGATGGCTCTGTGCCAGAAAAAAAAAATATTGCACTAATTTCGGACTAGAACAAATTAATCTTTGCAATAATTTATGTGCATTTAGAAGTGCATTAATATTTTATACATTTCGAAATTATGAACTGAGTGACCGAGTGACTGGATTGCTCAAAAGATATTAAAATTGTATCCTATCTAGGTTAACTAACTCAAAGCATCTTAGATTGCCTAGACATTGGATATTCTAACAACGACGCGAGACGTTCGAAATTTTGAATATTCGTGTGAGTAAAAGTAGGTACTAAGTACCTAATTTTCCAAACAGTTTGATTTTGGAACTGGTAAAGCTGTCCGTCAGAAAAGAGTTTGAAGTGCATTAATATCAAGCGCAACAATATCAATATTATCTGTTATAAAAACCAGTTTCTGTGTCAAAGCATAAAATATTCTATCGCACAATGAAACATCAAAAAATATTATTATTTTTTCTTTTCGAGTTTAAAATAACAAGGCAGACTGACAAACAGATGGACCACAAAGTCAACTTATGCCTTATTTTACCTTTTGTGTTACGGAACCTTAAAAACTAGTATCTATATCTATCTATAAAACTATATATCTAACTTAGCACCAATAATTCCATTCGCAACCCGTCAAGGGTCGTTTGGTTGTTGAATGATGGAGAATAGAAAATACAAAATAACATCCGACCTTTGTCAACTTGGTCACTTTCTACAAGCCATTAACTCAGCAGTTCGTAGTGGAACTACCAAAAAACGTCGCGCTCCCATTGCGCCTGCACTTTGTCTTATTTCTTCATTGTTTTAAGATAGGTAACCGTTCCTTTTTCATATTGAAGAACACAATGGAGTGAAAGCATCTTTTCCTCATCAGCCCCAGATTTGAAATCGAAATTAGGTAACGAAACATTATCTATTAAATAAATCTACAAACTTACCTTAACTAACTTAGGTGTACTAACAGGACTAACTTAGGTCACATAATACAGTAACTAGTAGTGATCATCAATATTATGTTACTAGCTGATTCTCTAGTAGAACAAGTAAACTGGGGCCTTACTTACCCTCAGCTTTGAAGGCTAACAGTACCAAGTTTCACCGCTTTCGGTTCAGTAATTTTTGCGTAAAGGAGCAATAAAATACATAAGTACTTACATACAAACTTTCATATTCATAATCATAATTCATTAGTCATAAGTCATAACATTAGTAGAATGTCCATTCAAATTGCATTGATTATCTTTCTAGCCATGCTAGTCAGGAAGCACAGTAAAAGTTATATGGTCCGTGGTAAAAGTTTCAGCAAAAAGTATTCGGGTTATACTGCATATTGCAATATATCATCCATCTTGTTTACCTACTTGCGAACAAGTTGTCTTGCTACGTCTACTCCTACCTGTTTCATGCACTGTTGCTTCATCAATATTATTAAACATAACAGTATATTAATTATCGTAATTACTGTATTTAGGTCTGCAGAGAATGAAAATTTTCTTTGTGCTAAACCTAAGGTAGGGAATTTAGAATTTTTAATTAATAAACTTTTTATTTGGTTTATTTATTTTTATTTACTAAATCCTGCAGTTCCTTGCACATATCGGAATACATAAGTATGGAAAACTATGCTATATGTAAGTACCTACCTAAACCAAGTTAGCAGAAAGCCAGACTTCTATTGAGTAGGTAGTTTTTAGGGTTCCGTTATCAACAAAAAACCCTTATAGTTTCGTCATGTTCGTCTGTCTGTCCGCTCACGCCAAAAAAATGATACAATTAAAAAAAAATAGGATATACCTCCCCCACATGTAAAATGGGGATTTTTTTTTTTTTGGTTTATGAAAATGAGTAATATTATAGAAAGCAACAAATGGACAGTTATTTTCAATCTTCCGAGTTCAATAATAATGTGTTTTTGGAATTTAATCTACCAAATGAAATTACAGGAGCAGTACGGCTTTAGATAGGCAAATAATACTCCATTCGGTAGGTAGGTCTCAGTAAAATTGCAGGAAATCCTTTTAATTAGTAGCTACCTACATAACTAAAGTCATCAGCCGTTGCTGGTGTGGAAAACATATTTTTTTTGTTAACTGCTAATAGACCGGTAGATCAAAGTAGAAGCTTAGTACGCACATTGTCGTTCGGAGTTGAGTTCCACCTGTATTTAACCGACTTCAAAAAAAGGAGGAGGTTATCAATTCGTCTGTATGTATATATTTTTTTTTGTATGTTCACCGATTACTCGAAGACGGCTTGACCGATTAAGATGATTCTTTTTTGATGGATAGGTGGGAGCTCCAAGATGGTCCCATAAAAATTTGATGTGGATCTGATGAGGGTCTTCGGAGTGATGAACGGAAATGCTCCTCAAAACGCATTAATCAATCCAGTTGTTTATCGATTACTCGAAGATGGCTTGACCGATTGAGATGATTCTTTTTTTAATGGAAAGGTGGGAGCTCCGAGATGGTCCCCTAAAAAATTGATGAGGATCTTCGAAGTGAGGACCGGGAATGCTCCTCAAAACGCTGTATTCAATTTAATTGTTCATCGATTACACGAAGATGGCTTGACCGATTGATATAGTTCTTTTTTAATAGGAAGGTGGAAGCTGCGAGGTGGTCCCATGAAAGTTCGGTAAGGATCTGATGAGTATCTTCGGAATGATGGACAGGATAGAGTCCCAGAATTCAAAAAATTACTCATTTTTGGACTTCTACCAAAAATAATAGAACTAAGTACAGTTGATGGGGCACCTGAAACCACCTTCTCATCAGTAAACTCTTCAATAATTAAAATTACGGTAACAATATTGTTGATTTTTAGGTAGTTAGGTATACTAAAAAGGCAGTTTTACTGGTTGGTTCCATATTGTACTTAGTTTGGCTGCCCGACTTCAGATGATAAAACAGATTAATTAGTCGATGGCACTGTACCTATGTAGAGGTTATTTTGGTCATTTTTATCAATTCTTTTTTTTTTTTGTTTTATAAATTATTTTTTGTTTCTTTTTGAAGTCGGTTTTTTAATTTTTAATTTATTTATACAGAATGAGCAATGAATAGATAATTTATCTATGATAGTACCTACCTAATGATGGTAAAGGATAACATTTTAAGTTAGGGTGTAGCTAAGACTAAAAGCACCGGAGCAAAAGGGTACCTAAAAGCCGAAAATAGATCTAGGTGGCGTTCAATAGTAGAGGCCCATGTCCGGCAGTGGACTGCAACCTAAGTTAATAAGAAATACTAACTAAAAAGATATCAGGTAGACGTATAGAAAGACAACATGTTCACAAGTAAGCACATACATAATATTAACTAACATCTATACGTATCACAATACCTACGTAAGTAATATATAGGTAGGCGAAACACAATACCTTTTAACAATAGCATGACACTACTAATTTAGCGGACAAAAACCTGTGCAAAAACTTTACTGAAATAAGCAGTTAGCTAAAATATAAATATCTACGTAGGTAGTAAAAACTCAATTATCCAAGTAGATACTCAAATCTTTGTTCATACACACGTATGTAAAAGCCATTTAGGTATTTAAAAAACTTCGCAACAGCTATCTCATGCACAGAGTTTTCCATTAAAACAAATTTTGGGAAAAGCAAAATAGATAGAGTTTCCCTAAACCATCCTTTTATATTACCCTTTTATCCTGAGTACATACTTAACTTACCCATTTTGCCTTTTTGTGTAAATTGGAATTTTAACTTTAGGTAGGTAACTCTTATTTTTAGACTTTCCCTGATTCTGTTTTTTAACCGACTTCAAAAAAGGAGGAGGTTCTCAATTCGTCGCGTATATTTTTTTTTTTTTTTTATGTTTGTTCACCGATTACTCGAAGGTGGCTTGACCGATTAAGATGGTTCTTTTTTTAATGGAAAGGTGGAAGCCCCGAGGTGGTCCCATAAAAATTTGGTGAGGATCTGATGGAGATCTTCGAAGTGAGGACCGGGAATGCTCCTCAAAAACCTGTATTCAATTCACTTGTTCATCGATTACGCGAAGGTGGCTTGACCGATTAAGATGGTTCTTTTTTTAATGGAAAGGTGGAAGCCCCGAGGTGGTCCCATAAAAATTTGGTGAGGATCTGATGAGGATCTTCGAAGTAAGGACCGGGAATGCTCCTCAAAAACCTGTATTCAATTCACTTGTTCACCGATTACGCGAAGGTGGCTTGACCGATTGAGATGGTTCTTTTTTTAATGGAAAGGTAGAAGCCTCGTGGTGGTCCCATAAAAATTTGGTCAGGATCTGATGAGTATCTTCGGAATGATGGACAGGATAGCTTCCCAGAATGTAATAAATTACTCGTTTTGGACTTCTACCAAAAAGAATAGACCCCTAAAGAACTAAGTACAGATTGATGGGCCACCTAAAACCACCTTCTCATCAGCAAACTCCTCAAAAATTAAAATTACGGTAACAATTAATTAATTTTGTAATTTAATTTAAATTTTAAAGTTAATTTATTTGGCAGTCGAAAGTAGGTAGGTAGGTACTAAAAAGGGTGAAATAAAAAAATAATTTAAAAATTAAAAAACCGACTTAAAAAAAGAACTAAAATTAGTTTAAAAATTTAAAAACCAACAAAAAAAACAATAATTCATAAAAAATACCAAAATAACCTCTACATACAGCGCCACCGACTAATTAATCTGTTTTATCATCTGAAGTCGGGCAGTTTTACTGGCTGTATGGTTCCATATTGTACTTAGTTTGGCTGCCCGACGTCAGATGATAAAACAGATTAATTAGTCGGTGGCGCTGTATGTAGAGGTTATTTTGGTATTTTTTATGAATTATTGTTTTTTTTGTTGGTTTTTAAATTTTTATTTTAGATTAAGTATGCATGTTATCGAAACTTCATCAAAGTCAAAATTAGAGGCAAAGGTTTTGAGATAAAAACGACTTAATAAAATCTATACTATATACTATACCTACTATCTATACTAATATTATAAAGCTGAAGAGTTTGTTTGATTGTTTGTTTGTTTGTTTGTTTGAACGCGATAATCTCAAGAACTTCTGGTCCGATTTGAAAAATTCTTTTTGTGTTTGATAGTCCATTTATCAAGGAAGGTTATAGGCTACTTTTGATCCCGATATTCTTACGGGATCGGGACTTACGAGGGTAAATCCCGCGGGACGCAGCTATAAAAACGAAAGTCGTGTTAGTTACACTATTTATATCTCAAGAACGGCGGAACCGATAGGAATGAAATTTGGTACAGGGTTAGTATAGGGGTTTAAATAAAATATAGGGTACTTAAAATGATCGTACGGGTTAAGCAACGCTTGGCGTGACACATACGTGATGGGTCTACAGGAACGATCGCACCAATTAGAATGAAATTTGGTACAGGGTTAGTATAGAGGTTTAAATAAAATATAGGGTACTTTAAATGATCGTACGGGTTAAGCAACGCTTGGCGTGACACATACGTGATGGGTCTACAGGAACGATCGCACCAATTAGAATGAAATTTGGTACAGGGTTAGTTTAAGGGTATAAATACGATATTTTTAATAATCATACGGGTTAAGCAACGCTTGGTATGACATACGTGATGCGTCACATACGTTACGGGATAGGAATTTATGCGGGTGAAACCGCGGGGCACAGCTAGTAATATTATAAAGCTGAAGAGTTTGTTGGTTTGTTTGTTTGAACGCGCTAATCTCAGGAACTGCTGGTCCGATTTGAAAAATTCTTTTTGTGTTCGGTAGTCCATTTATCGAGGAAGGTTATAGGCTACTTTTTATCCCGATATTCGCGCGGAAACGGGAAAACGACTTACGCGGGAAAAACCGCGGGCGAAGCTAGTTACTAAATTTAGCGTATTACTTTGTACCGTAATATTCAATAGCGGTTCCCCACAGTAGTTTTGAAATTGTACAATTACGATTTGGGAAATTATAGCCAAAAAACTACATACAAAAAGTATTTTCTTTAAAATCGTGAGACTCGTTTGTTTATAATTTTAAATTTAATACGTTTTGAAATAAGTCTTTAATGTTTTAACTACTAGGCAGGCAATATTATTTTATAAAGGCAATAAAAGCATTGTAAAATTTACAGAATCAAAAATTCCAATTTATGAAAACTGTTAGCGAAATTGACATTTGAAATGAACCACGTAGGTATAGTCACTGACGAAAGTATTTTATCTAAAATTCTAATATTATTCGGTCAGTTCAAGGAGCTATAAATAATGTTATTTTATCTACCTGACTTGTTTTACAGAAGGTTAACTAATTCAAGGCTCTACCAAACGTGAATTTGCATAATCAGTATCTATCTACGTAGTAGATATCTATCTTCTAGTATATGAGTGTTGAAAGTATTTTAATGACGTTAAATTTCCTTTCAATTGACATTGAATGAGATGATAGTCTAATTATTTTTACGAAAATGGTTTAAATGACTTGGGATTTAGAAACATTTTAACGATAACCATTTATAGGATTTATAGCTAAGTTATTGTAACCTTTAAATAGAAACTTACTTACCTACACTCGATGCAATTAAGTAATAGCTACAGTACCTACCAGCATATTATTAGGTGAAAGAATTCTGCATCGAAGCATTAAAGGGAAAAAGGCTAAAGGATGATCTATAGGTAACTAGATCAAGACTAGGCCGGGCCTTGTCCGATCCGAGCTATTTTTTTTTTGTATGAAGATATTTTATAAAATTATTCTCATATGCTGTTAGGTTACGATTTTAAAAATTTGTACTTATTTGGTCATAGACTTTTGATGCCGACCGTATTTGCCTGTTAGGTATAAAAGTTTTTCGCATATTTTCTCTAAAACTGCATCACCGATTCCTCTGCAATGTGCTGTACAGATTGCTGAAACTCCTAACATTTGTATATCGATAGAAGCATTCGCAGCTGGAACCGTCAGTCGCAGGTTGTTATTAATATTGAAATGAACAAAATATTTCAATAAACAACACCGACGAAACGTCGAGCTCGGAATAGTTCGGATAAATGTTACCTGACCGGTGACCGGTTTGTGCTAGCTAATGTCGTTATTGCAGATAATAATACTAGCTAGATATCACGATACCATGCATACGCTTTTGAATACATCGAATGCCTTATCTATATCTTCACTAGGTAGGTAGGTGTGTTTCTAAATAGTCATTTAAGCCGAAAGAAGGTTGTTCTCGAGTATAAAAAAATTTACACTTTGAAAATTCAGAATGTAGTAAGTATAGTTTATATTACACTAGCTGCGCCCCGCGGTTTCATCCGCGTAAGTCCCGTTCCCGCAGGAATATCGGGAATAGCCTATGTGTTATTCCCGGTATCCAGCTACCTATATTCCAAGTTTCATCGCAATCGGTTCAGTAGTTTTTGTGTGAAAGAGTAACAACCTTACATACATACATACATACTTATACATACAAAGTTTCGCGTTTATAATATTAGTAAGATATCTACACGTTCAGTATACTAAGTAGCTACTAAGTAATAAGCTTCTCTTTTTAACTTTCCTATCTGCTTTATTTTAAAAATATATTAATCTCCTCATTCTAGTGATGTTCCCGATTGCATCTCTTTCGGGAGCCCACTGCAATGTCTCTCCCGGATCCCTTAGTCGCCTTTTAACTGGAGAAACTAAATTCCCTACCCTAGTAGGCACCTAACTCTTGTTACTTTAATAAATAACTTAAAAACAGAGCTTAAAAGCATATCTAAGTAAACATTGATGTTTCGAATTTAACACTGTACAGGTAATTATTTAATGCACTCAAGTAAATCAACTGCCTAACTTACCAACGAAACTTAGATTGTTTGAAAACGACCAGCTTTGTATGACTATGGCTATTATTTTTTGCCGTGTTTTTGTAGGTACATTGTCTTTAAACACAGTCTTCTTTAGTTACATTTTACCGGGTCTTAATCGCGTATTATTATTTATTTTCTTACCTTGACGTTTCGATCATGGTTGCGATAACCGATAACCGATATTTACCGATAACCCGGTAAAATGTAGCTAAATGTTAACAAATCGTGTGAATTTAATCAGTCTTCTTTATTTACCAAGTGTAATGTATGAGTAAGAGACCACGTTATATCACCTCTCCCTTCATTTTTACGTCGTAATCAGACAGAAAGAGAATGGATTATCCTCGTTACCGCGTTCGTTTATATGCATGTATACCTTTCAAGAAGTTTGAGAGATATTACATAAAAGTTTTGTAAAAGGACTTTAATTTTTAAGATAGGTATTCGTAGATTGGTTCGCCACTGGGACACGATTGCACGCCGGATCAAGACCCAGATGTGAGGGTGATTTTGGTTATTTTAATTAGATTATAAAATATTGGTCCACAATAGCCCCAAATATCGATAAATTTACGGATTTCAGAGAAGCTATTGCCTTGCATCCTTGGTCTTAATATTTAAGATCCTGTACTATTGTTTTTTTTTTCACCGAGCGTTTTTCGCAACTAGGCGTACATAGCTGGGTCTTTTTGCGTTACTTTAAAAGCCTTGGGTTTCCTCACGATGTTTTCCTTCACCGTAAGCACCGATCGTGACCGTAAGTAACTAGCAACAAGACAACAAGAACACGCATGATCTTCGGAAAGAAAGTCGGGGTATCGACCGCTAGACCAACACCACTCTATAAAATATTTATTTAAATATGCGTAAGGCTCAAACAATCAAATTCCAAGACGTGAATCTAAAGCTACAGCAATAAAAAATAATACAACAGAAAATACAAACAACGAAAATTTAAATTTTTATAAACCGTTCATAAACGGTAGGTGAAATTAAAAAGATATTTTAGAAATTCTATAGTCTGGTGGTTAACGAAAGTAAATTTAACTTGAAAAGATTGAGATCAATGCTTGAAAGCAGCCGTATCAAAGCAATTAATTTAATTAATTAAGCGTTTCATTACATTACAAAACAATGAAGTAATGTATATAGTTATACATTTTCAGGTAATCCACATCTTCATCTCCGTCTTACCCGCAAAGGCTTCTTAGAAGTTGAAGCTAAACCGATTAAGGTTGTTAACGTCATTTTTAATCTTATCCAGGTGGTTAGGTAAGTTTAGCTAATCTAATTTTACATAGAATTATTTCTAAAATTACCTAATCTTAATTCAGGTTACTTCCTAAATTAATAATGAAGCGAGAACCTTTCATTGGTTAAAATAGAGATTAATTGCTACTTTTATTAATAGAATGAACTAAATTAGGTAGGCATAATTCTAAATATTAATTAATACGCTAAAACGAGATCAAAGTGATCTACCTAAAAGGTGATAACATAAATATTTAAATAACCAACCAAAAATCTGTACCACTGACGCAAATATTTTTTAATATTCGTGCCACATACATAGGAAACATGTATGAAATTATTTATAGATATAAACAAGAAGTGATTGGTAAAATCGCTTTGTTTGTTACGTCACAGAATGTTTCAGGACAAGGTGTTGTTAATAAAAAATGCAAAGCACTCAAGGTAGAGGTGCCTTGAGTCATATTCAACGGCAAAAGTTGAGTAACTGCCAAGTACATTCAACTTGTAACAAATGAAATCAATTGACAGATTAAATAAAAAAGCACCTCTACCTATAATGCATTAAGATCATGAAAATAAATAAACTTATAATAAGACCTATAACTAAGACCAACAAGGGCTAATTCGTAAGGACACTCGACTTTCTCAACACCCTTTATTATAATACACGATGACCACAACTTCTAAGTCAAGAGCGAAACGGATAAGAAGATGATAAGTATATAACATTCTTCAACAAATATCAAACTAGCAACTAGGCTTGCATTATGCCAACCAGATAACCGATACTAAATGTTATGTCGCAGATCGTACAATGAACAGATATATGAGTCTACGTTCGTCCGCCCTATGATACGAAATAAAGTAGGTATAGTTACATACTGACTGGCGTATAGTTAGGAAATGCATGTAGTTACGCGATTACAAATTTTCTCACGACTATAGGCAATATAGTTTCCTGCTTCGTTAACTAATTCAATATTTTAGTAGGTACCTACATTCTATTCGATTTGAACACGTTACTTTTAAGTAAAAATACTGACGTTCAACTACACCACAAGGTAACAGAATAAATAGGTAATACCTAGTACTAAGTTACATGGTCCTCTTTAGGGGGATAGTAAAAAAGACCGGATTCGCGAATTTCGGATTCCGGATTCGCGAATTTACCGGGTTATCGTAAAAGGCAACATTTTTCATAAAAATGAAGTATCAAGGTGTTTTTTCAATTTCAAAAAGTTTCGTATTTTTTATGACCAATATCAAGCAATGCTCTTTTGTCATCCATTATTGCAAGAGTTTGAAGGTGCAACCATATCAAATTCAGCGAACAATATTGTTTCAAAGTGCCAATAACCATTCCCTTGTAAAACCAGAGATATGTAAAAACTTTAATAGACTCATTGTGTAAAACTAAATTATTTACACAATCCGTGTTCGTTTCTCGTTTCCCGCTACCATGATCGTTTGTCGTTGCTATGTCGTCCTTTTTGTCGTTCAAAAAACTAAAGTAAATTTTAAACAAAAAATACGCCGACTAATTTTAATAACCACAGATTATAGAAAAGGTGTTTTTTTAGTATAATTATAAGATAATAAAAAAGTTGCTTTTTTTATTATCGTATTTGTTGTATTGTATGTGTTTTTTTAACTGAACGATAACGCGGCGACTTCGCGACGACTTATAAAAGATCATGATAGGGCGGAATGTCTTTGCAGTTAAAAAAAATGTAAGTACAAGCATTCTTCATTAACTAAGTATACTTACATATTTAATGATCATGCAATCCCAATATAGCATTTCTTGTGAATAAAAAAAAACAGTCAAGAACGAGTCGGATTCGCGCACGAAAGGTTCAGTATCAATATCACAATTAGATACCTACCGAACTCTAAAATCAACACTGGACCAAGCGAAATCACTGAACGTACCTCACGCTAATTTTTCACTAGATGGCGCTAGTAAAAAATCACGTTTGTTGTTGGGGACAATATTTGTTTAATATTGTTTTTAATATTTGTTGTTAAAACGGCGACAGAAATACATTATCAGTGAACATTTCAACTGTCTAGCTATCACGGTTCTAGAGATACCCCAAGCAGCATTGCAAGCTGTGTAACAGCTAGCAGCTGTATTTCAGTCCATTTTTATTCTTAAAGCTGTATTACACGCTGCATAATTGCTGTTTAAGCGCTAATACTTTTCAGTCCATAAAGGGCCCAAATAAAACAGCTTTGTTCTGCATATCAGCTGTATAATAGCTGTATATATTTTATAACCAATCGATACGCTGTATAGTAGCTGTACAATGGTGTAAGTTAAAACCATAAGATTACAGATCATATTTTATTAATTTATATCGGTTTTAAAAGAGCATTACAAAAATAATTTGTTAAAGGAGACATGGCAGAATGTGAAAGTGACATTTTGTAAAAATAAATATTACAGGCTGATGGCAGACGGCGAGACGGACAGCGGAGTCTCAGTAATAGGGTCCCGTTTTTACCCTTTGGATACGGTACCATAAAAACAATTCCATGATGGGTCTCAGCATTGGATAAATGGATACTAACACAAGTATATCACAGTTAGTTAAACGGTAATTTATGTTGCGTGAGCAAAATTGACCGAAGTACCAATATATTCCACGATAGAAATTTAAAATTCTATTGAATATCATGTCATGACGCTTGCAGATATTTATTCCGTGTTATGTAATAATGACGATGAACCGAAACGAAATATGTTAGACAGTTTGTCTCGGTTCGGTAATGACAACGCTATTCATTGGCGTGTGATGAGATATTATTATGTTCTGAGTTCGTTCGTTACGATGGCATAATACGAACATCGCTTGTTTCAGGCTCTTAAGGGCCCTTATATAGCCCTAATAGCGTGACAGGGATAAAGGTAGCGAATTTCAGATGTGTAAGTGAAGGACGTAAGATGCGACTATACAAAATTTTAGTACGTAAAATCAAACAATTGCTAGTTTCAAGATAACTAAACGTTAATCTTGAAATTTAAAACATTCACTGCCTGTATTGAGCTAAGTTCAGTTCTTAATAAGAACTGAACTTAGCTTCCTACCTAGGAAAGATGTACATACATTGTTATTATCGTACTAGATAAAGAAATCAGATACTACTTAGTTGGTGAATAAATAGTTTGTCTCGAGCAAGCAAAGTTTATAATATTCAGCTGGTGTACCTATTTGCTTCTCGTGTCTCGTTTTGTTTATTTTCTTATTATTTTAGACTGATGGAGCAGATCGCGATAGCCAACTCTTGTTTAATATTAGATATTGAATGCTGAACATCATTTCATAACAAGCAAAACGTACAGATGTTTAGTTTTCCACAAAAATAGCATATCATAACTTATAGACAATCGTAAATTCTTCAAAATTATAAACTTTTTCGTTTATTTTTTAAGAAGCCTAAGTAGCTAAAAATACAATGATGTATTTCGTTAGTCAAATATTATGATAAAGATAGTAATTTCTAATTACATTGTCTAAAGTTTACCATCGCAAACTTGGAACAAATTAGCTATGAAGTTGATGAGCGATGTTGGTATATGTTTCAATTTTTGTTAGTATCTACCTCAAAAGTTATAAAATCCTGCGCTTGGTTAAAAAAGTATACCCACAGTACAAGCCTAGTCCTTAGTTTAGGGCTAGATTTCGTTGTGTGTAACGTAGTGTATTGTATTTATTATTTATCAATTTTTTTTTTTTGACACCAAATTTGAAACGTATTCTTTCAAAGTGAAGTTGATCCGTCTGTCTGTCTATTTATCCGCTTATATGACAAAGGTAAGGATTTATTGTGGTTTTAGAGACTATCTCCTAAGGATAGGTATGTACATGCAAAACCAGTGTGAATCGCTATACGAGTAATTACCAGTAAAATAGATTAATACATACTAGAATAAACAATGATCCCTGTTCATAATGATATCGACTAGAATCGCTTACTTAGCATCGTCCGATATTCACTCAACGGTCGTATTGTGTATTCTAAGAACTCTGATTAATAATTTGATATTACATAGACCTTATTTAAAAAACAATATCACATAATCGTACCTTTAACTTTGTAGTGTGAAGCTATTACCAGAAGTACTTACTAAAATATTTTCAGTTTAAAAGACGAAACAAATAGATCATGTAATAAACAAGCAGATGAAATTGCGTTACTAATTGAAGTAGTGTAAACTGAGTGTTCTTTAAGACTCCTGCAAATCGGAACCGATTGCAATGACACTTATTTATAAACGCTAATTAATGCGCTGCATAACTATGCATCGTTTGTCTTTTACTGTCACGTGAAGTTTCAAAGTTGACAGACAGAGACAAACGTCACATAACTTAGTCATGTGTAAATAATATTTTATAAATAAGGGAGTCAGTGTTTTTAAACATGGTGGGTGTGTTTTATTATTTAAAAATATTATTTTGCAACTTTGCAGCTGTAGCCGTCGTAGTCGCAGTAGTAATGCATCTATCATTTTAGTTTGGTTTAGTTTTCGTTTTGTTGTAGGTACATAGGTGGTACGATAGACGGTACAAAATATATTGTGCATTTTCCACCAATGTAGAAAAATGACCCTGTGATCCTATCCTATCCTACTAATATTATAAAGCTGAAAGTTGGTGAGTATGTGTGTATGTATGTGTGTTTGTTACTCAATTACGTAAAAACCGCTGAGCCGATTGCTATTAAACTTGGAATATAGGTAGCTGGAGACCTGGAGTAATACATAGGCTACTTTTTATTTCGATATTCCCGCGGGAACGGGACTTACGCGAGTGAAACCGCGGGACGCAGCTAGTTATCTTTAAAGCCTAATTTAGTTTCAGTTACTGAAAGCACTTTTATCAAAAAGATATCTGTATATTTTATACCGCCATATCTACGAATTTTTTTTAAATGGCTATAAATGGCATGCCACACTATATCCCGCTTCATCATTATTTTCCTCCAGAATCTAGAACAACAAGTGTCAAAAAATTTAAAAAAATTATTCATACACGTCCATACACTCCATACATTATCAATGTGATAAATTCATGGCACGTGTGAAGGAAAGTTGATTTCTATTTAGTGACGAATGTGAATGGCTTTGTACATTCATGTTACTACTCTAGCTACGTCGAGACATTGTGTAATCCGTATACTTAATTAATTAACTGTTACCATGATAACAATAATCATGTATCGATCACGGTGTAATTTTAAGAATACGTAATATAAATACCTAGGTATGTTTAAGATTTTAAAGTGACATGGTTTTTTTTCACTACAAATATTCCGCCCGGAATAAAGTATAGTAATAAAGTAGCCGGGGTATAAAAAATACCAAGGCTACTATAAAAACCACAGATACCTAATTAAAAAATACACTTTCATTTTTTTTTTATAATAGGGGTTAAAGTATGAAATTGCCGTTTTATTGCAATAGGTTCTTTGAATTGACATAGAATCTTCATGGTTTGAGGTTTTCGAATGAAACTTTTTTCAAATGGTTTCTGTGATGTTCTTGTGTGAAACATTTGAATATCGACTTTCAATTGTTTTTGTTATTCAATTTAGACAAGAAAGATGGATACTGCGAAAATTCGAGTGATTTTTGAATACGAGTTCCGGCGCGGAACTAACGCGGCAGAAACAGCCCGCAATATCAATGCTGCGTTTGGAGAGGGGTCTACTAATGAACGCACCGTGCGATTTTGGTTTAAACGCTTTCGTGATGGAAATTTCGACTTAAAGAACGAGCCACGAGGAAGACCGCCCACACAGGTGAATAACGATGAATTAAGAGAGATAGTGGAAGCCGATCCTAGTCAAACTACCCAGGAATTAGCGGCATGGTTTAACGTTACCTTACCCACTTTATTGACTCACTTGCGTCAAATCAATAAAATAAAAAAATACGAAAAATGGGTGCCTCATGATTTGACTGATCTGCAGAAAGAAACGCGTGTTGAAACTTGTGTTGCCTTGTTGAACCGGTACAGAAATGAAGGAATATTGGATCGAATTGTAACATGTGATGAAAAGTGGATTCTTTATGATAACCGGAAAAGAAAAATGCAATGGCTGACCCCAGGTCAAATGCCACAACAGTGTCCTAAAGCAAAACTTACCAATAAAAAGGTAATGGTAACTGTTTGGTGGTCTCAGCATGGTGTTATTCACTATAGTTTTCTTCGATCTGGTCAAGCAATTACGGCAGATGTCTATTGTGCCGAACTCCGAACCATGTTGACAAAACTAGCAGTAAAACAGCCCCGACTCATTAATCGATCTTCACCATTATTGCTCCACGACAACGCGAGACCTCACACAGCACGAGAAACCATTTTGACCCTTCAGGAACTGCACTTAGAAACCATTCGTCATCCTCCGTATTCACCAGACCTTGCTCCAACGGACTACCATTTTTTTCGTGGTTTGGACAATTATCTACGTGACAAGAAGTTTTCTTCCCAGGAGGCAGTACAAAATGCTTTCACACAGTTTGTGCAGTCTAGATCGTCGAAGTTCTATCGCAAAGGCATTAATAACCTTCCCATTAGATGGCAGCAATGTATAGATAATAATAGCAACAATTTTGATTAAATAAATTTGTTAAAAATTTAAAAAATAAACAATTAAGATTTTCAGTACAAATCGGCAATTTCAGACTTTAACCCCTAATATTACACGTTTCTTTCATTTTATTTTTTGTTACGATATAGTGGCGACTTAAGGACGACTGAAAAGAAATCATGGTAGGGCAGACTATTTAAAAACATGGTAAGTACTGCCGTGTAGCCCTGGCATAGAATAGGGTTACCCCTTTTTTACCCGACTGCGCGACGCAAAGGAGGGTAATGTGTTTATCGGTCTATGTATGTACTATGTATGTATGTACTATGTATGTATGTATGTATGGATGTTTCTATGTGGCGTTCTAGAGGCCAAACGCGTGGACCGATTTTGATGATTCTTACATCAATCGATTCGTCTTAATCTGGCGAGTGTGGTTAAAGACATGACAGTAATCCAAATTAACTATTGTCACAACCAGACGCCATATTGTCAAAATTAAAAAATCCAAAATCGTCAAAGTATGTCAAAATGGTTGTTGAATAGATTTTTAAAAATAAATATTAGGTTTCTTTCACCATTTTTCATTTTAAAGAATCGTTTAGGAAATATAACGGTTTAAAGTTAATTTACAATTAGGTATTCTTGCTTTTTATTACCAACGAACAAGTTTTTTTTTTGTTACGTAGTTACGCTTGGAACTATCAAAACATAAGCCGTGATGGTACAGGTGACAGGAATGTATTGATAGAAACTAAAAAAAAATATTTACATAAATTGTACCTACCTACTAAATAAAAGCCTAATAACACTTAGGTACTTACTTACCTAAAAACGTTAAAAGGATAATAATAAATTTAAACAATAAATAACTAAACCCTAACTGAAATAGAATAATATAAATAAATAAAGTTGGAACATTAAGTACCTAGTTTCCTACTTAATTAAATATTAAATATTTCACTACATTACACACAGCGCAATCTAGCCCCAAACTAAGCACTAGGCTTGTACTATGGGTACTAGAGAACGGAAAAACTACATTTTATACTTTTTTTTTTGTAAATACATACATATTATACATAGAAAGACACCCAGACCAGATACAAATATTTATTTTTAAGCATAAATATTTGCACCCGACGGGAATCGAACCCGCAGCCTTCTGCATTGCAGTCGAGCGTCCGCCCGACGCGCCACAGAGGCCGTCAACTATAATTATAATTAATAACAATTATAATATTAGTTATCTACTGAATAAAGCACAGTATACATTATAACCCCCTAATGAAATGAATAGATTACGAGACTTACCTACCATCAATAAATGAAAATAACTAAAAAACGTAAAATAAATTTTTTTTTTTATAAAAAAAAAAAAACCCGACTGCGTAAAAAACTCGATAAAAAAATACACATAGTAACAACAAAAAAAACAAAAAGAAAAAAACAAGCCCAGTAATTTGAAATTACGCTAAGTAATAATAGTTTTGTAATCGATACACACAGAACACATAATAAATGAGTAAAAAATTACTCACAGTCGGGACCCATTCATTTTACCAATCTAATTTTTCCAATGGGTCCCGACTGTGAGTAATTTTCTATTAAGGCATCTAGTTGACCAACATGAAAGGAGGTGTGTAGGTGTAAGACACTAGAATTTAGCATTCAAATACAAAGACATATGTGACCTGTTACATTCTAGATACATGTTACTTATTGGTACCTAATATATAGACGACCTCTGCGGCGCGTCGTGCGAATGCCCGACTGCAATGCAGAAGGTTACGGTTTCGATTCCCGCCGGGTGCAAATATAATATTTAGGTATGCTAAATAAATGATTGTTTGTTTCGCGCGGTTTCACCCGTGCAAGCTCCGATTCCGCAGGAATATCATTACAAAAAGTAGCCTATGTGTTATTCCATATGTCTAGCTATTTACATACCGAGTTTCATGGTAGTCGGTTCAACGGTTTTTACTCCCTTGAGAAACAAACATTATCACATAAGTATGTACGTACATACATACTTACTCACAAACTTTCAGCTTTATGATATTAAGTAGGATTAAGGCAATGAAGATGTTTTAACCCCTATGGAAACCCATTGGAAAAATTAGATTGGTAAAATGAATGGGTCCCGACTGTGAGTAATTTTTTACTCTTTTATTATGTGTTCTGTGTGTATCGATTACAAAACTATTATTACTTAGCGTAATTTCAAATTACTGGGCTTGTTTTTTTCTTTTTGGTTTTGTTGTTGTTACTATGCGTATTTTTTGATCGAGTTTTTTACGCAGTCGGGTTTTTTGTTTTTTTATAAATTATTTTTTTCCCGTGAGTGTCGTGAATACCAAATAAGGGATCTTAAGGAAACTAACAAACACCCCTACGCGGTGACGGATAAACTGCTTGGTCCCTCAGAAGGCTCGTGACAGGCGACTGACCGTATAAATATTGCTAAATCTATTTACAGAAGGCATGGTCAATGGTGACTTACCACCTACTGTGCCGACCCAAATAATTTGGGGTTTTAGCGGACTCCGGGCTCCCGACAGGAATGCTACCGGCATTACTCTACTCTCTCTCATTCTTGAGAATGGTAAGCACCACGTTTTTAAATCAATTTTGTAGTTTAATGTATAATTTGTTGTAACAAGGACTCCAATCATCTAGTCATAACAAACTTTAATCGATCGGTTTCATAGTTTTTGCGCGACAAAAAGACGCAGTCACATTTACATATTCATATTTAACCTCACCTTATAAATAAATAACACAGAAACTTTCACGAATAATGCTTTGATTTTTTTAAGGAATATGCTGCTTACACCACACTTTTTAAAAGTGACATCTGAATAGAAATTGTGAATTTTAGGTAAATTTTAATTAAACTAAAGCAGAAAAATCCTTGACACACTTTCTACTCGGCAATAAAGCCAAAAATATGGGTTTACAATTATTAATTAAATTGCCTTTAACGAAAAAGGATTTTCCTACGCATTGACTTCACTAAAATGTATAACCGAGACAACAAGTAGGTTAACTTTGGTTTGGTTTTGGTTAACAAGGTTGTAAGATAGTACATAACTAACAAAAATAACGTCCGAATAGAAATATAGGATTTGTTTATAACAATTATTGATGCTTACCACAATCGTTTCTCGTTTTTATCGTCTCTTAGCGCGAGAACAGGCCTGCTAATAAAACTAAAATTAAAAAGAAAACCGACTATTTAAAAAAAAGCCACAAACAATGTTTTTTTTAAAGTTTATTTTAATTAGGATTTTTTTTAAATTATTTTAAATTGTTTGAATTTTTATTTATTCATTTTTATTTAATTAGACGTTTTAGGTCCTGCAGTAAGGAGGTCATGGTAAGGTCCAATATGTCCAAGGTGTTTATCGAGCTTTTGAGTTTATCTATCTATGTATAATACTAATATTATAAAGAGGAAAGATTAATTTCGTTTGTTTGATTTAATATGCTCGGAACTACTAAACCGATTTCAAAAATTCTTATTTAAAAATTATCGAGGGATAACCCAGCTTGTGATCCCAATATTCCACGGTACTTACGCTGGTAAAATCTTGCTAAAAAGCTAGTAAGAAATAAGTAATACATAAACCAATGAGTCTATTAAAGTTAAACAGTATTTTGCACGTGACTGTATCACTTTCTTGATCAGTCGCAAATAGTAGAGGACATTTGCATCTAGTTGACCAACATGAAAGGAGGTGTGTAGGTGTGAGACACTAGAATTTAGCATTCAAATACAAAGACATATGTGACCTGTTACATTCTAGATACATGTTACTTATTGGTACCTAATATATAGAAGACCTCTGTGGCGCGTCGTGCGAATGCCCGACTGCAATGCAGAAGGTTACGGTTTCGATTCCCGCCGGGTGCAAATATAATATTTAGGTATGCTAAATAAATGATTATTTTTTTCGCGCGGTTTCACCCGTGCAAGCTCCGATTCCGCGGGAATATCATTATAAAAAGTAGCCTATGTGTTATTTCAGATGTCTAGCAATTTACATACCGAGTTTCATGGTAGTCGTTTCAACGGTTTTTACTCTTGAGTAACAAACATTATCACATAAGTATGTACGTACATACATACTTACTCACAAACTTTCTGCTTTATAATATTAAGTAGGATTAAGGTAATGAAAATGTTTTAACCCCTATGAGTTTCTTGTGACTTCTTTTCATCGGAGGGCGCGGTCCGAAGCCACACTAAAATCACTACACCTAAGACGTAGCCAATCATTAGGTACAATTAAGACGTAGCCAAATGATCATGTGCATTTATTGTTGTAGAAAGGAAATAAACTATTTTGAATTTTGACTTTTTCTCTTTACGGTTAGTTTGGTAATCGGTATAAAACTTCAAAACGTTCAAAACCGGTACTGGCCTAGATTTTGAAATGTAGAGCATGACCGGACCATAATATCGACTATTGTAAGTAAAGTACGTTTGTTCGCTTCAATTGTCCATAGTCTAAGCTTGTTGTGGGTCTATTCTGTCGTGACTCGTGGAGCGAACGACGAGTAAAATACTATAAACTAATTTTTACTACAAATATTTTAAAGGAAAAACTCATTTTAAAAAATTCACTCTCGGTGAAGTTTGAACTCGCGCTTCCGAAGGACCCTTTTTTTTTACAAGGGGAAATCTTACTAAGACCGTCGGGCTACTCTCGGGGGAAAGCAGCCCGGTGAGTGGGGGTCCCCTCTGGCCTGGGATGGTATTCGGCCAGAGGTATACCCACTAAAACCCCTTGGTGCCTTTCACGCCGCTGTGCCAGAGCAACGCAGGAAGCTGTTGGCAGTACATCAGCTTGCCCTGGCGGTTCCGAAGGACCCTAATCCGAAACGTTATCGGCCGATCAAACGTTAGGAGGTAGTTATTCTTCATTCTGGACCCATAATTCTCAATACATTCTTTGTTTTTTCATTAATTATTATTCCAGAACGAACGATAACCACCTGCTGACGTTTGATCGACTCCGAGGTTTCGACCGAAATACTCTACTGTACTCCGGTGCCCTAACGTTATACTCCCGTGGCCTAATTGGTAAGGGCACCGGAGTACTGAAATTGTATTTGAAGATGTATTTTCCTTAAAAATATTTCCAGTTGAAATGCCTTGTTGAGCAATAAAAAACAAATGACTAAAGAACTAATATTTAGCGCTAATAATTTAAACAGGTATCTCTAAATAAGAGAAGGTTAGAAGTCGCTTGACAATAAAATATTACAAACTCGGCTCTAACGGCCGTCCCAAAGTCATTTTATTCGGGAAATTACTTACACACCTTTAAAAAGTCGGAACAAAATTCAACCGTTGTATTAGATAATCTTAGGCTGAAATCTATTGTGCGTACTTTGACTTCGCTCAGACTGCGCTTAGCAAAAGTGCACCAGAGTGGCCCTTTGCAGGGCAACTCACCTCGGCTCTCCGAGGTCTCTTCCTGAGGTAGCAAAGAACATTAAGGGTCTTTTGGCTTTTCTTGAGGAGTTGGGTTGGCTCGACTGTGCTTAAATCCCACCCGGACGCAAAATAGCTCAGACGTCGTCGCTTGCGGAAACTAGCCCGACAACCAAATACAAATACAATAAGCTTTGACGCCAGATTATAGTGTTCGTTAGTTGTTACACATTGGACCACGTTGTGGTAACTTATAAGTTGGTTTAGTAATCTAAATAAAATTAGACTCCTCTTATCGACCAAAACTTCGTATGTATAAATCGTTATTACTTATTGCGCAAATTATAGCTATAATAATGTGTTCACTTTTACCCTCACATCTTATCGTGGCTTATTTATTAATTGCAATGGTGCAAGGCCCGCATACGCAATGAGCCAATACAGATTGCTAACCCACTGATCTATGATCTTGTATGTTGTCGAAATACCGTTCAATGTAGGTAGGTACCTGAAACAAGGTAAAATTAATAATTAGTTTACCAATTTAACTAATATAATTTAATGATTTTAAAGCTACGATGAGATGATTTAAGTATAGAATAGGTAATTCGATTTCTTTTAAAATATTTCAACAGTTGTTTTTTTTTAATTTTGCATGTCTGTTCTCCAACTTTTTCACTGTTAGTTATTTACACGGGTGATTTCTTGCAAATAAACTAACAAAATAACAAAAATCTAATGCTAAAGCATTATTGAGACATTTTATGAGTACGTGCCGATATGTTTGTTTTTAATATTTTTTGTAGGGCTAAACTAACAGCAACCTTCTCTATAATTAATCTACCATCCTTAAGATATAGCATATCCACTTAACACCCCTGGGCGTTATAGACAGCTAGCTGATTATTGTAACTCTATTGCTAACAAATCTCAATTAAAACAATTAAAATTGTTGATTTTTGCGAAGACGGCCAATTTAACAGTCACAGTTGCTAGTTCTGCAATGGCAATTTGTTTGCTATTGAAAAACGTGAAAAATGAAATGAGTACAACAATTTCAATTATTTCCATTGAGATTTGTTTGCAACAGAGTTACGTAGTCAGGCCGCAGATCTTGACCCCAAAGCTAGTAAAACACACACACCCAAAGCTAGTGTTCAGTTAAGCTAAGACCAGGGAGAAATTAAACTTTTAGACGAAAACTCGTTTTAATCGGTTTTACGATAGTAACATGCAGTCAACATACATTTTTTTTCCTGAATGAAAAGGAATTGGCTAAATTCAAATTCAAAATATTTTTATTCTTTAAATATTATTACATATTTTTTAGAAACGTCAAGTAAACTATCGTGCCTTCGAAACGCGACCTGTAATGAGAAGAAGACACAAGAAACTCATGGGATTTTTTTTTGTTGCAATGGTCATGTGATTCACATTGGTGGTGGAACCGGAGCAATACTTTACCATAATTTTTACCAACACAAAAAATTCGAAATTAATTCTGTCAATCGGTTAAAATAGATTATAAAAGAGAAGAGAAAAAAAAAGCTAAAAAACCTTTATCATACCTACACCTCAATTATATATTAATATCATTACTCACAACCTGTCACTCATGCTAAAACAGATCTATTCCATCCATAGGTTGCCTGGAATAAATCGCTTTCAGCGATAAGGCCGCCCATTTGTGCAATGTACGTTTAATCTATGTCTTTACATCATGTAATGTAAATATTTGTGTTTTGTTGTATGTTGTACAGATCTATTTATTTATCTATCTACACACACGATATTTTTGCATCGTAAATCGTCAAATAATTACCTGCACATGAAACGCAATTACTAGACAATTAAATGCCACGAACAATTTTCACCTACTAACTCTAAGGTCAATAGCATCACAAAGACAAACATAAGGCACATGACAGCCACATTGTTTCAGTAACAAACGAGCACAGACGATAAAACCAGTTGACTGCTCATAAGTGTGCCCCCTCACGAAAATAGTAAGTATTTTTAGTAGCAGTCTCGTGCAGGAACGATCTATCACAAAGGTACACAATCACAAATCTAAGTATAGATAGGTAATGCCATTCACAAAGAGTCTAATTACCCATAGCTAAGGAACACAATGGCCAATCACAAAGTTTGATTATTACATGAACCCCTATCCCCAACGGTGAGTTGTGTTTGTAAGCAAAATCACGGTATAAATATTTGATCGAAGGTATGAACAGTCTTTATTTATTATCTTTGGAAATGACTAACATGGCAAATATGAATGCATCGGTAGTTATTCTATTTACTAATTAAACACCGGCATGGCTCTAGTAGGTCAAATATGTTACACTTGTAGGAAATGTTACCTACATTTTGTTTAAACAATACCTTACTGAAAACCTACTCTATCTAAGTAATATAATAGCATAAGAAAGAAGTAAAAGTATGCAAACTTGCTTGTTTTCTGAAAATGGGCTTTGACAAGTACTGTCTCAAATTTCCTACATTTCCTATAGCTTATGTGACCGGACTCAGGAAACAAAGTTGTATTAACGTTGGGCAGCTGTGACAGTGCCGCGAAGAACCTACTATTAAGTAAACTGTGGTTGACTATTTTTAAGTTATTATTAAGAATAAAAAAAAACAGCAAAATAAATCAAAAAAATACTCCGAAGACAATAAATGCAATTAGCGATTTTTATAATTCCATTTTTATTGTTTTACTTTTTGACATTTATTTTTATAGTTCAGGTTTTAGGTTACTAATACAATGAGCATCAATTTCTAAAATAAATGCCATTTTACTTTATTCAATATTTCACAGAATTCAACCATTACATAAGCTAATAGTAATCTATCTGTGATTATTGTACCCACACACACAACAGAAACATCTGACCGTAATCTGCTTCACCCAACAATTACTGCGACCTTGACAGTGTGAAACTATGGACATTGTCATAAAAAACCATTTTACGTTTTCCAGAACATTGCTACTGACTGAAGCTATTTACATAACAATGTCATGTGAGTTCTAAGTCCATTACGTCGCTCGTAGTTAAGTCGGTAAGTGTATTCATAGAGTGTATGATTAGAGACCGATAAAACTATGTTTAATAAAGCTGACAATACAGAAAGAACAACGAGTACGGTAGGAAAAACCAATAGGTACGATTCACACAAATATTCCAATTACATTAATATTCGTAGTAAAATAAAATGCTACTTACAATTTTCTTACTAATATTATAAATGCGAAAGTTTGTATGTATTATGTGTGGTTGTTACCCTTTCACGCAAAAACTTCTGAACCGATTGCGATGAAACTTGGAATATAGGTAGCTGGGGACCTGAATTAACACATACTTTTTATCCCGTTATTCCCGCAGGAACGGGACTTACGCGGGAACCTATAAGACTACATGAAAAAAAATCCTGTCATTTTTCATTGTTTGTTTTTATATAATAGGTACCTACAGAAAGAACGAGTACGGTTTGATTTGAATTTGAAGGCCCATCTATACAAAATACTTTTTAAAATGATAACGACTTAATCCTTGATTGTTTTCCGTAATGATCAAATTGATTCAAAGACTGGATGACTAGAGGACTAACTATTGGAAAGGTCATTTAGCTTCCAAAAAGAGGACGTTTTGCTCCCAGGGTGTTTGATATTAAAGTCGATTTGCATACAAGAACAAGCTTCCAAAACCAACTGATCCTAAATGGAAAAAATCTATACACGATAAATGAGAGTTTGACATCTATCTCACCGGATGGTAAGTGGATGACTATGATATTATAGTTTCGTGAGAACAACAACTTTGCTTAGTCAAGAGGCAGAGTCATGAATACAGGTATATTTGACGGATTTTAACTTCGAGAAGAAAAATCGCCCGTCGAATCGAAACCCCGCAGTTTTCCTTCCCTATAAATTAAGATAAATTCCCCTCTAAATGTAGTAAAGCAAAATAAGTCTAATTTAAATTATTATTGGTTTTACCCGTTCCGGTCGCGTCCCTATAAACCAAAAGTAAGACAGTTAAATTTTATCAAAATTGGTTAAGCGATTTTCATTCAAACAGGAACAAACTTTCGTTTGAATATTAGTAACCTACGTAGGTCAGGAAGATGAGAAAGCGATAAATTATAATCGATATCTTTATAGAGAAATACTTTCACTGAAACCAGACATGGCTTGTTTAAATTCGCTTTCGATGCACCGGTTTAATTTGTTCAACGTTTATGTTAGGTCAAAGTTTTGATTAGTATGCATTAGTCGTTGTTTTTATAGGACTCTGTATTTTGTTAATGGTACGTTTGAACGATTTTATATAGGTTAATTTAATTTTAAAGGAAACGAATCGGTCCTAATCGGTTCAAATGTTGGTCATCTCCATTCAACGTGGCAATGAAACCTTTGCACCTGCGGCTTGATTACGTAACTCTGTTGCTAACTAATCTCGATTGAAACAAAAAAAAATGTTTTCACGATATTCTGCGCCACAGAAGTTTGTGGCGCGTTTGTCTGTGGCGATTTGTATCCAGTCTGGGTGTCAATATATGTATAATATAATATGTATCTATGTATATTACTGAAATTAATGTTTAATTCGAAAGGTAGGGTACATAATTTATATATGTTAGTCGATAGGTATGTATTGTTTTACGGCCTCTGTGGCGTAGTGAGCGAAAACACGTTTCCACTATTATAGGTATCCGGTTTTATTCTCGTACACGAACAAATCTTGTTATAGGTAAATATATACTGTTATGTATATCTACAGTCAATCTTATGAATACACGAAATTATTATAAACGGAATATTCTTCGCCAGTAGTTTCAACTGGATTGGTTATTGTTATTATATTTTAAAACTAATTTGTTCAAGCAATGTGTACTATTTAAACTAAATCGTAAAGGTTTTACAACAAACCAGGCCAGGGTTGTAAGAGACAATACAGAAGTTTCCAACTGCTATAGTAAGCAAGTAAGTTATTTGCTTCGTAGGTTACCTACCTACCTTGGCCTGCTACGAAAATATTATTTAGCCAAGTCCTCTAACCCCCTAATGTAAAGTATGTCTAGAGGTGTACGGAATCCTATTATTATTATTATAAAGATGATTGCTTGAGTGCGTAAATCCCGTGAAAATCTTTCGTGTTTTTAAAACCAGCGATTTGGATCTGCGTTGATTAGTTGGCATATTCCACTAATCCCCTTACTCAATCCCCTGCCCAGGGGATTTGTAGACTTTTTATCCACAAATCCCCTGGCGGAAATACAACGGGATTAGCAGGGGATTTGTGGACAAATAGTCTACAAATCCCCTTAACCGAAATTTACATTTCCTTTTTTTTAATCAAATAAAAACAGTGTGTTACGTAGTCTCAGTCTTCATGTTTTATTTACATAATATACGAGTGGTAAACAAAATCACAGAATAATCACTTTCATCAATGTTGATTGAGTTTCATAAATCTAAACTCTCTTATATGTATTAATATTAAAATATACCTAATTCGTTAGAAATCACACAACAACATTTTTTTTCAGGAATCACAGATTGTATGTACAATAATAATTAACAACCTTCGGAGCATCAAAAAATTATAGGTGAAATTATAGCACACTATAAATTTGATAGGTTATGAAATGGTATTATATAATTACGACGTACTTTACATAAATACCTATAAAAACTAAACTAGACCACCTACCTTCTTCCTGCAAAAAATAATGTAATTATGAATGTTTTTTCTGTTACTTCATACAATATTTGAGATTTAGTAAGCAGTAAATAATTATTTATTTACTTTGAAGTAAAAACTTTCTCCCAACTTTCTTCCGATTTTCTCTACGAAGCTTGTTTCACAATGTCTGTAATCTAGTCCTAGTACAACTATTGTAAAAAGTGTCCATTACAGTCTACACAACTGCTGTGGTAAAAGTGTCATTACCATAAAACATCATTTACATATAAATAAATAATAAATAAATAAATAAATCCTGTGACGAACACACAGCGTCATCTAGCCCCGTGGTAAGCTGCTAAGCTTGTGTTACGGTGACTAGACAACGGATATACTACTTATATTTATTTTTCTTTTGTAAATACATACATATTGTATCTGGTCTGGGAGTAGAAATAGGCCCAGACCAGATACAAATATTTATTTTAAGCATAAATATTTGCACCCAGCGGGAATCGAACCCGCAACCTTCTGTATTGCAGCCAAGCGTTCGCCCGACGCGCCACAGAGGTCGTCAAATATCGTCGATATAGCCGTTATAGCTATCATAGGAAAATAATAAATAATTCAAGTTGAAATAAAAGTGCCGTAAATATAACCTACAAGTTTGACCAAACTACATTCCACTGTGACCCTTATGTTCATGACGCTAGAGCTCAACCAAACACGAATTTTACGTATTTTATCGAGCGGTTTTCTGACTTGTAAAAAAGTGTTTCTACAATGAAATTTGAAATTTTGATACGATACATACCAAAAGACTGAACTAAATAACACTAACTTCTCACTAAAATCACCCACCTATCATTATTTAAAACAATTAATCGAAAAAAAAAAATATCACGTACACACAAACTGCAAAAAAATGACGGAACTGAAAATTCTGAAACAGAAATTTGCAAATCCTATTATTTATTTATTTTCAACTGGCGGTAATATTACTGTCAATGTCAAATGACGTAAAATATATCAGAGCAGCCCATGAACAAAAGTTGTTCTAACAAAAATCCACTCTACTTCGATACATTAGAGTTTCAAGTGGTCTGGGTAGTATGTCCCCCCGGTGGTACATCGACGCTCAGAGCATTTTTCAGTTTTTATTAGCGTGTCCCCCCGGTGGGACATCGCCGCCGGACGAGATTAAAAACCAATTTGAGTTAAGAAACTAGTTTTCACAAAAAAAAAATACAATATATAAGCATATCTCTAAATAAATAAAAATATAGAAATAATATTTTACGTTACTTACATTAAAATAACTTTTATTATAACTAATTATATATTGATTCCAATGAAACTTAAAATAGTTATAGGTAGCTGGAGACCTGAAATAACACATTGGCTTTTTATCCGCATATTCTCGCGGGAACGGGATCGTTTCGATACAAACATCGGTAAAAAGAACATCAAAATAATTGATTTATAATCGGATCGTTAGCTCTAATCATAGGCTCGGGAGATACTTAATCCATTTCTGTGACATTTCAATTATTTTATTTTAATTTTGTAAATATTATGTTTTATTTATAGACCTACACCGATTTTAAGTATAAGTTAAGGGGATTTGTGAACTTTTTGTCCACAAATCCCCTGGCGGCAACTAGGCGGGATACTCAGGGGATTTGTGGATAAAAAGTCTACAAATCCCCTGGGCAGGGGATTGAGTAAGGGGATTAGTGGAATATGCCATTTCATTAGGGGGTTATAATGTACTAGCTGCGCCTCGCGGTTTCACCCGCGTAAGTTCCGTTCCCGCGGGAATAGAAGGTAGCCTATGTGTTAATCCAGGTCCCCCCGCTACCTATATTCCAAGTTTCATCGCAATCGGTTCAGTAGTTTTTGCGTGAAAGAGTAACAACCTCACATACATACATACATACTTACATACAAACTTTCGCGTTTATAATATTAGTAAGATTCTATTTCAGTTAGGGTTTAGTTATTTATTGTTTAAATTTATTATTATTCTTTTAACGTTTTTAGGTACCTAAGTGTTATTAGGCTTTTATTCAGTAGGGAGGTACAATTTATGTAAATATTTTTGTAGTTTATATCAATAAATTCCTGTCACCTGTACCATCACGGCTTAAACTTTGATAGTTCCAAGCGTAACTTCGTAACAAAATAAAAACTTGTTCGTTAGTAATAAAAAGCATGAATACCTAATTGTAAATTAACTTTAAACCGTTATATTTCCTAAATGGTTCTTTAAAATGAAAAATGGTGAAAGAAACCTAATATTTATTTTTAAATACCTATTCAACGATACCCATCTTGACATACTTTGACGATTTTGGATTTTTTAATTTTGACAATATGGCGTCTGGTGGTGACATAAGTTACTTTGGATTACTGTCATGTCTTTAGTCACACTCGCCAGATTAAGACAAATCGATTGACGTAAGAATCATCGAAATCGGTCCACGCGTTTGGCCTCTAGAACGCCACATAGAAACATCCATACATACATACATACATACATAGACCTATAAACACATTACCCTCCTTTGCGTCGCGCAGTCGGGTAAAAAAGGATTGCCATTACCGTACAAGAGGGGAATGCTGCAAATGTCTTCGATTTTTTTTACAACTTACGAAAGTCAACATAAAATTATTACTCATCAAACTATTTAGCATTGCGAACAATCCAATCAAAGTTTCCATTAACAGAGAGGCGCAAAAGGCAACGTGGTGTACGTCTTTCTGTAACAAAGACAATAAAGCGAATTGACTGATCACACCGCGATTTTTCTACAAACCACAACTCACCGTTGCGGGCAGGGGGTGAGGTAATAATCAAACTTTATGATTGGCCATTGCGGTACCTATCTATAATTAGACTCTTTGCGATTGGCCGATGCGTTACCTATCTATATCTTTTGCGGCAGATATTGCACGAGAGTTCTATTAAAAAGATGTATTAATTTCGTGAGTGACCTACATAGCTCTTAAAATTAGTAGAATCAACTGGCAATGGGTAGGCCATATAGCTCGTAGAACAGATAACCGCTGGGGAGTAAAAGTACTCGAGTGACAACCACGATGCAATGTTAATTGGAGTGTTGGAAGATCACGTACTCAGTGGACCGACGACATTGTAACGGTCGCGGGGAGTCGTTGAATGGAGCTGACTCACATTTGCTATTTGTGGCGTCCGTATGGGGGAGGCCTATGTTACTTTGCCACGATAAGGGCTGAGATGATGATGATTTTCGTGAGGGGGGGGAATACCTATGAGCAGTCAATTGGCTTTATTGTCTTTGGTCTGTAATAGGCAGCCGTTCCTATTGTTCACACCACGACATCGCGTACCAAGTACCATGCCATTGTTGATACCCACATACGAAACACGTTAAAAACTTGAACAATGCATGTGCCAACTCTTGGCGAGATGACATACCTGCCTAACCAGCGATGATTGTGAGAAATCTATTTGGACAATGGGCAATGAGTTTTAGGCTGTGACAATAAATATGTAAAGCTTGCTTGAAAGCTGTTTTCAATTCGTTGAAAGAAACTATTTGACTTTAATAAAAGGGGTTACATGATCTCCTTTAATGCAGGACCTAAATCGTCCGGCTAAAAATAATTAAAATTAAAAATCCTAGACTAGTTAAAAAACTTCACATTATAAAGAAAAAAAATACAAACCGAATTAAAAAAAAAGTACTTTAGGTAGTCTGGGATTCTTAACTTAATTTAATTTATTAACTGGACGTGTTATTGGGATAACAATGTAGATTAACAAACATTATAAATTCTAAAAAACAATAATATAACCGTATACGTTGAAAGCTGAACGATTTCTTTGCTGCACGGGCATTTTTTTTTCTTTTATAAATATTGCACGACATTACACACACCGCAATCTAGCCCCAAACTAAGCACTAAGGCTTGCACTATGGGTACTAAACAACCGATATACTACATATTTTACTTTTTTTGTTAATACATACATAATATTATACATAGAAAGACACCCCGACCAGATAAATATTATTACCCGGCGGGAATCGAACCTCAGCCTTCTGCATTGCAGTCCGACGTTCGCCGACAGAGGCCGTCAAAATTGCTATCCAGCGGGGCAAAACGATTGCATTTTTGCTACTTTGTACTAGGGTTGAACTCGGGTGGTGTGCACCTACTTATACTATGGATTGACGAATCTCCGTGAATTACGTTCGTGTCTATATCTACCACAAGTATCTGCTATCATTTCATTACTGGTAGCATAGTTAAGTAACTACCGGTAGATGGTTCCTTCCGATGCGTATAGTGGCAATGACCATCAAACTTCCTCATCGTGAATATTAACTCTTTAATGCAAAATAGTTGAATGTAACAAAGTACTTAAAATAAAATAAAATAAATAAATATTTATTTCATAAACTTTTGTTACATAATAGACTATACCTAGGACTTAAACATTACTGGGAAGACTATAAATAATACATATACCTGAACTAGGTGAAACCTGTGTTTCAGGTGAAGTAGGTCATTTATAAATTACATTTTAAAATTAAATCACTTACAAACAAAATACGAAATTATTATACTACAATAAATGATAGTGCATAAAAGAGTAGGTACAACAATCGAGTAGGTATATAACATAACATTTGTTAACACTTAACACTTGTTTACTAGTAGCACCCAGCAGTTTGACTCGCGTAAAATATCGTGGGGGAAAAGCACCTAGCCTATTTGTTATGGTTTGCAGTTATGATACTAAGTTTAATCGCAAACAGAAACTTCCACATATTTATTAATAGAAAGAATTGCACCGACGACGGACCTAAATAAACATCGCCAAGCCAACCCTTTTTGGGACCAATTAATGTACTTAAGGTCTAAAAAAGCAAGCTTATTAAGCTTGCAGCTTCTAAATTTAAAATTTCTTTGACAATGTGTTAATTTTATAGCTGCTAACTCAAATTTTAAGTAGTATCTTTGTATTCGGTAGTAGAGAAGAATAAACTCCATAACATGCATGTAATTATGATCCATAAAGCACCCAGCATTCCCACGCGGTGAAAGTGTCGGTGGAAATGAAGAATGAGAACCGTGTACTATTGATGATGCCTTTGTTATGATATGTTAATTGAATTACAACAACTAAGACAATGGGGTGGCATAATCGTTAGGTACTATATTCTTTCTAGTTTAGAACACGTATGTTGTGAATATTTTGACTACCTTAATCCCGCTGTTTCACTTGAGTAACTGTAAGTAAGTATTGTATTAATTTATAAAATTAATAGCTAACTTCCTCCTATATTTTGCTAGGTATGTCAAGGTTTAATTAATCCGAAATATGTAGGTGTTTAGGTATATTTATATCACTTTATGAATAAGGTTAATAATAATGAAATAATTGTTAAAATTAAGTAGAAGAATACTTTATTTTGAGAATACCTATTAATATTTTTTATAAACCACAGATGAAAGATTGGGAGTGTGTTTGTTGCTCCTTCACGCAAAAACCGCTGAACCGATAGGGATGAAACACAGTATAAGGACAGGGATCTGAAATAAACATTGGCACGATTTTACCTCGATATTCCTCCTGGATCAGGACTTACGCGAGTGACACTGTTAAAAACTCTTGTCCTACCCTAACATTCAAACCCAACACACTCAGACTAAATAATTTAAATAATAAAATTAATATATATAGTCTAAGCGTACTTACTAGGTGGTTAGGGTACTAAGTATAATATTTGTTTAGGTATATATTTATTCAGGTCGCCAACATTAAAAATCGATTAGTTCGGATACATAAGCGTGACTGCTATATGCACACATAACTACATAGAACAACAATTATGTCCCTATAATAAGTGAGTAGGTAGGTATACAGGCTGTTCCAACGCATTTAAGCCGAAACGGGGTTGTTTTAGACGTCTATGCAAATAACTTTTGTTCGACACCTTTTGAAAATTCGAAGTACACTGAGAAAACAGGTCTCTTTTCTCAGTGTAGTTTTCAAAATTTTCAGGTTCAAAGTTTTCTCGAAAATCAGCTGTTTCTTAGAGTTAGAGGTCATTGACCTTAAGTTGTCCTTTCATTTAGTTTGGTCTACTGCGATCAAAGCTGTAATTGCTTTTATTTAAAAAACAGCTGTTTTTTTCATAAAACATGATCACAAATTAAAAAAATAAAGTAAATTTTCTAAAAATAGGTAGATACATTTGCCTTATTTCTGGAAATTTTACTTTATTTTTTTAATACTCGTTTAATTACGTACAGAAAGTTTTCACCTCTATAATATTGATGTATGATTGCAAAATATCCCGTTACGCGTCAAAGAGATGAATCATTCGAGTTAACTTAAAGTTATTTAATACATTTTGATAAGGAAATTCATTAATTTATTACCTATTTATTACCTTCGATTTAATTTATAATAAATGATATACTTAAATAGTAGTGAGGAGCGAAGTTCATAAATGATTCATTATTGCACTAGGTATGATCTAAATAGATAGTCTGGTATTCAAGTCTGAGAACAAAGAGTCGTTGGCAAAACAATTTATAGAAGTTTGTATGTTATTTGATAATAATTAAGTAAAAATATTTTAAAGGAAAAATTCATCTAGAAATATTCACTCGCGACGAGATTTGAACTTGCGTCTCTGCGTCAGTACCGCAGTACCGCTGCTAGGTGGTAGGTACTGGCGCAGATCTATACTAGAGTTCAAAGTGAAGTTTTTGAAGATTAATTTTTCCTTTAAAATATTTCTATTAGATATGCCTTGAGCAATAAAAACAAAATTACGAAATAAATAATTAAGTTATGAAAAATAGTTATTATTTATCCATTGCGTAATTATAGTACCACCCAATGATAAAATATCAACCTCCGCTTCATGGTAGTTCGTGAGTCTTCTCTGAACCACGGCCGTTGTAACCCGTTTGCCGAAACGTCAAGGTAATTTGAAATATAGTTATAAATTAAATTTAAAAATGTGTAAAAAAAATAAACAGGAAGCTTAAGCAGTCTAGCCATTTTTAATTTTATTTACACATCTACGGCCCTACAAAGTTACTTTTTTTGACCAAAAAGGTCAACGTAAAGCGAGTCTTTATTGTCTAGGTGCATAAAAAACGATTTAGGTCCTAAAGACAATAAAGGAGATCATGGTAACCCCCAATATTATATGTAGATACGTTTCTAATTTTAGTTGTAACGGTACCTATACAGGGTTATGGGTTTCGAATCCAAAACCGTTCGGGGGGTGATTCTTCACATCAAAACGAATAAGTTTTGTTCTACGACTTTTTGAAATTCAAAGCAGTTTTCGAAAATTTTAAGTGTAAAGTTTACTTGAAAATCAGCTGTTTCATAGAGTTAGAGGTCATTGACCTTAAGATGTCCTTTCTTTTAGTTTGGTCTACTACAATAAAAACATAAATTGAATTTATTTTCAAAAACAGTCGTCTTTTTTCAGTGAGATATAATAACCTTAAAATTTGCAAAAAAAAAAACGAATTTCCAAAAATCGTAGAACAAAAGTTATTCGTTTTGATGTGGAAAATCACCCCCTGAACGGTTTTGGATTCGAAACCCATAACCCTGTATACCTAATTCCAATAAAAGTACGACAATTCAGGCATACAGTACCGTGGGTTGCATGACTGACACTGCATAAAGGTCTACTAACTAATAACTATTAGATTTGACCTCGAAGTTACGTAAACCTGACTAGGTAGATAATATTTATAATTGCATGAGAGCTTGTGATTTACTTGGTATATTAATATCTATATTAATTACTCACGAATCACTCACAATAGTCCAGCAGAGGTTTTTTAATTAATTTAATTATGTCGCTTGAGAAAATGAGACCTAAATACTCGAAGCCTAAATGTTTGTCGATGGCCAAAATGTTATTCATGCTCATAGTTAAGACTAAGACTGCAGGTTAAGAACTTCATCTCCATCTATTTTACAAAATGTATCGATCTATATATATCTATACGATATTTGTACATTATTGTACGTATTATTTCTAAAGTCTAATATTTTCCTTATTACGCGACTAATAACACGATTGAAACCCAAAAAATTGTTTCATTAAATTTTCCTCAGTGACAAAATATTCTTATCGATTTAAAGGATACTTTTCCACCAAACGTAACATCAATTGTACTTAGAATTGTACCTACCTACCTGCCTATTACACAACGTATCCGTCTAACCGCATATTTACCTGACTAACCCAGCCTGTTTCCGTTCGAAGATAAAGCATTTCAATGGGTAGGTATTCTAGGTATTACTTAAGGATACATAACTGACTGACCACGTGCCAAACCGCATTTTCTGATTATGTACGTAACGTCAGAAATTTCTTGACCTTAAAACACTTTGACGTTTGCCCAGAACAACAAATAGAATCGTGTGCAGTAGGAAAATACAACGTTTGTATTTTCAGCATTGAAAATCTAATAATTGAAAAAAAAGTTTATCATGTTTTTAGAGTTAAGTACCCCCTTTGACCTACGAGGGGACGACGATATAATTCTATTAAAAAGTAAAATAATTAAATGAGTTATTAAACAAAATGTAGAGTTTCGAACAAACAAAATAGCTTCTATTGCATCATGTGTATCGACAGGAAACTATTAAGAAGACTATAAATAGATGTCTATATTGAGCCATATCTTTGCCTTGTAAGACGAGTATATAGATCACAATCAAATAATAGATCTTACTAGAAAATCACGCTACCTAAACTAATTTTTTTTAAAATCTACATTCCAACTTGCATAAATTATTTCCATCTGCCATAAATATTAGAAGGAATGCGAACCTTAGGTATACCAACCCGTAGTACATGTTCATTATTAACTATATTTATGACTGCGCGAATAAGAGGGTAAAGAACTCCTTATTATTAGTAGGTATTCTTTTGATAGATAACTAAACTATGTATTCGAATTAAACATGATAAATATCCTAATAAAAAACAATTTATAAAAGTACTAATTACTTAACTAGAAAAAAATAAGTAGTAATATAGTTAAACATAACTTATAAACTTATAAGCACAGCAATACATAATAGTAGTATAAGTAACTGTTTCAAATCTATTTCAATTATGAAGTTCAAAAAAACTTATCACGCGTTTCAAGCGAGCACTAAGGCTTGTTTTTTAGAGATGTTCGAAATTCAATTACCATAATAAACATCGAATTTGATTTTTTAAATAAAAATTTAAAAAATGTTTACAGCAAATTAAAGCAATCGTAATTTGCGACTTGTGAACGCATTATAAATGGAGGTTTTCCAATATAAAAATTATAAGTAGTGTTATAAAAGCATTTTAAACATCCATTAAAAACTTTTACATAAAGTAACGGAGCTTCTGGGGCTCTATTTTTGAACCAAATGAGGCATTTCGAGCGATTTTGAATACCCCGATTTCTACTGATATTCGTTCAATTTCTGTCATTTTTCTACGTGAATCGCACGTCCACAAAGAGTGGTATCGACCACTCGCTGCAGGAGTCCGGCATCAAACGATAATCAGCAGATATCGAATTATTTAAATCGCCTGAAGTGCAACGAGCGATTCAAAAATAAAGCTCCTGTTCTCTTACAGCACAAGTAGGTATATATATCTACACTTCGTACATCCGATTTCTCTGGAATATGTTCACATTCGCGACTCGCATTTCACTTTCCTGTAATTAGGCTGTTTGTTGTTGTTGCTAATGTTAACGTTTCGAGTTACAACGGCATCCTCAGGTTGAACGTCATTAGGTATTTTATTTGTACGAAGTACTATTAGTTTAAAGATATTTAAGTTGCATAATGCCTCAAATCAATGATTAAAAAGCGGTAAAATGAAGTATTGACCCAGGGTATTGGTTACAAGTAGTTTTGACTTACATTTCGGTCAAATCTAATTTTAAACAATTGATGCAATCAAAGATACGTAGAAATCTGTACACTCGCTTCGCTCACACAAACCTATCCGTGTCGATATTTATGAAAAAGTGTTATTTGTTAAAATAAATTACCAGCTAAAACTAAATTTTACCAGCTAAAGCATCCATAGGAATCAGCACCAGCTTTGACCAATTTCGAGTTTTGACAGTATCATCTTATTCTTACTAATATTATAAACGCGAAAGTTTGTATGTATGTATGTGACTTTGTTACTCTATTACGCAAAAACTTCTGAACCGATTGCAAAGTAACTTGGAATATAGGTAGCTGGATACCCAGAATAACACATAGGCTACTTTTTATCCCGATATTTCCGCGGGAACAGGACTTCCGCGAGTGAAACCGCGGGGCGCAGCTAGTAGGTAATATAGGTAATCAGTATATTACCAAAAAGCTAATTTATTGATAACAAAAGTTCGTACAATAACTTATTTCACAGTTGAAATCGAAACTGAACGATTTCGACATCTCCATAACTACTTACTACTCTTTATTATCTTTGTATAATTACGGACTTTCACTGTTTATTTACACAATATAGTAAGGAATTGTGGATCTTCATAAATATTATGTTTGTATAAAAGTAAGAAGAGATCATTAGTTCGCAAATTACAACCTATGTGCGTAATTGATTTATAATGCACGCGCGATATCGAAAGTACAGAGGTACGTCAGAGAGGTTGGTGCGCGTTTCCTATGGGTGAAATTGTTTTACTCAAGATGTTAGAACATGCACGAGCTACGTTTTTGGAAAATCGACGTTTTTTATCTTTTAGATTCTATAAAAACCAAATTTTTGATATGGTTTTCAGTATTTTATTGGTAAAAAACCGGAAGTAACAGCACCGGATGAACACACAACCATTTTTCAGGACTTTTTATTTATTTTCCAGATGAATTAGTTTTTGTAATACGAGATTTTAGATTTTTGACTAATTATTAGTAACTAAGAAAAAATGCTTCTGTACAAGTAGATGTATAAATCGGCAAGTCTTGAGAGTTTCAGAGTAATAAAAAAATACTTAAGTATGTAATAAAAATCTATGAAGTGTTTTTTCGGGGTGTCACCTCTGTATCTATTTATGGCAATCAATTCAACAGTTCCTAACAAAAAAGGCGAATGCACAAACGATTTCACATTTTCTATTATTTATTATACATGATAGTATAGTATTTGTATAATGTTTATGTTTTATTAGGCCAGCGCACGCGCAGTTCTTTCTATTCTACAATGCATGCAGTGTTGAGGGTTACCCTGACGCGTGCTATGCAAATTAAATGCAAGGAAAGATATGAGGCATGAAGTCCGTGGCCGGGTTTATACAGCCTTGTGGTTGTGTTCAATGTAGGTAGATATTTAGAGCTAATTAAGCCACTTCGCTAATATGGGATTATTCACAGTTGAACGAGGACATATCGCCTAATGGAATATACATAGGTATTTTTTACAATTAGGTGGTTCACTTATTAAGAAAAAAAAACCTTAAATCTCTTAAGACCTCTGTAGTGACTTGATCAAACTTTCGGCAGTGGGCTGCCGAGATATTCTACCCTACCATGATCGTTTCTGGTCAAGTTATCGTCTTTTTGTTGCTCAAAATAATATAATATATTAAAAAAAAACTAAAAAAAAAAACAGATAGAAATCCAGAAACAGAAAGCTACAAAAAATGGTCAAGGTAGAGCCGTGGAAGCAAAATCTGCGAAAATCTTGTAACAAAGTAAATAGATTAAATTGTTGTTACAAAGTAGTATCCCCCATTTACGCCATTTTTTTGTTGTATTATTTTTTACTTAATTGATGTTTAATAATACTTTTTTCATAGGTATCCGCGATTTTGCATAATGAAACACACTTTTTACCGGGTTTTGGCGTTTTGTTTGTGAACGGCATTGTTACAATGTACCAAGCTGTCGCTTACGTTACAGTTAGGTTTTAAATAAAACGGTAATAAATAAAACGCCAGTAAAACCCGGTAAATATTGTGTTTTATTATGTAGTTTTTTTAATCATTATTTTTTTACTGAACGATTTAGGTCCTGCAATAAGAAGATCATGGTAAGGGCCAATATTATACCAGTATGAACATTGGACATGGAAGTATAAAATAAAGAGGACAGTGCGTACCTACGTGGTACCTACACTGCATCAATTTGTTAGCGTCCGACTGTTGTTCATACTAATCAAACTATCGATCTCGGCCGTTAGTTTGATCGGGTAAAACTTGTAACTTTCAAAAAATCTAGGTTTTAAATTCTGAATACTAGGTAATCTGATTCATAATGATTAACTAATCCATTATCATGGACATGGCACTTGAAAGTGTGTCGCGATTTAAATAATTTTGGTTTAGGTGCAGAATATTTCAATTACGTAACTCTCAGCCGAAATTAATAATTATTTTCAACTGGCAATTTTCAATCTAACTTCCATCTTCTATCTTCCTCGGCACAATATGTACCTAACCAATTTATGACACATTCAAGAACGCAAATATTTGCAAGAAACATAATTTATTGTCCGGTATTCAGGACTATTACGTGTGACCCAAAACTGCCGAGATGAGTTTTCATCATGTCGAGAGACGCCGCGTGTCAACTTTCTCCGTGGAATTCTATTTCAGTACGGTTCGGCACATTTTTAATTTCGACGGTAACGTTCGTCGTGGAAAAACCCATTGTTTCGGACTTCGGTGCATTTATTTGATTTAACTATCTACGTAATGACGTCACGAAACATTTATTGTTCGTTCAACGGCGCTGGCATCGTCGTTTATGAAGCAGTTTCTCGTTCCCGTGTTTATATTCAAAACATTGTGGCTATAAATTAATTTTCCGAGAAATCTACTTATTTCTACGGAAATAACTTGCATTTTTTTAGAAAGTTAAAAAAACAAATCTTTGAGTGCATCTGGGGCATATAGTTTTTATACGTCACAAAAGAAGAAAGGAAATAACCTTCTATTTAAGTAGGTACCCATCGATAACTATAAATATAAAAGTAGTTTAGTAAATTGTAATACTTAGTATGTATTATGTTACTGGCTAGGTGACGTTTCGACCGAAAATTTTCAGGTAATTTGGCCGAAATGTCACTTTCTAATCCCTATCTTTTTTTCTCTGATTTGTCGTTTTCTTTTGAATGATTGCCATAGACTTTAGTAATCATTTGTTACTAGGTTGCAACATTATTCTGGTATAATATTCAAAGTTTAGTTAGTTTTATGGTTTTATAGTTTAGAAAAAGATGTAAAGGGTTAAAGAGATTTGTAACGTGCTTTCTACTAAATAAAACAATTTTGACACCGTCAAAAAAACCTTTCGTGTAACATAGTCCCTGAAAACCAATGAGTCGAAGACAACAGCCATTTACGGCTTATCGAACTTCAAACGGTTTACCCACGATTGGACCGATAATCGATTATGTGCTTCAGAAACACATACTTACGTAGATTAAATAAGTACCTACCTTTCTTAAAAAATACTCATTTTACAATACTACAGTCCCTGAAACCCAATGAGTCTATTTTTGTGATTTTCATATGTTCAAAAATACTTTGTAATATTTTTAGATAACCTTTTCTACAATGGGAACCGCTAATAATACATAGGTAGCTATTTTCATCGTTTAGGTAACCACGAATGGGTAAGTATACAATTTTGAAATTTCAATGCAATATTCTTATTGTTGCGAAAATCCTAACCAACTCACGTACAAAAAGTGACAAAAATACAAAACCTTTGCGGTTCATTGGTCACGCGCAGTTCATTGCGAATGACAATCATACATAAATAGGTACATTGTGTACGTACCTACCTATAATATACTTATTTGACTGTTCCACCCTACCTGTTGGAAGGTATACATATACGAATATTATATATTTAGGTAGTTACCAACTAACTAACATCTACGAGCACCCATTGTACGCTTGATAATAAATCTAGATAAGGTAAATACTACAAAACTCTACAAATAATATTAGGCAAAGGTGAAAGCAACAAGAAAAGCATTTCGAATAACGGCCGAATACTGACACCACTGCATCGCACCACAGCAATCGAGGGTTAAATATTTTTAGCTATTTAATTGTTTAAGGGCCTATATAACCCTAATAGCGTGACAGAGATAAAGCTAGCGAATTTCAGATGTGTAAGTGAAGGACGTAAGATGCGACTATGCAAAATTTTATAGCGTAAAATCAAACAATTGCTAGTTTCAAGATAACTAAACGTTAATCTTGAAATTCAAAACATTCACTGCCTGTATTGAGTACTAAGTTCAGTTTTTATACAAAGTTTCATTAGTTTTCGCACAATATTGACTGAGTAATATCACTTATTTGTACAATTTAGAGGGAAGTTTGGAATTGTTTCTATCGAGTAAATTTTCATCGACTTTAATAAATATGGTTTCAAAAACTTTTATTTAAAATAACTTTTGTAGTTATTCACCATAGAAACATCAGTTCTGGCCTACTACGGCTCCTTAAGTAGCTCTCAAATTTTAAATATAGTTTCAGTATTCGACCGTAAGTAATATTATTTTTACAGCTTCCAAAAAAAAAAGGATTTTTCAAAAGCGCGCTGGCTTTCATTAATTAATGTTACCCAGACTGTACAGTAAACACAAGTTAATGAATTAAATATAAGTTCTGAAATACAGTTAGCATCTATTTTAAGCACACACATTGCTTGCTATATTAACCTACTTTAAGTTCCTGATACTGTGATGCATTCGACGTAATTCAATCTGTTTAGACATGTTTATAGTTTATTTAGGGGCTTAGTTGTAATAGAACTAAAATTAAATTAAATTTTGCTGTGACAATTTTACGTCTTTCAATATTCGTTATTTCCTAATTACGGAAAGAAGTAGAACCATAGTAGGAAATACTCGACCGTAAGAACTAAAAAAATATTATTTTTTCATCAAAACAAAGACCTCAATGGACGACCGAACAATAAAACGTTTTCCGTTGAAATAGAAATATCTACCTATAATACTAAGCGTGATCACAGCACACTGAGGTGACCTTAATTATTTTTAACGTTCTACTAACTATCGCCTATTTCCAAAATTAACCAAAACATTCCCTGTGTAAATAAACACTACCTATTATTACTTACACATAGAATTGGCTAACGATAGGTTGGTATATTCTGAGATGTTGCAGCTGTTTCTTGTATACGATACGCGGGTTAAGCAACGCCTGGCGAAGTTATTAGTTGGAGTGGTAACAATAATGTGTATGGCAAAGTCATCGAGCTCTTCCGTGCTTTATAAAGTACGTTATGTAGGTAGGTCCCAGTTGTTATTTCTGATGGCAGTCATTAGGTCAAGTTAGAGATCTTACCCCCTTCACTGATAAACGCTGGTTAACAGATGCATAACTATGTATCGTTTGTCTTTTACTGTGACACGTAGTTTTAAAGTTTATATACAGAGACAAACGTCACATAACTTGGCCATCTGTTAATCATCGTTTCTATGTAAGGGGGTTATAGTTTTTAAACACTCCTAAACACACATAGAAGAATACAATAAAACTACAGAATTGACTGACAGAGTTCAGCCAATGTGTGCTTATGGTTATTGGAGATATTAAATGCCTAGAGTGAATCTCAGTCTAGAAATCGAAAGTTTATAAAAAAAATTGGAACAAAATCTACATAATCAGTACTAAACAAATCATTTATTTTCTATTCACTTTCGCATAATATTTTTTGATAAAGTTGGTATATTTAAAAGGTTAAGTCGACGCATCCTTTCACTGAATTTGCATTAAGTTTTTTGTTGTTGCCAACAACGTTTTGAATACAATAATCTAGCTTTGCCCTCTGGTTTCATCCTCGTAATTCTACTTTGTAATCTAAGCGGAATAAAGTTGGGTACCTTTATATATGTTCTATCCCCAGTTATCAACGAAGTCGGGTTACCTACCTTGGTGTGGTCGTGAAGACTTAAAAAATGGACAGGCAGTCAGGGTTAAATTAATATTTTCTACATAAGTGAACGTGTATTTTTAAATAAATATTATGTTAGACTTAGACATTTCATGTGACAGTAAGAGACAAATGATGCATAGTTATGCAGCGATCCACACAGGAGAAATGAAAAGATGATGATGATTATGTTAGTGTGTTACTGTTTAACCCAACTTCACATTTAATATGATAGATTCTACTAATATTATAATACTGAAAGTTTGTGAGTGCGTATATATGTAGGTGTACGACGTACGTGTTTGTTGCCTTTCGCGCAATAATTGTTGAACTGATTGCGATGAAACTCGATATGTATCTGAAGACCTAAAATTACACAAAGGCTACTTTTTAGCCCGATATTCCCACGAGTTCGGGACTTTCGAGGGTGAAACTACGGGGCGTTGCCATTAGAAATGTGTAGAAAATATATTAATAATATATTTTTTTATAAAAAAATACAATAAAAATAAAAAATAAATGAATCTAGGTGGCACAAAAGTCTTGTTGCTTAAATTAGATTAATCTATAAGATTACTTTTTTAGCGATTTCATGATATTTCTATGAAATAAGCAGACAGACTAAAATAATTACATAAATACTTATAGTTATGGCTATATATAGAGGCAGTGAGATGAATGATGATGTGAGTGAAATGGCGGCCTAACGCTGCTCAATTTACTTTAAAAAATATTGTACAAGTGCAGACGAAAAAATAATCAGATTTAGCTATTCGAAAGTCTATTGCTATCTAAAGTATTTTCTATAATTATTTAAAATCAAACAAAAAAAGTAGATAAGACAATACCCAGGTGATATAACCTACCCATCAAAACAATAACAGGTCCCTTTATCTATAAAGTAAATATTACTATTTATTCTTTATATTATGTTTTGATAATCATATATTAATTTTATTAAAAGGCACATATTATATACCTACATTTAATAGATGTTAGTAAAGGAAGATGCTAGAATCACATTGACCGGCCAACTAAAGATTCGCATGCGTGGCCCAGCCTGAACCGGTTCCTCAACATTGTTAATACGATAGTCGCAGATTCGAACCCCGCACACGCCTTCTAGATCAATAGCATACCTATGCTGCTATTCTGTACAGAATTCCATCGAAGTTTTCATCATTTGATAACGAGATGCAAATTGACGGAAAAGAAAGACATAAAACTTTCAAATGAGTCGTCATCTTGCCCCAAACTAAGACTTAGCTTATAATGTGTATAGGTATGAGGTACACATTTATGCTGATCGTAAATGTTTGTTTCTAACACAAACAAACACATAAATACTTGTTCACGGCGGGAATCAAACCCGCAACCTTCTGAGTTTCTTTTATTTTTATTTAATCAAATTCAAATAATACAATAAAAAAATTGATTATAAATAATGCCACATAAACTCAACCGAGTTTTACCGGGCACTACGACATCGACTTGTCAATTACGAATAAGTTAAACAACAGTAAAAACAGTAAAAAGATTTCACACCTCAGTCTTTTTAACAAAAATCAACTCCCCGACAAACAAGAAGGAAGGTATAGTTAGGTAGGAAGGTTTTAGTTGGAGCCGGGAGTTAGCCTGAGACGCGCTACAGAGGCTGATGTAATTCGGTATGTAGATAACTGGAGACCTGGAATAACACAAAGGCAGTATTGCGACTTACGCGAGTGAAACCATGTTGCGCTCCTCACCTTTATCCTAAATGACTCTCCTAAGCTCGAGAGATAGTGAATACGGCTCCGACACCGAAGCAAGTTTTTAATGTTTTATTTTAAAGTGGCACAGGTGGGTAATTCAATGCGCGATCAATTAGAGCTCTCGTATAAAATTTATCGAGGTTAAAAAAAGGAATGAAATCTCTTGGAGTCTTATCCAATAGATAGAAGAATAATGGTGCAATTTTATTTAATGATTCCATAGAAACTGCTGCTCCTCATATCATGGCCATTACGTACTAGTAAGAACCTATATATATCTATGGATCGGCTAGGATTATGGGACCTTAAAAATTTGAAATGTTTCGCATTACGAGTTTATAAATAATACTTCACCCTCAAATAATAGTACTAAACTTCATTTTTCAATTGTAGACTACGATTTGACACGATTTCTTTAAAAAAAAAATGACAAATACAAGGAACTAAAACGTCACATTATATTATGAAACTAAAAAAACGTACTGTACCTACTGCTATTGATCGTAGTACTTGGCATGGATAACGAAGACGAAGGTTTTTGCCCTGTTTTTCAAAGGAAAATTTTGTTGGCTATGTTGTGACTAAGTATGAGTCTGTCGTACCTATAATATAGCCAGGAATCGAACAACATACAAGGGTGTAAGTAAGCAGAGATATTAACTTTTTACAGAAAATCGCTGCAAAGCACATAAGTAAAGGGTTAGACTCACCTCTGTGTATATATATATATCTAGCTGTTAAATTGTGAATGTTACCTTGTGCACTAAATAAATAAATAAATAAAATAGGTAATCACTATGTAAGTTTGGTTACAGAAAAAAGCCAGATGGACCAAAAATATGCAAATTTATTTATAACTAGGTATTTAGATAATGCAACACCCTGGATAATGTAGATCATTAATAGGTCTACTTCATTCCATGACGTAACTGCCAAACTATTTCGGCTTGTCTATCATTGAGCTATTAAACAACTATCAATAAAAGTCTGTGCTTCTGCATCAAAGGTAAATCTACAAATAAAACGATTTCATTACCTCTCTTTACTAGACGATGTTGTATAGATTTAGTACTTTCAAACTTGGAATAGCTGCCCATAAACTTTTATTTTAGCAAAGAAAAAAAAAGATCTCTAAATAAGAACATTTCTCTTACACAAGTCTAAGGACTTAAGATGACGACGTGAAGAATTTGTTGATTTGAATTGAGATTCAAATCTACAATTTACAAATCACAACGAAACCATATATTGGTATTAATTAAACCTTTTTTACTTGCATTTTGGTAGTATTGTTTGCACAATTAGTTACTTTTACAATACAAAAAAAAACTTGTTAAAACATTTTCATTTTACAACGAAACGGGATATATTTGAACGTTGGTTTTTCCTCTTTTACCGAATTAGCAATACAATTTATTGTAACTAGAAATACTGTCTTTGTCGCTTACGAAGTCGGAACTCAAGCTAATAGCTTTTTAGTTTGTTAATGCTTCACCTTAACAAGGTTTACTCGGTGGATTTACTAGAAATGGAAACTTGAAGCGCTTTTTAAAAGAAATGCGTTACAGAGTAGGAAATTCCAGTCAGTAAGAAGCTAAGCTCGTCGGTATACTTATATGTCATAGCGGGATTGCATAACTTCAAGTCCTGGTCGAGCCATGACGTTGTGAAATGCTACCGTAAGTCATTTAGAATACTGCTCTACATGTCGCAGTAATGCTACTATGGGGTACAGATACGCATGCCACTAAATAAGCATGTTTAATTAGCTAGCAGCATAGCTTTAGTGGCACGACTCATTACCCGTATACATTTTCCTAAAAAACATTCTAGGTTTCCTTCATTATCATAAGCAAGCCTGTTTAGACGAGCACAAACCGCATCCCCATGTTATATGGTCATGGGAGTAGATCGCACGGCGTTCGTTTTTTGGGCGTGCCACTAATAAGCAAGCCACCAAGGTACTGGCAACGACGACGCCCGTACCACTAAGTAGCATGCTTTCGAGCCACTAGGTTTCATGTGTGTCTGTACCTTAAGATTAGTCAATTACGATTATGAACTATAGTTATATATACGCACGAATCATTGATCAATGAAATGGCACTACTCCAGCACCTAAAGTTTACAAACACTGAATAGAGTTTCAACACAAACGTTAGACACCTACTCAGAGTGTACGAATGAAAGATTAAACACATTAATCACAGGCATTAAAAAATTTAAGAAAATAAAATATCTACATAAGTGCCCTACATTTTTGTCGTTTATAAATTGAAAGCCAATTAAAATGCTATTAAAATTGAAGTGTTTTAGAATTTTGATAGTTTTGTGAATCGCTGGGTTTCATTATTGCCTCTGACGAATGATATGAATAAATTTAGATTACTAGAGTGTTTACTATCTATTTGTTTACTTTTAATATTTTTTACAATCTATAAAATGTAGACTTGAAGCATCATACGTTTACCTACCTACACATGACAAAACCGTAATATATTTTCTACCGCAGACAATATTAGCACAGTTAAAAGTCATTACGATTTATTATGTTTTGTTTCATCTGCCAAATCATTTGAGAACAACACGTGAGGTGAAAACGTGCAAATAAAAAATAGATGTTGATATCGTTGAACATAGTACTCAGTTCTTCATTTAATAGCGTAGTTAATTGAAATTGATTACAGTAAGAATCTATAATTGCATGCAACCAATATAAATCGCGGTACTAACAACCTAATTAATCATTTAACGCTAGCTAACTTCCTACACAGTATCAGTCGTAGACGGAGGAACGACATGAACGACACACTACTCGACAATGGATAACAGAGAGAGTTAGATCGATTTTGCAATGAACACGAGGGAGCGAAGAATAAATATTCTGTCCCCATCTACATATCGCTATTTTTTGCCTGATCTTGAAATTGCCTTTTTAATCTAATTCTAGATGATTAATAGTGCTGAGCCCTTAGTATGAGTTTTGAGAGTTTATCGTCTCGATGAAACTGGCAGTTTACCTTATCTATTTTCCATCAGCGCCCCTAGCGGTAACTATTATGAACAAAAATAATGTATGGAAGTAAACTGCCAGTTTCATCGAGACGATAAACTATCAAAACTCATACTAAGGGCTCTGTAGTGCCCAGGACATTTTTAGGTGGAGTAGACCTGCCCAGCCCAACACCTATTACCACCCTCCCAACTTAGCCAGAAGAAAAACAGGTCAATACGTCAGGAGATATCTAAGCCGTGGGTTTCCTTTCCATTGAAGTGAGGTAGGTGAAGTCTGATTTTAGGTTAAAAAAAAGTCACCCATCGCTATTTCAGTCTGTGACAAACTGACAGCTCGTCCATTTCAGTTTCTCCGTCTACGGTAACAGCGTAGTATTCAAAGTCTAATTAGATATAACAACGAACAAATAGGTTCATACTCGTACAATCACGCTACCTGTCTTCAATTCAATTTGTTGCGACATCACTTTCTCTACAATTTGCCTGTATGTTGTTTGTGTTATTATCGACCGCTTAATATTATGCCATTGATGTTTTGTATTCAGTCCGTAATGGAATGCGTTATATGACCGTTTCAAGTATTGTTTGAAATTAAAATAAAAGGTAGAAACCTTAGTATGATCTGAAATCTTTAGTACGTGAACCATACCACAACAAAGAGTAATATACGATTTAAAAAAAAACTTTGTGGTAACTCAATGGCATTTGAAAATAGACCTGACCATTCGGACAACAAATATATTAAACGGGTTAATATCGAATTGTTTAAATCTCAGGTAGTCTAACATAGCAACTCGCCTAATCTTGATGGTCAATTAAAAACTAATGTAATTGAAGCAGGTAGCCTAATTCACAATTTTGTCTAAGGAGGAAGTCGTCTAAGAAACAAGGTTTTCGTCATCAATCTCGGGAATTAAATATTTCATTGATATATACCCATAATAAATATAGATAGATAGATAATACTTTATTTGATCAACCACAAAAACATTACAAAAACAACACATTTAAAAATAAAATTTAAAACGAAATAAATGTTGAACGAATAGGCAACCTTATCTATCTAGTTGATAACTGAGATTGACAGGCACTACGCAGTGCACTGCTGTTTTTACGTTACATGCAGCGTACTGCATAGTGCCCAAGAAACTCAGGTATCAACTAAATACCTCGATAATACGGGTACAGATTGGGAAGTACCTAATCTTTTACTAACAATAGTTAAAATCAATTAATTAACGCTGATGTAGGTTATGGTTATTACTTTTACAAAAGAAAGCCGGATAAATACCCGGGTCGATTGGTGAAATTAAAAATATACCGAATCAAAACAAGAAAGTTGCTACCATGTCACACATCGGAGACGTTAGATACTCGATGCAACGAAATGAAAGTCGGGAGATAAATGTAGATAATGGCAGCTAATCTGCCGATATCGTGACCCCATTTTTTTTATATCTAGCTTGGTAGTTAAAAATATAATCCTGGTTAGCAATGCTAACGAAAAGGATCCAAGAATTCTTAACTGACACGATTTGTTCTCATAAAACAACTAGCTGCGCCCCGCTGTTTCACCCGCATAAGTCCCGTTTCCGCGGGAATATCGGGATTTAAAATAGCCAATGTCCAAAATCCCATCTATCTCTATACGTATAAAGTCCCTATTTTCATAAAAGTCACCAAAATCGGTTCAGCGGTTTAATAATAGACAGACAAAATAAATTTCGCATTTATAATATTAAGTACAGGATTGTAATATAGTCGAAACGTCTAGGTGGGATAATTTTCTTTTTTAAATTTAGCTATCTAAAAGAAAGTTAAATGCAAGGGCATCCTCTGAAGGCGTTAGACAGTAAGACGCTACAGAAGCCTATATACTTAAAATTGGCGAATGTCCCATTTTCACGGCATGGTCATGGGACATTCGCCAATCTGAAGGAGAAGGAGAATCGACTGTTTGCAGGATTTCATTAGAGAGATATACCTACTACGTACCTATAGATTATAAAAACCCAAAGTAGGTAGATAGGCAACCTACATCTTACAAGCAAACAAAGTAAACTGGAGCAAATAACATAATAACATCTTTTAGTAGGTATTAACACCGATATCCATTTCCGCCAAATGCATTAGAGTTGCAACCAGTGGGCGGTCTTCCTCATTGAAGCCAACGAGACATGTCTGCATGTCGTCGTCCGCAGAAACTTAAATAGCATTATCATTCGAATATAAGTTTTCCAAAGAGGATCCAGTAACACTTTATAGTGCACGAATCATTAAAATGCTAATACGTATAAATACGAGTAATAAATATTATTACATGTACCTAATTCAGTGCCGTGCGTGTTCTTTGGTTTAGTTACTTTGAAAAATACTTAACGGATGTTTTATTTTATTTTCTAAATAGGTAGGTATAAATCTTCACATTTATTTCTAAATAATATCTGTACTTTTAAATGTAATGTAATATTATATCTTATTTTAAATATCAATAATATAATATAATAAGCGGACGGTCTAGACTAGACGCTTCAAACATACCTTCATTAATTATGTTGAGTAGTAACTTAGTTTAATTAGATGGTATGGAGGCACAGACAAACATACATATTATATCACGGTTAAAAACATAACCCTTCCTTTGCCGTAGTCGCGTAAAAACAATGTCACTTTGAACTAGAACCACAAATCTAGAAAAACGAAAGACCTTGTAAAACGTTAATGATAATGAAGCATGACAGCCAAAATTTCCATTTTATTGCTAAATATAAGTAAAGTTCCAATATTTTTAATACTAAAGTGTTTAGTTTAACCTTATTTTAATGACTAACATATCTATAGCACATTAAAATGCCTTTACTCCGTTTCATAGTGTTATATATCTCAATAGATAATTGTGTTACACAACGCGATTGCAAGCAATTATTTACGTAATTGTTTATGTCATTCGTCAAATGAGATAATTATTGATGCTTATTGATTCTTTTATTAGTAGATGGTAAGGTCAAGCTAGAGGTCTTAGGGCAACCTGAAAAATCTAACACTAGATGAGCCATAATAGCACTAAACGAAAAGAAGAATTAATATGTCTGTCTGTTGCAAATTTTCTCAGAAACAAATTAACCGATAAACATTTTAAACTCACACGATTTGAACTCATTATTATTTTTCCCGGGTCTTATTCGCGTATAATTATTTTTAAATTCTCTTACCTCGACGTTTCGATCATGTTACAATGATCTTGGTCGCGAGTGGACTGGAGCTGCGGCGGGCGTCGTCTTCTATTTATACCCGACTAGCTGCGCCCCGCGGTTTCACCCGCGTAAGTTTCTTTACTATAAACCTCACGGAGCCCGAGACCTTTCCAACGAATGCAAAACCGTGGAAATCGGTTCGTGCGTTCTGGAGTTATAGCGTCAGGAAGGAAAACCCGACTTATTTTTATATAGTAGAATGTCACAAGTACGTTATTGTTCAAAAATGTGTTGGTAACCGAACTACCCACATTTTATTCGTAATGTTCGTATCACTCACAACACAGCTAAGGCCGGCGACACACTACACTCACGATGTCGGAGCGCACCAACGGAGTTGTTTCGCGATTTTTGCATTTCCCTATCACCGGGTTCCACGCAGTTGAAAGTTTGTACCCACATTCCCGGTTGAAATTATAGTGTTTTTTTATTTCCACCGCTTCACGCACTATCCTGGGATAGTAATGTCGATCGGTAGACAGGATACGAGGCGCGTGCAATTCTATCCAGTGATTACAGTGTTTCCAGTGGTTATACGCGAATAAGACCCGGGAAAAATAATAACAAATTAACCGATTTTGAAACGGTTCCTTGTGTTTGATGGCTTTATTTCTTTTCATTCTTGGACGTGCTTTTGACTTTTTTTGGGCGTATTTGCCTATTTAAAATAATTGTCATTAAAACTCTAAAACAAAATCAGTGAGCAAATACATAAGAGAAATTACAATAAACAAGAACTAGTTAGTTAATAGAAACGTTACGTCATCGTCACATGTATTGTTTTCACCAAGGATCTTGGCTTTATTAAGCCTTTATCTTTAGACAAAGAGTCTGACTCTTCTCCATTGTCTTTATACGAGACGTTAGTACGACACCACTGTTAGGTAAGTGTACCTATAATAAACAATCAACGCCTACACTTATTTGTGAAGATCATGCATGATAATAAAATTATTGAAAGGTCTTCAACCCCTGTCACTTCAAAATAATCATATTGTCATGCCAGCTACATCTGGGTACTACTTTAATTAAGTAGGTGCCTGTTAAGTAGGTAATTCAAGAATAAACGAAATTGAAAAGGAATGGGTGAATTAACGTTTTATAATCTGGTGAGCAAACGTTTGGTTTATAATAAAGAGGTAAGTAAACATCTACCCTATAACAGATAGATAGATAACAGACATCACAGATAGGTTTCTAAAATTGAAGGATATTCCTTTTTGTTATTTTTTTACATGAGAACTAGTGCCTCCATAAAAAGCTACCACAAAATAAAATTAAAATACGTAAAACCTATAAAATTCTGCACTAAAGTTACCGGAACCGGAATCCTTCAGTAGTTTCAGGAAGCAGGAACTGAAAGTTAATTAATTTTAACCGTGATCTAAAGCAGCGGAAAACTGCGGGCAGCGACAAACCGTATCTGTTTCCAAATGCTAATAAAAGCAGTTGTACCATACGTTTCAGTTTACGTAGGTATGTCATTTAGAATTTGGGTCATGTTGGTAATGTGTACAACATGTTTATCGACAGAATGAAAAACATTAGTCTTAAAATACAAAACAGACGTATTATCGCATCCTGTTACTGAATTACTGACTAATGAAAAAAATTGACAAATATCCGTTATTGAAATTCGGTCAATATCGATTAATAAGACTCCATAGTTATTTATATGTACGGTTTATTGGCTGTGGTAAACAATCAAACGCATAGTCAATTGTTCCTTGTTATAGGTATCAATGGAGAAATCTCGGTGTGGGCGATATGTTGAAATGTAACCTCTAACAAAACTGCAATGACTCAGTAGGAATCCAGTTAAAGACTTCTATGTATAGCCAACTTTATTCTACCTTTAAACTGTCCGACATGTGTGGCTTTGACCAAATCGTAAACAACAATGTGTTGTGGAACGTAAACCCCATTGTATATTTGTAATGCCGAATACGCCACAATGAAACCGAACTTCTCATTGCAAGTCGAACTCGTTGATGTCTATTGTATGATTGTATGGCGGCATTGGTCATTGGTTATAATTAACTACCAAATCAATTATAGAATAATAAATTAATAATGAATACTTAACCCGCCTACGTATTAATTGTTTTTGTACGTAACATTATAAATTCTTCCTATATCTATAATTATCAGCCCATTACCGTCGCCTTAGTATCAGTAGTTTTAGCGCAAATCACATAATTATCGATATTAGATAAGAAACCAGTCGTAAAACAATAGTTGAAGTCGTGCTGTGGGTAGTGGCTAAGCGATTTCAATATTAGCTCTAACATTTCGTAAAATTGATAATACTAATGTTGTTTTGCGCGAACGGCTAAACATCACGTACCTTTCTACCTCCATCTCAGCTTATTTCTTAATAGGTTTAGGTATAGGTAGTTGATCCGACAGAAGTAAAGGCTTATCATATCAATATCATATTTACTAGTTTAACCTTGGTGCAAAAGTAAATTCAGAAGCAGGAATCGGTAGAGTATTGCAAAATTACCTGTTTTTGTGTTTTATCCGGCAAAATGATCGAGAGATCGAACGATCTGTTTTTCTTATCACGGCTGCCTGAACGTATCAACTTGGAAGAGGATCGAGTGATGCTCTGAGCCTTCTCGGGCAGTTTAAGCGCCACTATGGACATGCTGCGCGAGAGCCTTCGGCCAAGCTTCCGTGTGCGAAGCGACATGGACCCGCCGAGCCCGCGTTTGTTGCGGCTCTCCACAGGCGGCACCACCTCCTCCACGCTGCCACCCTCTTCTTTGGCTCCAGCCATCTCACTATCCAAACGACACTGACCAACAATGTCAACACTTCTCCATCACCGACCACTGATCAGACACTTTCACCGACTTGTCACCAGTCACCACTGAGTCACCACACTGTTATATTACTCTTTGGTCACCACCACTAGTCACAAAGGACACTGCACTTTTCAACCAGAGATCAACATCGTGATCGAGCACAGAAAAAGTAAACTGCGATGCTGTGTCCGAAGCCGATCATATGGTCGCGGAGCCGGTTTATTGACACGAAAGTGTCCTGTAAAATATTGCCGAAATCTAATAGGCGTTATTTAATTTGAATGGAGCCGATTGTGTATGGAGATTATTGTGTTTGGTTGAATGGAGCGTATTATCGTATAGCGAACGTGTTGTGTAAACGGAGGAGTGGCACGGACGTGTGCTCGAGCGATCGCGTTCAGAACAACTAGCCAGCTGCCTGCCGGCCTGCCGAGCGCGCAGCGCCGCGGCGCCGCGGCCGGTCTACAGCGGACCGCGTACCAGCGTCCCCTCTACTTGACACTGCTAAAATCAAATCACTTATCGAAACCAAAACAAAACATAGGTATGCCGCTAGTTAACTCTGTCTCTAGCAAAGAACGACGCTCCCACGAGATGATTGACTCCAAATAAGAGCGTTAACCAGTGGGTTAAGTTACAGGCTTTATTTCTTTTCAGAGTTGTAACGGAACTTTTGTATAGTTGTCTGTTAAACGATCCATCCAATCATTCAAGTCCAAAGACAAAGCCAGACGGATAAACGTACGTATTTAGGTTATTTCGAAGGTAGAACTTACTAGGTAAGTAGGTACATAAGAGTTCATCTCAATAGGATGACAAATAAATAACCGGCCCCGAAAGAATTTGTCGACATTTTTTTATGTATTTCTTATCGATATTACAGTTATATAACTCGCTTGCCTGTCAAACACAATAGATATTAACGTTATTAAAAAAATAAAGATTATTCTCAGACTAAATAAAGATTAGTCTAACTGAAACCTTATTAACTGACAAAATTTGCAATCAATGAATTTGATTCTATGTACATAGAATACATAGTACACACACATTTTCTGTTACATCCGTTTTACATATCCTACATGAAATTCTGAGCTAAATTAAAAGCATCTCAATATTTCGACAGTGCCTATCTATTATTTAGTCAGCTTCATTGACCTATGTTGATATTGGTAAAACAGAAATAGCCTCGTTAATATTCATCATATTTGACAAAACGTATCTAAGAGACTGCTATAGCTAATGAATGTTACTGAGTTCGTATTCTATTCGTTACAGGTCAATAGATCTCAAGGTGATCGTGTTGCCTGCTCTCAAACGTAACGCGGTACTTGCGATGTTTGTTGTTTAAATTGTGACTTATAATTATCACGATTCACCACTCCTCCTATATACTCCTAGCTGCGCCCTGCGGTTTCACCCGCGTAGGTCCCGGTCCCGCGGGAATGTCGGAATAAAAAGTAGCCTATGTGTTAATTCCCGGTATCCAGCTACCTATTTTCTAAGTTTCATCGCAATCGGTTCAGCGGTTTTTACGTGATTGAGTAACAAACACAAATACACAAACTTACAGCTTTTTATATAGATCGTCTGTAGAAGAATTTGATTTTTAAAGTTCCAAATTATGTTGTATACTTTTAATATCGCTTCGCGTATTGAGCAACCTAGAAATGAACTTGATCATGTCTTTGACTCAATTTCACAGAACCCGTAACGCAAGAGATAAAAAAACGAAGAGATCTAGCCAGAGGGCTAGACTACAGGCTTACATCATCCGACTACTAGAGATACTATTCGATTACTAGAGAGTAATTTTTACAACTTTTAAAATATTTACAATATATATCTATCATACTATCGAGGTACAGTAATTTAAAGCTGTAAATAATAAACCAACGAAGTACTGAACTGAGCCGAGAAGAGAAACAAAAATATTGTAATGTTGTTGGTATTACAATCATTCAAAATTTAAACGATGTCGATATCTTTCTTTTTTACCAGAGATATGTAAAAACTTCTTGTTTTTTACACACGATAAATGACAATTTCACCTGATGGTAAGTAAAGATATTTGGTCTAAAGGTTTCTTCACACGTACCTACCACATTCAGACCACAACCACACCACGTGGCCGGGCGTATTTTTGTATTGAAAATGAATAGGACTATTCACACGTACTGGTTAATGTGGTACGTGTGAATACTCCTATTCATTTTCAATACAAAATATACGCCCGGCTACATGGTGTGGTTGTGGTCGTGGTACGTATGAAGAAGCTCTAAGATGTATGTTACACGCTCATCTAGAAAATGGAAGACGGCAGTGGAACAAGATACGACCCGTATTCGTTAGTGGCTGCACTTCAAACTAAGGAAGACTGATTTCCTATCCATTTCACTAAGCTCAGCTATTCCAAGCTAAGCAGTTAATCCGATAGGCCTTGGTAAGTCGGTAGATATGGATTCTTCTTCGTTTATATATGGCTTATTCCATTTGGACATTTGCCAGTGTCAAGTATTATTAATTTAGGGAAGTTTTTATTTGCATTGCATCGAAACAGTCAAGTCGTCATAGTTAAAGTCAAGTCGAGGGAATCATTGTAAAACGGGAGCCATGTTTTACAACGTTTGTTCATGGAGCCTTCGAGACAACGCTAAAGTCCATATTTTGCACCGATTTTCACTTTCATTTAAACTTGTACACTTTCACGAAACTAAACTGATTAATATGCCCCCAAAATTAAACAATTTACACGCATTTGAACAAGGTTTAACAAAAATGAAAATTTAGCAACACATCTCCTAACCGCGTTCCCGCGAAAACCCGGTATATATGGATTGTGTATACGTCCATACATTGTTTTTTTTTTACTAATCGTTAGTGGAATTGCTTTTTAGCACGGTGCGGTTAATTTAGAAATACTTATTTTATGCCATAGACAGATAAATTTACAAATCATACTTTTTGGCAATTAATTATATTGCATGCCATTGTATAAAGTTGACAAAACTGTGACGCTATTTATTGACAAAAGTCAAAATGGCGTGTTTATGAGTATGGTCGGCTTTATTTGTGAAATCAGAAAATATCAAAATAAACATTTTATAAAATGTATTGTGTACAGTTTTAGAGAATATAATTTACATTCATGATATAAACTGTGTAAGATTCCCACGAAGAATCAATGGAAATGGAACAGTAATATCATCTTTTACTTAAAACTAATCACTGATTCTTAGTAGGTAAACGCAAAAGTTTGCTTAAAATTTTGTGAAGTTTTTTATTATTCTTTAAGGAAAAAACTACTAAACCGATTGCGATTTGAATGTAGATACTTATATAGAGTTCTAGGCCCAGTATCCTGGAATAAAAATGCCTCAAGCGTATCCTAGCATAGCTCTGTTAAATTTTCTACGTAAACGGTTTTTTACTACCTACCAATTGTTAAACAAAAAATTAACCAAAGTAGGTAAGTAGGTACCTTCCTAGAAAATAAATTTTCACTTGGTTTTTCCTCCTCAACATATTTTCATAAGAAAATATTCGTAATAATATGCAAAAACTTCCAGTCCACTAGGTAGAGGTTACTCTACATCATCAAGTTTACGATGCATTCATCTTCATTTTGAAATCTAGTATGATAATTTATCGCAAGATATGATCTGTTGGCCTTCAAAAGATTCATGTTGTCGTTAAATGTGTTAAAATGCAAAAGTTGGTACCTATTCACATTTATCAATATCTCAAACTGCGAGCTACATTGTTGCAAAGACACAATTTGTGTTAACAGTTGATTGAGGAAATATATTCGGAACAAAGACTTTGTTCATGAAACTTTGGATTAAAGTGATAGGTGGGAGGATGTGGGGGCGTAGCTACCCGTGAGCTACTCAGAGTTTCAATGTTTTTAATGCTTAGTATGGGATTGTTTTACTTGGTAATTACCAAGTATAAAACTCTGAGATAAAAATAGATACCAGCAAAGAATCAAATTTTGCACTACTTATAGTTGGTATACCTATTTACCTAATCATGTAAGCAATTTTTCAGAAAAGTTGAATCAACATGGAAGAGAAACATCGACTGGAAAGCGAGATATTCGAAATTGTATTCATCGGGATATCATTCTCAGTAAGAATAAATAAGCACGTATAAGTTTATGAAAGAATGTAGATAATTTGTTTTGTAATAATATTTAGATGCGTTTATTTGCTTATGGTAAAGCGAAACCTGGTTAGTGGCTTATTAAGGGATCTACTATAATTTTTATCACTTACTGAGGTTTCTTAGTTACCCAGTTAGTGAAATCGCAATAGTCTTTATTTATAAAAGGGTCGTCCCGTTTCTCTAAAGATAGAAATATAAATGTGCCTATTTCTAACTTACGGGGGTGTAATTTTTACCCGACTGCGCGACGCAAAGGAGGGTAATGTGTTTATCAGTCTATGTATGTATGTATGTATGTATGGATGTTTCTATGTGGCGTTCTAGAGGCCAAACGCGTAGACCGATTTTGATGATTCTTACGTCAATCGATTCGTCTTAATCTGGCGAGTGTGGTTAAAGCCATTGGAAAAATTAGATTGGTAAAATGAATGGGTCCCGACTGTGAGTAATTTTTTACTCATTTATTATGTGTTCTATGTGTATCGATTACAAAACTATTATTACTTAGCGTAATTTCAAATTACTGGGCTTGTTTTTTTCTTTTTGGTTTTTTTGTTGTTTCTATGCGTATTTTTTAATCGAGTTTTTTACACAGTCGGGTTTTTTGTTTTTTTATAAATTATTTTTTTTGATTTCATTATACTGATTATGTGTTCCATAATATGTGAAGAAGTGTCAAGCCCCCTTAAAAGGGTGTTTCTTTGAAATTAGCGTTTTCTGACTAATTTATCTGGCTTTTTTTCAATTTTATGTTTTCTTCAAAATGATCAGGGGATTAGGCCCAAATTATTAAAACTAAAAATATGTATAAATTGCACTGGTTTGCAACAAGTATTATATGATTTAGAGTGTACTGATGAATTTGACAGTCAGATGAATGATATCAATGGCAGATAAATGAGATTTTGTAAACAGATTAATTAGAGCTGTACAGGTAAATGAGAATCTTATATTAATTCAATCAACTTTATTATAAAATTTAAGAAATAATAATATAATAACAAGATTTTAACAACGATGTATATAGTCAGTTTTAAAATAGGAACTTCAATTAGAGATCCAGAAATTATAATAACACAATGACACAAAATTATAAGCTTAAAATTTAAGAAAAACGGACATTAACAATCATACTCGTAAGATAATAAGTCTTCATTTTAAAATAGGAACTGCAATCGGAGATCAATCAGGCTAAAATATATTTAAATTGTCATCGTCATCACTTTCCATAAAATATGGTTAGATATTTTCTAAATCGATGCTAAATTTTTTTGTTACCGTCTCTTGTAAAAGTTATTTCTGACATACTATCGAATTCTGTCGTTCCTGCTGATTCTATATTTTGTTCAACTTCACTGTTATTTTGCTCTTTTTCTTCATATCCATCTAAATGATTACTTTTATTATTACATATTGTTTCTCTTTCTGTGCCTTTGTTAATATTTTATGCTTTCTTCGATGTATACTTCATAAACTTCCTTTTTGGTGGTACAACTTTGGTTTTTGTCTAATATTTAGTGTTGATTCTTCAGTTCGTGATAAAGTACTTTCGTTTTCCAAATATGTTGTAGTGTTATTATTTGACTTGTGTTTCTATTTGTTTCTTTGCTGACATTACTGTTATTCTAAAAGATTTCGTCAAATTCTCTTAGTATTCTTATCGAATCAACAAGGGGTGTAACGGGTATGTTTCTTTGACATCTCACTGTACAAAAAGATTGTACGTTGCATAAGATGGTACTTGCTTAAGGTTCTGAAAGCTTGTTGTTGACCAACTATATTTCCGCAATGCCTAAAACGTCTTACAGTTGATGGTAATGATGCTGAAGAACATGTCTGTGACGTGACATTTGATGGATTAATTACTAAGTCATTGTTCTGCTGAGACATGTTGCGAGAAACCCTTGGTGGTCCTGGAACAGGCGACTCCAGTTCTCTGTTTTCTGTAGGTGTCAGGGGACGTCTATTATTGTCTTGTAGAGTAAACGGTTCATCCGACAAGATACTGGGACTTTGTGGTGGCGTATTTTCTGCAAGAATGGTCGCTGTCACTTTTTCTTGCTTCTTTCTTAAGTAATATGACCTAAAAAAAATTCTCCATCTCTGCCTTTGTAACCTTTACTGTCTGGGTGTCATGTCATTTATTGGTAATTGTTTCTTTTCTTCCTTTCTTCATATGTAGCTTTGTCTATTCTTTTCTTGCTTTTCTTTCCTGCAAGTCTCTTTTTTCTAAGTCTTTCTTCTTTTGTCTGTTTCTCTGGTTTTGCCATTCTAAATGTAGATCTGAAAATAAAATATAAAGGCTGAACCTCTATAGAAGTTTGCCTATGCTGTAATTTTATCATTAAAAGCTGTTTTATTCATGAATACAAATAACTTTTACTGTGGGGGATGAACTTTAAACTCGACAAAAAAACAGCCGTTTTATAAATTTAGTAGAGTATGAAACACTTGTTTTTGTTTGTCGGGCTACAAATGCAAAGCAAAATTTATTTGTAATCCATACAACTTTTGGTTTAATACTCATTAATCTGTCCTCTTCTCATTTATCTGGCCTTTAGAGCCAGATTAATTCAGACTAATGAGGACCAGAAGAATGAGGAATTTGAAGGAAATCGATTCCCTTCGCTTTAAAACATGTTTATTTCACTTTTAACGGTCATTAGTAGGTATATACAATCTTAAGGAATCTAATGGGATTGCCAAAAAAAGGATCTACCGAAAAATAACCCCATAAATTGTAACAGATAAATTATGGTACTTACCATACAAACGCCAGATCACTAGTTAAAATCGTATATTTTTCACTAAAAGACGTGCAGAGACGAACTTTCAGTATGACAGGTGGACGCCGACTGGCGCCACCAATCACAAGCCGCTATATTGAATAGTAAAACCTAAAGTACATTGAACTACATGCTGCGACGTATTGGTCCAGATGAATGATTATTTACATAAAGGACATTTTTTGAATTGTTGTAATTCAACAATTATTGCATTTCTTATGATTTGAATATGCAAATATCAATCAACATACATTGGAATATCGATGTGAATTGTTAATATTACTTAAACAAAGAAATTTTTAATAGAAAGAACAGAAAATCGACACACTTTCGTCGTTTGGACGCGCCAAATGAATTAGTTTTAGCTGTTATCTGCAGGCTTAAATAGCTTTATTTTTCAATAACTGCAATAATCAATTAAAAGCCTCGATAGATATTTTCTTTTTGCATAAAACCTGTAACGTATATACAAAATAGAGAAACTTTCGGTGTGTTCTTCATTGAAAATCACACCAAAACTTCATTTCGAAGAAACACCCAAAAATGAAAATTTTCTCACTATTGAACAACAGTTATAGACGTAAATATCGAAATAGTCGGCGAATTAAATATTAGTAAAAATAATTGCAATAAACAGATATAGTTACCTAACAAGGCATTAGTTTCGGGCAATCATTTAGTTTCCTCATTGTGAGTCCCAGATGTATAGACTTCTCATTTATCCAGAATTCACTTAACCGGATCCACAATAGTATGTACCTACCTACTACATAATTTAACCTTCCAACTCCAGAGATTTTCCATTTCATATGCCATTTTCATATCCATTTTCTCGGTAAATGCTTATTTAAAGATAAGTAAATGATTGTCTACTTTCTACGATAAGGTCGACAGCGAGTGTTACCTACTGTGGTTATTTGTCCTCGACTCCATAATTCTATGAATTGTTTTCTTCTTCTTAAGATTTAATTTTGAGACAAAGAAACATTTCAAATGTTTACCGTAAATTATTTTAAACATCAGTTACATAGGTACCTACTATAACTATACAACCTAGGTGTTTCGTAATAAATAATAAACCAGGCTTAAGTTACAATGTCTAAATACAAGTTAGACAAAAATAATTATACAGAATTTGTCGTGATAGTGTTCAAGGTTCTAGGAATCATGTTGCTGCTTCGGCCTATGACTCATCTTAGTCAAATGAGTCACTCATTATTGACTCAAGTCAATAATGTATAAGTTATAGGAAACACTCACGTCGCGTCGGTCGTCGTAAACTCTGAAAACTGCATCTGTTTATGGGTCTTTCATTGTGGCAGTCGTAAGTAGGTAATTGCTCGTACCACTCTAATTGGATTTTACTACCAACAAACGCCTACAAAAGCTTCTTATTCGGAAAAAAAGTGCGCAGTAGGTAGACACTTACCAACAATAAGTAGGTTAGTCATCGGTCTAGCTGCGCCTGCCGATCGTGAGTCGTGCGGATTAAGCAACGCTTAGCGCAGTCATTACTTGGATGGGTGACCGATAAGTTGTCAAAAAAAAAAACACTTTCTCGAGCTCCTCCGTGCTTCGTAAAGCACGTTAAACAGTTGATCCCTGCTGTTATGTGATACCAGTCGTTAGGTCAAGTTAGAGGCCTTAGTGCGACCTGACAACTCTTGACACTAGGTAAGTCACACCGAAAAAAAGAAATAGGTAGGTTATAGCGTAGTTTTATTACTTATTGTCTTGTTAAAGTAATCCTACTCATCTTACTTCTTACTAATATTATAAACGCGAAAGTTTGTATGTATGTAGGTATGTTAGGTTGTTATTCTTTCAAAAACTACTGAACCGATTGCGATGAAACTTGGAATATAGATAGCTGGAGACCTGTAATAGTACATTAGGCTACGTTTTATCCCGATATTCCCGCGCGATCGGGACTTACGCGGATGAAACCGCGGGGCGCAGCTAGTAATATTATAAAGCTGAAAGTTTGTGAATATGTATGTGTGTTGGTTACTCAACGGCACAAAACTATTGAACCAATTGCGATGAAACTTGGAATATAGGTCGCTGGAGACCTGGAATAGTACATTAGGCTACGTTTTATCCCGATATTCCCGCGGGATCGGGACTTACGCTGATGAAACCGCGGGGAGCACTTATTAGTAGGTAGATATAGATACTGTATCACCTGAACTGCAAGTTCTGCTTCAATGAACCGAGTGTGTAACCTAATCTTTGGTTAAAGACGCAGACATTGTAATGTAATCAAATCACATGCTAACCGCTGCTGACCTAAATTACGTGAGTATTTTTATTTGTGGAGGTTAATATTAGTTTTTTAGGTTTAACAGTCTGAAAATCAGTAAGTACCTAAAGTTGATAGCCAAATCACAGCCTAAATCATAAATGTGCTTCTGAAAACATTCTTTACCTAATTTAATTACCTAATTTAATTCTTTGACCTTAAATAGATTACCTAATAGTCTTGGCTTAGTTTAGGGCTAACAGCTCAATGCAAAATTCTATACTTATAATAAAGGAAGGGAGGACAAAACGTCTGTACTTAAAATAAGTTGTAAGTAAATTAAGTAAAAAAAAGTAGTCTAGGGGAGGAGAACAAAATTATAATTTTTAAAATTCATGTCTGTCTGTCTGTTTCTCTGTCTGTTCCTTATACAATTAAAAACTACTAATCCCATTAAAATCTGGTTTTCAATATTGGACAATTCTATTTTCGAGGAACGTCGTGGTATACTTGCATCGAAGTCCAATTAGTAGAACCCGAGTAATGAACTAAAAAGTGCAACCGCTCGAGAACCGCCCGCGCCCGTGATAACGCGTTTTTCACTTCTGCGGGTGAAACCGCGGGGCGCAGCTAGTTATAAATACAAGTGTCGAATTTCCTACATTTCCTTAAACTTATGTGACCTTTGTTAAACAAATTATGGGACAGGTCCCGTAAAACTTTGTATGAAAGTTGGGCAGTAGCACCGCGAGGCGTCAACTAGGTACTAGGTAAAGTGTATAATACTCAAAATTACTGGTGAGCCGATTAGGCGGCAGCTTTACCGACTAGTCCGCAAATTATACCGGGTAGTTGTCAACAATAATTATAATTTCTTCTATGGTTTTCGCGATTTTGCATAATAAAACACTTTATTTATCCGGTTTTATCGCGTTTTTATTCATTATTTGACCCGAGCTTTCGCCAACTTTACAGTTGGCTTTTTCAAGGTTGACTGAGATGTAATTTGTCTATTTTTAACATTCTAAAAAGTTACAGTAAACTACCGCCTCATAATTATTTGCAATAAAAACGTTCCAGTGTACGCAGACTATAGAGTTATTGTAATAGTTTTCAATTTAAATTATAATTATATTATAATTATAATTATAATATTTAAATTATAATTATATTATAATTATAATTATAATATTATAATAGTTTTCAATTTAAATTATAATTATATTATAATTATAATATTATAACTCTATAGTCTGCGTACACTGGAACGTTTTTATTGCAAATAATTATGAGGCGGTAGTTTACTGTAACTTTTTAGAATGTTAAAAATAGACAAATTACATCTCAGTCAACCTTGAAAAAGCCAACTGTAAAGTTGGCGAAAGCTCGGGTCAAATAATGAATAAAAACGCGATAAAACCGGATAAATAAAGTGTTTTATTTAACAATAATTATGCCATAAAATACCTATTTATTGAATTAGTAGAACAGTTAGATGGTGAGTATAGTTAGAAAAACGTAAACAAACGCGTAACAACTCCCTCAAGTTTGCTCCTCAAATGTCTCAACATGTCGGTATCACTTTTTTTTTTCGAAAACGGTTCAAAATGTTTTCATAGTTTGATGACAATTAACTTGAATATCTCCGAATTATTAAACCTACATCCGACTAGTCGGCTAGTCTGCTAATCGGCAAAATCCATAGACGACCCAACTCTAGGTACTAATAATCATGGTTTTCTCCTGTCTTCTAGGCCTACTAAAGAAGAACCAAGTCGCATTTCGTTCATGACCAACGACTCCTCTGCGTACGCGTCTCTCCTGATGCGCGTACGCAGCAGTCACTGCGGCTCCTGCGTCAGTTCGGAACCTTCGTCCCCGACTGATTACGGCACTACCATACTACCGGAGCGGAGTGACATTTATAGCAGTCCTAAGATTAGCATACAGTGAGTATACAAAGATATATCAAACCAACAGCGTCCCACAATTTTACCCGTGTAAGTCCCGATTCCATGGGAATTTCTAAAAATGCAGCTACTACGACAAAAAGCACTGTCTAAATTTCATGACTTCAAGACACCTAAGCTCGTATTCTACAGACGTTAATTAAAACGTCTCAACCTCGCCTTAGCATTTTCTTTAAAACGATTCAGCAATTGTTAGTTTTTTGCAAGAAAATACTAACTCACACGCACGCACGCACCCACTAACGCAGAGACGCGAGTTCAAATCTCGTCGCGAGTGGATTTTTGAAGATTATTTTTCCTTTAAAATATTTCTAGTAAATATTGATTCTTCAAAAGCGACTTATACTTATTAGGTACTTATAGCTGTTTTCGAGATAAATCTAGCGATGCTGAAGCTCAGAACCACCTCATAAATCGTTAAAAATTCACATCACACTCAGTTCAATTTAAACTACTTATTAAGGTAAACGAGTACTGGCATAAACAGTATACAAATAGGTGAAGCTAGCGAAAATTTGTAAGTAACCGAGAACATGGTGTTTAAATAAGCTTATACAACGCATGGTTTCTTCATTCCAGGGCAGACGATCTAGGAGGCCATGAGACTAAACTGCTAGACATGGTACGGGCAAGTAGGGAGCTACAAGATGACGCTATAACTAAAACGCTGAATTTACCTAAAGAAGATAACTCTGACGATGAGTAAGTAATATATTATAAATACAGCAGGCGTATAGGGAGAGGGTAGCTTCTACAAACTGAAAAGCGAGAGCGGGAAGATAGGTACGTAAGTAGGTACTTAGTCCAAATAATCTATTTGTAATTGTATTTACACACCTACTGCTCTACAAAGTTACTTTATTTGACCAAAAAGGTTAACGTAAAGCGACTCTTTATTCCCTAGGTGCATAAAGTGCTCATTATGCACCTAGGGCATAAAGTAATTTAAATTTGGAACTAAGGTTCTGGTAGCATACGGCCATTTCGAACTGGCCACCTAGACATTAACACATAAAAAAAATAAAAACTGGGCTATTTTTTCTATTTTCATGGACGGAAGGGTAAAGCAAAAAGTTTTGGTTAGTATAAAGCCCCAACTTTTTTTTTCATCAGCTAAGGCCGATGTGTGGTTTCGTCATTTTGATGTAACATTGTTAAATTTAATTAATATAGAGCTGTCAATATATTTCATATACGTTGCATTATTCTATTTTTGTGTTGTTAGTTAAATGCTTATTTTTGTAGCCCTTTTATTGTCTCGCAGTACCTAGATGTGTAAAGTAAAGTATTCACCTCGGTACTAAAGTCTGTCTTTATCTTGGGCGCTTGAATCCCACGCTTCACTCAGGACTCTAGGTACATAACTCCTTCGCTTCGCTCAGGAGTTAAGTTTTTAACACCCTCGCTGCGCTCGGGAGTAAACCCTCTAGAGTCCTTCGTACGCTTTGGATTCAATATGACGCCCGCTATATAAGACAGGACTTTAGTACCTCGGTGCATAAACTACTATTATTGTACGCCCGACCAAAAATGGTTATGAAAAATGAAAAAAGTGGTACCTAAGGAAAACAAGAATGACCATCTAAAATAATAATTATCTTTACGTTCGCAGCTAGTTATAAGTAACTACCGAAATGTAAACACGAAATCACTAAAATATCCACACAGCATCAATGCGGAAAAAGATAGACAAACAAGCAACGTAGGTGGTAACGTAATGACTGTATGACAATGCCGTCCATTTGTAAAAAGCATTCATTTTCCCACTTTCACTCTCGATTCAATTACGTCTATTAACTGTGACTTTCTCATTGTTTTCTTTATGAATAAAGCTTTATGAGGTACGTAACTTGTAATTAAGTAGGTACCTACAAATATAGTTATACATGCCTATATAATATACCTACCAGAATACCTAGTATTATATAGGTACTTCATATAGATTTAAAAAAACTGCAGAACGTTACCCACCGCAATCTAGCCCCAAACTAAGCAGCTTGTATTATGGGCACTATAGCCAAGGGGTATACTACCTAATATACACATTTTTCTGAATACATAGGTAAGTACCTACTTAATGAATGAGACATAAAAACACCCTAAATTAGTAAGCTTATAAATACTGGTTATTAAATATCTAATCGCTCTTACGGTAAGGAAACCCACGGCTTAGCTAAACGTATTTTAGACGTATTGACCCATTCTTTCTTATGGGCATAAGATTCTTTTAATTATAGTCTGAAATAGTGCTACATAATCTTCATGTAAAGATTTCGAAGCGGCGACGCGCGCGTCTAACGCATGGGAACGTTAATCCACAGTTGCGTTGCAGGTTCGAATCCTGCATAAAGCGATTTTTTTGGAATGAAGCATTAGGTATATTAATTATTCTAGGTAAACTTTGTTATTTGTTCCAGTAACCCAAGCGAGGTGTGTGTGCACGTATTGAGCATGCGTGCAACGGAACGCAGCGTGTCGAGGTCGCGCTTCTCTCGAATGTCAACTCGACGCGACATGGATATACCGTCGATTTTGGCGTTTAATGCTAATGCTGGTTTGCCTGTTAGTATTAGGTACCCTTTTATTATCGCACTAGCTGTGCCCCGCGGTTTCACCCGCATAAATTCCTATCCCGTAACGTATGTGACGCATCACGTATGTCATACCAAGCGTTGCTTTACCCGTACGATCATTTAAAGTATCGTATTTATACCCTTAAAGTAATCCCTGTACCAAATTTCATTCTAATTGGTGCGATCGTTCCTGTTGACCCATCACTTATGTGTCACGTCAAGCGTTGCTTAACCCGTACGATCATTTAAAGTACCATATATCGTATTTATACCCATAAACTAACCCTTTACCAAATTTCATTCTAATTGGTGCAATCGTTCTTGTTGATCCATCACGTATGTGTCACGCCAAGCGTTGCTTAACCCGTACGATCATTTAAAGTACCCTATATCGTATCTATACCCTTAAACTAATTCTGTACCAAATTTCTTTCTAATTGGTGTGATCGTTCCTGTTGACCCATCACGTATGTGTCACGCCAAGCGTTGCTTAACCCGTACGATCATTTAAAGTACTTTATATCGTATTTTTACCCATAAACTAAGCCTGTACCAAATTTCATTCTAATTGGTGCGATCGTTCTTGTTGACCCATCAAGTATGTGTCACGCCAAGCGTTGCTTAACCCGTACGATAACTTACTAACCCTGTACCAAATTTCATTCCTATCGGTTTCGCCGTTCTTGAGATTAAATAGTGTAACTAACACGACTTTCGTTTTTAAAGCTGCGTCCCGCGGGATTTACCCTCGTAAGTCCCGACCCCGTAAGAATATCTGGATCAAAAGTAGCCTATAACCTTCCTCGATAAATGGACTATCATGAAATGGACGATAAATAAACACAAAAAGAATTTTTCAAATCGGACCAGCAGTTCCTGAGATTAGCGCGTTCAAACAAACAAACAAACTCTTCAGCTTTATAATATTAGTATAGATTAAGATATTATGTCTACTCTGACATGTCAAAAATGGTTGGTTTCGCTCATCTAGAAGATAGTAAAGAAAAGACAGCAATCAACCATGTTTAGAAACAGACGTTCTTACTGGCTGTCTGTTTCGTCGTAAATTTTGGAAAACTAACCTAATTTTTAATCCCTGGCCCGACATCGTCGAGCGATCGATCGAACTAAAATCTGTAGAAATCTTATCAATATTATAAACGCGAAAGTTTGTATGTAAGTATGTATGTATGTGAGGTTGTTACTCTTTCACACAAAAACTACTAAACCGATTGCGATGAAACTTGGAATATAGGTAGCTGGGGACCTGGATTAACACACAGGCTATTTTTTATCCCGATATTCCCGCGGGAACGGGACTTACGCGGGTGAAACCGCGGGGCGCAGCTAGTAGAGTTATACAAGATGTAACGGGTAAGCCCTTTTAAGCCGAAAGGGGGTTGTTCTAGACGTCTAGGCGAACAACTTTGTTCTATGACTTTTGGAAATTCGAAGTACTTTTCGAAAATGTTTAGTGTAAAGTTTACTTGAAGATCAGCTGTTTCTTAGAGTTCGAGGTCATTGACCTTATGTTGTCCTTTCATTTAGTTTGGTCTACTACAATCAAACCTTCAATTACCTTTATTTTCAAAAGAAGCTGTTTTTTCAGTGAAACATAATCTCAAAATTTTCAAAAATAGTTCGAATTTTCAAAAGTCGTAGAACAAAAGGTGTTCGCCTAGACGTCTAGAACAACCCCCTTTCGGATTAAAAGGACTTGCCTGTTACATCTTGTATAATTCGCTTCTTAGGTCTTAGGTCGGTAGGTAATGAAGTTATCCACCAAGGAACGCCTTTAAAAATAAACTTAACTACAGGCGCAGTTTAGTATACCGGCGTTTCAAAATGCGAAACAAGATATTACCGAGCAAGACGCGCCGCGATGGTCGATTCGTCGCTCGGTGTGCCCAGTCTGCTCGCAGAAGTGGAAGGATAGGAGCGCTATACGAAATGTCAAATATTCTGGTAACTACCCACACACACTTATAACTCTTCTACTGAAAAGGCAAACCTTGTGTTTTGTACCATGCGAGGAGTTTTTCCCAAGGCACGCGTACCTCTCGCACAAGACTAGTATATTTTGTTGTTTCGGGCTTAACAGCTAAAGAGTTAACTGATTCACGTTATTAAATTATCCACACTATCATTTCAATAACATATCAGTCAATATTTAATCAAATTTGACGTCTGTTAATTAATAACAACATCAGTTTTGACATTATTTGTTCAAATATTCTTTGGCAAATACGATTTTCCAAACATTTTTGAGTCAATGAAGCTACGTTGGCAGTCCAATTGCAAATTATAGCTTCATTTTATAACTGTATTGTTTCAATTTCAATGATGTTAAAATGTTTTTTTTTACAACTGTATAACATTAATAACCTGTGTTATAAACCCGTTTGAAATAATGTTAGCACGTTGTTGTATGCAAAGCTTGTTTAGATAATTACTGTTGACGGAGTTCAAAAACTAATCTTTGTTTTAGGATTGAAACGCAACTCCAGTAATGAGCTACCTTCTGTGGTAGCTCCTGGCCGATTAAGAGCATCTATCACAATGGCGTAGTGAGTTTTAAAGACACAATAGTAAAAAACAGTTGATTACAAAATTGATGGTTTTCAATAAAAATTTGTATCTGGTCTGGGTGTATTTCTATGTATAAAATGTATGTATTTACAAAAGAAAAATAAATATAAGTAGTATATATCCGTTATCACCGTAACACAAGCTTAGCAGCTTATCACGGGGCTAGATGGCGCTGTGTGTTGGTCACAGGATTCATTTATTTATTTATTTTCGTCTACTCGTTTACGAACTTCTTTCATGCGAGATATAAATAATATAGTTTTCAATATCAGGTTCCTTACGTAACACACAATACACCATGAGAAGCCTTTGCGCATCGGTACATACCTAATAGGTAACGGCATAAAATACCATAGACAAAGTTGAATATTTCCATTAAACGTCTAATAGGCTTACTAGTCTGGAAGAAATCGCCCTTTTTAAACGATAAAGTCACCCATTGTACCAGACTAGATGTAAGTTTTCATTTTGTAATTCAAGTTTTGGTATAATAATCCATTTAAATCTATCTCTCTACCCAGTATACCTCGCCCAGCATTACCAGTAGTCGACGAAGACACACCCGGGTACGTGGTAAAGCGCAACACGAGCGCTACTTGGCAACTGACGCGCGCGCGCAGATTTCGCGCACCAAAAGCGAATTTACCGTCGGAAGCGTCCGCGCCGCCTGTCTCCGCGCCCATAACGCAGAAAGACCTCGACTTGCGCGTCAATAAGTTCTTGCACGATGAGTTTTAGATTAGACCCAGTATTGTAGTCCAACTTTAGACCAATTTAGTTTAGATCGTTATTAAAATGTTTTAGAATTTAATCCTCTGTTTCACTTTTAATGCCCGGTTTCTGGCGTTCCTACTAATTTTCTTCGGACAATTATGAATTTCTAACGATCGTTTTCATATGTGCTTGGACTATTCCAAGTTGACATTTACTTGAAAATGCAAATCAGGTCCGGCCATTGCTAAGACATACTTGAGAATGGTTAATTGTAGAATACTGGCCCTGTGAAGGCAACGGTGGCGGGCTAATATTGCCTGGACAGGGACCAGAGTAGGTAGTCTATTACAAAACTAAGAATCTACAACGATTCTTAATTCTATAAGTTGACTTTTAATTGAGATTTTGTCCGTCCGTCGGTAGGCTGATAGAACCATAATGACTTAATAGCCATGCAGAGTGCTACGAGCCCTTACTTTTAAAATACGAGCTTTTTCGGGTGTATTTTTTCATAAACAATTACCTACCAAAAAATCTGAATCGTGTCGATATTTAGTTTAATTGTTTTAACTAAATACAAAAATCGAAGCTTGTACACTGCATGGTAAACTGCACGGGTATTAGGCCATCATGCTAAAGCTCCAGATAAGTCGGTGGCACTGTAACATACCGTAAAACAACAAAAAACATTCCTCAGGCACTTTATTCTGGCTATCTCCTTTTTCTGCTTCCATTTCTTTATTACCTTTCAAAGTATAACCAGCAAGCAATCTCAAAAGCGACCTAGGACATGGCAATTCAAAACAATTCCTTAGAAGTTGGTAACATTTCTTACTAGTCTTATAAATGGTCAAAGCTAATACTTTTTCTTTTATATCATATATTGGCTGTTTTGAAAAAGGTCTAAGAAGCGTTCGACACTGCATTTTAGTAAAGATTTTGGCACAATCGCTCATATCCTTTGTGACTTCTTCCAGGCACTTTTTTCTGTTAATTTCACCATTGCTTCTGAAGTGATCATTTCGTATACTCAATTTTTCCTCGAGAGATTTGATTACTTGACGTTGTCTCATGACTTCGTGCTTCAAAATTCTTATTCTCTTCAGTCTATTTATTTTCTTGTTATTTATTTGTAACAGGTCCCGTTGGAAAGCTAGAAAGACAATTTTAGTAAATAGTTACGGGCTGTGTATTTATATAAATAATATTAATTTATTTACTTTTTCAAAAGGAATATTTTTTTTAAATAAATTAACTTTTTATATTGCTCAAGGCATATCTACTACAAATATTTTAAAGGAAAAATCCATTTCCAAATACACTCGCGGCGAGGTTTGAACTCGCGTCTCTAGGTCAATACCCAGCGCTCTAACAAATTAAGCCACGCAAGCTCCCACCCCGAGCAACAAATTATTGTAAAATTATTTTCATCACTTCTGCAGCCCTAGACAACATTCTTATCGATTAACGAAATCGCAATCTTCTTCTTCTTCTTCTTATTTAAAATGGCTTTTCCATTCGGACATTTGCCAGTGTCAAGTATTATCAATATTTGCAAGTTATTTGCAGGAGTTTTGGCGGGAACTCGTTGAGGAGATGTGGTGCTAAATTTTCATTTTTGTGAAACCTAGTTCATATGCGTGCAAATTGTTTAATTTCGGGGGCATATTAATCAATTTAGTTTCGTGAAGGTGTACAAGTGGAATGAAAGTGAAAATCGGTGCAAAACATTGAGTTCGGAGACAACACTAAGCTAAAGTACATGTTTTGCACCGATTTTAACTTTTATTTACACTTGTACACCTTCACGAAACTAAATTGATTAATATGCCCCCAAAATTAAACAATTTACACGCATTTGAACTAAGTTTCACAAAAATGAAAATTTAGCAACAAACGACAGTTTTTTTTGTATGAAATTGACATAAAAGTTCTCGAAAAGTCGAAAACATATAAAAAAGTCACGTGACTTTTCGCGAAAAGTTAATCGATAAGAATGTTGTCTAGGACTGCTGTTCGGAAATATAGCCGGGTGGAAAATTGGTTATTTCATTCCAGGGGTGGTTTTTTTTTAAATAATTTTATGTTTGGCCATGTAACATGACATGGCACGACACTTTTTTCACGTTTCGGTTTGGCCGCCTAGATCCACGTTTCATAGTCATGACCAACTCGATTACATTGTAAGATTGTAATTGTAACCAATAGAAACGTTTTTCAAAACTTTGAATAAGCATCACAGTGCGACCGCAACTTCTAATTTCAATTATATTACAAAAAAAAGTAAAATTGGCCAATTATTTTTTATAAAAAAGCACTGACTACAGACGGCCCACGTACAAGCGGGTCATTCTGACGTCGCATCGTCATGTGTTCCTCTACTCTTGTTTCTTACCTAAATCTTTTTTTATTGAACTTTTACAAAACCCATTAGCTATACTTTGTTTCGTTTTCACACTGAGGCTCTTCTTTACATTACTATTGTCTTGATATCCTTTGTTGTCGTGGACGAATATTTCATAATTATTATCATCTTTATTTACTGAAACAAAAAACAATAAGTAAGTAGGTAGGTACCTACGTTATGTAGATTTTTCTTCTGTTTCCGCGATTTTGAATCCAACATGTTGAAACCAACAGCTGTGATACTTACAAATTAATTGAAAATCTGAGTCAGTCTCCATTGTTTCTAGTGCAGGTGGTGTCGGTACAGGGCCTGAAAAAAATTAAATTGATTATTTTATAACGTAAAATTGTGCAGTTAAAATACCCAAATATCTTTAAAAACTGTGATACTTACTAATGGATTCTAATAATAAGTCAGTCTTGATATTTTCTAGTTCAGGTTGTGTAGGTACCGAACCTGAAAATAATTAACTCCATAATTTTAAAACTTGTTTGTATTTTAAAGAGAACATAGATAAGAGATGCTGCGGTCTTCAAAAACTGTGATACTTACGAAGTATTTTTTCTGGCACAGATTCTTTAGGTACTGCCCCTGAAAATAAGATATTCGATAATTTTAGAACCAGTCTACTAAAGACTACATATTTACTAGTAGGTCGCCATCACCGTGAGTTATCAGTTAACTCAAACCCTAAAAGGGTTTTGGGCACTGGGTGAAATGGTCCATGAGAAGACCGATCAACCGTCTAGTGCTTGTTTTGGCGTCCCCTACTAGAAATAATAATAAATAATAAAGACTTTATTATTATACAAATAAGATCCACTAATGTTGACAAATACTTACGGAGTACTTTTCCTGGCACAAGTTCTTTAGGTACACATCCTGAAAATAAGAAAATCAGAATTTTTAGTACTTCTCCAATAAAAGGAATGTACACATAAGCTACGCTAATGTCGACAAAACCTGTGATACTTACGAAGTATTGTTCCTGGCCCTAGTTCTTTAGGTAACGACCCTGGGAAAGAGATAATAGATCATTTCAAATCTCTCTACTAAACCTGAATGCGTAAATGATATAAGCAAAGAAAAACTGCGACACATACTAAGTGTTGTTTTTGGCACAAGTTCTTTAGGTACCAACCCTGAAAATAATAATTTAGATAATATTAAACCTCTTTACAAAAAGATATAAGTAACGCTTAAGTCGTCAATAATTGTGATACTTACGAAGCACCTTTTCTAGCTTTTGTCCTGAAAAAAAAACTAGTTTTAGAAGATCTACATATATGTTAAAGGAAAAATACATATTCTAAAATTGACTTGCACACTAGAGTGTACCTACCTGTTTGTTCAATTTCGTCTTTTATTTTCGCTGTGTTTTCAATCAACAAAGGGTCTAGCAAGTCTTGCTCATTAATTATGTTCTCTGAAACAAGATAAATTATTGATAAAATAAAAAAATGATTGACAGTCAAGTTCTAGTAACTAATACTAAACCACTCTGTGACTGATGATAGCTCGCTTGTATAATTCCAGGGGCCGGCACCCTGGAATGACTTACAAGCTACTTACATAATTGCATCATCCAATTGGTTCAATAAATAAATAAATCCTGTGACCAACACACAGCACCATCTAGCTCCATGGTAAGCTGCTAAGCTTGTGTTACGGTGACTAGACAACGGATATACTACTTATATTTTATTTTTCTTTTGTAAATACATACATAATATGTCATAATATGTCTTATGATCTAGCTCCATGGTAAGCTGCTAAGCTTGTGTTACGGTGACTAGACAACGGATATACTACTTATATTTTATTTTTCTTTTGTAAATACATACATAATATGTCATAATATGTCTTATGTGTATAAATAAATTCACACACACAATTCCTCACAAACTTTTGTCTTCATTTTCATCACTTATCCATTAATTTAGTACAAAAATGACTAAATACAGAAAAACTACTCAAAATTTTAGAACTTTTCAATCAAACACTTATTTTATATACCTACATAAAAAATAGGAATGTTTACTAGAAATATTTTTTAAAGGAAAAATTCATCTTCAAAAATTCACTTGCGGCGAGATTGGGATTGCGGCTTGAAGATAAATTTTTCCTTTAAAAAATATTTCTAGTAAATATGCCTTGTGCAATAAAAACAAATTTACAAAATATTAAATGGGAATGTTTAACAAATTTCCAAAAAAAAGGTTATCCATTTAGATGTAGGTGATTGATTAGGTATGTTTTTTCCATGTGTATCTCTAGTAAGGATATCTCCGCTATCTGAGGTCTGACTGACCCTTTTTCTATTCAGGAGGTATGTGTAGTTTCTTCCATAAAAAGTTAAAGAAGATCTGCCAAGAACCTTCGGAATGATGAGCAGGATCTCAAAATGTAATAAATAACTAATTTTAAACAAAGATCATTTTTTCCTGTTTTGAATTTAAAAGCTGCTCAATTATATAACCAGCCCTTATATGTATTTTAAGTGGTATTTCAGTATTCGGCTGAAAATTTAGAGAACTCTTTATTCCCTAACATACATTAGAGAAGTAAGTACATTCTAGGAATCAAAAAATTAAACTCACCTGCTATTGCAATCATAGGTGTATTTGAATGAAAATCTTCTTCTTCATCTTCTTTCGAATAATTATGTTCCAATCTTACAGTCCATTCTGGAAATATGAAACAAAATTGTAAAGTAGCATAGATACCCCAAGTTTCATCCCTAAGATTGTAGTTTTTAATCCTGGTCCTGGACAAATAAATGTCATTTTCTTTTAAGAAAAAAATATGTGCACTATCTGAACTATAAGCACTATTTGTATTTACAATGATGTACTTATCATATATTTAATTCTTAATATTTTTATTTCAATTAATTAAAAAAATCAATACAAATAATCATTTTTTAAATAAAAACATTTAAAGGATATCGTAAAAATAATATTAAATATTCTTGAGAACATCAATCTAACGGCGATCACAAGAAAATTGCTACTTAAAATCACCTACAAAATGGCTCAAATAATAATGGGAATTATGCACAGTAAATGCCCAGTAAACATTTTGTATTTTTTGTCGAGTTTATGTTGAGTTTATGGTAGGTAGGCCTCTAGTTTTATTGTAGTCTAGGTACTGTAAGTGTTATGGATACCTGTGGTGTTTCCTACAGCTACCTGCCATATCTACCTACCATACAGGAATATCCAAAAAATGAGTAACAAGAAAGACCATCTTTTGTGCATGATAGGCAAAGGTTCAAAATTAGAGGAGAGACATAGGTACTTATTGCCAAATGTTGGCTATATTAATTATTTGCCCACTTCATAGTAAAATTTTATTGTCAATAAAAAGGGGATTCTATAGGTATATTGGTTTCGGCTCCGGCAGGTCTTTCATAGGTTAGAGGCTCACTAAACCCGTGATACTGGACGTAGAAAAGTAGAATGGATGTAGAAAGTACAGAAGAGACTTAGCAGGAAGAAAATCTTACCCCCCTTTAAAAGTTGAACACCGTGAGCAATTTCGTTTAGCGTAAACAGACTTGGGTATGTATATCGCAGTCTTTGCCCATTACATCCAAATTGATTTAATTCAAAATGTTTTTGACAAACACGGTAATTCCTCACTAGTTTATTTTCAGGGACCCCCGCCAGGTGAGGGGCCGTAGGGAGCACGAACGACAGCCACAATTTTCGCATTTCATCTATTCGAGGGAAATTGAATAAACTATGTGTTTTTGATGTTGATTCGCAACCACGAACACAGCACTTGTATACTTTCACCCTTTTCTCCATGTTCTATAGCACAAATTATGGGGAATTTTCACAAACTGCGAAAGAATAGGTATATTATATATATTTTATATATTACTATTATTTTTAAGCAGGTTTCAAAAAATAAAGAATGAAATTTCTCGACAAACATATGGCATCTCGAGAATTATCCAACGAGAACCGGGGCCATTATTAGTTAGAAGAAAAAATAGTAGTGACTCTAATTATGGCCATTTGGAAAGTAGACAGTGTCATGTATTTTTATGTTTTGCAAGGTATGTGCAATTTGCATCTAAGCAGTCAAGTCCTCATAGTTAAAATCAAGTCGAGGGAATCATTGTAAACATGGCGGCCATTTACAATGATTGTTCAAGGAGCTTTGGAGACAACACTAAAGTCCATGTTTTGCACCGATTTTCACATCCATTACACTTGTGCGCCTTCACGAAACTAAATTGATTTAATATGCCCCCGAAATTAAACAATTTTCACGCATTTGAACTAGGTTTCGCAAAAATGAAAATTTTGCAACTCAACGCGTTCCCGCCAAAAACTACATTTGGTTCTGTTGAAGCAAGGAGTATTTAGTGATACCATTATGCATAAATACTTTTCTGTCAATTTTGACTTTAGTAGAATCTAAGTTTTGTGATTAAAATATAGTGTTCTATGTTGTTGTTGTTTGACAAGAGAAGAAAAATATAATATGTTTTTATAAACATTATTTTATTTTAATTGTAACTATGTTTGGACACTGCGCATTCTACAGTATTAATTAGAATAGACCACAGCACGGCCTTTTCTAATAGGTTATGGTCTTATAGCAAGTTCTGTAATGCCGAACATAGGAAGTGGAGACAACAACGTAAGAAACTCGGTCGAGATGGCAAGTATTAGTGGTTTAAGCATGCCACCAATGGCGAGACTAGAAGGTAGCTCCAATTATGCTACGTGAAAAGTGCAAATGGAGATGGCACTTGTCTACGAAGATCTTTGGGAGTTTATTAGCACAGAGCCAGACCCGACTGATGTAGCTGCCAAGAAAAGAGACCAGAAGGCAAAAGCTAAGATAGGTATGATGGTTCAACCTGAATGTCTTGTACACATACGGTCTGCAATGACAGCAAAGCAAGCGTGGATTAAGCTGAGTCAGACGTTTGAGGATAAAGGCGTGAATAACCGCTGTCGTCTTTTATCCAGATTAGTCAGTTTGAAATTAGAACAATTTTCAACGATACGGGCATACGTTACAGGAGTATTAACTATAGCCCAGTAGCTAAGAGACTTAGGAAAAGAAGTCGATGATGAGCTATTGGCTGCTCTTCTCCTACAAGGTCTAACGCCAGAGTTCCAACCTTTGAAAATCACGATTGAGAATAGTCAGACTGCACTTACGTCGGATTATGTGAAAAACAAATTGTTTCAAATGGAGGATGTTTACGCTGTTTCGAATAGTGGATGTCAGATGACAAAGTCAGCTGACAAAAGCTTACGAAACCTGAAGTTACTGAGGGATAAGATGGCAACTGGGGTGAGTTTTACTAATTGTTCTTGTAAATTTGAATGCGTTTCTTGCATTAAGGGAAAACAGAGGCAGTTTATCATGCAGTATACCTTAAAAATAGATCACCAACCATTGCGGTGAGAAGCATGACACCGGAGGAGAAATGGACCGGGAAGAAATGTGATCTAAGCATGTTGAGGATTTTCGGATGCAAAGCTTATATGCATATTCCAAATCAGAAGCGAACCAAATGGGATGCGAAGAGCATAGAGTTGGTTCACACCGGTTTTTGTGATAATGCGAAAGCCTACCGACTTGTAGATCCTACAACAGGGAGACAGTACAAAGCCAGAAATGTTGTATTTCTTGAAAACAGCAAATACACAGACTCAGAGAATTTAAAGGAGAACCAAGTAGAGTTCATGATATTCTCTGAACCAGAAAGTGAACAACCCCTAAACACTGAGGAGTCTGTGCACATGCCTCCAGAGAGAGTTGTTAGTAATGGAGATCCGAATAGAAATGTGTCTCTGGAACTGATACATTTGAGCGGATCTGAGAGTCCAAGACCTGAAGAGGAGATATTTGAACCAGAAGCTGAAATTCAGGAATCAGAAACTGAAGTTATAGAACCAGAAGCTGAAGTTACAGAACCAGAAACTGAAACATTTGAAGATTGTGAGTCAGTTGATGTTTCTGATAATGTGCAACTAGAAAGTGAAAGGAGATATCCACTCAGGGAAAGAAAGAAAAAGGAGTTTCCTGATCACATACTTTATCATGTCGATACTGAACGAGATCCAGTGACAGTGCGTGAGGCACTATCAAGATCAGACAGCGAGTATTGGAAACAAGCGATTCAGGAGGAGCTTGATGCGCTGAAGAAAAATGGGACATGGGTTCTTGTAAAACCGCAAAAGACGTGTAACATCGTTGACTCGAAATGGCTCTTCAGAGTCAAAGAAGAGGTGGGGAATAAAAGAAGGTATAAAGCACGTCTTGTTGCTAGAGGGTTCAGTCAACGACAAGGAGTGGATTATGAAGAGACCTTTGCGCCAGTAGTAAGACATAGTTCTTTACTAACTCTGATTGCTCAAGCGGTGAAACAAGGACTTAAGATTGATCAAATGGACGTTAAAACGGCATTTCTCAATGGAGAACTTCACGAAAAAGTTTTGATGAAGCAACCAGAGGGCTTCGAAGAGAAAGGAAAGGAAGATTATGTTTGTTTATTGAAACGTTCATTATATGGACTGAAGCAAGCCCCAAGAGAGTGGAATACTAAGCTCAATAATGAATTGCTGAGATTGGGATTCAGAAGATCTATCAATGAGCCCTGTGTGTACACTAGATCCAAAGGCAACAATGTGATTATACTAGCAGTATATGTTGATGATATGTTGATTTTTTGGAATAATGCTGATGAACTACACAAGGTTAAGCAGGATCTCAAGTCCAAGTTTGAAATGAAAGACTTAGGCAGAGCTGAATTCATACTAGGAATGCAGATAACTCAGAGTGAGTTAGGGATCAAAGTAGATCAAACTAAGTATATTGACAAGGTTTTGAAGATTTTTGGAATGGAAGACTGCAAGCCAGCAGCAACGCCTGCAGTTATGGGTTTAAATCTTAATAAACCTGGACCGAAGCAAAAACCCGATCCTGACATACCGTATCAAAGTGTGATTGGTTCCTTGATGTATCTGTCTGTATGCACAAGACCAGATATAGCATATGCGGTTAACTATCTAAGTCAGTTTAACAGCAACTATAGTGACGAGCATTGGATTGCTGCGAAACGTGTATTAATGAAAGAAATGAAATGAAATTTGTTTATTCCAGATTTTTACATCCATATTAAATTATAAAAGCAAATTAAAACTAGACTAAAATCAAATCAAAATAAAATTAAAAACTAAAACAACTAAGTAATAGGAGCATGATACGCTCTCCATTTCCGATGAAGCGGGCTGGGGTACCACTCTCTGGCGGCTGCCACAAGAGTGTTGTCGGCGCGGTGTATGGCGGTGCGCGCGGCGGCCGAGCGGCTCCTCAGCAGCGCCGGCCAGGCTGGCACGCGGCCCGCGGCGAACATGCCGCTGGCGCTGCACCATCGTGGTAGTTTGTACATAGCGCGCCACGCGTTGTTGTACTGCACCTTCACCCGCTGCATGGCTGCCTTCGTATAGCTGGACCACAGCTCCACGGTGTACACGCTGGTGCAGTAGCTGATGAACAGCTGAGCCTTCACAGAATCACTGCAGCGAACGAAGCGCCGCGCCAGCATGTTTCCGCGCACCGCTATAGCATGCCTCTGTCTCTCAATATCTGTTAGGTCAGACAAGTTCGAGGTGATCATATGGCCCAGATATTTAGCCTCTTCAACTTTTTCTAGTTTTTTGCCTGAGAGCATTAATGATGGCAGGTCGTAGTAGCCCTCGAAGCTTGGGAACACCATGTACACGGATTTGTCAGGGTTGTATTTCATATTGTGCTCCACTGCATACTCTTCGCACACTGATAACAGCCTCCGCATTGCCGATATAGAGGGAGCTAGTAGGACCATGTCGTCAGCTGCAATATGATTCATTATTACTCCGTTGATCGAACAACCAACTTTGGTTTTAACTAGTCTGGTTGACAGGTCATCCGTGTACAAGTTAAAGAGGGCCGGGGACATGCTCCCCCCCTGCCTTACACCACATTCGAGTTTGGAAGGGGCAGATTGCGCATTTCTCCACCTTATCCTGTTCCGTTGGTTCAGATACCAGCTCTTTATCACCTGTATTATCTGTCGAGGCACTCCGAGGGCGAGGGTATTAAGATATCTCAAAGGAACTAAAACTTTAGGATTGATGTTTAAGAGAGGAACATCAAATGAAATTCATTGCTATGCAGATGCAAGTCGTGCATCCTGTTATGATAAAAGATCTTATTCAGGAGCAGTATTCTTGCATATGGGAGCTGCCATTAGCTGGGAAAGCAAGAAGCAGAAAACCATTGCATTATCTACAGCCGAAGCTGAATATGTGGCAATGTCGGAAGCTTCAAGAGAGGCAATGTTTCTGAAAAGGTCTGTGGCTGAAATAACTGGCCAAACTGAGTTGCCAATCAGAATTTATAGTGACAGCCAATCTGCTATTGCAATTGCGTGCGCACAACCCTGTGCACCATCAGCGTACAAAACATATTGCTGTACGCCACCATTTTGTGAGAGAGGCAGTTGAACATGGACACATTGAGTTGGAGTATGTTCAGACAGAGCGTATGGTTGCTGACTCATTGACCAAACCATTGCTGAAAGGAAAGTTTGTGTGGTGTACATTAAGTATGGGAGTTGTATGAAAGTAGTATGGGAGTTGTATGAAGTTAAAATTGAGGAGGAGTGTTGAAGCAAGCAGTATTTAGTGATACCATTATGCATAAATACTTTTCTGTCAATTTTGACTTTAGTAGAATCTCAGTTTTGAGTCTTGGCGGGAACTCGTTGAGGAGATGTGGTGCTAAATTTTCATTTTTGTGAAACCTAGTTCATATGCGAGCAAATTGTTTAATTTCGGGGGCATATTAATCAATTTAGTTTCGTGAAGGTGTACAAGTGGAATGAAAGTGAAAATCGGTGCAAAACATTGACTTAGTGTTGTCTCCAAGGCTCCGTGAAGATTGTTTGTAAATGGCCGCCGTGTTTACAAATGATTCCCTAGACTTGACTTTAACTATGACGACTTGACTGTTTCGATGCAAATATCGTTCAGCTTCAAAATGTCCAAATCCCAAAATGTCCAGCGGGTGCAACTTGTCCAAATCCCAGAATGTCCAAATCCCAAATTGTCCAAATCCCAGAATGTCCAAATCCCAAATTGTCCAAATCCCAGAATGCCCAAATCCCAAATTGTCTAAATCCCAGAATGTCCATGTCCCTAAAAGTCCAAATCCCATTATGTCCATGTCCCATTATGTCCATGTCCCAGTATGTCCATATCTCAGAATTACAATGGGAACTTTTCTAGGACTTAGAAAATTTTGGTTAAAAAAAGACTTAGAAAATTTCGTGAGATTGGTACAAAACATGACACACAGACAGACAGTAGACTGCCAACTAACTACTTTCTTAGCATAAGTGATAAATCTCTTCGATATCCTCATTCTGGATGACAGCTGTCAAACTAAAAACTTCAATATCTCGAAAAATATCGACTCTAGACAACTAGTTTCTTTGCAAAAGTGGTAGAGCTCTTCGATATCCTCATTCCGGATGACAGCTGTCAAACATAAAACTTCAATATCTCGAAAACTATCGACTCTAGACAACTAGTTTCTTTGCAAAAGTGGTAGAGCTCTTCGAGATCTTTATTCCGGATGACAGCTGTCAAACATAAAACTTCAATATCTCGAAACCTATCGACTCTAGACAACTAGTTTCTTTGCAAAAGTGTTAGAGCTCTTCGAGATCTTCATTTTGTATGACAGCTGTCAAACTTAAAACGTCAATATCTCGGAAACTATAGACCCTAGACCACTAGTTTCTTAGCAAAAGTGATAGAGCTCTCCGAGATCTTCATTTTGGATGACAGCTGTCAAACTTAAAACGTCAATATCTCGGAAACTATAGACCCTTGACCATTATTTTCTTAGCAAAAGTGATAGAGTGATTTTAATCATTTAAAAATGATTAAAAAGATTTAATTATTATAAAATGAACAAAGTTTAACGAAATTTAAAATTTAGTAGTAGAAGGTAGTATTTTATATTTTACCGAATTTTTACACGACTGCCAAAGGAAGTGTTATTAAACCTTGTCTCAGACACTTAACTTAACTAAGAAGATGTAGTCTTTGCATACAAGTCTATATATTTGTAATATCAACCAAACCAATCAAAAGTTATTGAGTCCATCTATTCAATATTTATTAAAAATAAAAACTAAAGTACGTAGTCTGACTACATATACCCTAAAAGTCTTTCAGTTACATTATGGGACAATGTAAGTATTGATAATATTAGAATCAGAGTTTTATTTTATTATTTTATGATTTTGTTGTCCACTTGTGTTCAAATTTATTTAAGTGACTTTATGTCAAACAGATTCTGATATTATCAATACATTGTCCTGAAGTGGGGTATTTATTAGTATGTTTATTAGTAAGAGTAGAATAAAAGATAGCGTATTCTGAGACAGACGTGTTTTGCTTGCTCCTCACCTGCCCCCCACACCTCAGTCCCATAATGTAACTGAAAGACTTTTAGGGTATCTGTAGTCAGACTACGTAAAGTACGTAGTACGTACTTTAGTTTTTATTTTTAATAAATATTGAATAGATGGACTCAATATTTTTTTATTGATTTGGTTGATATTACAAATAAAAAAACTTGTATGTAAAGACTACATCTTCTCAGCTAAGTAAGATAAGTTTTAAAAGTTTAGTAAAATATAAAATACTACCTTCGCCTGCGTAGTTTAGCGACTAGAAAAGTATACTATTTTACTGTCCCATCTTCCCATCCTAAAGAGTATAAGTATTTAAAAATATTATTTTGACGATTCTAAATAAAAACATGATCACTTAAAAAAAAACCCATGAGTTCTTGTGGCTTCTTCTCATCGGAGGGTGCGTTCCGAAGTCTCATCAAAGTAAAAGAAAAACGAGGGGCCACTCAAAAAAAAGTTAGTTTTTGATACCAATTTTAGACGTGTATTAGTTACTTTTTTTTATTGGTGAACCCTGCTGCATTACTTTTCATTCTACCTTTGCAATTATTAAAGCTTGTTCTTACTTTCGTTAAATTACAAATTTTAAATTTCGTTAAACTTTGTTCATTTTATAATAATTAAATCTTTTTAATCATTTTTAAATGATTAAAATCACTCTATCACTTTTGCTAAGAAACTAATGGTCTAGGGTCAATAGTTTCCGAGATATTCTCGTTTTAAGTTTGACAGCTGTCATCCAAAATGAAGATCTCGAAGAGCTCTATCACTTTTGCTAAGGTAGTAGTGGTCTAGTGTCAATACTTACAGAGATAAAGGGTATTTAAGTTTGACAGCTGTCATCCAAAATGAAGATCTCGGAGAGCTCTATCACTTTTGCTAAGAAACTAATGGTCTAGGGTCTATAGTTTCCGAGATATTGACGTTTTAAGTTTGACAGCTGTCATCCAAAATGAAGATCTCGGAGAGCTCTATCACTTTTGCTAAGAAACTAGTGGTCTAAGGTCTATAGTTTCCGAGATATTGACGTTTTAAGTTTGACAGCTGTCATTCGGAATGAAGATCTCGAAGAGCTCTACCACTTTTGCAAAGAAACTAGTTGTCTAGAGTCGATAGTTTTCGAGATATTGACGTTTTAAGTTTGACAGCTGTCATACAAAATGAAGATCTCGAAGAGCTCTACCACTTTTGCAAAGAAACTAGTTGTCTAGAGTCGATAGTTTTCGAGATTTTGTATTTTTATGTTTGACAGCTGTCATCCGGAATGAGGATATCGAAGAGCTCTACCACTTTTGCAAAGAAACTAGTTGTCTAGAGTCGATAGTTTTCGAGATATTGAAGTTTTATGTTTGACAGCTGTCATCCGGAATGAGGATATCGAAGAGCTCTACCACTTTTGCAAAGAAACTAGTTGTCTAGAGTCGATAGTTTTCGAGATATTGAAGTTTTATGTTTGACAGCTGTCATCCGGAATGAGGATATCGAAGAGATTTATCACTTATGCTAAGAAAGTAGTTAGTTGGCAGTCTACTGTCTGTCTGTGTGTCATGTTTTGTACCAATCTCACGAAATTTTCTAAGTCTTTTTTTAACCAAAATGTTCTAAGTCCTAGAAAAGTTCCCATTGTAATTCTGAGATATGGACATACCGGGACATGGACATAATGGGACATGGACATAATGGGATTTGGACTTTTAGGGACATGGACATTCTGGGATTTGGACAATTTGGGATTTGGGCATTCTGGGATTTGGACAATTTGGGATTTGGACATTCTGGGATTTGGACAATTTGGGATTTGGACATTCTGGGATTTGGACAAGTTGCACCCGCTGGACATTTTGGGATTTGGACATTTTGAAGCTGAACGGTTTTTACAAACATTATTTTATTTTAATTGTAACTATGTTTGGACACTGCGCATTCTACAGTATTAATTAGAATAGACCACAGCACGGCCTATTCTAATAGGTTCCTTGTATTTTAGACATTGCTGTTGGAAATCACTACCCTACGTTTTTACTACAACTAATCTCTAGTCTATGCCTTAGGCCTTAGACAGATGTCAGCAGTCATTCCATTCAATCAAACAAAAAACTCAAAACTAAATTCATCCACAGGCCAAAATATCTTTTGGAAATAATCAACAAACACCATAATAAAAACCATGTCTTTTTTCTCATGTTCTAAAACGTTATTAAGTACAGCGAAATGTTTCCTCAAAGGAGTAAATGGATCAAACGGAAGTGTGCGGAACTTGACGTCAAAGCAGCTTGTGTACTCTCAATTCGGAGACCCTCTGCAAGTAGTCAAATACAAGGAATGTGAAGTACGGCCACTTGACTGCCAAGAAGTATTGGTGCGCATGCTGGCTGCTCCAGTTAACCCTGCCGACATAAACACTATACAAGGTATAAGTAAACATGTAAACAAATACTTTCAAAAAGACACTTTATAAACCTACCAAGATAAATTAAAAATAAATGAAAATGAACGCTGATAGACTATCAAGATGTTCAAGGTACAATTTTTCTTATTGTTTATTTTACTTAATATTGATCAATTTAAACAAAGCTAAATTGTTGTTACAGGCAAGTATCCTGTCAAAGTAGACCTACCGGCAATAGCGGGAAGTGAGGGTGTGGGCATAATTCAGGAAGTAGGAAAAGATGCAACGGGAATTGCTCCTGGAAACAAAGTTATTATTACCAAGCCTGTCCAAGGAACATGGAGGAACTTTGGGGTATTTCATAAGGATGTAGTGAAAGTTGTTCCTGAAAATTTAGGCCTAGTAGAAGCAGCAACATTGACAGTTAACCCATGCACTGCTTACAGAATGCTTACAGATTTCAAACCAGTCAGAAAAGAAAAACTTGTTGTCATTCAAAATGGTGCAAACAGTGCCTGTGGACAGAATGTGATACAGATTTGTAAAGCTTGGGGAATACCTAATGTTAATATTGTAAGAGATAGAGAAGATATATCTCAGTTGAAATCTTACTTAAAAGATCTCGGTGCCACATATGTTTTAACCGAGCAGGAATTACGTAGTACTGAGATTTTTAAAAATAAATCCATTGATAAACCATCTTTGGCTTTGAACTGTGTTGGCGGCAAGAGTTCTTTAGAGATGTTAAGGCATTTAAAACATTCCGGAGTTATGGTAACTTATGGCGGCATGTCAAGGGAGCCTGTAATAATTCCTACATCAGCATTTATTTTTAAAAATATTTCTTTCTTTGGTTATTGGATGACAGTTTGGAATGAAAAAGCAAATGTTTCTGAAAAAGAGACAATGATATCGGAAGTGATTCAACTGATGTGTGATAACAAGCTTAAAGCACCAGTACATCAAATGGTTAAGTTTTCTAACTACCAAGAAGCGATAGGCAATGCCCTCTCTCCAAAAGGTTTTACTGGATGCAAATATGTCTTAGATTTTAATGAATAACTTTATGCTATTGTTTACTTACCTATATTGTTTTATTTTTTGTTATGTTATTTTAATTAAATATTAGGTGCAATTAAATGTTCAGTCAAAGTAATTCAAACTTGTTTTATCTTTACACAATACAAAGCTACTTCTGAGTTACGTACCTAAAAATTCTGGTTTTGTCTCATTCTTCTTATTCTATACAAAGAAGTAGAGTTCACTGTACCTACATCAAATTTGAGTGTGGCATGCTCAGCCACATCTAATAGGTAAGCTTTGCGCGAATGCCTAAATATATAATTTTCAACTAGTATGTATGTACCTATGATGTACCTATGACCTACACACTTATAGCTAATGCACTATACAATAATCTATCTAATCTAGTAAAATAATCTAATAAACATTACCTGAATATTTACTTTTGGACCATGACCACTACAGTACTGGTTCTTGTTGTATGGAGTGTATTACTTAAATTTTTAAGTACAGTCTATGCCCGGAAAAATTTAAATAAATGATACAAGATGTAAAATATACTTACAGCCATGACACGACAAAATAAGCAAAATTACAGAAAAACAAACGCTAGATGGCCGCTGTGTTGAATACCTTATATTTCATAATTTTTTTTAGTATAGGTATAGAATACCCAACTGGTGACTTTCTAAAAGTCGTGTCTTAGGACCCGTGCTTAGGACCGCCTACCGATGTCTTTTTCTGTAAAAAAAAATGTACGTGCGCTGTTAGTATTAATATCATACGAAACCTATAGGTAGGTACTTATTGCGTTAGGCGTACAGGCAGTGGGACAAATTAACTGGGTAGGTAGGTTACGTATATGAACTGCAGATTTCAAAACCGTCATACATATAACTGCCAGGTAAGTAGGTACCTATTATGTTTCTAAAATTATTATTAAATCAATATTTCAGGTAAAAATTATGCTCTGCCTTGCCTACCTACTGTGCCTGGAGACGAAGGTGTCGGCGAAATAGTAGAGATTGGTAGTAAAGTTTGCGCAGTTGAGCCCGGTGACAGAGTCATAATAGCATCCCGACTTCTTGGAACGTGGCGATACTACGGCATCTATCACGAAAGGGAAGTTCACATCGTCTCCCCTAATCTTCCCCTACCAGAAGCATCAATGCTATCCATAGCTCCTTGTATGGCTTACAGAATGATAAAAGATTATATTTGTTTAAAGCCAGGTGATACTATTATACAGAACGGAGCGAATAGTCCTTGCGGGCAGAGTGTTATACAAATGTGTAGAAACAATGAGATCAAAACGGTTAACATTGTCGCAAATCACTGTGACTATGCCCGCGTGAGAGAACATCTTTTGAGTTTAGGGGCGACTGCTGTTTATACTTTAGCCGAAGCAGAAAATTTATGTGACTTCAATACATCGGTGACTAGACCAATTTTAGCGCTTAATTGCCTTGGTGGGAGATTCGAAGATATAATGCTCAGATTAGTCGAACATGGCGGCGCGATAGTCTATTACGGGAGTGCCTTCAATATACCGATTGCAAAGCAATCACTTCGTCCTGATGTCAATTTTCATAAGTTTCATTTAAATGATTGGGATTATAAAGCGACTTGTGTTGAAAAAGATAAAATGCTGAACGAAATCGTGCAAATGATGGTAGTCGGAAACTTTATAGCGCCGATTCATCAGCCATTAGAACTTAAAAATTATGTTCAAGCTTTCAGAAATACGAGCCATGATGAAGCATTTGCAATTAGTAATTATGTGTTTGACTTCACATTACCCTAAAAGAAACTATTTGTCTAATAATAATGTTAATTAGAAAGTGCAGTAGTTGAAACTGGTTTGAAAATACCCGCCTATTAGATGTTTCCGGGTGTGATAATGAACTGTCAAATATTGTAAAAACGTCAAGTCAATCAGCTGATCGAGAGATTTAGCGGGAACGCTTTGAGCACAAAATGGTGTTGCTAAATTTTCATTCTCGTTAAATTTTGGTGGCATATTTAAATTATTTAATCAATTTAATTTTGAGAAACTGTACTTGAGTGTAGTAAAAATAAAAACTTTGGACTTTTCCGTTACTTCCAAACTCCGCAGAGAGTTGACACTGGTAAATTTCCAATTGGCCACATGTTCAAGACCGAGAAGAAGAAAAAATGTTTTGTTTGTAAAAGTCGAAGAATAATAGAAAAATAAAGTAAAATCTAAGAAAAAATCATACGTAAGAAATTGTGCAAATTATAAACTAGTGATTATAGAAGACATCATAATAATTGTATAAGGTAAAGGCGTCTAAGATTTTCACTAATATATTGGTACCTATCTACTATCTGTATTTAGCCTTATTTTTACACCCCGCCTTAGCAATAAGACCCCACTGGATATGTATTGGCTTATAGTTTTATTTATTTGATCAATATCTTATACCTTGAAGCCCTGGCGAGACCCTATGCGTGAGTAATATATTTGTTCCTCCGCAATGTTTCACTACCAATCGCGGTGGTACAACGTACACTATCGAACCCCTTGGTCTAATAGTGTGGAAAGATTCTGAATAACGACACACAATTCACATGAAAACACTTAGAAATAATGTTAAAAATAAAATAATCCAATGATATTATTACATATTGAAATATTTCAGTAAAATGGATGAAACATATGAATTCATCACACCTGGCAGTCCCAATGCTGAGTTGAACCCTTTATATGTATTTCAAGATGATGGCACTATTCTTAGTAAGTAGAACCAAATATTACCTAGTAAGTGGCATCTCAGCGCTTCTTATAGTTGCTTAAGTTGCAGGAAATGAAATTGGTGACCAGAAAGAGATCACACTTAGGCGATAAGACTGCCCATTTGTAGGCAATATGACACTTGTCAAAGGCGATTTAAAAAACAGGCAATTTTCATAGTATTTCTTATTTGTATTACAGTAGAAACATATCTATTAATTACCATAATAATGAGCTTTTGACTAAAGGAGTTTCTCGTGAAGTCTTGCATGTGAATCAACCAACTTTCAGTGTGGTTATTCCTTGGATAACTTATAATGTATATGGTAGAATCATTTTCTCAACCTCCTCCATGCTTCAGAAGGAATGATAAACAGTTCTTCCTGGTTATTGGCTCTGATTGCCATATGGTCAAGTTAAAAGAAGTTTTAGGAGAAACTCAAAACTCCTAATCTATCTTCAATGACACAAAAAAAAACTATCTTACGAGACCTCAAATCATTTTTGTGTAATAATTTTAATTTTAAACATTTGATTTTGTCTTTTGTGATTTAAATGTTTAATTTTTTATCAAAAATGGATAGTGTTTTTATGATATCAAAAATGGAATGCCTCAATTTTTCTGTACATAGTAACACAAGTGGAAGAAGGCAAGGAGAATGTGGAGCCATGTGCCGTATTCCAAGTAGCTTCTCATCAATATTATGTAGATGTCAACAACACCACATCGCTTTTATCCGTCCCAGGTAAATTATGTTTTAGAATTTCTTCTGGTTTTGCAAAGTTGTATTAAAATAAAACATTTTTCGTAATTTGTTTCTATTGCTCAAGGCATATTTACTGACTTGCGGCGAGATCTCGCCGTACAAGTGAGTTTTTGAAGATGAATTTTTCCTTTAAAATATTTCTAATGAAACATTTTTCCCGGTTTTAATTGCGTTGCTTTATTATTAGCAGCAGGTGGCACTACCTACCTCCTTAAAGGAGTCTTTAAAGGCTTGATAAAAATCAACCTGATTAAAACTGATTTTCCAGTTTTGTTTTTTATTTCTAGGTACTTATGTTTTGTTTACTTAAATATTATTAGCTGCGTTCCGCAGTTTCACCCGCTTAGGTTATAATAACTCATCGAAATTGGTTCTATAGTTTTAAATTCATCTATTCGCCTTAGATATTGTATTGGGGCTTAAATTTTTTAAATTTATAATAATTAGTAGCTGCGCTTGCGGTTTACCCGCGTTAGTCCCGTTCCCGCGGGAATATCGGGATTATTAAAGAGGAAGAATATTACAAACATACATACGTAAAAGGTACTATGAAACCAATCTATGAGGTTTGTGCTAGTACCTGAATGAGGTTTGTGCTAGTACCTGAAAAAAAAATAGCCTATGTGTCATCGCAATCGATTCAGTAGTTTATGCGTGAAAGAGTAACAAACTCACATACATACATACAAACATTCGCGTTCTTTATAATACTAGCTGCGCCCCGCGGTTTCACCCGCGTAAGTCCCGTTCCCGCGGGAATAACGCGATAAAAGTAGCCTATGTGTTAATCCAGGTCCCCAGCTACCTATATTCCAAGTTTCATCGCAATCGGTTCAGTAGTTTTTGCGTGAAAGAGTAACAACCTCACATACATGCATACAAATTTTCGCGTTTATAATATAAGTAAGAAGTAAGATTAGTAATTATTGTATTACAGATCAATTCACAACACCTGCAAATGAAAACAATGTAATTGGCTACCTTCTTCAGGATTCAGTTGAACCAGAATCTACAGAAGATACTGAAGAGGTAATAAAACTGTAATAAACCTCCTCAAATTATTTATTTTTCCGTGCTGGTTCATTTTGTCAGCTGGAGAACCAGCCCAGCTCTTTTATTTGTGCCAAAAAATGTGTTTTTTTTTAAATTTGTGACAGGCTTTTTACATCACCGAAAATTACCAGTCTAATCTTCGCAGGCCATTCCAAAAGAACATGTTTTAGAGGTATCTCAACTACGTATCCTACTAATATTAAAAAGGTGAAAGTTTGTGTGTGCATATGTATTTAACCTGACGACCTCTGTGGCGTGTCGGGCGAACGCTTGGCTGCAATGCAGAAGGTTGCGGGTTCGATTCCCGCCGGGTGCAAATATTTATGCTTAAAAATAAATATTTGTATCTGGTCTGGGTGTATTTCTATGTATAATATTTATGTATTTACAAAAGAAAAATAAATATAAGTAGTATATATCCGTTGTCTAGTCACCGTAACACAAGCTTAGCAGCTTACCACGGAGCTAGATGGCGCTGTGTGTTGGTCACTGGATTTATTTATTTAATAAAACACTTTATTTATACAGTTGGCTTTTTCAAGGTCAACCTTGAAAAAGCCAACTGTAAAGTTGGCGAAAGCTCGGGTCAAATAATGAATAAAAACGCGATAAAACCGGATAAATAAAGTGTTTTATTATGCAAAATCGCGAAAACCATAGAAGAATTTATTTATTTATTTATTATTTAACTAAGTTTGTAAACAGGTAGGTTTGTAATAAAACACTTTAGTTAGCCAACAGTAAATACTTTACAGTTGGCGAAAGCTCGGTTCAAATAATGAATAAAAACGCGATAAAACCGGATAAATAAAGTGTTTTATTATGCAAAATCGCGAAAACCATAGAAGAAATTAGGTAGGTTTGTTACGTCTTCATGCAAAAACTAGTGAACCGATTGTGATGAATGAAACACAATTTACTGTCGCGACAGTAAATTTCAGCGCAATTGTGATTTGGTTTTATAAACAGATTTTCAAAGTGATTATGCAATTTTGAGATCTTCTGTTACAAATTAATATAGAACTAGATATTATCATTTAGAGGAGCATGCGTGCTACTTCTTAGACCTCCACTCCATACTAATAATAAACGGCAATGTTGCAGATGGATACAGATTCTTTAGAAATGAAACCAGAGTTAATGAAGTCTAATGCGGACACAACAACGAGCAAAACAATTGATAGTAGTTTTACAGAAGTGAGTGTTAAACTGTTTTTTTTTAATAAAGTTTGCAACTAGTTTAAAAAAGAAACACAATTAAATAAATATTGCACGACATTACACACAGCACTATCTAGCGCCTAAACTAAGCACTAGGCTTGTATGTACTATGGATACTAGACAACGGATTTACTACATATTATAGTTTTTTTTAAATATATACATAAGATACATAGAAAACATCCAGAACCAGAAATAAATATTTATGGTCAGCAGAAATATTTGTTTCTGGCGGGAATCGAACCGGCGACCTTCTGCGTTGCAGTCCGAGCTTCACTCGCTGCGCCACAGAGACTGTCATCGCCGAGGCCGAATTATATCATTGTTGACTTATACCACCACAATTATTAGCTTGACGATTGTAGCTTACGGTCAGCTGAGTGAACTGCTCATCGCTCATTGGGTGATCTGCTGAAAGTAGGTTAGTCTTGGTTAGTGTAAATAGGTGGTCTAGTGGTAGATACCCCGACTTTCATTCCGAATGTCGTGGTTTCAAATTCCGGCCGTACAACTTTTGTTCTACAACTTCTGGAAAATCGAAGTAGTTTTCTAAATTTATAAGTTTAAAGTTTACTTGAAAATCAGCTGTTTCTTAAGAGTTAGAGGTCGTTGACCTTTAAAGTTGTCCTTTCATTTTATAAAGGAAGAGAAGACAAAAAGTCTGTACTTGGAAGGAAATTCGGAAATTGGAAGAAAGGTACAAAAAAGTTGTCCAGAGGACAGAGGAAAAGTAGTACAATAAAATTATATAATTTTTTAAAGTCATGTCTGTCTGTCTGTCTGTTTCTCTGTCTGTTCCTCATACAATTAAAAACTACTAATCCGATTGACATCTGGTTTTCATTAGTGGATAGTTCTATTTTCGAGGTCGTGGTATAGGTACTTTGTATCGAAATCCAATTAGTAAAACCCGAGTAATGAACGAAAAAGTGCGACCGCTCGAGAACCGCTCGGCCGCCCGCGCCCGTGACAACGCGTTTTTAACTTCCGCGGGTAAAACCGCGTGTGTCTAATACAATCAAAACTTTAATTGCCTTTGTTTTCAAAAACAGCTGTTTTTTTTTTCAGTTAAACATTTTCAAAAAAAAATTTCCAAAAGTTGTAGAACAAAAGTCACCTAGTCATCTGCTAGAACAACCGCCTTCGGCCTAAATGGGTATCCTTGTTACATCTTGTATGGTTATCTAATTTTGTTTTCTAGATTTTGTTCTGCATTCGCGATGTTGAATTGAAATGAAACTCATGATGTGGTTTTAATCGCTTTGCTTTATGTATTACTAGCTGCGCCCCGCGGTTTCACCCGCGTAAGTCCCGTTCCCGCGGGAATATCGAAATAAAAAGTAGCCTATGTGTTATTCCCGGTATCGAGCTACCTATATTCCAAGTTTCATCGCAATCGGTTCAGTAGTTTTTGCGTGAAAGAGTAACAAACCCACATGCATACATACATACATACAAACTTTCGCGTTTATAATATTAGTAAGATAAGATTTTCAGCATCAATGCCTTTCCTATTTTTCGGAGTCTTTGCCGACTCCTTCCTCAGGATAGACAGGGCATTGCAACCACACAGAAAATTATAAAAGCAACTCGATTAAAAGCGGAAAATAACTGTTTTCTAGTTGTACCAAATGTAATTTTCTTTTTTTGTTCTAGATAACATTAAACAATGAACAGTATCAAATGCTGGAACAAAAAGGATGGGTTTTATTAGAATGCTACGAAAAGATTTTCGTTTTGAACACGTTAGGTCTTCATGACATAACGGACAACGAAAGTAAGTCAATATAAATAGGTATTGATAGTATATTATAGATTGATAGTATATTATAGCTTGAATGTATTTTTAGTGTAATATAAGTTTTGGAAGGAGTAGGTCCTTTCAAAACTTATCCGCTATTCCACTACTTAATATTAAAAATGCAAAAAATAATTAGTATTAAATAAATATTGCACGACATTACACACTGCGCAATCTAGCCCCAAACTTAGCTCTAGACTTGTATGTACTATGGGTACTAGACAACGGATATACTTTTTTTTTGTAAATACATACATTATAATACAAAGAGGGACACCTAGACCAGACACAAATATTTATTTATAAGCATAAATATTTGCACCCGACGAGAATCGAACCCGTAACCTATTGTAAGTAGACTTATTTATTGTGTGTCAACGCAAAAACGGGAACGGAAACTACGACGCGTAAACCCGGGGACAGAGCGAGTCAGAGATATGTAAAAACTTCTCGATACGTAATAGGGCAAATTTCTTGGCAACACAAATCTAAGCTAACTAGCCAAAGAAGTCTTAGTTCCATATCAGCTCACGTCACGATCGCTTTAGTAATAAAATTATGACATCTCTTTCTTACGTAATGCAAGTAGCATTGAGTCTTATGTTTTAGAAAGAGATACCAATAGTTTCGTTGTTTAGCATAGTTTGTGTCGCTTTTCAATGATGATTTGTTCTGCAATGGCGTCTCTATAACTTTAATAGACTCATTGGAGCGAGTAGTCTTTTTCTTTTATAGTATTAGATATCGCTTTGAAAAGGTTAGTTCAGTTTAGTTATTGAAATAAAAAGACAGTTCCAAAAACTGAAAAGAGTATACCTAAAGTTATTCCAAAACCAAAAACCTCTTTTGTTACAGAACTAATATTGAAATTAAAGGCTGAAATTCAAGAATTTAATGAGAGCAAAGTAGAACCCGGGTGTGTATAACAGTAATTTAACCTTCTCTACGTCCTCTTGTCATTTTGAATGTTTAACCATCAGGTTAAAATAAATATACTTATATCTACCTATAGATTAATACTATGTTTATATATTTAGTACTAGCGAAGATAAAATAGAATGTACCCCATTATCTCAAGATAAAGAAGACAATGAGGAGTTGGATGTAAAGGAATCTATCGATGAACTTCCTGAAGACAAGCCGATGGCAATCGTTCTTGATGCTGAGAGCTTAGCTGAAGGTAAACATAAGTAAATATTATTTTTGTTATTATTTTATCTATCTATATTATTATATTTATCATTTATCTATACAAATAATAATAGATAAATAAATATTGCACGACATTACACACAGCGCTATCTAGCCCCAAACTAAGCGCTAGGCTTGTACTATAAGTACTAGACAACGGATATACTACATATTGTACTTTTTTTTGTAAATACACACAAATAATACATAGAAAACACACAGAACCAGAAACAAACATTTATAGTCAGCAGAAATATTTGTTCCCGGAATCGAACCCGCAACCTTCTGCGTTGCAGTCCGGGCTATGTTGTAGACAACAAAAAAACCGACAAGACAAATTAGAAATCAACAAAATGACCGTACGAAAATGTCTACTAGACCATTTTAAAAATAACCATTTTGTATTGTAACCAGTGAACGGATATAAGCATGGAAAAAGGGTTTTCATACTAACTCACCTCACATAATAGCGCCAAAACTTACTCAAATACGAAGTATGCACAAAGTACACACCACGCTGCTAGCTAAGCATGACTTTTGTTTATATTTTCACCAATTCTGTGTTGAAAACGAAGACGACCTGGCGGCAATACGCTGTTCTCTAACGTGATTGGTTCTTAGAATGACCCGATCCGAGTACAACCGAAGTGACAAATTCGAAAATCAAAATCAAAATAGTTTATTTCCTTTAGATTCTTGTACAAATTAAATGCACATGATCATTTGGCTATGTCTTAGGTGTATTGATTTTAGTCGTGTCGCAGCACACTTTTTAATCATCGCGGCCTATTTTACGTGGTGTCATTTTAAAGCGTAAGGAATACCTACTTCCATGCTTATTGTGAACGGATAGTTCACTGATTGTAACAAATTGATTACTATTTTTCAGCCGGAAAACGTGTAACAAATAGTGCACAAGACGCAGATTCAAAGCTTTATCCAAAGATTGAGATAGTAGAAAGTAAAGAATCAACAAACATGAAACAATGTACACCGGAAAAGTCACCATCGCATGTCCCAGACACAACTCAGAAACGAACCTGTGATACCCTTAAAATTAAGACAAACCATATTTTTACAGGTATGGTACATATCTTACCAATATTATGCGAAAGTTTGTATATATGTATGTATGTCTGTGACTTTGTTCCTCAATCACGTAAAAACTACTGAACCGATTGCGATGAAACTTGGAATATAGATAGCTGAAGAAGACCTTTTTATCCCGATATTCCTGCGGGAACCGGACTTACGCGGGTGAAACTGCGGGGTGCAGCTAGTCCTACATATTTAAATAAATTCACAGAATCTTACTAACATTATAAACTTGACTTGACTTAACTTTGTATGTATATGACTTTGTTACTCAATTACGTAAAAACTGCTAAACCGATCGCTACGAAACTAGGAATAATGATAGTTCTCTAACTATCATTATTCCTAGTGGGCTACTTTTAACTTTTAATCCCGATATTCCCTTTTACTTTTAATCCCGATATTCCCGCGGGATCGGGACTGCGGGGCGCAGCTAGTCATACAATCATTTTAAAAGTAAATAAAAAATTTATTTTTTTACAGATATTCCACCTAAAATCTATTTAGGTAAGACAGCGAACGGAAAAAAATTGTTTGCTAAAATAACAAATACGAAATATAAGAGAGGCAATAATGACAAAGATTTGTGTGTATTTATTGGGAAGAAAAATGAGAACAGTAAGTATAAATATTTATATTTTTCCAGGCTTTATTCACGTCTGACTGTTACCAGACTGTATCTCATGAATCATGATAGCTAGATAGAAATTTTCACAGACTAAAAGATAGATAGAAGATATAAATACCGCTATAACAACAAAAACTAATTAAAATTAAAATTTATGTTTGACTCTTCCTATACAACAAACATGTTTTTTTTTTTGTGATAATGATATGGTTCAACAACGGCCGTTTTTGCAGTGAAAAATAACTTCAAAAGTAAAAAAAAATCGAATCCCAAAAGCCGTAGAGCAAAAGTAGTTCGCCTAGACGTCTAGAACAACCCCCTTTCGGCTTAAAAGGGTATTCATGTACATAATGATACCGTAGACATTAAGATACAGTGGACATTTCGATAGCATAGACTTTTTGACACAGTGGACATTTCGATATAGTGGACTTTATGCGACTAAAGGATAATTTTAATTACAATATGTATTTGGTTGGAGGTGTAACAGGCGCTCTGGCGTGTCCCCTTTCAGAGGAAGCTATGGCGCTTTATAAACTTGTTTTCGTAGGGTTGAATAGAAGATAAGGTGTAGTGATGTCCTAACAGAGCGACATAACCGTTTGTTCGGTAAACCTCTATATAAAATAGATTAATTTCTTCTATGGTTTTCGCGATTTTGCATAATAAAACACTTTATTTATCCGGTTTTATCGCGTTTTTATTCATTATTTGACCCGAGCTTTCGCCAACTTCACAGTTGGCTTTTGCAAGGTTGACAGTCAATAAAGTAAATAATGAATAAAAACGCGATAAAACCGGATAAATAAAGTGTTTTATTAAAATAGATTAAAAAAAAAGGCAACAAGCCTGTACAATATAAAAGCGGACTGTATTTACTATTTATGATTAGGAAAGCACGCTAATCAAATGTTCCTTGCACAAATGGGTGCCGCGATCAAAGGTCGAGCGAAAGGTACTATCTGTCGGGGTGCTAACAGAAGAATCCACTTACCTAGACTTTCTGGAGTCTCCTCTCGCAGGGTGCACACGAAACGCGACCTTCGAACTTCCCTAGGGATTGTCAACTCACCGTCGGTCCGTTCTTACCCACGATCGTAGCACAAACCAACAGGACTCCAAGCGGCTCCTTCGCCAGCAGCCGACAGACCTCGTCCAAATCCGCGGGCAAACGCGATTATCGAACGCGAACACTAAACTGGTGCTTCCCTACGATAGATTCTAGCTTTCCGAAGTGTTTGAAAGCAAAACGACGCCACGGGGTTAAAACGAACTAACCCGCGTCGCAACTATGAAGTGACTGCCAACGACATTCTATTTTTGAACGCTAGGTGAATTTGTTTTTAATCTACCCGAAATTTTATGATTAAAATCAACCTACGTTCTCCTACCAATATTTTCTTTATTAAAACTAAACATTCCGACCACCAAAATACAGGGTATTTTTCAAAAATTAACGATCGATTTTATACAGTAGCGTAGCGGGAATGTTGCGAAACGATACGAAAACTAAAACTTAAAACTAGGTTGTTCGATGGGGCAGGATCACAAAGTTGTCCCAGGCACCACCGAGTCTTTATCAACTATAGGCAAGGGTAGAGGGCAGAGCTTAACGACCGGACGTTTGCATTCTCCAGCACTAGTGCGAAGAGTTGCTACTCTACAAATACCATCCAGCCCAAGATGGAGTTCTATCACTCGACCCAACCTCCATTTCATAGGACTACATTGTTCGTTAACTATTAGAACTAAAGTCCCGACCTCTATATTCGGTTGAAAGTCAGACCATTTATGACGCTGCTGAAGAGTGTGGACGTACTCAAGATGCCATTTACGCCAGAAGTCTTGATGCATCTTCTGGATCATTTTCCAACGCTGAAGCACACTAACACCAGTATCGAGAAGAGGTGCTTCAGGTAGCATAGTGAGTGGTTCCATGGTCAAAAAATGACCCGGTGTGAGTACCGTGAGGTCATTTGGATCCGAACTCAATGGTGAAAGAGGACGCGAATTCAACAAGGCCTCAATCTGCGTCAGGAAGGTACTGAACTCTTCATAAGTGAGCCGTTGCGAACCAACGACACGAACGAGATGTGTCTTCATAGACTTGACGCCAGCCTCCACTAATCCCGAGAAATGTGGACTTCCAGGAGGGTTGAAAGCAAAATCTACCCGTTCCGCCGCCGCGGCCTTGGACATGAGATCCTTCAACAAATTACAGGCTCCGACAAAGTTCCGACCTTGGTCAGAAACTAACTTTGAGCATCGACCTCGACGAGCCATGAAACGACGGAGACAAGCAAGATAAGCTTCCGATGTGAGCTCCGAAGCGAGCTCCAAGTGCACAGCTTTTGTAGCAGTGCACACGAATACGCACACGTAACCCTTGAACGTTCGGACGCCTCTACCACGACCGAGAGCTATGTCAAAGGGGCCGGCATAGTCGACAGCTGAAGAAGAGAAAGGTTTCAGCTGGTTTATACGATAAGCTGGTAGGTTACCCATCAAGGGAGCAGCAGCCAATCTGGGTTTGACCCGAAAGCAACGGATACACGACGACAGTACAGTCCGAATTGCTTGCTTTGCAGAAAGGATCCAGAAATCCTGAACTAATAAATTCTGCAGAGTTTGCAACCCCGGATGCATGAATTTCCTATGATATTCCTCTATGATCAGCATCGTCAACCGATGGCTTTTAGGAAGCAGCAGCGGATGCTTTTGGTCATAACCGAGCTGACTTTGGGCGAGGCGACCGCCCACCCTGAGCAAACCCTGGGGATCGACAAAAGGACAAAGTTTCCTGAGAGCTTTGGGGAGTTTGTTCCGGCGACTGCTAGTTAGCGCACGGATCTCTGACCCGAAAACACTCTCCTGGACATGACGAACGAGAAAACGAGTAGCATCGTTCGATTCAGAACACGATAATGAACCGACGATCCTTGACTTCGAATATCTAAGGTTGTGCATAGCACGAAAGCAGAACGACAAAACGTTTACTACTTTCCGAAACGAAGAATACCTAGCCAAAATTTCATCAACGAAACCAATGTTTTTCTGTGTCAGCAGACAGTGAATCTTCTGCTCGTCCGAGGCTAAGTTGTCTGTGACGAAACATGGTTTAGGCCACGTGTCTTGCGGACGTGAAAGCCAGGAAGGTCCCGACCACCATGATTCACACGAGGCAAGGTCACTAGGCAGTAACCCACGCGATCCGTAGTCTGCTGGATTATCTTTCGTGGACACGTGATGCCAACAATCAGGAGGTATGTTATCTTGGATCTCAGTCACCCGATTGGCGACAAAAGTTTTCCAACGAGATGGACAAGACTTGATCCAAGTTAACGCGACACTGGAATCCGACCAAGCAACCATATGCTCAATACGATGGATCCCCGACAATGAATGAGCTACCGACGACATGAGCTCACCCAACAAAACCGCAGCCATCAATTCGAGGCGCGGGATCGAACGTTTGCGTAGAGGCGCAACTTTCGATTTAGCGCAATATAGGCGCACGACAATAGATTGATCCCTACAAAGTGCACGGCAGTATACGACTGCGCAGTAACCGCGTTCTGACGCGTCGCAAAAGCCATGAAACTGGAGGGTCACGAACGAGGGAGTGACTCTACGAGACAACGAGATAGAGCTCAACGACGACAGTTGAGCCTTAAACTCGAGCCACTCACGAGAAATATCAACAGGAGCATCATCGTCCCAGTCTACTCCTGACAACCACAGAAGCTGCATGAGGTACTTAGCGAGGAAAACGACAGGTGACAGTAACCCAAGTGGATCGAATATCCGGGCTATGTCCGACAAAATAGACCTCTTCGTGCAGCGACCGTTGATGGCAGCTGTCCTGAAAGTAAGATGATCAGCCGAAGGCAACCACGTCATGCCTAAAATCTTCAGCGACACGTCTTGGATGTCCTCAAAATTGTGAAACTGCTCGACGTACAAATCTGACGACGGCAGGTCCACGAAAAAATCCTGGCAATTGGATGTCCACTTTCGAAGATGTAAGCCAGCCGAAGACAGCATGTGAAGGAGGTCGTTACGGACAGCGACAGCATCCTTGACAGTTTCAGCACCGGATACAACATCATCGACGTAACTGTCGCGCTGAAGAACGACAGCACCTAAGGGCGCACGATCGACAAACTCTTTTGCCAGGCGAGCAATGCACCAGAGTGCCTGATAAGGGGCACAAGAGACACCATAAGTGACAGTCAGAAGACGATAATCCTGCACAGGCAGCTCAGGTGACGATCGCCATAGGATCCGCTGATAGTCGGTGTCTTCCGGGGATACGAGAAATTGGCGATACATCTGCTTGATGTCCCCCGTGAAGACAACAGCGTGCCAACGAAACCGAATCAACAATTCGAAAATACTGTTTTGTAGTTTTGGACCCGGCAACAATGTGTCGTTTAGTGAACGACCATCTCCATCCACAGCGCTAGCGTCAAATACTGTGCGCATAGGAGTAGTAACAGAGTCCGGACGCAAAACGCCATGATGTGGAATATAATAAAACGCACCTACGGAGGAGGAAGGAGGGTCGACTCTCTCCATGTGACCCGTATCCAAGTAATCCCTCATAAAATCAACGTAGGCATCTTTAAAGATTGGATTAACTTTAAACTTTTTTTCTAGATTAAAAAAACGCCTTAGAGCTATTTCCCTCGAATTTCTAAAAGTTGGCTTCTCGTGAGGGTCAGCGAAGGTCAACGGGACGACCAATCTGCCCCCTGGAGATCGACTATACGAATTCTCCATGAAACCCTCACACTCGATTTCCACCTTCGAGCGCACGATAGCTCTCGGAGGATCTACCTTTTCTAACTCCCAAAACCGTTTAATCGAGCTGTCCAAAGCCAGGTTCGAAACAAAGAAACAATTTTTATTTTTTGGCTCGTACGATAACGAGCACTCACCCATCACTATCCATCCAAAGACAGTGGATAAGGCCACAGGCTGACCAGCATCTCCCTTTACCAGTCCAGGTTTCAAAATCGATGCGAGTATGTTAACATTTAGTAACAGGTCTACTGGCCTCGGTCTATCAAATTGAGGATCAGCTAGGTCTAAATCTTTAAGATGGTGCCACTGTGCCACATCAACAACACCTACTGGCATGTCTGAGCATATCCGAGGAAGAACCGATGCCTCCACCGAAACTACATGTTTAATATCCCTACTCTTTGGTATTAAATCTAATTTGACCGAGCCTAAAGTGTTTGTAGACACTTCACCAATGCCATTGACCGAATGTCCATGACTAACGAAACTCAAACCCAAGCGCAGAGCACAAGCTTCAGAAATAAAGTTGCAACCACTTGCACTATCTAAGAGAAGTCGAACCGGCACTAATTTACCAAATCTATTCTTGACCAAAGCAACAGCCGTCGAGAAAAGTGCCATAGACATCTGTCCACACTGACTATATGCTGCTAAGGCTTGGTCACAAACTGAAGGTCCCGGTAACGCTTTCTCAAAATGTAGCAAACTATGATGACTACTAGTCCGGCACTTGCTACATTTAGTCTTTGAATGGCAAAACCTTACTGTATGTGATGGCTGTAAACAAAGAATGCAAAGTCCTTTTTCCTTAACCTCTGCATACCTATCCCTGGGTGTTTTTTCTAAAAACTTAGGACACTGCCCAATTGAATGTCCAACATTTGAGCATAACGCACACTCTTCACTCGATGTGACAATGAGCGCGGTCTTGCCCTTAGAACTGACAAACTTACTTTGACTAGGGTGCCTGTCGACCGAGTTCCCCATAGCACGAGCCTTTTTTTCAACAAACAACAATAAGTCTTCGTACCTTGGAATGTCAACACCAGTATCAGCATACATATCATAGGCTTCCCTAGTACCAGAGTCCAGCTTGGACCACAACAATTGAAACAACATAAAGTTACTATCAGGCAATTGATATCTACTTAATATATCCAAATTTTCACTAAATGTTCGACACACCCTACCTAAGTCTGATGTATTTCGGCTTCTAACACAATCTAAGATCCTGCCATAATATGTTAGTGCAATGTCCCGCTTCCTATCATAATGCTTTAGCAATACATTATAAGCTAATGTATAGTTCTCATTAGTTATGGGATAGCTTTTAATTAAAGCATGAGCACTGCCCTTTACACTGGTAAGCAGGTAATGCATTTTCTCTACATCAGGCAAATCTCTATTATGTATCAAAGAGTCGAACAAATGTTTGAACGAAACCCAATTCTCCTGGGTCCCATCGAATGGAGTTATCGCAATTTTCGGTAGATTAGTGACAGTGTTATTCACAGTGTTCACAATAGAACTAACCGGCTTTTTGCTACAAAGTAACTTTTCTAACACTGAACGAAACTTTTCGTCGAAAGCAACAGTTAGGGGAAGCTCACCTTTCCTATCGGACGCACCAAGACTAAGTATTAATGACTTTTGTGCACTATGGAATTCGGTTGACAATGATTCTAATTCCTCTTAGGTCGGATGCCTCGATGTGTTCCATTCGCATGAAGGCATAGTCGCGATTTACTCTAAACTCATCCGCACAACTATCATTCAAACTTCTACCGGCATCCATGGCTTCCTGCCTATGTTCCGTCATTATTCTACTATTTGTTTACGATAATAATTCAATTTAATTAATAAAAAACGATATCAAAACAAATTCACCAAACAAAATAAACAATTGGAGGTAAAAATTGACAAGTGACAGTTGACAAGTGATCGCTCTGTCAATATGACTTTGACGTAAAAGCAACGAGACGAAACGACAAATGTCAAAGACAATATTGAACGAGACCGACCGAATGTAATTTGAATGCCATTCATTCAAATAAAAACGAGACTACGAAAAACGAAACGCAAAAATGTCAACCACACTTTTTTCAATTTGACCTTCAATACGAAAATTAACAATTAACGATAATTTCAACGAAAATTTTATCATCTCCTAGGCACGCCTATCAACTAATATGCGGCCGAAGGGCCAAAAACATTGTACAATATAAAAGCGGACTGTATTTACTATTTATGATTAGGAAAGCACGCTAATCAAATGTTCCTTGCACAAATGGGTGCCGCGATCAAAGGTCGAGCGAAAGGTACTATCTGTCGGGGTGCTAACAGAAGAATCCACTTACCTAGACTTTCTGGAGTCTCCTCTCGCAGGGTGCACACGAAACGCGACCTTCGAACTTCCCTAGGGATTGTCAACTCACCGTCGGTCCGTTCTTACCCACGATCGTAGCACAAACCAACAGGACTCCAAGCGGCTCCTTCGCCAGCAGCCGACAGACCTCGTCCAAATCCGCGGGCAAACGCGATTATCGAACGCGAACACTAAACTGGTGCTTCCCTACGATAGATTCTAGCTTTCCGAAGTGTTTGAAAGCAAAACGACGCCACGGGGTTAAAACGAACTAACCCGCGTCGCAACTATGAAGTGACTGCCAACGACATTCTATTTTTGAACGCTAGGTGAATTTGTTTTTAATCTACCCGAAATTTTATGATTAAAATCAACCTACGTTCTCCTACCAATATTTTCTTTATTAAAACTAAACAAGCCTTTTTTTTAAATCTATGTTTTACACCTGGTTTAATGCCAGCCTCGTATTCCAGGCAGTACCCTGACGGAGTCCCAGTTCATGAACCTGGTGCAGCAGTCGCTGCGCGCCGCGCCGCACCTGGAACACCTGCACGCGCCCGAAGCTGACCTCATCATGCTGCAGCTGCTCCACATACCTGAAATCAGAGCGGAGACTGTTGGCAACAAACTCATTATGACTAAGGTAACTCTACTCTCCTTCATCATCAGCCTGTTGCAGTCCAGATTCAGCAGGGGACTGCGTCCCACCTGGATCTATTTTCGGCTTCTCGCATCCAGTTTGTGCCTTCCTGCACAAATCGTCGCTCCAACGTGCCTGAGGACGTCCTACCCTACGTTTGCCGAGACGCGGTCTCCATTCTAGAACTCGTTTACCCCAACGGTTGTCGGTTCCACGGCTAATATGGCCAGCCCACTGCCACTTCAGCTAGCTAATCCGGTGAGCTATGTCGATGACTTTGGTTTTCTGATGGATCACCTCATTTCTAATGCGATTTTTCATAGAAACGCCGAGCATATGATAGCTCTTTCCATAGCCCGCTGAGCGCTACTCTCCTTCAACATGAGATAACCCACAGCTTAGTTAGCTCCAGACCTATTGACCAGTTCTTTCCTCTGGGAATGGCTCGTGGCTGGAATGGCTGGCAGGTGCTGGGCGAGAATACTCCACCTAATAATGTCCCGGGCACTACAGTGTCATAAATATCTTGGATCAAAAGTGGTCAGCGCTGTATTTGTATAAAATTTAGATAAAAGGGCCAATTAAATTAACTCTACGAATATATTTTTTCACACAATAGATGAGATACCGCTAGATCACCTGATGGTAACTGATAATAATATATGGTCTAAGATGTAACAAGCTCATCTAGAAGAAGGAATACGGCAGTGATACTATCCAAATCCTATCCAATCTATTAATATTTAAAATTATAAGTCGAAACTGATTGATAACCGAATAAAAAATGCCAATAAAAACTTCAATTCTATTTAAACAAGTAAGCAAAACTCTAACTTAGAACATCCCATACTATTTTTCAATTTAGAAACTGCTCATTAAGCAAGTACCCCTCAAACTGTAGGTGGCGTTCCTGTATTTTTAAATTTATTTATTATTATTTTTTAGATTTGCTTAGCAACGAACGCTGAAGGGAAAACTGTGAATGAAAAGAAGCCAATGATAACTACAGGTATTGTCAAAGAAACTGAAGATGGCCAAGTAAAGTTCGTGACTCTACCGAAAATGTTAGAAACGTTGACTTTGTTAGGTAAGTTAATTTATTTATTTATTTATTTAAGACAAATAGTAGCTTACAGTATACACTAACACGCCCTCTATTTTAAATTACTATTTTAAATTACAACTAAGGTATAATCTAAGATTTCTATTAACTAAAAACAGTTTATCATCAAATATGTCGATCTGTTGGAAGTCTCTAAGTTAATATCTCTACGTATTATAAAACAAAGTCATACGGTACATCAGTCTATTTTTCTATCCAATTGCCTGTAACTGGTAAACTCTAAAACTTACTTAAGGGTGAGAGCTAAACTGAAAATCCGCCGAATTCGTCGAAAATTGTTGATTATTTTCTAACGCAATGGTTTAGATTTTAGACTATTTTCGATAAAAGCGTTTGTAAATGACATTGTTTCGGACGTTTTGATGTAGATTTTAAATAAAAACGTCGAAAAGTGTTGACGCTTTAGCACAATGCAGGCAAATAAGTTATTTGTTGACTAAAATGTGCTAAGGCTTCGAAACAATAAGAAGTTTTTGTCTTGAAACTACACTTACTAAAATGTAGGAAACAATGTCATTTATAAACGCTTTTATGAAAACTATTCTAAAAAAATTGCGTCAGAAAATAGTCAATAATTTTCGATCAATCCGACAGGGATTTTCCGTTTGGCTCGTATATATAACCCTTAACGATTTTTCATGCGGTTTTCGGCAATAGATAAAGTGTTTCAAAAGCAAGGTTTAGGGTTATAATTTGTAAAGATTTTATGCCAATGCAATGTGAAGATAATTGTTGGGCGTATCGGAAATTTATTCTAGCTATTCGGATTTAGCTGCATAGTACTAATATAATTAGCAAAAATATTTCGAAACATTCGATAATTAAAAGTAATTTGAACCATGTTATTTCCAGACAACCCAAAGAAACCCAACCAGCTAAATAACAAGGATGTCATAGAAATATTCCATCTCCATGTGTTAGAATCAAGCGAGGATGGTAAACCGCCGAATCAAACCATACATCTCAGTAAACGGAGTAAGTAAGAGGATCTATTTTTTTAATACATAATAGGGTAGCTTTTGACCTCATCTCACCTGATAGGAAGCGAGGGTGAGGTCGACGATGAAGCATATGCTCACCTAGAAGGTACCTATTCACTCTATAGACTTGAAGACTCCAAGGTTATAGCTTTGGCGAAACAGCGAAGCAGGTAGAGTATACCACATTTTCGCAGTGAGTACAAAAAAGGATCTAATAATGATGTCCTTAGACGACCTCTGTGGCGCGTCGGGCGAACGCTTGGCTGCAATACAGAAAGTTGCGGGTTCTATTACCGCTGGGTGCAAATATTTATGCTTAAAAATAAATATTTTTATCTGGTCTGGGTGTATTTCTGTGCATAATATGTATGTACTTACAAAAGAAAAATACACACCTCAACATCGTCTAGGGATATTTCATATAAAGTTCCTAAAGTCTAAAAATACTGGATGTTTTTATTTTATTTTGAAGATATCTTATTTTATAGGTCTTTTTTAACGATTCTAAATTTAAATTAAAAATAAACAATTAACAACAATAGATTTAAGCGGCATTACTAAGGTGAAATTCGTGTGTTTTAATTTACCTAGCATAGTTTTTGGTTTTTTTTTTCTTCAAATTAACGTTTTAAAGCAAGTTAGTGATTGTTTCGGATTTTATGCGACTGTTTTCATCATGCAGCGGCGCCGTTTAACAAGAGAAGTGATGTTACGGGGTGTAGGCATGCTCCAAACGGGGGCTACTCAACGGACGGTTGCTGAGGCGATTGGAACAAAACAAAATGTGATATCAAGATTATGATCACGTTATCGTGCTACTGGTGAAGTGGCTGAAAGACACCCTGGCGGTAGGCGTATTACCACTCACCGGCAAGACCGTTTTTTGCAAGTTGCCGCGAGAATGCAACCAAATGTTACGGCCATGCAGTTAGTTCGAAGGCTCCAGTCAGAGCATCAGTTGCTTGTGAGTGACCAAACTGTGAGAAGAAGACTGCATGAAGCTAACCTGCATGCTCGCAGACCGCTTCGTACTCCAGCGCTGCGCCGAGGAAATCGTGGAAAAAGATTACAGTGGGCCCGTGAACATTTGCTCTGGGAGGATATCCAGTGGTCTGTAGTACAGTTTACCGATGATTCCCGATTTGGTTTCCATCCTGATTCACGAAGAGTACGTGTATGGCGAGTTCCTGGTCGTGAGAGCCGTTTGCGACACCCTCAGGAAGTCCATCCTTACCATGGCGGGACAATTATGGTTTGGGCGGGAATTCGTGTCGGTGGCAGAACAGACCTCGTTTGGATCAGAAACACCATAACCGCTGAAAAATACCGTAACCAAGTGCTAAAACCAATTGTCCATCCCCATCGACTACAAATGGGCCAAGAATTCACACTCATGCAAGACAACGCCCGCCCGCACACAGCGCGAGTCGTGACCAGCTAACTGCAGGAGCACGATGTGTCGGTCTTAAGCTGGCCCACGCAATCACCAGACCTAAACCCCATAGAGCACGCGTGGGACATGCTCCAAAGAAGGGCTCTGAAGGATTTTCCTGCAAACATTGCAACTAAAGAGCAACTTTTTTTGACAAAATTCCACAGCTAGACTTTGATAACTTGATTCAAAGCATGAAAAACCGGTGCAGAACTGTTGTTAATGTCATGGGTGGTTTTACAGACTACTAATTTTTGTATCATTTTAAAAAACTTAAATAGTTAGCTTTATTTTTCTTTTTTCTTAAAAAAAAGCATTCATCTTTAATTTTACCTTTTTTCCATTTTTTGTCTTTACTTAAATAAAACCTAAATTGTGCAAAAAAATTACTTTATTTTATGTTGAAGTATAGTCCGTTAAATGGGCTTTTCAAAAATATATACATGTTGCATGTTATTTATATTTTTGTTTAATAAATTGAGAAAATTCAAAATATCCCTAGACGATGTTGATGTGTGTATAATAATATCTGTCGTTGCAATATTTTCAACGATTTTACCGTCTTTACGGTTCACTGCACGCCACGCCCGAAAGAAAACCAACGTACTGTTCAGATACTGAAAGTATCTACCCTACTTTCAAATTTTTAGCGAAAACTACATAATTAGCCCAAGTTTCAGTACTCCAAGATGAGAAACGTTTTCTCTAAATACCCACATAGTATATGATGTAGTTTAATTGTTTAGTAACATTACATAGTTTAACCTCAACAGAGCTATCTCTGGAAGTGATCCGTGACAGCAAGAAGCGTCACCCCGAGCCAGTGTACGCGTGCGGCGCGTGCGCAGCCGTCTACCACACCGAGCGCGCGCTCAAGGTCCATCAGGAGGTGAGACTATAGTATACTACAGTGTTGTCACTCGCTGCACACGTCACCCCGAGCCGGTGTACGCGTGCGGCGCGTGCGCAGCCGTCTACCACACCGAGCGCGCGCTCAAGGTCCATCAGGAGGTGAGACTATAGTATACTACAGTGTTGTCACTCGCTGCACACGTCACCCCGAGCCGGTGTACGCGTGCGCAGCCGTCTACCACACCGAGCGCGCGCTCAAGGTCCATCAGGAGGTGAGACTATAGTATACTACAGTGTTGTCACTCGCTGCACACGTCACCCCGAGCCGGTGTACGCGTGCGCAGCCGTCTACCACACCGAGCGCGCGCTCAAGGTCCATCAGGAGGTGAGACTATAGTATACTACAGTGTTGTCACTCGCTGCACACGTCACCCCGAGCCGGTGTACGCGTGCGCAGCCGTCTACCACACCGAGCGCGCGCTCAAGGTCCATCAGGAGGTGAGACTATAGTATACTACAGTGTTGTCACTCGCTGCACACGTCACCCCGAGCCGGTGTACGCGTGCGGCGCGTGCACTGGAATCAGTGGATAGAGCATTCGCCTGATTAGCGAAAGGACGCAGATTCGAATCCTGTCATGGGATTTTTTTTAAATTTCCTTGCTAAAAATATTTCTAAGTTTAAAATGCCTTGAGCAATAATACAAAAAGAAATATTAAAGTAAGTTTACATTAAAATTTAACACTATCTCTGGACACTACGCGTAGCCTGTCCTGTGGAAAGTATCAAAGTTACAGTAATAAACTGCACTAACGTACCTATTCTATAACAAGTGCGTTGTTTATTTCAGAGTCAGTGTTTCGCCGACGACGCGTTGACCATAGATACAGACAATGTAAAGAAAGATAACGATTCCTACTACACTGTCGTAGATACGGGGACGAAGAAACTGTATTCATGCAGGCAATGTGGGGTTAGTAACGTCTATTTATTGATCTACAAATTTTTAACTCTCAGCTCAGCTATAACAGTATACCTAAAAAGGCCGCTTTAGCAATTCGCTAGCAATATTGCATTTTGACACATTCACGATAAATGTGCACATGGTTCTCACGGCTTTGTTCTATGACAGGTGCACGGTTATTGCGAGTCTGTCAAAAAGCAATATTGCTAGCAGAATTGCTATAAGGACCTTTTTAGGTCTACAGGTCTGCGCCCGCTCATAAGACATGAGTAAGAGAGAAAAGAAAATACTCTATTCACCGCTCCCACATTTTACAAACCAATGTATGCAGCGAGTCAAAAACTACAGTCGTAGCATTTGTGTAAAGGAATAATAACCGTTCAATAGTTTTACGGCAAAAGAAGAGTTGCAAATGTTTTGCATTTATTGAATTAATAAAATCAACTTTTTGTTGCAGCTAAGATTTTCGAGACTGTCCAACTGCCGTACCCATATGAAGACACATGACATGTCTTTATACCAAAATTGTGAAAGTAATGAATCCCAGAGAAAAGTTTACAAGTGTACTATGTGTTCGGGCACGTACTTTCACCCGTCTAGTCTTTCTAAACATATTGTGAAAATGCATATACAAGTGTAATTTGAATAATAAAAAAACCATTCAAGCAATTTTTGTTTGAGTTTTATTATAGGCAACTTTTAAGTCTCATACCGACTGAGCCACAGTACCGAATATAATCATGCAGGTCTGGAAAATAATTAAATATTGCACGACATTACACGCTGCGCAATCTAGCCCAAATTAAGCACTAGGCTCGTACTATGGGTACTAGACAACGGATATACTACATATTGTACTTTTTTGTAAATAAAATAAATAAATATTGCACGAAACTACACACATCGCAATCTAGCCCCACACTAAGCACAAGGCTTGTACTATAGGTACTAGACAACGGATATACTACATAATTTACTTTTTTTTTTGTAAATACATACATTTTATACATAGAAAGATACCCAGATACAAATATTAATTTTTTAAACATAAATATTTGCACCCGGCGGGAATCGAACCCGTATTGCAGTCGGGCATTTGCACGACGACACGCCACAGAGGCCGTCAAGCGCAACCGTTCTTACGTGAAGAACCAACAAACACAAAATTTTATCTTTATATTATTAGTAGGAGTAGTCAAGTCGAATCGTGGTCGATTCCCATTACAAGTCGTAAAGTCATGAAATAAATTAATGAAAAGGCTTTTGAAAATCAAAATAATTAGGTATTTATTAACAATTCTTATCAATAACACATAGCTATCAGGAAATAGTAGAGTAAAGTTTATTGTTGTAATTGAAACAGCATCACATTTTCGAATTTATCAAAATAAATCATCAGAGAAAATATTGTCTAATTCTAAGCCACCCAATAAATCTTCAGCACCATTTGTTTGCTCCAATTGAGTTCCTAAAACAAAGAACAAAATAATAAATAAAGATTGCATAACTTGGCACACAGCGCCATCTCGCAAAACAAGCTCGTATTATGGGTGCTAGATATTAGATATTTGAATATAAACTTAAAATAAATAATTCATATAATACTTGTCATCCCGCCCCATAAAGCAATTATTTGTTTTAAGTATAAAAATTTTTTTTCTGGATTTGGTTATTATACTACGAGTATTATATAATATGATAGATATTTCCGTATGATGCCTGATATAACATATAATACATTTTCAATACTTATGGTGTGATAAAAACTAATTTTTAACAAACTCAACAATAAATTTAAAATAAAAGACTGTCCAAGTGTGAGTCGGAGTTACACAAGGGTTCCATACTTTTATCACAAAAAAACACAGTTGTTGTATGGTTGTATTTTATAGCGGCTATCACAGTTCATGAGATACAGCCTAGTAACCGACAGACGGTCAAAGTACTCTTAGTAAAAGCATCCCGTGTTTACTCTTTGGATACAGAGCCCAAACAGATTCAAAAGTCAAAGTAAAAATTACTCTATGTATAATATGTATGTATTTACAGAAGAAAAATAAATATAAGTAGTATATCCATTGTCTAGTCACCGTAACACAAGCTTAGCAGCTTACCATGGGGCTAGATGGCGCTGTGTGTTGGTCACAAAATTTATTTATTTATTATTAAGTACTAGTTGCGCCCTGCGGTTTCACCCGCGTAAGTACCGATTCCGCGGGAATATCGGGATAAAAAGTAGCCTATATGTTATTCCAGGTCTCCAGCTATCTACATACCGAGTTTCATGGTAATCGGTTCAGCGGTTTTTACGTGATTGAGTAACAAACACGCATACACACATACTTACAAACTTTCAGCTTTATAATATTAGTAGGATTATACAGTACACAGTTGTTACCTAAACTTTCTGCAACTTTTTCAGTCTTTATCACAGTAAAATCTTCTTCATAAACAACAGTATATCCTTCAGGCAATATCTTGTCATCTTTTAAAACGACTGAGCTGTATACAGCTAGTATATTGCCCAATGTTATGTTCAAATAGTGTTTCTTGTATGCTCCACCAGTGGTGAGGACCGTCGGCCTTTGTAGGATCACAGCGCAGTAGTTCGAGACTATGTAAGATGCTAGTTTCGACCACGCGTCGCGGTGTAGTGTGCATTTTATTGAACCTATAATAAAATAAATATTAAATTATGCATTTACACACAGCGCAATCTAGCGTTAAACTAAGCACTAGGCTTGTTTTAGTTTAGTAATGGATATGCTACATTTAATACTTTTTTTTGTAGATACATACAAAACACCCAGACCAGGGTGTTTTTCATTTTTAAGTATAACTCCTGGACCAGGCCTGCAACCATCTATAAAAATGATATAAACTTGTTTAACTTGACAAACCTGTCTGATCTCTTAAAATAATCAAAGGATCAATAACTGATCTATCAACAGCTTCAACAAAAGCTGTTACTGTTTGAGCTTTCTGTCTCCTTAAGTTTCCTGCTAAGGCTTGGTGTTTGATTGTCTTTATACTGTCTATGTCTTTGACGTCCCAGTCTTTAGAGTCAGATAACAGCCGCTTCCATATTGGTGACTCAAAGATGTCCTTTTGTAGATTATGTTGAGTAAAATCCATGTCCTGATGTTATAAAATAAAGAAAATTATTTATAAAACAGATGAGAGAATTAGTTATAAACACTTTTTGTAATCTCTGTGTATTCTAAAGTCATATTGATATTTAATTTCACTTGCAAATAGTTGCATTCATTTAGATGTGATTTAGATTAATTAGATGTAACTGGCACATGCAATTTGTTGGTGGTACTTATTACAATTTAAGGAAAGTAAGCAAAATATAAACAACATCACACAACCACCTACATTCACCAAATACCCTCTTGGGCAACAGGTCATAGTTTAATATACCCACAGGTAAGTAATTCGTTGCTTGGACCCATTGCTCTTTATCAGCAAAGACTATTCCATTGAATCCCACCATGTGCATAAGGGATTAAGTTATGTTATAAGGGATAGTTTCAACATCAAACACATTCGCGATTCAGTTAGTTAATTTAAATATAATAAATTTTATTCTAGTTTCTTTTAGGATCTTCCATATACTGTCTTTAAATTTAGATTTCCTATATTTGTAACTATACCAACATAGACATTATTATATGCAATTCAATTAAGCACCAATTATTGTTAATAAAAAAACAACCCTTTCCAGGTTCAGGTTTCCTTGCATCCAGGTAAATATAGATAGATATTTTGAAAAATATGCTTGTACAAATGTTTTTTTGGATTTACCTGAGAGAGTAATTCAATCTGACAAATGCTGTCATCTTTTGCTTCCTCCAGAGCTCCAGTCAATATTCCAGCAGGACCAGGAAATTTCCTTTTGCTTTGACAGTCAAAGTGAGAGTTTATAATCTTTCTTTTCATATGTTTTGGTGATATAAAGTTATTTTTACTTTGGCTGTTACTCTGAATATAATTGTATTGTGGTTTTTCTAGATTTACTGAGTGGGGATCATTAAAAACTAAGTGTGGAATACAATTTTCTTTTATAGTTGACCGTTTGGGAGATATTTGAATTGGTTCTGCTCTATTTATAGTTTGCTTATCAAGATTTTCAGTACCATTTGAGTGTTGGAAGAGTATCTTAGGTTCTGTTCTTTCTTCTTTGTCAATCTTAGCTGGGCCATCCACTTCAGTAAAATCAAATTGAGATAAAACCTGTAAGTATGTGAACAAAAAAGTGCAACAACATATTTTTATTGTAATTATTTACTTATATATATTTATTTATTATATAAGTTTTATAGTATTTATTTTTATATGTTTGACTTTTTCTATTTGTAATAATTGTCTGTAATCTATATAATTCAATAAAATTGATTGACTATGGGCAGACTATGGGTATTTATATTTAACATAATTATTTGCATTTACGTATGCTATATAAATACATAATAGGCATTGTACCTATCTACCACAACCATTCATCACCTTACCTGATCAAAATCATCAGATTCAAACATTTTAACAGTTGTTTATCAGTTCATTAGCTAAACTTTGAGTACATAAATTCACTAGGTAAATCTTTATTTCCGTGAATATAAAATTGAGTGAGTTGAGATCAGCAAACCAGCCAGTCGCTCGCAGTCTTTCTTCTTAGTTATTGGCTTCTGTTTGCCACAAGGCTGCAATTGAGTCCATAGTTGTGTGGTGATTAATAATATATTGCAGGTTCGACGGATTATTGTAAGATCAAGAGGCCTCAAGATTAATCTTATCCACTATACATACTTCTTTCTTCTTCTTATTTATTGGCTTCTGAAGGCTGCAATTGTGCCAATAATTATTGTGAGGTATACCAAGCGCAATCGCCAATGGAAAACTGACTGACGACTGACAGTACTGACACTGACAACATAAATTGAAAGATAAAGCCATCCACATACTTCATTCGATTTTTTTAGCCATCGGATGGCGATGCTCCCAAATATATACTAACGACGACGACGACGAGACGGTGTATTTTTAACTACAATCAAAGACCATTAATCTTAATAATAATTATTAGGTATAATATAATAGGTTTGTTCCATTGTAGCATAGATAAATTATTTATCTATGCTACAATGGAACAAACCTATTTCTTCTAGAATACTTTTTGATTTTAGAAGAAAAAGGTTGATAGTCAAATAGTCTGTCCTTTCTTGTTTGTATTGTTATTTGGTTATTTTTATTTTATTTTATATCGGTTTATTGTTTATAAAATTTACAAAATTATTCAAAAATGACTGTGTTTGATGTCTTCAATCCTTTGCAAAATGTAACACCACGTTTTACGGAAGAACAGTTACAAGACATCATAGAATGGTTTGATGCACGTGCAAAGCCCTTATTGACTAATGATGGGGAATCCATGAATGTAATATCTATAGAGCAATTAATGGAATTTCTTAACTTGAAAAAGTAGGAGTTTCCCACACTTTAAGACTACTTTAATACCCTCCTCCGCAATCTTAAAATAATTCTCGAACTCCCACTAGCCCACAAGACGAGCAGTATAGGCCAAGCTCAGTCTACCTAGATGTATGTATAGAGATATAGATATAGATATGTATAGATTTGAAGGCTCGTACTACGGAAACATTTCAATTTAATCTGTTTTCCCACAAAACAAGAAGCAAATAATACTACAAGATATGCCTAGCGATTTAATGATCTATCTTTGTAGATTCCATAGAAGAAGTTTTATTTATCCCAGTTATGCAGAAGTAATGACAGTAGCCGAAGAATTGAAAGCAGGGGTCCTGAGGATACTAACCAAAGAGCAATTTATCTATGCCTTAAATAAATGGGTCGTAGAACCGGATATAAAACACGAATTAATTTTAGCGTTCAAGGTTTGTTTCGAAATATACTTTTTATAACTAATATCCAATAATAATAACGGGTACGTAAGTATTTGAATACATACTTAGTGAAAGTAAAGACCTACCAAAACAATACCGAAACTTTTAATAACGAAGTTCAAAATATCAAATTATTTATGCAGTATCAAATCATATTAATATTACGCTTGATTCACATTTGCTTATTAACTAGCCTTGCTTATTATTAATTATTAACTAGTTATGGATGAGCCATAAGTAAGAGTACCAAACCTTAACATTTCGAATCGACGTAAAGGGACTCGACATATGAACAAACCCTACAAATGTCGGTAAATTAAAATATTAAATCCCTAAAAATAAGTATCTACATACCTAAAAGGTGAAAAGTAAGAAGTAAGAGTACCTACCTACTACTAGAATAGCAGTAATTAACAGTAGTGAAGCTTAGTTTATGTTGTATTACTACCCTGTTGCCTTACTTCTATGGTTGTACATTTTTGTTGAGAGAGAGACTGTTCTTTTTTATATAATTAATATTCGACATCCAAATACGTAGGTACCTGTCCAATAACAATGTGTTATAGGATTATTATTTTATTTTTATGCTGCCAGTAACCAAAATGTGGATACTTACTTACACTAATTTTTCTACAATTATTTTATAGGTTTTCGATACAGAGAAGCGAGATTTTTTAGAAATAGATGATCTAAGTTCACACGTGACGGGATATGCAGATGCTTTAGATCCAAATGAACTCAGAGAATTCCGACGCGACGCCAATGTTCGCGGTGACGGGAACATTTTCTATGAACAATTTGTTGAAAGTATGTTCAGTCTTGCGCCAGAACTTAATCAAATAAAAGTAAGTAAATGTCGATTATTCCCAGCTGTCCCCTCTAGCCCTGTCCCCCGGGGGGACGGTCGGGAATTATTTTCCCAGTTATCCCCGGGGTGACAACTGTCCCCTTTGAAAGTTGGCTAAAGGGGACAAATAGGAATTATGTTTCTCACGGCGGGGAGACAAGTGGGAATCTATTCTCCCATTTGTCCCCCCTCTGTTGGTGTTGTAGGTAATATACTCATTGAAAAAAAATGATGAACGCACTGTCACCGACGTGAGCAGATACGCTGGATTGCTTGCGTCTCTATCTTCTGTAGGTACTGTGGTTAACGCAGATCTATTCATTTTTGTATTGTGAATTGATTAGTATATTAACAATGTTTTTTTTATATTCAAATTAAACCGCTAATTTCAGACTGAATACCTTTATGAAGATCCTGATGAAGATCCATCTGTACCTCCTGAACCAGAACCGGAACCCGAACCAGATCCTGAACCTGTGGGTCCTCCCCCTCCACAAACACATAAGAAGGATAAAAAGAAAAAGTGAAATATTTAAACCAATAAAATTTCGTGTGTAGGTACATGAATGGATCTTTTATTTGTTATTTCCAAAAAGCAAACGAATATAGTACATTACTGAAGCGGCCGGCAAGAGAGGCATTGATGGACGAACGTGTACACGTGGGCCGAGGTGAAGCCGAGGCGAGGTTAGAGGTAAGTGCACACCTTCCTCACCACCAACCTCTTACTGCTTACCAAGGTTACTACCATTTTTACTTATTAACGTTACAAATACTCTTCCTGCTTACTCAAGTTAGTATTTATACATCAATGCCTAGTTGCGGCCAAGGCTTGTATAGTACTTCTCTCAAATAATGCTCGGAAATTAAACTAAGTAGTACAATTCAGAACATTTATTTGGAAATACAATTATTGAATGTACAATTCATAAATTTTAAGTATTTTTATCACTAAACAGCTTTCTATGTGCAAGCTAGTTCGAAATTTAAATTAAACCTTTGAGTCGTTCTTCTTTGGTCGCCATTTTGCGGAGTATAAGATCGTTATATTTTTAAACTACACGACAAATATGATCTAAACACGACAGATTTGGATTTTCATACAACTATTGCCGGCCGCTGCTCGACTAGTACTACAGCAAGTTCAATTTATCTCGAAGAAGGTTGTCAAAATAATGCTCTAATTTCCAAGCATGATTGAGATTAAAAATTTAAAAACCACCAAAAAAAAAAAGAATTGATAAAAAAGACCAAAATAACCTCTACATACAGCGCCACCGACAAATTAATCTGTTTTATCATCTGAAGTCGGGCAGCCAAACTTAAGTACAACATGGAACCATACAGCCAGTAAAACTGCCCGATTTCAGATGATAAAACAGATTAATTAGTCGGTGGCGCTGTATGTAGAGGTTATTTTGGTCTTTTTTATCAATTCTTTTTTTTCGGTGATTTTTAAATTTTTGAATTATTTTTTGTTCTTTTATTTAAGTCGGTTTTTTAATTTTTAAATTATTTTTTTATTTCAGCTTTTTTAGTGTACAGTCTGCAAAGGACTTATGCCCGTTTTCACCAACAATCCCTAAAATTTAGGGAACACTTAAGCTCAGTTAAGTGACACCTAGGAGAAATTTTGTTTTCACCAACGTTTAAGGGACTCTTTACTGCTAAGGGGTCTCCTTAATTTTAAGGGCCCGAATGTCGACTCCCTATCGATACCCTAGCTAAGGGTAGGGATGCTTTAGTGACAAAATAACCTACATTGATTGTTTATCTGAAAAATGGAAGATAGTTTTACTGATTTTTTTGATGCTATTGAAGCTCTAGAAACTGTTGAACTAGTAGCAAATCGTAGATTATTGTCGCGATGTCGACTTTACCGTGAAAGACCCGACTTATTTTCTAAATACGACGATAAAGACTTTCTTTCAAGATTTAGGTTATCAAAGAATAGTGTATTATTTTTGTTATCAAAAATTGAACAACATTTGGAATATCCTGATGATAGGTGAGTAAACAGAAACTAAACTTGTCATATGAAAATAACATAACCGAGTAGATTATTATTCCCTATGAATAGGGTTGCCATAACTTCTTGGAACCAATACGGGACGTTTTTCTCCCATACCCAAAACTCATAGCAAATTCAACGCCAACACGCGGCTTTTCAACTATACATACCTACATAATACTCCTGTGCACCTACATAGTGAGATGAGACTAACTAACAGAATATACCTTCTGATCTCAACCGTATCAAAATAAATTCAAACAAGCATATTGAATCAAAGTTTTTATTAGAAATGTTTTGGTTGACAATTTTTTACTTAAATTAACATTAAATTACTTAGCATTTATTTTTTCGACCAGTCATATTTTGAACTTGATTTTACCTTTGCAATAACTTCTTTTTCTTTTATTATATAATCATAGAACTGGGCGCAAGTCATTTTAAAATTGTAATGACAAATCAATATGGATTCAATTGTATCTACCGACAATCTGTTTCTTTCGTCCGTCCATTGAGCAGTCATCAACGAAAATATTCTTTCTACATTTGCATTGTGAGCTGGAATTGCAAATATATATTCACACAGCTTTAACAGACATGACTTCTGCTCAAAATGCTCTGTATCTCCAAAAAACTTCAGCCACTTTTCTTCCATGCTTAGTGTTTTCATTGAATCATAATTTTTTTTCAGATAATCTTTTAAGTATACAAACTGGTTAAAGAGGGTTTCAGTCTGTTCAATATCTATTTGTTTTGTTTGTAAATATGTAACAGTTTGTTCAATTTCTTCCCATTCAGGTACAGTCTTCAGAGACATCCAGTCAAAGGCATTGAAGTTTTGAAGTGATTGTGACCATTTCTTAATATATTCGACAGCTGTATTAAAGAAATCTTTTGCTTGTTTTTCAAAAGCTTCTACCTTATCATTGTTTTCAGAATCAAGCTTTAAACAATTCAAAATTTGCTTCGTCGCTATTCCAATAAAATTAGATGTTTTTCTCTCCATCATAATTTGAGTTGTCTCTTGTAAAATGGACTTAACTTCAAGCACCGTAATGGTAGCTTTTTCAACTTTTCTTATTTGAGATTCAAACGTATTGAGCTGCGAATGCAAGAAGCAAAAATACACTTCACTGATTGGATCATCAAAAAAATCTTTAATAGCTTTCGGCGGCCTTTCTTCAGTATTAAAAAAATCTTTTAATGGCTGCCACAGCTTTAAGATTCTCTCAACTGCTGGTAATAATGATAACCACCGTGTCCCAACGTAGGACAATAAGTTTTTGTAGGCAATATCAGCATATTCACAAAACTCTTTTAGTTTTTCCGTCCTCACAGTGTAAATGTGAAAGTACTTAAACACCTTGACCACTATCGATTCAACGTCGACATTCAAAATATCTGCAGCTGTCGACAGAGTGTTGTGTAGAATATGTGCAGGACATCCTACGCCTTCAATATCTCTTTCCAGTTCAGCATTTAGTCTCGAAAATACATTATTACATCCACCTCTGTTGAAGCCGCCAAAGTTCGTATTCGTATTATCCCCGCAAAACGCGATAAGCCTTTCGCGAGGAATATTCAGATTTTCTAGAGAGGTTTTACAATATTCGGTTATTGTTTCAGATCGCTCATTATTTAAAGAACCTAATTTTAATCGCTTAGATTGCTGGCCATCTTTTTCATTAAAGAATTGGACCACCAAAGGAAAAAGTTTCTCGGCATTATGATTGCTGGCATCAGTAGCTATTCCAAAAAACGACGTATTATTTAAATCTTTAACGCAAAGTTGCACACTATGAAGAGCGAGAATATTTTTTACTATTGCCGTAGCCTTAGTTCGTGCAGTCGTTTGTTTAGTAGCAATTTTTGAGTCTGGATACATCAGTGCATTTAATTTGGTAGTACAATCCAACGAATTAAAGGATTGGTGGTGACGTACGACTTTGTATGCTGTAGTCAACTCCGCAGCTGCGACCAAAATTTCCTCTTCCGAATCCTTCTTTATCATAAAAGTAGAAATATCCTTTGAAGTTGAAGCAGTTCTGATGTGTGATTTATGAAGACTTGTAGCTATATGCTGTTGAATGTCAGATTTACCACCATGTACTATGGAAATTTGTGAATCGCAAATTGAGCACAGAGCTTCAAATTCCGTCCTGCCTTTTTTTATAAACGACCATTCTTTGGTGTAGTCATCCTTAAAATGACACTTTCTCTTTGGCATTTTTATGACGGTGCGATAGTAAGTAACAGAAACAAAAATAATTTTAAATAAACAACGCGTTATCTCTCGCAGAGCGTCAAGTTCGAGCAGAGCCGCGAGCAACACAAAACAAAGCCGCCCTAGACTAACGTGTAGCAAGCACTGACAGACTGACCGAGCGAGCGACCTGCCCCACCGGGCTGTACCACCCCCTCACCTCTGCAACTGCCGCCGCGCGCCGCCTGCCGGGCGAGCGAGCGCACGCGTCACACCTTTCCGTATTTTGTCGAAATATGGGACAAATACGGGACATGTAGTAATACGGGACGGGATGGTCAAATACGGTGACAGTCCCGTATATACGGGACGTATGGCAACCCTACCTATGAATGGTATTATTATGAATGTATGTACTTATCTACATTCATTATAATAACCTATGATATAAATTCCTGATACACAGCTATTGCAGTTTGCATAACTAATTTATGTTGGGAGGTACAGTACCTAGCTAGACTATTTGGTTACTTATTTTTTGTTAAAATGTTCCTCATTTTTAATCAGCGATGATAAACTTTGTTTCAGGAATAAGTCTGTACCACCAATAAACCAGCTATTATGTACACTAAGATTTTATGCTACTGGAAACCATCTACTTGCAGTAGCTGATATGGGAGGAATCAGTGTAGCTACTTGTAGCAGAATAGTAAAAAGAGTTACTAATGCTATTGTCACACTTAGAGAAGAATTTGTGATATTCCCAGATACTGAAGAGCAACAGTTTCAAGTGAAACAAGATTTTTACAAAATTGCTCGCTTTCCTAACATCCTGGGCTGTATAGATTGCACACATATTAAAATACAGTCACCGGGTATGTCAATTTTACATAAAAATTATTTATGACATTTGATTTTTAGACTTACGTACCTACATATATTTTATTATTATATTGCAGGTGGAGAAGATGCTGAAATCTTTAGAAACCGAAAATCTTACATGTCGATCAATGTCCAAACAATAAGTTTACCAAATCTATTAGTGGCAGATGTTGTTGCACGTTGGCCAGGATCTACACACGATTCTACTATTTATCAAAATAGTAGTAGGTTTGCTAAATTTGAGAGAGGAGACTATGCAGGAGCATATTTATTGGGTGATAGTGGATACCCATTAAAAGTGAGAACAAAAACACTATTTTTACTTAATATATTTTTTATTTGGCAGTGATACAAACTGTGCTGTTAATAATCTGATTTTCATTATCTTCTATAAACTTTGAAGTGGTTTCAAAACTCCACCTGAAAAAGATTTTTTATTTATTTTAGACTCATCTTCTTACACCATATTTAAATCCAAGTACGATCGGTCAGCAAAAATATAATGAAGCCCACATAAAAACAAGAAATGTGGTTGAACGCCAGTATGGAGTCCTTAAAAGGAGATTTCCAGTGCTAGCGATAGGGATTCGTCTAAAGCTCCAGACTGCAGTGAATGTCATAGTGGCTTGCTGTGTGTTACATAACATTTGCATTCAGAGAAAAGAATCTGAACCAATGAATGATGGGTCAATACCTAATTTGGAAGAGTACATTACTAGTGGGCAAATCGAAAATATTATTGGTAACAGTGAAGATGTTACTTATGGATCTGTGAGAAATCGTGTAACACAATACTTTGAAGACATGCATGCTGTGTAATATATAATAAAATATTATATTTACTTTTAATTAGTCCAAGTACTTCATTTTTTATTTCTACTTCTTTCTCTGCTGAAAGCAATTGTAATTGGTAAAGCTTTCTTTTAAACTCTATTTCTTCGACCAAAAGAGTATGTTTAAGGTCTTCTATATTCTCCTTTTTCTTATTTACATCTCTATAGCTATTGCACAATGTAGACATTGCCTCTGTTCTCTCATTATTTTGGGGTTGTTGGGGCCGTCTTCTAGACCACAAAGGGGTTGTCATAACAAAATTTTCAGCAGCAGCTTCTTTTTCAATCTAGGAAATAGAAAATTTATGGAATTACTAGTTGTAGTGGAAAAATCAGGATAAACGTTGCTTATGCCGATGAGTTAATCCAGGCTATCTACATACCAAGTTTTAGGGCAATCAGTTTAGTAGTTTTTGTTAAGAAGTAACAATCATATTATTTACTTACAAACATTTTTTTTATAAAATTGTTGCATGAATAAACTTTCAGATTTATAATATTAGTTTGGATAGTAGGAAGTAGGTACTTACATTTTCATTGGCTTCAATCTCTTGACAATCAACGTTATCAAATTCAGGCAAATTTACCACCTCGATTGTCGCACTTTCATTAGTGAGGCATACTACTTTAGGACAGTTTTCTTTCTCCGTAGCAGTAGAGTCACTGTCTGCGACACCTATAATTCCTGTGCAGCCTCTGCCAAGAATTATGCTGACTTGTTCCAAAATAGGATCGATTTTTATGATTGATGGGCCACCACCAGTCTTTGTTGTATCTCGCCTTGATGCTGAGTAATAAATTTTGCTCTCACTTTTTAACTTTTCCCACATCTTCATTAAAGAATCTTTTGATCTAAAAATAATTGCATGATACAACTACTTATAATTTGGATATAAACTAATTTTTTCGGTTTTAATCATGGTGTTTCTTATGTTAAATATTGTTAGGTATTCAATGTTTGACGTTTTGAGACCTATAGATAGGTTTAAGATCTACAGTTACAATAAATACCACGCAGTTGATACCGTAGGTAGGGTGTAAGTTTAATTTAATTGTAGGTGCAAGTGTAGATAAATAAATAAAACCAACCTGTATATTTGTCCCATTGTGTTGAACGTTTCCGTCACAGAATTCCAGGCCTCATTAGTTGCTCCATCAGTTTTTTTGTTTAGAATGGTTTGCTTGTGTTCAAGGAGAATTTTAATTAATCTATCTTTTTCGTCCATGGTGAAATTTTGTCCTCTTTTCCTTTTATCTGCCATTTTAATTAATTTCTCGCAATAACTCGAAAATGCACCTCAGATTTTGATTCTTCTGCTAATAGCTTATCCAAACAATACTCTTTTGCAATGAATAACAATAAATAGATAACCTACAAACGCGCAAATTATTTGAAGTTGACAGTTAGATGATTTTGAAGTTGACGGTATTGACATGATGTGGTGTAATAAAATAAGATTTTTAACGATATTTTGCAATTTTAAGTGAAAATCATGATTGTTTTAGGTATTTTTGTTCTTTCGTCATATTATAATGCTCAAAAATAAATTTTACCTCTTCTCAATACAAAATCGGTAATTTCATCCGGAAAAGTGCGATTTTTGGACACATGGCATAAAAAAATGTCTGTCTCCTAAGCAAGTGGCCCTTACGTAGGTATCCCCTAAGTTGGTGAAAACAAATATAGGTAAGAGGCTAATTTAGGGAGTATTTTACGTTAGGGGAACCTTAGTTAGGGGATGTTTGGGAGTTCGTTGGTGAAAACGTGCATTAGGGTACCAGGTATACTACGTATAAGGCACACATGGACATTTTTAACCAATTAGCAATATGCAACAACGGATGGCCAATTTAGACCTTGTACGAAAAGTATGATCGGTCTAGTGGTTACGGGTTACGAATGTGCAGTCAGATTATGCTCTCTAGTTCGATCCCTGAGTTGACAAAACTTTTTTTTCTATTTATTGTTTTTTGTTAGTATTAGGGTTTTTGAGTAGTATACCTAACCCTAAAAACTAATATTTTATCCGTAAAATAGGAAAAAAAAACAAAACTGGAAGTAATTTTAAAAAATGTATTTACACAAATAAACTTAACTTATTTATTTTTTCTATGATTCTAATTTTATTACTTATTTATTTTTTCTAACATCGTAAAAACATGTATGACATAGGTAAAAACGAGTAGTGATACCGTTTTTGATCTAATATCCAATAACATCACTTAGGGCACTTTATTAGTTGCATTTTGATTCTATAAACTCATAATAACAAAACTGCCGACTATATCTTACTTCTTATCTTACTAATATTATAAACGCGAAAGTTTGTATGTATGTGAGGTTGTTACTCTTTCACGCAAAAACTATTGAACCGATTGCGATGAAACTTGGAATAAAGGTATCTGGGACCTGGACGTTTAGGTTCATAATGTCCAAATCCCAATAATACAGTATAGGTCTACCTTCATAATTGATGACTTGTTGTAGTCTGTTTCGCATGCCATTTACTATGTTGGGCCCTACCATGCTCGTTTGTCGTTGCTTTGTCGTCTGTTTTTTACCTGTAAATTTAAAAATACTTAATAGTCCCCTTTTCCAAAAAAAACTAAAGTCTTGGTTAATCAGCAAGGTCTTTTATAACCTATCTGAGTATTTTGACCATAATGAAAAATAAATACCAAATATTGTTGTGCTGGTATAAATATTGGATTTCTTACATAAATTTAAGTACCTAATGTAATTTTATACTACATTATTGTATGCTCGAAATGAGTAGACTGTGCACTAATATAGTACATATTTAAGACCAATGTACCTACATAGTTTGAACAATAAAATCTTCTTATTCTTATTCTTATTCGTAAATTTTAAATAAAAAATTCCCCGACTACTTTTAAAAACCACAGACAATTTAAAAAAATCTATTTATTTTTATAAAGTTTGTTTTTCTTTTTTTTAATAATTTGATGTGTTTTTAATCTTATTTATTTTAGCTGAACGACAACGCGACAACTTCGCAACGACTATAAGACATCATGGTAGGGCCCATTAAAGCATTTGGTTACTACTACGCATGAACTTCCAGGTAGACGTAACAAGTTCACTCAAATTTTCATTCGACCTAAAATAACAAAAATCTACCTACTTTCGACTGCCAAAAAAATAACGATACCTAACTATTGTTACCGTAATTTTAATTACTTATTGAGGAGTTTGCTGATGAGAAGATGGTTTCAGGTGGCCCATCAATCTGTACTTAGTTCTTTAAGGGTCTATTCTTTTTGGTAGAAGTCCAAAAACGAGTAATTTATTACATTCTGGGAAGCTATCCTGTCCATCATTCCAAAGATACTCATCAGATCCTGACCAAATTTTTATGGGACCACCTTTACCACTTCCACCTTTCCATGAAAAAAAACCCATCTCAATCGGTCAAGCCACCTTCGAGTGATCGGTGAACAAGTGAATGGAATACAGGTTTTTGAGGAGCATTCCCGGTCCTCACTTCGAAGATCCTCATCAGATCCTCACCAAATTTTATGGGACCACCTCGGGGCTTCCACCTTTCCATTAAAAAAAGAACCATCTTAATCGGTCAAGCCACCTTCGAGTGATCGGTGAACAAGTGAATTGAATACAGGTTTTTGAGGAGCATTCTCGGTCCTCACTTCGAAGATCCTCATCAGATCCTCACCAAATTTTTATGGGACCACTTCGGGGCTTCCACTTTTCCATTAAAAAAGAACCATCTTAATCGGTCAAGCCACCTTCGAGTAATCGGTGAACAAACATTAAAAAAAAAATACGCGACGAATTGAGAACTTCCTCCTTTTCTGAAGTCGGTTAAACAATGGTCTGTGTACACAGTCATTTAGGTATTATGTGTAAGTACCGTTGTTGTGGTCTCATAGTCTGTCGGATCCCCAAATCGGGTGGTAGGTACAACGACTGCCTAAAATTACGTCATTCGTAATACAATTTGCTCAATGTAGTTAGAAATAATTTAGCATCAGTTTTAGTTTGTGGAAATAATAAACAACAATTGCTTATAAAAATTAATCGCCAATTTCCAATAACCCTGTTTGAAATTAAATGGCCAGTAGACATTTGGTGAGGCCAATTTGACAGCGTTCTTTGTTTGAAGTGGGCCTTATTTAGGTGATGTGATATCGTCAAAGTCAATGTCAAATCAAAATCTAATTGAACTGTCAGTTGACACGAATGACTTTCATTGGTTTGGTTGGCGACGAAAGAAAGAAAATCAAAGAAAGAAAGAAATGGTTTAATTTAAATTGAACTTATCGAGCAGTGATTATTTATTTTGTGAGCTTGTAAATAGTATTAGATTTAATTTTTGATTATTTTTAATACAACACAAACTTGGACAATGGATCTCGAAGATAACGCCATGGGACTGACTCACGACCAAACTGATAAAATTCTGCAATTTCAAGACCTTACGGGGATCGAGGATATGTCTATATGCAGAGACGTTTTACAGAGACATCAATGGGATTTAGAGGTAAGCACGCGCTTTTAAAAATTGAGAATTTCAGTATGTAATTTATGAAGTTGTACAGCTGCATTATTCAAAATTTGTATTTTCGTCTTCAGGTAGCTATACAAGAGCAACTGAACATTCGAGAAGGTCGACCGTCAGTGTTCGCGACGGAGGCCCGAGCGCCTCCAGTGGTACATGACCATGTTGCTCAGCAAGTGTTCACAGACGAGCCACCAGAAGGGCCGGGCGGGGTCCGAGGGCTGTTCCAATATGTAGTCAACCTTGTGGTCTCAGTATGCTATAGCACCATAACATCAGTTCTAAACTTGCTACTAAGCTTCATACGAAATGATGATCGAAGATGTAAGTGGCACATACTCTTTATGTTATATTGCTAATTAATATAAGTATAATATATCAACTAATTTTTACCTACCTATCATCTTAAAACTCACTGATTCTAAAATTATTTGAAGAATGTAGAACATTGTTTCAAAATAATAATCACTGTGTGATATAAAAATAGAAAGTCAATTAATCATGCCCAGTAATTGCCAATAATTACTAATAGGTTCATTATCATTAGATATTTTAATGAAGTTGTTTGCAAACCCATTAGTCGCTCAGCTCACTGTTAAGCTCTGTCTGATGCTATCAAACTCAACATTAACTTTGTAGAATATTATTATTGATGACGTAGTGATTAATACAGTGCATATTAAAGCACATTTTTTGAAAAGCATTTTGTATAGTTTTGTGTGTGTTGTGTTGTGTGAACAAGTAAGAAGCGATGTTTTTAAATATCTAATAAGAAAATGTTGTGCTATACTGATGCTGCTGTTATCAAATAAGCTGTGCTGCCTTGCCATTTCATCAGAACCCAGCCAAACATTCCACTCTTTTCCAAGGTCCAAACTCAATGAATTTTTCAAATTCAGAGGTGCAGAAGTAAAATTATAACAGCAAAACAACTACAGTTACTATAAAATGTCATGCATTAGTTAGATCATCTAGCAACCATAATAGCAACTAGAATTAGTTAATACATGAATTTAACTAATTTTCAGTGGTGACAGACCCCCTGGGTGATGTGATGACATTCATCAACAGTTACTCAGCTAAATTCAATTCACACCCAGTATTCTACCAGGGTACCTATGCACAAGCCTTAAATGATGCTAAGAATGAGCTCAGATTTCTCATAGTGTACTTACATTCAGAATCAGCCACTGAAACTCAAAACTTCTGCAGGTAAGATGTGTTTTCATACTACTTTCTGAATTCTGACTTTTTATTAAAGAAGAATATTTATTTTGTTGTTATTCCTGTATTAAAAATACTATTAGAGTGTTGCACCTCAAAAGAAAGAAAATAATCCATAAGGGTTCATATAAGATAACTTACTTACCTGGACCCTGATTCTTTAAAAACATAGCATGCGACAAGCAGGGGGGGATGCATGAGCATTGCAGAAGATCTGTTGCAGGAGTAAAAATAATAGCTATTCTATAACTGCTTTTAATACTGATTGGCTGAGTAACAAGGGAGCTATTTAAATAATTAAGAAGCCCTTTATTTTGAAGGCTACTTAACTAATTGAGAAGTAATTAAGTAAAATAACATGTACAGAATATGAATTAACATACATCTCCTGCACGTCGCCTGCATTCCACATGCTATGTCCTTACCGAATCGAGCCCCTATCTGTACAATTTTAAAATATGAACTAAATGGGTTATGATTATTATAATTGTTACATTATCAGTTAATATGAGTTATCATCATAATTGCTATTTCAAAATTTCATCTAAATTTGGTTACCATTATTTTCAGAGCTGTGTTTGTTTTTTTTCCAATCAATTTTATGTTAGTAATACACACTCTGAAATCAGGTTGCCTGCAAGCTAAATTCAACTTTCTAATTGAAATGTGAAATAGAAAGTGATTGGTTTTTACCGTATTTGTGTGCTTTTAAAGGATTTCACTTTTGAGTGTCCTATTTGTAGAAGTGTATTTGTCAGTTTGTTGTATCTTCTTATAGATAAATTGAACTATATTTAATAATAATAAAAGAAAATTTAAACAAAAAACTTATTTAAAAAAAAAACTCATAGGTTTATTTAAAAGTGACAACTCACTATTTACTTTTTCCTTTGATATTGACCGTTTTATGTTTACATTTTGAATCTAACATTTTGAGACAGAGTATGAACTAGGTATTTGTTTTACTAATATATTTAAATGCAATTTATAATTCTATATATATAAAAGAAAGTTGTGTTAGTTACACCATTTATAACTCAAGAACGGCTAAATCGATTTGTCTGAAAATTGGTGGGGAGGTAGCTTAGAACCAGGAGAAGGATATAGAATACTTTTAATCCCGCGGGAACTGAAACGGGAACGGGACTTACGCGGGTGAAACCGCGGGGCGCAGCTAGTGTTTAATATAAAAAACACATGATCGAAAAAAAAAATTCACAATGTTCTTGGTAAATTCCTCTACTTTTCATGTAGTTGCGTGGCTCACTCATTGTTAGAATTTTTAGGTCCCTTGAAGGCTTCTAACCTGACCCAATTACAGCTATCAGAGATAACAAACGCGGCCTACTGCTTAACATGCCTTCCGAAGCTTGGAGGAGCTTAAAAAAATGTTTTTTGTCACATACATTATTGGTTACTCATCCAAGGAATGACCGCGCCAGGCATTGCTTAACCCGCACGGCTAAGCAAGATCGCCGGGTGCAACTACTGTAATTTGCAACTACAGTAATTTGGAGAGCTAAAGGCCAATGAGCTCTCCAAATTAATACTAAATGTACTTACTTTCTATTTCAAAATAGGACTTACACGGGAAAACCGCAAGACATAGCTACAAGTTTATCAGGAGCTATTGTACTTAAATTATTGTAAGAGAATTGTACTACAGTACTGTATATTGCTACAGAAATATAAATAAAACACTAAACTTGTCATAGGTCACTATAACATCGCCATTCTTATTAGGTGCAGTTGGCAACAAACATCAGTTCAAAATAAATCTCAATTTCCGGTTTTAATTGCGTTGTTTTTATTATCAGCATTGTTGCAATGCCGATCCGACGTTCAGGAACCATTTTAGACTCCTTCCTCAAGGTAGACACTAAATTAGTCAGGTCACTATAACATTATGAAATTCATATTTCAGAACGACATTATCAGATCCAGAAGTGGTCCAATACATAAACACACACGCACTCTTCTGGGGTTGCTCAGTAGACAGTGCGGAAGGATGGCGGGTGGCGCAGTCGGTAGGCGGGCGGAGATACCCGCTGTTGTGCGTCGTGTGTGTGAGAGAGCATCGGATGACTGTAGTGGCGAGGAGTGAGGGCTCTTGTTCGCCGACACAGCTGGTGCAGCGCTTGCGGCGGATTGTATCTGATAATGAACCACATTTAGCTGCTGCGAGGGCCGACAGGTATGATAGTAAATCTATATCTATCTATCTATACTTATAATAAAGGAAGAGATTACAAAAAGTCTGAACTTGGAAGTAAATAAAAAAAAAGTTATCTAAGGGAGTTAGGGAAAGAAGTAGAACAAAATTACATAATTTTAAAATTCATGTCTGTCGGTCTGTTTGGTTCATTGTATAACAAATAAAAACTACAAATCCGATTGAAATCTGGTTTTAAATATTGGATAGTTCTATTTTCGAGGAAGGTCGTGGTATACATTGCATCGAAATCCAATTAGTAGAACCCGAGTAATCAACGAAATAGTCGGCTAAGTACTATTTCTACACAGACAAAGTCGCGGGTAACAGCTAGTTTATTGGACAACAGATATTGGACACAGTGACATTTAGCCCCAAACTAAGCAACAACAATAATCAGAAATGATCTTTTTAAATTCACACGATTTGTTAACATAGTTACATTTTACCAGGTCATAACCGCGTATCTCGTGCCCGGTAAAATGTAAATATGTCATCAGAAATGAGCAGAAATCATATTTTTTAGAGATGCGATCCTTAATTTAATTTCGACTTAACTAGACCGGACTCTCTAAAGATGCAGCTTCAAGTCCTGTTCAGTGCAAATTTTTGGAAAGCATTTAATTAAAAATGTAGTCATCCAAGTGTAGGAAACACTTTAAAATAAATCAAAAGGTGCTTCATACACTTAGAAAACACGAAATGTCAAGCGGGTGCAGGTTCAAGTCCTGTCAGGTCCAATTTTTGAAAAGCATATCTTCAAAAAAGTCTTGTCCAATACCACCCTCTTTTGGCACACTAATATCTTTTATCTTGAGCTTCTATACCCTGTCACATTTCCAAGAACAAGATGTATCAGAGAATGGTTCACAATTAACTTCTCATATCTCAGAGTGGAACGCGAAGTGAACCAGCGACTACGAGAGTCCCAAGACGCGGCGTACGCGGAGTCTCTCGCAGCCGACCAGGAGAAGGAACGGCGGCGAGCCGCCGAGCGAGCTGCGCGCGAGCAGCTACAACAGGAGGAGACGAGGCGGCAGGAACGGGAGGAGACCAGGAGGCAGGAGGTAACGATACCCATCTGTAGGACCACCAGGAGAAGAAGCAACCCGTGCGCGAACAGCTGCAGTAGGAGGTGACGAGGCGGCAGGAGTGGGGGGAGACCAGGAGGCAGGAGGTAACGATATCCATCTGTAGGACCACCAGGAGAAGGAGCAACCCGTGCGCGAGAAGCTGCAGTAGGAGGTGACAAGGCGGCAGGAGTGGGAGGAAACCAAGAGGCAGGAGGTAACGATATCTTTCTGTAGGACCACTAGGAGAAGGAGCAACCCGTGCGCGAGCAGCTGCAGTAGGAGGTGACAAGGCAGCAGGAGTGGGAGGAGACCAGGAGGCAGGAGGTAACGATATCCATCTGTAGGACCACCAGGAGAAGGAGCAACCCGTGCGCGAGAAGCAGCAGTAGGAGGTGACAAGGCGGCAGGAGTGGGAGGAGAGCAGGAGGCAGGAGGTAACGATATCCATCTGTAGGACCACCAGGAGAAGGAGCAACCCGTGCGCGAGAAGCTGCAGTAGGACAATTTGCACGCATTTGAACTAGGTTTCACAAAAATGAAAATTTAGCACCACATCTCCTCAACGAGTTCCCGACAAAACTCCTTCAAATAACTTGCAAATATTAATAATACTTGACACTGGCTAATTTACAGATGGCCATAATCGGTTCACAACCGATAAGAAATAAAAAAAAAATTGTCTGTGCAGGTGGTGGAGGCGCGCCTGGCGACGGCGGCGCGGCTGCCCGTGGAGCCGGCGCCCGGTGTGGGGACGGTGGTGCTGTTACTGCGGCTGCCGGGCGGCGAGCGGCTCACTCGGCGGTTCGCCCTCGCCTGCACCGTGCAGGTAACACTAAGGGACCGTCTTCACGACCGTTACAATCGCGGCGATATTATCTTATTTCTATACAACGCACCACCGCGTTAACGTCGCCATGTAGGGACACGTTCATAAAGATTGTATAGAAATAAGTGGCTTGACGATAATATCGCCGCGATTCTAACTCTCGTGGAAACGATTCACTACACCTACCAAATACCGCATACATACAAACCGGTTCCCAATTCTTTCTTTGTCTCTTGTCTGTGATACCAACGACGACGTGGCCTCAAGATGCGTCGTCATTGCGGGTTGGTTCGCGATATCTCTAAAGAAATACTTATACAAGATGTAACGGGTAATATTTTGACTACTATTTCAACAGATTTTTCACACACTCATCTAAATGGTATTTGTTTTTGAACCTATACAAGATGTAACGTGAATGCCTTTTTAAGCCGAAAGGCGGTTGTTCTAGACGTCTAGGCGAACAACTTTTGTTCTACAACTTTGAAAATTCGAACTTTTTTTTTTTAATTTTGAGGTAATGTTTCACTGAAAAACAGCTGCTTTTGAAAATAAAGGTAATTGTAGGTTTGATTGTAGTAGACCAAACTAAATGAAAGGACAACATAAGGTCAATGACCTCGAACTTTAAGAAACAGCTGATCTTCAAGTAAACTTTACACTTAATATTTTCGAAAAGTACTTCGAATTTCCAAAAGTCGTAGAACAAAAGTTGTTCGCCCAGACGTCTAGAACAACCCCCTTTCGGCTTAAAAAGGCATTCACGTTACATCTTGTATAGGTTCAAAAACAAATACCATTTAGAGGAGTGTGTGAATAATCTGTTGAAATAGTAGTCAAAATATTATAAATACTCATATGTACCCAACCGTATTCCAATATATTTTTTCTAATTATTATTTTAATGTTTGTTTCCAGGATCTATACGACTTCGTATTCAGCCACCCGCAGTCACCCGAAGAGTTCGAGATAACGACCAATTTCCCCAAACGTGTGTTAGAGCGCGCCAAAATAAGTATATACGACGCCGGCCTCAAAGACAGGGATGTTCTGTTCGTTAACGACATCAACGCATAATGTATGTACCACGCGAGGTACGCAGTACAATCTAAATAAATATATTATTCATTTTTATTGACGTATTTCTGGTGGAGAGACCGTATGTAGGCAGATGTTCCTATAGATTTTAACTTTACAGTTTGCTTTGATTTTTTAGGTATTTTGATGGTCGAAATAACAAGAATTTATTTATTGTTAGAGAAAAATGCTTTTAGTTTCAAGTGAATTGTATATCCCGCTAGACGGGAGGTCGTGAGTTTGAGTCCCGTAAGGGTCATTGGATTTTGGAACTAAAAGCATTTTTATCTATACACATGGTAACACTACAAAATAAAATCTTCGATCATAATATATTTATTAGAGGACAGGGAGTTGTTCTGAAGTAGGTAACTGACCTTATTAGGTGCCGATGCACTGCAAAACAAAATGATTTTCACATCTAATTTCCAATTTTAGCGTGATTTACAATTTAGACATAATAATGCTTTTACAAAAACAATAGGAATGAATAGGTTCTCGCGCGTTTGTCCAAAATATGCACCCCTGTCATATACAAACTAGTATTATAAATCCGAAAGTTTGTTTGTCTGTTTTATTTACGGTCAAACGGTTCCACCTATTTGAATAAAAATGTTCATATGGATAGTTTACGGATATATATGACGGAGTGTAACATAGGATACTTTCGATCCCGATAATCCCGCGGGAACGGAATTTAACGCCGTTAAACGCGACGTAAATCGCGGGGCGAAGCTAGTTGACTATATTTTGTTATAAAAGGATTCAGTGCAAAATATTTTCAATGTAAGATTGACATGAAAGTAGCGCAGCAAAAAAGAACCTTAACTACGTTGCAAATGGTTCATCTTCCTTTAGCAATTGTAAATTAGTGACGCGCACCAGACAGTCTAAATCTTACATTAAGAACAAAGAGCAAACGAGCCAAACGAGGCTGATGATCAAAAGAAAACAAACTTAGAAATATTTTTCGCAAGGAAATATGTTTCAAAAAATCCCCATGACAGGATTCGAAACTGCGCCACCTCGATAACCAGGCGAGTGCTCTAACCACTGAGCAACATTAGAATCACGTGTCATGTTATAATTTCTCGACCATAATATCTCTACTTGCAAAAAATATTTCTAAGTTTAATATGCCTTGAGCAATAATAACTATGGATATCTCATTTGTCCGAAATAAAGAATTTTTATTTTATTTATTTATTATTAATTGTAATTTCGCCAAAATGAGAATTGCCGTTTCGCAGACTGCGGGCAAGGGCAAGCGATGCGGCAATGCGAGAATGTATCGAAACTCATTCTCATTCAAAAATTAATAAAAAGAAATAAAAAACTTAAAGCGTTTTTCGGAAAATTCGAAAAAAATAAAACAATTCGACCAAATTACCCAAAAATCTTTTCTGTCACAGAAACTACATAGGGGTGATAGCACAGAACACTATTACTCCTAGGGTGATAGTTACGAGAAGGTTAAGGCACAAGCGAGCGAAGTAAGCTTTTGATTTAACCTTCTCTAGGTTATTTTTAAACCACCTAAACAGATTATTGTTAGTAGTCGAATTGTTTACAGTTAAATATTTCGAAAATCTTTAAAGGGACTTTTGTTTTACAAAAGTTAAAAAGACAAAAGAAAACAAAGTGGAAAAAGCAAAAGAAACCTCTTGTTTGATTTCGCTCGCTCTCGCTCTTTTGATCCGTACCCAGCTTATAACTTTAAAAACATCTGAGGTCCGTTATTCCTGTACTTAATTAGATGTTTAGCTGTATATAGGAAGAATAGAAAGTGCAATCCGTAAACTATGCAATCCCTATTAGGGCTGTGTTTGTATCGCTTGAGCCACTTCAGGCAATTTATATAGCTCGATTTTTGCCGATTTTCGTCCCGCAGGAGTCTGACATACAGCGAAAATTAGTAGAAATCGAGCTATTTAAATCGCTCGAAGTGACACTAACGCGAAAAACAAAGCCCCTGATTAGTTTTGGTACAAACTGTAGATAGTCTATTGAAAGTTACTATAAAATAAATTATGAAGAGTAAATATTTCATCTATAAGGGTTCGAAACCGTAGAGTCGGTTTTTGATGAAACTTAACAATTAAATAAGAGCCCGTCTTAGCTTTCAATATGAGGAAATGTTGGGTTCTTAAGAGTAACATATTATGCTATCCCTAGCATGACAGGGCCCTGATTCTCTAAAAACATAACATGCGACAAACAGGCGGGATGCATGAGCATTACAGAAGTCGATTTGATGCTGGAGTAAAAATAATAGCTATTCTAAACTTGTTTTAATACTGATTGGCTGAGGAACAAGGGGAGCTATTTAAATAATTAAGTAGCCCTTAATTTTGAAGGCTACTTAACTAATTAAGTAGTAATTAAGTAAAATAACACTTACAGAATACAAATTGACGTACATACGCCGGCATTCCGCATGCTATGTCCTTACCGAATCGAGCTCTAGTACGAGAAACATTTTGTCGAATCGCCATAAATGTTCTCTATCATACGACGATAAAAAGAGAGAAACTTTACGTCGATTCGACAAAATATTTATCGTTCTACCACGCTAGCCGAGTAGGTTACTTTTTATCTAGATATTCCCATGAAATAAGTACTTAGTCTAAGCAGATGAACGGGACGGCGCGGCGTTCGGAAACATCACGTGAATCTATGTTCTGTGTTTTATTTATATGGTTTTATCATGTTTTATGAAAGAATGTTTTTTTTCTGTGTGGTGTATTGTAAATTGCTGTACAAACGTGTTTACTGCTGTAAATTTGTGATGGCAGTTTTTTAAATAAAGACCAGCGCAGACCTCTCTTCTATCCGTTTTAAAATCTTCTTTATGACAGATAAAAGCGTGTCGTCTGATATTGCCTTAATTCATAATATAGGTATATTTCATAAGTATAAGTCATGATTTCTTCTACCAAATTCTCGTTTTGAATAGCTCTATAGTTTTTATTTGTTAAATTTAATTTTGGTGCTCTAAATTCGGAATTATTGGTTTGCTAATCAAATATAATTATTATTATGATTTGTTGCTATTCTATTTTGTAGTTTACTTCAAAAAGATCGTTATAAAATGTTCTAAAATACATTTTTATTTTTCAAATTGGCATTGGATAGGTAAATTAACACATCGAAACGATATAAAGCAGGCTACAGATCATTAGATTTAACTGCGCCGTGTTAACTGTACGATTTATCTGTACAGATAAATCTTACGTGTCTAGGCAAAACTAAGAACTTGACAATTAAAGTTTAAACTGACAAATACTGACAATCTAATAAAAATATAATAGATAAAACTGCAGTGAAATCTAACTCTCTTACTTATAAAATATTATTTACACATGACTAAGTTATGTGACGTTTGTCTCTGTCTGTCAACTTTGAAACTTCATGTGACAGTAAAAGACAAACGATGCATAGTTATGCAGCGCATTTATTAGTGTTTATAAGTAAGGGAGAAGTCTATAGCCTGCTCAACAAACTAATTTGTATAGTTCAACCTACAAATAATCCAATAATGAAATTTTATCAATGAAACTAACTACGCCCCGCGGTTTAACCCGCGTAAGTCCCGATCCCGTGGGAATATCGGGATAAAAAGTAGCCTACGTTTTAATCCAGATCTCTGCTATCTGTATACCAAGTTTCATCGCAATCGTTTAGTAGTTTTTGCGTGATTGTTACACAAACATCTAAACTTTCGCATTTATAATATTAGTAGGATAGTTTTTCGTTAAATATTTGGCTCGATATTTTGTGACAACAATAATAACTTTACTCCTTATTTAGGTCACCTTAGGTAATAAGTTTAACAACTGAAAAAAAAAAGTGTTTTTAGAACATTTTGTAAGCCCAAAATTTCACTGTTTCTATATGGTTTGGTTTACATAATAATTTTATATTATACCTAATAGGTATAAAATAGGTAACCTATTGAGTCACGCCTGTGGTTATGTTTTTCGCATTTATTTCGTTGACATATTGTGTTAAAATAATTATGTTTTTTTTTTGTTTTATTGTTTAGGAACTTAAAAAAGGCGCGGAACGGTAAAAAAGCAAAAGGGAAAACGATCTCAAAATGGTAAAGCCGCGAAATGGTTAAAGAACAATATGGTTAGATAGCAAAACGTCAAAAGCGCATAATGGTTAAAGATTATATTGGTAATAGAGCAAAATGGTAAAAGCGCAAAACGGTAAAAAACCTTTTTACTTCACAACCTCGGAAAGATTCTGTTACTCTTCTGTTCTGGTACTCAGAAATTCGCGAGCAAAAGCGTGCACGCGTGCTAGCGTGCAAAGAGTTTTCAAATATCAAACATATCTAAAGAAATATTTTATTAAAAAATAAGAAGAAATATTATATTTGATTTTATGTTGTTTCTGATAAAAGCTATGTTTATGGTAGGTAGTGGGTGACGATTATTTGCAATTATGGTAATAATAATAATGCTATACATTTTTTTATGTTATTAATAAAAATTGTGCGGGATAGAACTGATTTTTAAATAGTTCCATCTAAAAAGTTATTTGGTATTGATAAAATATTTTAAAATTATATATATTAATAAAGAGTAGTACCTATACTGTATTTTCTGTAAAAAAGTATTTTATTCGTCTTTCTTAAAAATCCCTTTTTTCCCAGCCTACGATTGGAGGAAATAGCAGATAGCTTATAACTATGAAGAGTAATAAAATTATTACCGATTTGCGCTTTTACCATTCTGCTCTTTGTTGATCAAAATGATCTTTTACCAATATGCGTGTATAACGTTATGCTCTCTTATCATTGTGCTCCTTTACCATTGTGCGACCTCTTTACCATTTTGCTCTTTTACCGTTCCGTGCCTAAAGGCGTTTAGGAATATACCTACTTATAAGAACGTTTATAATTGTTTATAGTTTTACACTGCCTTCATTATCTCTCGGGAGGGGTGAAAACTCCAAAATTACAAATTATTTAGTTAATAAGGTACGTCTAGGAAGACAATAAAACAGTCTTAAAATTCCAAAGATTTTTTATTAAAAATCCCAAAATAAACAATACCTACACCGATAAAAAAATTAAAACAATTTAAATGGAATGTAGGCACTTTAAATGTACACGATCAATCTTCAACTTATACCAAAATAACATTTGTTGTAGGTACCTTTAATCCCAAAACAGTATAATTTTGTACATTATAATATAAATATTATATTTTTATTGCAGTAGAATTTTTGCAGTAACATTATAACTTCGAAACATAACTTGTGCAAAAAAGAACTTTAAAATATACATACAGACCTCTCTGTAGGTAACAAAATAACATGATTTTACGATCTACATAAATAAATAAATGGATGGATTATTTACATTTTCGCACACGAACATCTTTAAGTAAATAGACAATTTGTCTTTCTGTACATTGAGCTAATTACAATTAGATAATACTAAAACACTTTAGTTAAAAATATCACACTTCTATGGTTAAGATATAAGCGCCATTCGCACTACGCTGCCGGAGTTAGCGACTCAAAACCACATCCCAAAAAGAATAGTTAAAATATATTTTTTCCACAAATAAACTTCTAGTGCATTTTGCCCAAATACGTAGTTCAAACTTTTATTCTTACATAAAGTGTAAAGTTTTTACGTATTTAAAAAATATTATTATAAAGTTTCATAAATTATTAATTTTCTAATAAATATGTGGGATTACACATTAAAGACGCATCAAAGTTAAATAATCCATTTTATAATTAAAATTTAACTAACAGGGCCTGTTTCTCAAAAGATAATAATTATAGCCGTATTCACAACCGAGCAGATATGTCTTGCTCTGGTGAGTCAATGGACTTAGAAAATAAACAGGACTGATTAGTTGAACATTTTGCCTTACAAAAGACAGAGGCTAATCCGAGCCGAATGAGATAGCAATCGACGATGTAGTGTGTCTCGTTCTTTCATCTTGCCAGCCTACAAAAAATATCATATTTAAAAAAAAAACATTAAAAGAGGTTGCAGTTATTGTACGGCCAGATAAAGCACGACCCGATAATGTCAGTTAATTGGACGCCAGGGTCTCGTTTTAACACTTCGTACAAATTGTATGGGATGTAAACAAGACGAATATCCTGACTTCCATTTAACAGGTCGTATATTATCGGGTCGTGTAATACGTAGTCGTCAAGTACATTATTGGCTCCCATTTCCTTTTTAATATTTTAATGGTAACCCATGCCAGTGTCATGGCGGCATCATGGTAGTAAAATATTAGTTTTGTTTTTAATTTATAAAATCGCTGCGTTAAATTCTATAAATGGTGAAAACGTGTTGCGTTTTTACTTGTACAAGTGAATCATATGGTGGTTGCAATATATAATTTCATAGGTAAGCCAAAATATGTATTCTACAAATGTTTTGTTCTATTACAAGAATTGATGGTGACTATGATTTTTGGATTTTTATATTGAGTTCGGGTAAGTTTTTTTTTACTGTAATTTTATTATTTCAGCTTTCCGAAAAATGAACAAATACGACAAAAATGACTCAGCAGTATGGATGTGAAGTAGAAAATTACAAAAAAATCAGTCGTATGCAGTCGTCACTTCGATCTTTCCTGCTTTTACTCCCGTCGATTATTGAAAGCCGATGAATACCAACAATTCCGCTGGTGGTACGAATACTGTTAGATATTTTACTACTTACCTGCTGAACATGAGTGATAATAAGTAATTAGTCAAAAAGTTTTATTATTGAAATTTCCTCTAGTTTTACATTTGATGAATTTTGAGGAATGTACTATATTAAATTTAACGTAATTGACCGTCATGTCTGTTAAAATTTGATTTCGTCAGTCAGTATGTAGTATGTGTCTTTGTGTGTATGTATTTTCCTTCTTCTTCTGCTGCTGCTTCACACCAAAGAAAATTAATTTAATTTCTTCTTCTTTCTTCGAACCTGTGCCTCTTGCATGACTGGCGAGAGCGCTAATCTTTGCCTCACGGGAACCCGTCGTGATACGGTGATTTTTGATGATACATTTCTTTTTGTAAAATATTTATACTTATTAATCAAAGTGGTCAAAAATTAATAAGCATACTATAACAATTAATAAAACTGTTTTATACCGTGTCCTTTTGTATTATTTTATTAATCCTTAAAGAGCGTCTATTGCTAATGGAAATTTTCAATTTGCCAACAGAGACTGAGACGTAAGTCTCAGTAATATTATAAACGCAAAAGTTTGTATGTATGTCTGTGACTTTGTTACTCAATCACGCAAAAACTACTAAACCAATTGCAATGAAACTTGAATATAGGTAGCTGAAAACCTATAATAACACATAGGCTATCCCGATAATCTCGCGGTAACGGTACTTATGTGGGGGAAACCGCAGGGCGCAGCTAGTAAATAATACAATTGCACTTGCATTATTAAATCTAACATCTGTCACATAAAAAAATCTTATTGTCACCCTATTAGAAAATGACACAAGTCCTTTGCTACAACCATCTTGCTCAGCTCGTTTTTATTCTGACAGATTTTCCTCCAGTTATTTATCTTACCTCCATGGGTGAGTCACAATCAACGTCAGTGAAAATGTGACAAAAGTCGAGTCCGCGCATAGGGTCCTTCAGTCAGGGAAATTTCATTTATTTTCTCAGGCAGAGTAGTGCAAGAGTTTGTACCCATTGTACCGTTCTGCTAACAGTCTGTATCTGCCCAATGCCCAAAAAACATAGATAATGCGAAAAAGTTATATAATCAACGCAAAGTACCTACTTTCAAATTACCACCCGAATATCCAAACCCGGTAAGGTCGGTACAATCAGCGTAAACCCCAAAATGACAGAAATTACATTTCTAAAAATACTTAAACGTGCTTTACAAGTTTGTTTATAAAATCATAAATATTTTGCTTTACAAAGGATATTTCTTTTAAAAAATCTAATTTAAATTTGTATCTGAATTTAGTATTGCTTTTACTTAATTCTAAATACTAATATTACAAATGTGAAATGTTGCGCGTTTATTACTCAATTTATGGAGAACTTTGTAATTTTACGGGTAAAACCAAAGGGTATATAAGTTGCTAGATTTAAAAAATTGTTACAGTTATTTTGATCCAACTCTTGTATTGATATGAAAAAACGGATACTAAACTGTATTTATGCCTTTAACTTGATTTCAAACTACAATTAGTATGAAGAAAAATGGAGTGAAGGTAAATTCTTTGCTTAGAGCATTAGTTCACAACATTTTTGGTGTTTGTTCGTTCTATGGTTACTTCTTAAATGTTATATTACACTCTTTTTACGTATTGTTGTAGAACAGTCATTAGTCACCTTTCCTACTATTTTATAATTGTCAAATTTACAGTTTTTTTGACTATCAACATCGACGCCCATTTGGTAAGAAAGTACTCATTTAAGTGGGGAAGTTATCCCCATGGTTAGAAAAGTATCACTTTCATTGGGGATATTGTACCCATGGTTAGAAAATTATCACTTTTAGTGGGGATATTGTCCCCATGGTTTGAAAAGTATCACTTTCAGTGGGGATATTGTACCCATGGTTAGAAAATTATCACTTTTAGTGGGGATATTGTCCCCATGGTTTGAAAAGTATCACTTTCAGTGGGGATATTGATTGTCCCCATGGTTAGAAAAGTATCACTTTCAGTGGGGATATTATCCCCATGGATAGAAAAGTATCACTTTCAGTGGAGATATTTATTATCCACATGATTAGAAAAGTATCACTTTTATTATGGTTGTTTCCCACCATAATTTTCTTCTGTTCTAGCATTGATACATTTTTGGCCTCTTTCCTTATGTTACAAACTTAATTATATTTATTTAAATTTTTTCTGCTTACCCCATAAACGCATGTACACAACCATCTTTCATACCTAACTTCTTTAACAGTTCAAAAGTAGTAAACGTAAACTCATTCGGTCCGCAAATGCACGCGAAATGCGTACATCTCTCGCTGCATTTGAAGGCTTCTTTCCCGTAAAGTTCAGTCAATATTCGACTGTCGATCCGACCCTTTTGGCCTTTCCATGTCGGACTCGGTTCTGAGAGGACGTTTCTTACTATTAATCTGTAACAAGAAAAGTTTAAGACAATTTAAGTTTCTTGCAATGTCACTGTTTGTAAAGATTTTAACAATTTTAGTTCCTATCGGTTCTGTGTGACGTATCACCAAAATCTAGCTAGGGTGTAGGAACGAAGGGTTCCGGGGCGAGTTGGATGTTGCTGGGCGGTGTGTGTTTGTTGATGTGATTGTGTTTTTCATAACAGACAGAGTTACTTGCGCACTTGTAATGTTATTAAGGATTGTAGTACAGATTATTGCTCAAGTTCAATGATAATCCAAGTGCAGAAGTGCTATGCTTAGTGCAGAACCGATTTCTAATGTAATAAGGGAATTATTTGGCAAGATTCTTATTAATAAATAAATATTTGATTTTTGATTTGAAGTGACCATTGCAAAAAACATGAGTTTCTTGTGTCTTCATCTCATTGGAAGCCGCGTTTCAAAGGCACGGTAGTTCACTGACTTTTCAAAACGATAAAGTGAATGTCATATTGAATACATTTAAATTTTAGGCCGTTCGTCCTAATGGGACTTATGGGTAAAACTAAATTAGTATAGGCCACAACTAATAAAAAAAAATATTTACCTGTCGTCTTCATTCATCGTGTCTTTAAAATTGCTATCAAAAAGAATGTCTTCCTCCGTTTTATTAAAGAATAATAGATGTACTTGTTCACTGAAAAAAAGAGGTCGTTAATTTTAAATTCTTTTAAATGCATACAAAAAATATGCTTTTAATATAGTGGTATTGTTACCATCTCGGGTTGGTTCTCGATAGCATGAATTTGATAAGTCCTAACATTGGTGTGATGCCGGTACCAGCCGCTATTAGGTACATTGTCTTCACTGCTTTTAGCTGTAATAAAAATTAATACATCAACCAAAATCTTTTTATCTTCTTCTAAAAAACTTAAGGGCAAATGTTGCGTTACTATAAGAATGGCTTAATTATTGTTTAAGTAACGCTTAAATTTTAAGTTACGTTTTAGTATTCGACCGCATTAATTATAACTGACAATATTTAACAGACTTGATTATGTAACCAGAACACGTATCATTTTTTTACTTTGTAAGTCAAACAGTCGAATACAGAAAATCCCCCTAAAATTTAACGAGTAGGTATAATATATACTTAAATAATTGAGCTGATTTTAAATTTAAAATCAGTAGGGAATTTATTAGTTTGAGAGCTGCTTAATTGTTTAATTTAAAATCAGTAGGGAATTTATTAGTTTGAGAGCTGCTTAATTGTTTAAGAAGTCTCAAATTTTGAGTAGCGTTTCTGTTTTTGGTCGAACTTCCATCAAAATCTCTACCTACGTTTCCTACCTTACTTTTTTTAGGCAGGTGAGATGATTCTCAGCCCTTATCTGTTGACTACTAAACATAGGCCTTCCTCATACGATGCCACAAATAGCGAGCAAGCTACCTCCATCCAACCATCCATCCATCTCTACCTTGTGTAAGTGAAAGTCGCCGTAAGGTCCGGATACAGTGACGGTGTCTCCCACACTGAGTGTCGTGAGATGCGGCGAAAGGGCGCCGCTGTCATATCGCTTGATCGCTAGCCGGAGTGCGGGCTCACTGGCTGAACTCCAACCCTCGCCGATTGGCGTGTACGAACGGATACATTCGCCGTCTAAGGGTAAAGAAAACAATTTAATAAACATAGTTAATGGTGTTGTAGGTTGATGCAGTATTAAGGATGACGGTCGATCCATATCCGTTTTACCACCTTCAAACGGGTTTTATATTGTGAAACTAGTGACATGTAATTTATAGTCATTTTCACAAATGCGTTGACATAGTGTTACTATTTTATCTATTTGATAGAATTGCTTCTGGAAACTGCCGCGTGACTGTCTTTGTGAAATTGACTATATAATGCATGATACCGACTACTGTTTGGCGGGTTTCCGTTACTATAATTTGTTACAAATTACATTTTATCAATATAGCACCTAGTCTTTCTAGGTAGTTAGTCGGTAAATGAGTTCACAAACATTTACATTAGGAATGTTACTAAAATTCCGTAAGGACTACTTTGTGAAACAGTTTTTCGTAAACCTTACTTAATTGGAACCCTAATTTAAGTAAGTAGGCAGGTACATTAGTAAATAACTAAAGTATACAAAAGTAGCCTACCTAAATACCCACTCAACATTTATTCATTCAGGGAAAACAAAATCTGATAAATTAGTTTTTTCCTTGTAAACATTTTTAGAATACCCAATGAGAGAGAGCTAGTAGCTACTACCTACCCACTAAGTAGATAAATATTTAGACACAGGAAAATATTCACAGCTGAAAACAAGGAAGGTAAAAAATTATAACATTCTGTGAAAATGGCGCTCGCTTTTCCATCCTGCTTTGAAGCTCGCTTGATCGTAGTTCCTTTAGGTCTATACCTACTTACTATAGGGGCGTAGGTCTATTTCTGTTTACAAACGTTTTCCGTGCAGTATCATAAAATAAATGGTTACAGTTACTGCCGCGTAGAAAGGGTATAAATTATGTTCGTTTTTGTCAGGGTAGTAGGTAGGTTTTAACGTGGAGTAGTGTTAGTTAGGCTGTTTAGATTCTGCAGACATACCTTCTAGGTAGGCAGGTGATTATTGTGTTTTGATTTCATCTACATTCATAGAGCGACCTAAGCATTTCAATAGTAATAAATTACCTTGCACAGGGCTAACTTTATTGTGTAACCTGTAATAGTTAAAGTTATGTACGCTTGTAAAATCGGTTTTAAGGTGAAAAGCATCTAAGTTTAGTTAGCTCTATACGTACCTTTTGACCCGTTCTTCGTTCGATGGAGTAGCCTATTTCATCTTAATGTCCCGGGCACTACAGCGCGAGCGCCATATTAGCGTTGATAAAAGTTGCTGCTGTATTAATAATCTAGATTCGATAAAAATGGCTCGCTAGGATATTTAAAAGCAAAGTATTCCGAGGAACAACTCATAAAAGAACTCAAAATTTCTGAATATCGGCAATGAATTGAAACATTAATTTCGCTTCATTATGGTTGATTTGTTTTAAATTGGAATTCAAGCAAATGATGGACAGTGTAGGTCATTCCACTAATATTATAAATGTAAGAGTTTTTGTGTAAGTAACTAAACGAGTAGGTACGTTATTGCGAAAATTTATCTCCAGATAGCTGAAGATCTGAATTACATCTGCAGCTATCTGGAGTATGCATGCATGTATGTAAATGAATTACATACATGCATACTTTATATCCCTACATTTTCGTGGGATCGAGACTTTGTGTAGCTTCTTAAATAAAGTAAAATATATTTGTGAAGTTTCACAAATTTCTAGTTGCCTCAAATCGCCTCTTTCTATTCAGTTCAGGGATCGAAATAGGTAGGTACCTACCTACATAATTTAATTCCACAACATTACCTAAACTTTGGACATGATTGACGGTCGGTTAATAGACTTACTTGACCTATTTTCAGGACATTTAGGCTCGGCTTGATATTCGTAACAACTCTACACCAAATACCACAAATCATTTTACCAGTGCCATTAGTAGAAAAAAGCTTAATTTATTTTTGGTAGCGAAATACTAAACAACCGATAGAATGTTTCAATTTGCAAAAGCTCTAAATAGGTAGGTATTGACTACCTACTTTTCCTCGAACATATTTATTCGGTTAGTTAGTAAATATACGACTATTAGAGGCAGATAACACTCGAAACTGTTTCTTAGGGAGTTCTAACGAAAAGTAGGTTAAACAGGGTTTTCCACTTAAGAAATGAACTCCTTTTTCTGCGTTACTAAAGGGTTTTTTTTAATTTCAGTTTTTAAATTTACGATTGTTCCCAAGCGTAAATTTAAAAACTTAAGTTTAGGCCAAAAAATCACGACCCCACAGAGACTTTAGTAGAATTTTTTTTTGTAGAGTTCTTTTTTATTTTTAAAGACGTAACTTAATAACCTAGATACCTATCTAAATACTCATAAAAAATTAACGTATCTATAGTTACTCTACGTTTTTATAGCCACCGACTAGACTTTGTCTGGTCTCTACACTCCACTGTTCTAGACGATGTCACTTACTATCGACCTTCCTATGGTCCCTGACGTAGTATCACGACTGGTCCCGCGCTGGATGCCACGGATATCAGCGTGGTATTGTGGCTAACTTGACTCAACTTGGTCACTCTACACTCCACTATTCTAGGCGAAGTCACTTACCATCGACCTTCCTATGGACCCTGACGTGGTATCCAATAGGTACCACGACTGGTCCCGCGCCCGGCGCCACAGATTTCAACGTGGAATTGTGGCTGACTTGACTCAACCCGGTCACTCTACACTCCACTATTCTAGACGAAGTCACTTACCATCGACCTTCCTATGGACCCTGACGTGGTATCCAATAGGTACCACGACTGGTCCTGCGCCCGGCGCCACAGATTTCAGCGTGGAATTGTGGCTGACTTGACTCAACCTGGTCACATTACATTCCACTATTCTAGGCGACGTCACTTACCATCGACCTTCCTATGGACCCTGACGTGGTATCCAATAGGTACCACGACTGGTCCCGCGTTCGGCGCCACAGATATCAGCGTGGTATTGTGGCTGACTCGACTTAACCCGGTCACTCTACACTCCACTGTTCTAGGCGATGACACTTGGATGGCGGCATTAATTGTCACATCCCCGCAACCTTTCCAGACTTTAGGCTCCGATTTCTTTATTGTTACCTGGAGAAAATAAAATAATTAATATCTTTAAAAATCAATTACAACAATAATTGCCAATGGGCGGCCATATTGATAACACAATCTATATATTTATAAGAAAAGCAAAAATTTTAGCAGACGAACATAAGATTTCAGCGGTCTAATTCTGGTTCAGTAGCGAATTGTAGCGATAATGATAAGATGATGTGCCAGACCTAATTTCGTATTTACGAAGTATCCACGGAAAGGGAAAGTTCACAGAAGGTATACACAACATACTGTTACCTACCTATAGCTCCTAAATACACACGGATCTAAAAACATTAGAGAAGTAGTTAAGTAAACCTTCGTTTTAGGTATATAAGCATTCCTGCCAACCAGAGGTGTAATAGTCGCTACCAAAAATAAGGCAAAAATAAGGCGCCTAGGGCAAACATTAAAGTTACACTTTTTGCAATTGCTACGTAAGTGTTTGACCACTATTGAGCCGGATGGTAAGTTGCAGAGTGATCTAAAATGTTGCACGCGCCTATTCTTGTTATCGACGTCTAGAAATATATTTTGCTCCAATTTCGCTTCTAAAGAAAAGAATGACAGGCGAAGCGACCACATGATGCTAAATAAAAAAACTCTAGCGTTCAAGAAATGTTTTTATCAAAGCGAACAATTGCAAAATATCATCAAAAAAAAACCGGCAACGCACATAAAACAAATTCCAAGGTAAGGTATTGCCTACATATTTACATCACCAGTTAAATTCTAAAAGGGAATGAGTAAATTTTAACAATTTTGTAAAAAAATAGTAGGTAAGTTTGTGTGAAAATCAATGAAAAGGGGCCCTTCATTTCATAAGGCATCTTAGTAGACCCCACACACCCCATATCACTAATCAAGTGAGACAGTGGGCAAACCTAACGAATTTAAATGCCTCCTTAGAAGGTCGCCCAGGGCAATTGTAACACCTGATTCACCCTAGTTCCGCTACTGCTACATTTAGTTTTGTTAGTAAAGGTCGACTGCCTGATGGAGTCTCGATTAACAGAAGGTTTCCGACGGACAAACGGAAAAGATTACTCTGGGGAGAGGGAACCATTATCTCATGCCCAAAAGGTAAATTAAATACAGTCTGATTATAATTAGGGACAGAAAACTCTACCAAAAATTATATTTAGGACCTACCCTATTTTAAGTCGGTCGGGACCGACCATCGTTTGACAGGAAGAAACATAAACTAACATTTTGATTTATTTTTAAAGGGTTAGATTCCCTCACTTAGAAGACTTTTTTTTTAATTAACCTACCTTGTCCCACTGCTGGGCAAAGGTCTCCCTAACATCCTTCCAAGAGACTTCCTTCCTTAGAAGACTAATTTTAGAAAAAAAAACAAGAGATGAAGTCCATGATTTCATCACGGCAGAACGTTTCTGGCATTCCGTATCACACGTTTACCAAAACCTGTAGCGTAATTGGTAAAAGTGTGATACTGAATGTCAAATGTACAAAGTTTTGGAAAGCATTTAAGAAAATATAATGTAGAATAACTATAAGTACTTGTTTCTACTTATACATAAGGTAATAAAAATGTATATATTTATTATACCAATTTCTAAAATCGTTATTTAAACTCATAGGAATGAATTGAAACTAGGTACCTATCGTTTATTATCAAATTTTATTATTAAATTTCTCACAATTTAGATTCGAAGTCGATGTTTTAATTATATATAGATGAAAACTAATATTTTCAGGGTAATTTCGAGCTCCGCAAGTTACCCCTAATTTGTGGAAAAAGATGTTGATCAAAAGAAATTATAAATCCTTACCTTTTTATCTTTAACGACCTGTTAAGGTTTCCCTTATTTTACAATCTTTTTCTTTCCCGCCAAATTATAGGGAAGTACCTTCCCTTTTTAATACAGCCCCATAATAATTAGGGAAGAAATCTCTTACCAAAAATTATATTAAGTATGCCTACTTTAACGAAAACGGACCCGAGATGAGTGTATTCAATTACTTTAGTAACAAAATAAAAATTAAGGTCATTTGAGATTGAAATGGTGACATGAAACGCAAATTAGTCTCCTTAACTGTCACGTTTTACGTGGCTATCTAAATAGTTAGGTACAATACTGTAACTTTATTAGGGTAAGCTCAGGTTTTACCACCTTTACCGCATTTTAGAGCTAATGACTTCCTCCAATATTGTGGACAAGTAGATGTAACCTAGAGATAAGTTGACGCGACTTGACAGTTTCAGTTCGTGAGTGCGAGACACTAAATTGGTGATATCGATCGTAAGACAAATAAATTAACTTATATTATTGAATAAATAAAAGGATTAAACGATTTTTACGTTTTCTAGCCATAAACTTGCATAGTTTAGAGCTAGAAATCGTTTCGTGCAAAGTTATTTAAGTAAAATCGATTTTTAGAGACGACAGTGGCTTACCAACAGAGCATTATTATACTTATTGTTTTGTGTTTAAGAACGGAGTTTAACAGATGCAAGGTAGCAAATTCGTCGCAACAAAACAGGGTTGATGATTTTTTCTACTTATTTTTGGTCGTTGTGAGTACTGAGAACAAACGTGAGTGTCCGAGTCTTCTCTCTTCTCGCCCGAGAAATCCTTTGTCTCGGCCAAAAATACCGACACCGAACGGAGAACAGGCGAACGCGAGAACATGAAGGCGAGAAACTCCTAACATTCACGAGTATGTCCCCTACATACTCGTAAATGTAAGGATTTTCTCGCCTTTAGAATTAATAATTTAACATACCTCTAATTTCCCGCTCTCAGCGAAAACTCTCAGCTGCAACGGTTCACATAACTTCGATTCGGGCACTATTTTTAATGTCCTCAACCATTCGTTCGTAGCTACTTCTATTAGTAGAAAGTCATCAGTTATTCTAGCACAACCGCCTGGATTCGCTAAAGCGCCCGTGTAAACAGACACAGTCAGTTTAGTCGACGTTTGTATCCAGTCGTATCTCAACGGCTGGGGAGTTTCCGGAGGTTTATCGACTTTTTTAACAGGAGAAGCGGCTGCTCGCCTACTTATCGAGACAGGAAGATCGCTTGACTGTATCAGACTTTGCATTATTTTACTCGGAGGGCTTCCTCTCGAAGTCTCGTCGGATTTAGCGCTTATTTTCTTCCTGACTGGTGTTATACAATTAGCTAGATTCTCCATAGATTTTCTGACCAGTTCTTGGGCTTTTGAGGGTTCTTTTAAGCGATCTGATTTGGACGAAATGCTGGTGGTGTCGAAGAGTTCTTCTGCGTCGGGAAGGTCGTATCGAAGAGGTCCGACGAGACATTTTGAAAGGAGACTGTCGTAGTTGACCCAGGGGTGGACTTTGTCGAATAGTTGTGTCGCATCTATGCCAGCTCCTTTCATTAGCTCCTCTGGTCCTGTACAAAATGAAGATAATATGATTGCGACCTAAAAATTGGGGTCAAGCATTTCTGAATCACAATCAAAAGTATAGTCTTCGTAATTTAGAATAGTAGTATAAAATAGACAAACGATTATTAGCTAAAAACTATTTAAAAAAAAAACAGAAGTATAATATAAAATACTATTAGCGTCCCTCAGTTTCAGCCACGTAAGTCCTGATCCCGCGGGAATATCGAGATAAAAAGAAGCCTATGTTGTATGTTTGTGAAAGAATTTTTGAAATCGGTTCAGTAGTTTCGGAGTCTATTGGTTACAAACAAACAAATAAATGTTTCCTCTTTATAGTATTAGTATAGATATAGTTAGGTGTGCTAATGAAGATCAGCCTCAGTATTTGATAAATAAATATCCTTACCTCCAGGGTGGTAGGGTAAATAATGAGTGATGTTGTAGACTCGACCTCGGATCGCCAACCACGCGTCATCTGCGACAACCAAACTTTGGTTAACAATCAATTTTTTTATTTGTATGACTAACTAGACATCTAACTCATTTATTTATATTGTGTTTATATTTGACTAAATAAATAAATAAATAATTTATTTCCAAAAAATTGTGTACAAATTGCTTAAAGTCTAAATTTCGATTTAAATCTAAGTAACACATATGCCTGAACTAGGAATATCCTGTATCTCAGGCTAAAATGGCTAACAGTAGAAACTAAAATTATCACTTATAATTAGAAACAAATTAAAACTTATTAAATTAGTACTATAGATATGTCTAAGTAAAGGGAAATATTGTCTAAAATTTACATAATAATATACAAAGTAATATTATAGCAAATAAAACTAGTCATCAACTACTACTATACAACTATTGAATTATTATACCTACTGCATTTGACAAAATTTATTAATATTTAATATTTAATTTAATTTAATTGATTGACTTTATTATTAAGATTTTGTAAATTGACATGCCAATATTATGCAATGTAATTTTATGGTGAAATAAATGAATTGAATCTTGGATAGAAAATATTAAAAAAAAACCGACAGTGGTTGTTACTGAAAAAGTAAAAAACAAGCTCAACAACATTCGCCTTGGGGTGAATCAGTCCTATTCAAGCACTGGTCTAATTTGGCTAATTCTCTGATCTCGTAGCTTAGGAATACCTAAAGGTAATATAAACCTTAAAAAAACGTTCGACTCATCTAGAAACCTAAGAAATGGTGGATAACACTTCTTTGGCAGTCGTGTAAAAAGAAAGCCACTTCCGAAGATTTTAAGGGAAGGTCCTTAACTTATCAAAATTATTTTATAAAAATATTATTGTTAATCATTTGTTACCTTCTTATACAAGGTGTAACGGGGATACCCATTTAAGTCGACAACAGGTTGTTCTAGACGTCTAGGCAAACCACTTTTGTTTTACAACTTTTGGAAAATATTTGTTAATTATATTAAAAAAATCATATGGTTTATTTAATTTCATAGTATTTCTACAGAGTTTATCAAGATTTTCGCATCATTTTTTCAAAATTATGATTAGGACTAAGTTACGTTACGGCTGTTGGCTGACCTACTGGTCTATTCTATGCGTAAAGCATGCGTGATCGCTATACGTAAGATCAAAGCGTGATTCGCGTCCTGCTTTGCGGCAGTACGAAAACCACGCTTTTACGCTTTTAATGCCTAATAATTCTGTACTTCGACCGCTAATTTATCCTAGGTGCAAAAAAAAACTCATTAACAAAGTATCTTCTTCCCGACATAGGTAAATAATTAATGAATTAATTTCCTTAATTACTGAAGCACCAAGGTAAATGTTAAGTAGGTAGGTATAATTCTCTTGTTGGTTATTACCTTAAGGGGAAACCTTATTTCCCCCCTTCTCCCTTATTATTTTTAGGTTATATATTTATTGCTTGATACAATTTGATAAGGTACCAGGTATTTAATCGAATTCTGTAGAAAAGCAAAGACAAATTGATTAGGTATCTAGTAGTTTAATTAAATTGTACATATTTACATTTGTGTTGGATATTAATTTATATTAACTTTTAAATGTTATGGAGAATTTAATAGGTACAGTGGGGATACTCCTCCAGGCCTGAGTGTGACTGCGGGCGTCGAACCAAAATATGTCATACTTACTCTCTTGCCCTTCATGCCCGACCACCTGCACAAGGAAAGACCTAATGGAAGCCACAGAGGCCGCTGTGGATGTAGCTGAATACTGGTCCACAAAAATTTGACATACCTACTGTTATTCTAATGCCATTGACACGAAAAGAAGAAGATATTACAACTTTTTCTTACTTTCTTTATTATGTGTTGCCAGCTCCTTCGGTGATACTGGCCTCATCCGGCCCCCGACTCCAGTGAGGTCCTTTCCCGAGTTGCCTAGACGGATCCAATCCATCAGGCTGTGACCAGGCTGGAGAGCGCATTTGTTACGGGGATTGCCTGGAGACAAGTGATAAATCTTCATTAACAAAGAGGAGAAGAAAACATATCAGCAGTGCTGTTCTCTAATGGAACAGCCTAGAGCTCGTCGAATCTGACCAATACGACGCTCTGATTGGACGCTCACTCTGATTGCACTGCAGGGGACGAACCAAATCCTCGATCAAACAAGATATTTCTCGAAAACGGTTCAGCAATCGTTGGTAATTTAGCAGAAAACCACTAAACTTCAAATGTATAACTCTGCAAAATTTCCAAAAAAAGAACGTACTTATAAACTTTTATTTAGAATATTAAAATATTAATAAACAAATTACATCTCAGTCAACCTTGAATAAATTAACTGTAAAGTTAGCGAAAGCTCGGTACTTTGTAATAATGCCGTTATTAAATGAAACGCGAGTAGAACCCGGTAAATATTGTGTTTAATTTTTTGCCAAATCGCGAAAACCTAAGACAAAATTAAAAAAAACCAACGATGTACAAGCGATGTTCAGACGATTTAGTTATGGAATACGTCCCCGGACAACGAAACAATTCGTTCTAAATATTATTGGGGATGCATTTAAATATAACAGCATCTTTTATAGCAGCTATAACCTTTTGAAAATGTATCCAATTAGCCTTCAAAGCTAATCCAATTTTCTCAAGTGAAAATAAAGAGAACGTATCTAGAGGGGTTGGATCTCGGCCAGATTGCCAGAACAGTCGATTGTGCTTTTAGTATAATACAGTACAGTCTTCGACTGAAATTCGTAGGTTTTTTATTTCAATTACCCTCAGGAATAAAAAATAATAATACTTGTCCATATAAATCCAAAAATTATATCTTATCTTACTAATATTATAAACGCGAAAGTTTGTATGTAGGTATGTATGTGTGTATGTATGTGAGGTTGTTACTCTTTCACGCAAGAACTACTGAACCGATTGCGATGAAACTTAGAATATAGGTAGCTGGGCACCTGGATTAACACATAGGCTACTTTTTGTCCCGAGGGAACGGGACTCACGCGGGTGATACCGCGGGGCGCAGCTAGTTATTTTATAATTATCATAAACAACTACTTTGATTCTGCTTTTTAAGTGATCTTTCAACTTGAAATAATTAGTATTTCCAAATGACACCGAGTAAAAGTTATTCGGGTAAAATAAACATCATCATTGTCTCAGAATTTACGTGTCCACTGCTGAACATAGCCCACTCCATATAACGACGCTACAAAAAGCGATGGCGAGCTACCTCCATTCAACGATACAATGTCGGCGGTCCACCGAGTAGGTGATCTTTCAACACTTCGTTTCGCATTGCATTTTAGACAACAATAAAAATCAAATAACCCTATTTCCACTTAATAACGGTTCTTGAATACGCTGTTGTAGAATAAATTCCATACCTACTCACAAACTCACAACGTGTCTATTCACGTCAGAAATTTCATTGTAATACCAACCTAGGCACCTAAATTACACCCCTACCATCACTACACATTTCATATTCATGGCATATTAACGAACTGTTCAAGGCGATATCAATTAATCATGAAAAAAGACGGTAAACCAATTGAATGCTCATAAGAATCCTCCCTCACGAAAATAGTACGTCATTTTAGTAGCACTCTCGTGCAACGGCCAATCACAAAGAGTCTAGGTATAGATAGGTAACGCATCGGCCCATCACACATAACCAAATGAATAAAAGGGGAATGAGGTCGTACCATTGAGAACATGCTTTGTCTTTTTCCGTGACAAGAACTTTCAAAGTTGAGAGACAAACAAAATGCTGAATAACTACTCGGACCTTATTCCTCTTTTATTAACAAGGCTAAATGAGTCAGTATAGATAAGTAATGCAATTGCCACAAAGTTTGTTTATTACCGTACCCTCTGCCCGCAACCGGTGAGTTGTGTTTTGTAGAAAAATTGCAGTATAACCAGTCAATTGGCTTTTTTGTCTTTGATCATCATAAACTAAGCTCGAACTGAACTTAATTGAAATGTACTGCGTAGGGGAGCTTTCTTGATGAAGGAATAAAAGCTTTTTCTAATTCGAGGGTTTTTTTTCTAGACCAAACGAAGTCACACTATTACTGACCGTTATAGGCGCCATGAATTAACTAAATTGGCTATTCCATTAAACTAAGTTCATAATTTAGTAGCATTAGGTTCGTAAAACATAATTAACTTGATGAGCTAAGAAAAATATTTAATTTAGGTCTAATTCTTCATTCTACAGATAAAAGATATCTATCGAATAAGTTCGAACCTAACCAAATTTAAAAGTCTTCAAATTTTGATTTTGATTTATTTTCTTTTTAAATATCATAGTGACGTTTTTTATTCGGTGGTGTTACATTTTATTTGTCAGATATCTCTATCTAGGGATTTGAAAAATCGGCCCGATTAGTTGTTTCAATCGGCCTGATTAGCAACTCTGTTGCTAACAAATCTTGATGTAAACAATTGAATTTACGTCAATTGTATTCACGTCACTCAACAAATTGCTATTGCACTTAAAGCTAGCGACTGCAATTGTCACATTGAATATCCGTAATTTAAAAATCAACAACTTTAACATAATCAGGTAGCGTATAGGTAGCGTATAGCGGTAGGGGTTGTGGTTCGGTGAGCCAAAAAAAGTAACGGGTTCGATTCCCGTTGCAGAACAAATATATATTACCTACCTACTTTGCATAGTGAGCTATGTATTTCCAATAAAGCAGAATGAAAGTGGGCGCAACTCTACATTTATTTATACTGGTTATCATTAACCGAATGCTTTTAGAAGCACCTGAAAGCGAGTCAGTTTATTTTAACAAAACATTTCCATTAGGAAATGTTTTGCTAGGAAAAATAAAAAGAAAACATTTTTAGTTAACTAATTTGATTTATAAAGATGTAATGGAATCAATAATTGCTGTATGAAAACAATATAATAAGTAATTTAAAAAAATAGGATAATGTAAGTTGATATGGTAAGAATTTCATCCTCCGTACTCTATAGCTATAAAACGTGGGAAAATATAGGCACAGATTTTCTTTCGGACTATAGTAATTGGAAAAGTCTTTCTTTTTTACCAGATCCGAATTTCTCGGACAGCGTCGCTTTGGTCCCAGACTATTACTCGTATTTGAGTTTTTTGATGAGATTACGAGATTAAAGTATAAAAAAACAGCCTAAATCGCTAGTATCTAGTAAAGAGCTATGATTTGGAGAGAGTTCTTTGTGATGTAGGTAGCTGATAAGAAACAGTTTTTCGAAATTACAAATTCTGTTTAAAGCTATTATAGGTACAAAGGTCTTTACTGTGGTACCGGGGCGTCAACCGCATTCGCAACCACAGAGTGATATACAATACACGGGGAAAATTGCAATATAATTTAAATTTAAATGAAACTCTTTTCTGGTTTTAATCGCGTTGCCTTTATTATTTTCATAGCATAGTTGCAACGTTCCTACTTTTTGGAGCTTTTACAGGCTCCTTCAAGGTAAACTGAGATGTAATTTTTTTGACATCTGCTTAATTGTTTAAGTAGAACTTAAGTGCCGAGTAGCTTTTCTGTGGAAGTGGAACTGGATCGGCCACACGCTCCGAAGGGACTCCGGTCATATTCCGAGGCAAGCCCTAGACTGGAATCCCCAAGGAAAACGGAAACGTGGCCGCCCGAGCAATCCTGGCGGTGGACAATCACCGCAGAGGCAGCGGCTTTTGGCAAGACGTGGAGTGAAATAAAACGCGAAGCTCAAGACCGGACGGGCTGGCGACGCACTGTGGAGGCCCTCTGCCCCATCTAGGTGACTTAGGACTTTAAGTCAAGTAAGTCAAGCTTTTCTGTATTCGGCCGTTATGGTCCTAAAAAGTTACTGTAAACTACCGTCTTGTCTAATATTTGTTTCAAAAATTTTCTGCGTGTTAATTGAAATTGCTAAAATATACAAGTCGGAATGTCGCCTACGCACGCAGGGAGTTTATAATGAAGCATTCTTCATAAGATCACGTATTCCAGTTCACAGAGCCATAAACTTAATAATAATTAAAAACAGAAATTTAATTGGCATTTCACAATTTTCACCAACTAGCCCTTAACATCGAAACAGAAGTAAATTTTAATTAATTATGCTACAATGGGTTTGCGTAGGAGACGTAAGAGTTAGGGTTGAATTTTTTTTTACTCTTAACCCTTTATAAGGGTTAAAAAATTCAAGTGTACAAAGAATCTTTACAGGTGAACAAGTGTAGACGAATTAGGGTAGCATATTTAGGATTATCGATATTTGATTCTTTTAGAATGCCGTTTGTGGATGGTGGCCGATTCAAAGTCTATGTACCATTGAATTTTCAGGTAAAAAAATTGTCATATACATTTTTTGTCTTAATATTTCCTGTTACGTCGAAATAATCTATATATTTTTGTTTTAAACCCACTCCAACTACGCATGTTTGTTGGCGTAATAAAGCGGCATTAAATCTGTCCTAATAATAAAGAGGAAATATTTATTTGTTTGTAATGTATAGGATCCGAAACTACTGGACCGATTTCAAAAATTCTTTTACCAATAGAAAGTTACGTACATTTAAAATAACTAACATAGGCTTTTGATCCCGTTAATCCCATGGGACCGGGACTAACGTGGGCGAAACCGCAGGACGCAGCTAGTCTGGAATATAACAAGTACGTACCTACTGTAACCGCAAACATTCATCTACCTAATAAGTTATATACTTGGGAATCTTGTTTAACATTACACAATATTGAGACTGAAATACACTTCCGATTTACGAGTCACGACACAAGAAGACGGATGATATTAATCTTACTAATATTATAAACGCGAAAGTTTGTATGTATGTAAGTATGTATGTGAGTTTGTTACTCTTTCACGCAAAAACTACCCAACTGATTGCGATGAAACTTGGAATATAGGTAGCTAGATACCGGAAATAACAACATAGGCTACTTTTTATCGCAATATTCCTGCGGGAACGGCACTTACGCGGGTGAAACCGCGGGGCGTAGCTAGTCAATATTTCTCTCTCTCGCTCTATATTTCTTATTACGTAGTACGTTCTTATTGTAGAACAAAAGGGATACAATAATTTTCATTATGGAAACCTAAAGAATTTAGATAGGTCTCCTATATGAGACTAGAAGGTTACAAAATGTTGACTTTTCCATCGCCATACATTCTAGAAATAACATTTTTTGTCAGAAATAATCTAGAACTATTGAGAAATTTTCAGATGGTGGAAGACGTGAGGGGGTTCTACGGGAACGCGCTCGTAGAACCCACTTCATGCAAGTAATTGTGTTGTGTATGGTTCCCAACCATCTTCTATACTACTTATAATAAAGGAAGAGAGGACAAAAAGTCTGTACTTGGAAGTAAATTAAAAAAAGTCGTCTAGGGGACTTAGGATAAGTAGTAGAACAAAATTATATAATTTCTGTCTGTCTGTCTGTCTGTTTCTCTGTTTCTCTGTCTGTTACTAATACAATTAAAAACTACTAATCCGATTGAAATCTGGTTGGATAGCTTCAACATTGGATAGCTCTATTTTCGAGGAACGTCGTGGTATACTTTGGATCAAAATCCAATTAGTAGACCCGAGTAATGAACGAAAAAGTGCACCCGCTCGAGAACCCGCGCCCTTGATAACGTTTTCCACTTCCGCGGGTGAAACCGCGGGGCGCAGCTAGTCTACAATAAAATACCAGCCAGAATAAAAAATGTAAGCAATACAATTCATTTAAAAAAAATGAACTTAGTGCATGTTAATTGACAGGACGTATTATAAAATAAAACAATTCCTAAATTATGAGACACTACAGAAATACTGATAAACATGTACAATTTTATTATTATATGTTTAACAAATTTTCTTAAATTATAAAATTTAAGTTAACTACATCAATATGCCTAGTTAATTAAAAACCTTAGTGGTTTACAATACTAGGTTAAGTATTGAATGTTTTTTAAGTTTTTAAATTGGAAATAAAAGGAAAAAAAAAATTGACAAAATACCCATTTTGGAACATTGAAAACTTTTTTTTTAACAATAAATAGGAACTTATTCTTACAAGTTCAAGTCTTCGTAACTTGTTACTCTAAGTAACTCGTAACTAATTATAATAAGAATAAATTTTGACTGGATATTAAAATAGTAATAATGTTTAATTGAAACACTTCACAGCAATGTTGCATGCCAAATTTGGCAGAGTAAGGAGATTCATTTTATGTGTAACATCAATTATAATGTACCTTTATTCGCAATAAATGAATTATGAATTTGAATTATGAAGGTTAGAGGTCGGTTGACACGGCCGAGTTTCATCCGTTCATTTCCGTCAAATTATTTGGGAAATTTATCCCACACCTTCAAAAGAGTCGAAACAAAATTCGAACGTTGTTGTCAGAATACCCACTGTTTATGATTTAAGAAGTAAACATAATAATATGGTAAAAAAATAAGCTTTTTATGAAATTTTATTCCATTTTTAGTATCATTCGCGTTGCTTTTATAATTTGAAGCATTTTATCAACGCCCGCCCGCTTCGAGGAATTTACAGTGACTCCTGCAGCCGTAGCAAAGATAAATTTTGTCGAATTTTCGTCTCTTTTTCGTCATTTGAAAAAAAGAGACAAAATATGTTTCTCGTGCTTGTGTACATATTACTTAACATAGTGCTCGTACGCTAAGACAGATCGTTACGGGTAGACCAAGGTGAAATTTTGTCATAATTTCTTTTTCCAAAAAGTGCAGTCTAAATTTTTTAATATTAATTGTATCAAAACGTAGATTTCGAAAAAAAAAATTCACATTTTTGTAATTTTTATTGCTCTGCTACGAAATATAAATATTTCCAAAGAAAAAATAAATCTTCAAACCCGCCGCGCCTTGCCGTGAGTGAACAATATTTATTATGCACAAATCACATCATACTCGTAATATGCATATGATTTAGCTTCGGATCGCACCCCCTCATGAGAACGACCATAACAAAGAGTTAATTCTCCGCTATACACACTACTTTAAAATAAAGTTAAATAACATAAATATTTTAATAATTAGGCGCGGCTTTATCGCTTACAACAATCCCAGACAACCTTTAACAAACTTTCTTTTAAACCTTTTAAAATCAGATTGCCATGAATTAGATCGTCATTGAGCGCTACCATGATCGTTTGCCGTTGCTTTGTCGTCCTTTTGTCGCTCAAAAAAATTAAGTAATTTATAAAAAAATATAGCATATACTTTTAAAAACCACAGATAATAAAAAATCTTTTTTTGAAGTTGTTTTTTTATTATTACCTATTTGATGTGTTTTTAATGTATATAATATATTTTTTTGTTGAACGACAACGCGGCGTCTTTGCGACGACTTATAAAACATGTTGGTAGGGCGGATTGTCTAAATTTAAAAAAAAAAAAATATTGCACGACATTACACAGCGCAATCTAGCCACAAACTAAGCACTAAGCTTATGCAAATAACATACATATATATGATACATAGAAAGACACCACCATATACCTTTAGGTACCTTACAGTGGTCATTGTGTTACATAACCAAAAGGTTAAATTTTACATTTACAATGATTGTTTTTAATTCGTACGTGGCGTGGCGTATCCCAGCAGGATGTTAAAATTTAATGTGTTTCAGTACCTAACTGGTTACCTTTCCGTTCTCAGCCCTTGACGTCATGTTATAATCCTGTGTAAAATAAGTTTGGAAGTGCTCGCGTACATGATTTCTGAATTCTGAGGTAAATATTTTGTTTTAATATGACATTTTTACCAGAGGTCTTATCCACTTAAACTCCACCGGTTCCTTACTCGCCTTTATACCAAGACAACGGAGTTTGGATTTGTATAAAAAGGCTTTGGCTTAGGTTTAAGATTTATATTACGTTTTTTTTTCTTTTTAGACTACGACGTTTTTCAAAGTGGTTTTCGTTTTTATTTTCGATTCCCGTGTCAGTTTTAGTTCCTTATTTAAATAAATAAGAACTAAAATATCTTCTTTTATTTCGTTTTATTAAATATCTTCTAAACTAAAGAGGTACCAATTTTTTTAACTGAGGTACCAAATAGTACCAATTTGGTACTAAATCATTAGGTCCCGACATAATTATGAAATTGGTGTTTTGTCGTACTGGCCACTTTGATCTCAAATATCTCGTCTTTGGCTAGGAATTCCAAATTCCAATTTATACTTACAGCTATTTACTCATGCTTTGTGTTTTTCCTTTATTGGTTGTTTCTTTCCATCACTCAGTCTACAAAATGGAAAACTTGAAATATCGCATTATTTACGAATACAAGTTTCATCGTGGCACCAGTGCTGCAGAAACAGCTCGAAGGATTAATGATGTGTATGGCGGCTATGACGCAAAAGAAAATAGAGTGCATTTTTGATTCTAATGCTTTCGTTCTGGAAATTTCGCCCTGCAGAAGAGGCCCGTGGACGGCTGGAGACCAAAGTTGATAATGAAACATTGAAGGCTATTGTGGAAGCGGAGGCATCGTAAACCACGTCCGAGTTAGCTGCAGGTTGCGGTGTTAGTGATAAAACTGTTTTAATCCACTTCAAGTTGGGTACCTTATGAATTGAGTACAGCAAACCGACAAACGTGCGTCGACTGCTGTGTTTCTTGGTTTCGTGGCGACTCAACCGGGGCAATAATTTTAAATCTTATCATTACCTGTGATGAAAAGTGGAATGCCTAAGAAATCCACCGTACTCCCCGGACCTTGCTCCAACATATTACCATTTTGTTTCGAAATTTGGATAACTTATTGCAAGGGAAAAAATTTAACTCTGATTGTCCAAAGCGCCTTCAAAGATTTTATTGATTCCCCCCCGAATGGTTTTTTCAGTAAAGGGTTCAGTGAACTACCAATGAGATGGCAAAAGTGCATAGATATAGCAATGGGACATACTTTGATTAAATAAATATATTACTTTTAAAAAAAAAACTACCTTATTTTCCCCTTTCAAAACACCAATTTCATATGTAAGGACCTAATACCAACCGGAACCTCCTGCTTTACGTGCCGTCTAAAGCACAGGAGCTCGAGAAAGTAGTTATGCCAGCACATCTATCGGTCACCCATCTAAAAAGTGACTGCGCCAGGCGTTGCTTCACTCGCATGGGCGCAACTAGGCCATCGAGCTCTTTAACAAACTAGGTTCTAGACACTATTGCCTTAACAAAATCTTTAAGGTCTTATTTTATTATTACCTTTATTAGATACTAATAACTCCAGAATTAAATAAATGCCTAATGCAAGTCAGAAGCATAAGTTAAAACCAACTACAAAGATAAAGTCAGTAAGCTTTTAATACTCAAGAGAGTTTTCCCATTAATAAATAGCTTAGTGGTTCTGGGCTACCTGAGCTATCCTGAACTACGGAGAGTCAACAAACTGTGTAAACTCGCTAGAGTTTCTGATGAGATGACGTTGGTCGGTAACTAGGAGGCGTTACACTTGTATATACATAGAGGTGCGACCAGATAGTGTGAGGCGTGCTTCGCGAATGCTTCATCATCATCACACAGCATAATCAACGAGAACTGTACGTTCTCCCATGATTATGCATGCTTAGGTTGCTGGCATATGCAGTCAACTTGTCCGAAGGACACTTGTACAAGCTGGGGGAAAAGCAAGTTTATCAAAATTGCGCGCGCAAAAACAGCATTAGAATCTCATTTCAGGCCCACAATTGTGACTGTGTGAAAAAGCAGTTTTTAGCAGAATCTGCAAAACTACCCTATTAACCGCGCCAAGCACAGAAACAAAGCACGCAAAGTTCGCAAAGCACGTATGAAGGGAATGTTTGCATTGAGCACAAACTAGCCCGCGGCATGCCTGATAAACCATTCGTGGCGCGTATGTATACCTCACAGTGTCTGGTCGCACCTTAAGCTTTATACGATACCTACTCGGAACATTGGAAGGCATGGATTTATAATATGAAAACGTTACCCCCTAATGCATAACATCATGTTTCATAACACAACATTTCTAGAGGTACAATTAGGTTCATCTCAAAATATTATACCAATTCTATTGTCTAGATTATATCGACAGCTACACAGGAGAATGAAATATGCAGACAAGAGTTAAAATTACGAAAACATGTACAACTTTTTAAACAACTTGTACAAGTTTTCCGAGTCGTGCATTCCTTGGAAGACTTTCAAATTACTCGTTCCATAATTTAAAGCTGAAAGTTTAAGAATGCTACAAACGAGATGATTCTGGGAAACTCCAGCATTAATCATGGCAGTACTGGCATACAAACATATACCTACCTAACTAATTCAAGAGAGTTCAGTTTCCCAACTAGAACTATTAAAGCACCGAACAATTACTAGGCTTTGAGGGAAATATTGAATCTGGCAGCTTTTGAATATATATAGACATAGCTGTTAGACGTTCCCACCGCTTCGCCGGCATTTTGAGGACATGTAGCTCCGGCTTATAATAGGGAATAATAGTATACGCGGCTATCGTATACAGCGGATTGAAACTAATCTGGCGTTCTTCCGCGCGGTGGCGTGTAAAAGGCTTGGTCCCAACATGGGTTTGTTGGCTTAGGCAGGCGGCCGATCGGAAAAACGTATCCAAATCCATTTGTAGTATAGGTATGGTCAATAAGATCAATGGTTCAGTTGGTTTATAGGTCGGTAGTTTAACGTGGATTATACTATGTTTATCTGCAATTCCGTAGTCCGCTTATAGAACTGTACAATGTAGTCAATCTAGAGCAAGCGACGAAGTAAGAGAGTTATTTCCTCAAAAAGGATGTGCACGTGGGTGGGTAATTTTATTAGACTCTTACGCTCGCTGTAGGTGAACACTTAAGCTTAAGTTATAAAGGTAAAGTTAAAGCTTAGTCCGCAAATTACTTTGGACTAGATTTAATCTAAAACTTGGATTCCAGGTAGCGTCATTTATCGACTTGTACATAGGTAGTTGAGCAAAAACACACTGACTGGACTACTACTAACATTAAAATTTTAGGACAGAACTAAAAGAATTACTACCACATCAAATAAATTAAAAGCCCGGTAAATATTTTAAATGGTTTCTGAAGAAAAGTCAGAAGAAATTTAATGGCAAACTTCCGTACAAAAAATATGTTAGCTGAGTACATTAAGCTATAATCTAGATGATAAAAGCACAAGTATAAGGAGGATACCTGAGTAGGTAGACTGATAAATGCCAACGCGACAGGAAGATTATCCGAGTAACTTGCCGGGGTTCGACAGTAAGACATTCGAAGTGGTATATCAGCATCCTTATGAGTATCTATACTAATATTATAAAGCTGAAGAGTTTGTTTGATTGTTTGTTTGTTTGTTTGAACGCGCTAATCTCAGGAACTGCTGAGCCGATTTGAAAAATTCTTTTTGTGTTTGATAGTCCATTTATCGAGGAAGGTTATAGGCTACTTTTGATCCCGATATTCTTACGGGGTCGGGACTTACGAGGGTAAATCCCGCGGGACGCAGCTATAAAAACGAAAGTCGTGTTAGTTACACTATTTATATCTCAAGAACGGCGGAACCGATAGGAATGAAATTTGGTACAGGGTTAGTATAGGGGTTTAAATAAAATATAGGGTACTTTAAATGATCGTACAGGTTAAGCAACGCTTGGCGTGACACATACGTGATGGGTCAACAGGAATTATCGCACCAATTAGAATAAAATTTGGTACAGGGATTACTTTAAGGGTATAAATACGATACTTTAAATGATCGTACGGGTAAAGCAACGCTTGGTATGACATACGTGATGTGTCACATACGTTATATATACGGGATAGGAATTTATGCGGGTGAAACCGCGGGGCACAGCTAGTCTAGATGATAAAAGCACAAGTATAAGGAGGATACCTGAGTAGGTAAACTGTGATAAATGCCAACGCGACAGGAAGATTATCCGAGTAACTTGCCGGGGTTCGACAGTAAGACATTCGAAGTGGTATATCAGCATCCTTATGAGTACCATTCGACCGCACCGCATCGTTTTGCGGTGGCGTGATATCGAAGATGTCGCAACATTCGTTATAATGTAGGAATCCCAGTAGCATAGGCATGTTCGAATCGTCTTTATTCTTACATCACCAATACACCATAACGCGCAGGGGCCTTGCTTTTTGATAATAGTATAAGTAATTACTCATACTATTATCAAAAAGATCATTGGCATAGAATACATAATATGTGCTAATGATCAAGATTTTGATTGGCCGTGTGTTACCCATCTATACTTAGAGCGTGAAATCAGGCTTTGTATTTGGGTTGTCCCACATTGCGAGAGTATCCGTTGTTTTGGACGACATCATTATGTTCATTCGCATTGTAATCCGTGGTATAGATAATTTAACCAACATAACCTATTTCTTCAAAGAAATGCTTTCAAAAAATGCGCACTAGGTCGTACCATTTCAAAAGGCTTTTTGGGGGATCGCAAACTCTAAAAGTTATAAAAAATACTAAAAGCAGTTGCGTCCCCGATTTTGATAAATAAAAAAATGTCAAATTTAGATTTTTCAAAAATTCATTACGCTATCTAGGAATGGAACCTTGTCTTCTTGTCTGAAATAGATGTTTCTCTTGATTTACCACGCTGTTTGTTTCCATGATTTGATCGTTATCAGCAACACTTTCGATCAGTACAATAATACCCTGTGTTTATTTTTTGCAAAAAAACAGGCTGGGTAAGGTAATACTATAATTCAAAAATTCTAATAAGGCCATTTTAGTTTTTTGCCAAAACGCAACTCCTTTTAGCTTTTTCCGCTATCTCTTATATTTTAGGAAATCACTGAAAGTCTATTGAAATGGTTTACTCTGTATAATAAATAAGATAGATTCTAGCCTCGGGCTACTTTCACAAAGCTGTCTAGAATGTCAAGTCAACGTTTGACCGAGCATTTATCCATTAACTATATCGCGTCACAGCCCGTGTATTGGGTGGTATTACGCGTCTGAATTCACGTGTAAATCAATATTGACTCATTTATCCGACACGGGGGTATGTTTGACAACGTACGCTGAAACTCGGAGCTCTATCGTAATTTACAATACAGGCGTAATTATCATTACCAGAGAAGGTAGATATAGCTTGGTAAGGTACGTACCTATACCGAGGACTCGAGTACCTACCATAGGTTGATACGTAAATACGTACTCTGTAACGTTAGCCGTTTAGGCATGTCTGCAATGCAAAATGTCGGCTTGCACGTCTGACAATTCGCGACCGGTAAGCTGATAAGTACAAACATAAAAAATATATACATACGCAACGACATACATACTCCTCCTTTTTTTGAAGTCGGTTAAAAACAGCCGCGCACATACTGCGCGATAAACGCAAGATGTAAATAAAATGCATTCTCTATCGTTATCGCTTGTTGTTTGCCTAATGCTAAATGCACTTTACAAGCTCTACTAGCAGCTTGGTAGCAATAAAGGAAAGAACTAGATTTTTTTAAATTATGAAAACATTGAGTTTTGACAGTAGATATAGCGCAATTTTCACCTGTGGCTTGTCTTCCGCAAGATAGAGAATCAACTCGCGGTGTGAAAGGAAAAACGCTGAGCGGGAGCGCTGTGTACAAGGTTAAACTGTAAACGTTTCAGTTTACGTATTTTCGTATTAACTCATGGTAGGGGTACAGTTCACGATACAAATACCTATCTACGTTTAATTATTCGTTCTATGGCAACGGGTTTAATTTATTTAAATACTTCAACCAGCGAAGTTTAATTAGTTGATTTGAATTTACTGAGTGGTTGGTGTTTGTTTTCACATCATGTGGAATTAATTTATCGGATGTCTTATCTATAAGTTATTGTCTAATATAGAGAATGGGGTAGCATTTCAGGAATTCGAGGTATGTTTTCATTAAATAAGAAAATAAAAAATACCGAACAAGACTTTAGTTAGTAGGGAGTTTTTTTTCGCATAAATGACAAGACGAGAATTTTAATAATTAAAGAATTTTTCTTTCGTGTTTCATCCATCACTGATTAAAACCAATAGAAATAGAAATCGTGAACAAAGTATGTAGCCAAATGAAACTTTGCTCATGGAAGTTGAAATCGCAAATCGCAAAAACAAAACCGTAAATTCGCAAATCAGTGAATTACAATAGCAAGTAAGTACAAGTATTTACACAAAAAAGGAATATGTTAAATTTCACTTTCCTTGTCTTCGGTGACGAAGATATCCAAATAAGCATTCTCTCAGGATTTGCCATCATATCTTTTGAGATCGAGCTTTTCGTAAAATATTTTCCTCCCAAAGGTACGATGCCTAATTTAAGAATGTCCAAGATAAACTAAGTTTGCTGTTTCAGCCGATATTGATTTTCTTTTCAACAAATAAGAAGGTTTTTCTTACATTACCTAAATGGTAGGTATTCAGACAACGACGTCGCGCGACATCCGGATTTTGATGGTATATAATAATATAAGTAATTTCCCGAACATTTTGCCTTTCGACGCACGAATGTTTTTAGACATAAGACATGGGTATATTTTCTTCTTTGGAAATTGAGCGAAAGAAATAATCGGCGGGCGGCCACATTTGAATTTGATTTTATAACTGGTTGGCTACACGTTATGAAGCCCTAGTAAAGAACGAGTTTCTTAAAATTAATAAATACAAATTTAAATTTCTGATGAAGCGTTGAAATTTTATTCATATAGATAGATTAAAGTGATGAGTCACTGGGACTGAGGTGCGAAGGATGGGAGGATCCTTAAAAGGTAATTTCGTTCGTGCTGTTTACAAATAGCCTATTAAGGGCGCCGGAAAATTTCGCTTTGATTACTTAATCTTGGGAACTTGCGGCGTTTTCTGTTAATGCTTACTGACGTTGTCTTTAATTACGTGTTTGTCGCAGAAAATTTCGTCTAAATAAGATGTTAGTTAGAAAAAACAAACAAAGAGATTTCAGTGTCCAAAATACGCTTTGAATAAAATTAAATTGTAGCTCTATTCAAATCGAAAAATAAAATAGATGATACAGTTTTGTGAAAGTCTGCCGGGAATTTGTTTCAGTATTGTTCAATAGTTTCCGCTTTGACGGCGGTTTCTCTCCTTGAAAACTAAACTATACATTGTAGAATATAGACAGCTTAAGTCGAGTGTCGGCTACCTTTTGCTTTGCTTTTACAAAGAACCCTACTAAGAAGCGCAGCCTCCCGCGGTTTCACCTACGTAAGTCTCGAATACCTGGATAATAAATAGCCCAAGTGTTAACTGACTCCAGCTGTCTAACATTCCATTGTAATCGGTTCAGTTGTTTTTGCATGAAAAAGTAAAAAAATCTCATACTAGACTGATTCTAATTGGAAAATTTTGCAAAGTATTTTTAGATGGTAAAAAGATCAGCGACACAATCAAACCGATGATTGTTAGTGAGGTGCGATCTAAGGTTGAAGCACGTTTACTGAAACAGATAGCATAGCTATGATAGCAGTTGTTAGGTTAAGTTAGAGGCCTTAGGCCGACCTGAAAACTCTAACACTAGGTGAGCCACACCACTACACGAAAAGAAGTAGATTCAAAATTCTCACATACTCGTATCACGGCTAGAATATAGGTAAGTGCAATCCTACTAATATAAGTTTGTATGTACGTGTGTTTGTTACTCAGTAACGCAAAAAGTACTGAACCGATTGCAATAAAACTTGAATATAGGCGGAATAACACATAGTCTACTTTTTATCCCGATATTTCAGGAACGGGAACTTAACTTATGAAACCGCGGGGCGCAGCTAGTTTTGTATTAAACGGTGACCAGATTCAAGAATTTTACATTCTATTAGTGACGTTAAAATGCTACTGAGAGGCATTATTTATTGTCTTTAGAAGTCCTTCAAAGACGATAAAACTCCTTTCTTCAAAAAACTCACGCACAACATATAACAGTAAAATCGTGAAGGCTCTTTATTAGAGTTCCAAGAGTGACACAATAATACGTAACATTTGCGAAGGATAAATTTTATTGATTCTATACTTACTGTAGGTATAAATAAATATAATAATAGTGACCGCATAAATATGACAGAGAGCAAGTTCTAGAACTCACGGGCCGAAAGACATAGGACATTCGCCACGCATTTTCGCCATTTTGTCTTACTACCTGATCGTGCTATTTTGTCCCACAGTGGTACAAATTAGCAGGATAACAAAAATAAGACCGCATATTTTTTTTATGTTTTTGCGATTTTGCGTGGTCTAATAAACTGCGTAGAGTAACATTATCCGCGCTCTGGCTAGTCTTGCCGAGGCAACATGACTGCTCATTTGAAATGGAACTGGGCGGTATGGGCAGGCCGTGTCGTTCTGCTGGATTTTAAGGATTACGCAATGGGTGCGGATATGGATATGATACGGTTTACGTATATCAGTATTATTAATCTACGGGTCTAAATCGCGTTGTAGATCTTTTTGGGACTAAGGCCGGTGTAACCCGTTTGCCGAAACTTCGACGTAATTAACAGCCATGGCTGTCTACAAAGCGGTCCACACCTGTAGTTTAATTAATAATGACGGACGGAAATCGTGTAAGTTTAAAAAGTGGTTATAATACGTATAAATAGCTGGGCGGGACAGATCCTCGTAAGGGATGGCGTGATGATGTGGATGCATTGGATAAAGACTGGCCAAATAAGACAGACGGACGGGTAAAACTTTTACCGTGCAGTGATACCGATATCAGTTAATTAAAAACAATCGTTCGCTCTTTCGGAAACTCGTTAAAACGGCCACTAAGAATAATTCCTATTGATAAATTTGAATGGCGAAAGAAAAAGAATGAAAAAAAAAACTTAGAAAAGAAATAAATGTGTAAAACTTTTGACTTATTTTCTTAAGCGAAGTATCTAAACTTGGAACGAAGTTTTCTTGGTGGTTGAAAAGCGAATACTCTGCTTCAGTGCATTATTAAGCGGGAACTTGAAAACTGTCGACGTTGCCGTCGAGCCACTAATGAGGACGCCCTCAAAACGGGATAACACTCGGATTGCTTTATAACAAGTCAAACGAAAAGTAAAATCATCGAATAAAGGAATAACTATTGTGAAAAGTAATATGAACCGCGGAATCGTAGAGACTCGAGAGCCCTTCGGTTCTATTTGAATAAACAATAAAAGTATTAGAATTTCATTCGCGAAACATGAGATGAAAGATGGATGAGCAAGGATCACTAACTTTTATGATTTGTAAGGAAGGAAGAAAAGAGAAGTCTGTGTTGTTGGGAACAAATAAAAAAAATCAATTAAGAGGTTTTGAAAAATACAGTAGAAATTCAATTCACTAGTTTTTAATTTCTATGTTCTAGAAATATTTTAAAGGAAAAATTCATCTTTAAGAATCACTCGCGACGAGGTTTTAATTCGCGTCTGTGTGACTATCTGGTTTGTGATTCTGAGCAATTTAAAATAACTAAACTTATTCTAATATCCATGTCACTGTTGGACGTGATAGATTATTTTCTAGAAAGGTAACCAAGGTATGAAGGTATGTAAGGTCTTTTCAAGCTGGTTATTATCTTATAGACTTTTACATTAAATAAATATATTATATAAATAAAGCTATAACTTATAATTGACTTAGATAAATACAACGCAAGCAATTCATGCTAAATATAGCGTTGTAGAGTTTGGGACATAAAAGGTATAGGTCAAGGTATTAAGTTCCACTACTAAACCCCACTTAGCAGGGAAGGTAGATAGTGTTTTGAACAATCCATTAGATCAAATCCATTAGATGTTGTATCTGACGGTAGATGCAGAGTAATGAGATTTTCAGTGCGCACTCGTTCTGTTGGGTTTCTCCCTTATGGCCCCGACCCGCGGCGGCCCCGTTCGAGGTGGCCCCGACTTTGATAATTTTGATTGCATTTTATTTTGTTATTTTTCTGATTATAGCATTAACATAAAAATTAATATAATAGATTTTTTTTCTGGTTTGCGTTGTTGGATTGTTGGCTAAAAATAAGTTTACATGTACGGCTCTACAAAGTTTCTTTACATGACTAAAAGTCAACGATAAGCGAGTCGTTAGTTTTAGTGTTATGGCTAGGTATTTATCCTTGTCGAGGCAAATGCGGGTGAAACCATAGGGCGTTACAACTATTCAATAAAATCGTATTCTTAGCCAAAATGATTCAGTTAGATTGATACAATCCAACCTTTGTCAGACCTATCGATCTGTGTCTGTAAATAAAATATCGAGTAGCAAAGGCTAAGGTCTATACTGGATTCGGCTAGCTTTGATTATTTCACAAATAAGACAGTTTAGGCAAAACCTTAAAGGATAATATGATTTATATTAGACCGTCACTGGGCGGTACCGTGTCCGAGCTTCGTTACCCATTGCTCGGCCACCACTCGGTTGCAACAGACCGATCGACTTCTCGCCGAGCAATGGACAACGACTAATATAAATCATCCCTTAAGCTGGATTTGAATTACGAAACTAGTGGCATGCACTTTATAGTCATTTCGACAAAAAAAACGCGTAGACACAGTGGTACTATTTATCTAATTAATAAAATTGAATCCAGTGCTGCGAGACTGCTTTTGGGAAATTGACTCTATGATTCATGTCATGCATGACACTAGTTAAGTAATGTAAATTAAGCTTAACACAAAGTTACTATGATAATTTTAAATCGCCCAATAATAATAAAAAGTGTCCTGAGAAATCATTAAAAACTGTTTTTGGTCTAGAATTTGTTACAATAGTGTTTTTGAGTTGGAAAATTACATACACATGCGTACATAACATTGTATTTTATCCACATGCAAGTCACAGTTTACGAATTAGTGAACTGCCCCCATATTATTTATCTAGTGGACGTCTGACATTAGTGTAAAATGACAGGCACTATGCAGTACATTGCTGCTTTGAGGTAATCACCGGTAATAACCATGTTACATCAAAGCAGCAATGTACTGCATAGTGCCTGTCAATTTCCACTGTTGTCCGACGTTTACTGGATAGATAATATGGGTGCTGAAATACTGAACCGAATTTTATTTAGTTAGCTGGCTACGACCCGCGGTTTCACCCTCGTAAGTCTCGATCACGTGGGAATGTCGGAAACAACAGTAGCCTATGTTAATTCTCGATAATATAGCTTTCTATTGGTGAAAGAATTATTGAAATCGGTTCAATTGTTTTGAAGCCTATGAACAAACAAACAAATCTTTCCCCTTCATAATATTAGTGCAAATTAGAATTAGTATAGATAAGACCGGATGAAATGGAACCTGAAAAATGGAACATTGAAGCTTGCTTTGACTCGACTAGTTTGCGGGGCAAATCATAATAAAATTCATGGTGTGAGCTTCAACCCAAGCTATAAAATCGTAAGAACGTTTCGAGCATCGTAAAAATTCATAGTCAATGAAGTATATTGTTAGATAACACATCTAGATAAAATATTTACGCAGAGCTACAGAAAATACTATCAAAATATATCCAACTATAGTTGCGTCACGCGGTTTCACCCGCGTAAGTCCCGATTCCGTAGGAATATTGGGATCAAAAGTAGACTAAGTTACTCCTCGATAATGTAGCTATCTATTGGTGAATTATTTTTGAAATCAGCCCAGAAGTTTTGGAGATTACCTACCCTCAAAATACATACATACATCATACATGTTACCATCTTTAGGTACCTCTTTATAATATTGGTATATAGATATATACTGAGTACCAGAACGAACTGTATACGGGTGTCACGAAAAGGGTTATTAAGGCAGATGGGGGTTGTTTTTGAAGGTAACTAGGCAAACAACTTCTAAAAATTTTGAAAAATAAAAAACAAAAATTGGACTTTCCAAAACTCGTAAAACAAAAGTTGTTCGCCTGGACGCCTTGAAAAACCCACTTTCAGCTTAAAAGGTCACATCCTAGGCACGCCCTGTAAAATAAGTACATCTTCATTCGAATTACTAGTAGGTACTTGGATAAAACATTAATTTAAGACTAACTAAGTCTTAAATTAATAAATAACAGAGGAAAATAAATTTAGATTCTCTCGTAACACTTTATTGTTTCAAAATGTAATTCACGAATTAATCCGAAAGCGTAAACTGAAATTTATTTACCTAAGCATACCCTAATTTAATTAACTCACTCTACAACAAATACGAAAGACAAATTTCTAAAGTATTCAAGATGAAATTTTCTTTCAAGCCAATATCATCATTTGGCCGTGAGTGGCTTTAAGAATTGGAGGGAAAAGATGGAAGAATCGACGACAAAAAAGGTATTAGAAGAAGTCCTCAAACAGATTGACGTGGTTTCTTGTTATATGTACCATTGTGCTCTAACGATTGACGTACCTACTAATACGAGTAGAATAGATTTATTTATTTAATTCAGAAAAAGTCTTAAGTAAGGTAAAAGGGAGGGGAAAACCAACCTTGTGGACGGACACAAGGTTGGTTTTTCCCAACCAATGTCAATAAAAGCATTATAGTAATGTAATTTAACTTTTTGATTTTAAATCCTATATAATATCAATAGTTGCCAATATTGTTTTTTTTTCACCTTAGGTTCAACACGCAGAGATAAGTCGCGGCGGAGACGCGTCGTCTGCTTATCGCGACGCGAAATTCCTTTTAGCCTTAGTATAAGGTCGGAGTAATTTTACTACTTTTTACTTCTGACAATCAACTTTGAAAGTTCTTTTCACATAAGAAGATCGAGCGTGTCCTCACTACTCCGACCTCACTCAATGTTTATTAATAAGGCAATTTGTGATTCTCGCCTATTCTGTGCTTATGCCAATGGAATTCGCGACTCGACGAACACGCGCCTCTGATGAGAAACAAATAGAAATAAGATAAAAAACACTGCGTGTTGAGCCTAAGATGAAATGAAACAATATTGACGATGAAGTAGGTACAGACAGACATGGGGCATAATTTCCGTCGAAAACGTACTAGAATCGTCCATTTCTGTTTTCAGGTCTTATGCCCGCTTTCCACTGCGAGCGGAACGGTCGCATTACGGACTCTTGTATGACAATTTTCATACAAGTGCTTTTACCAAAGTGGAGACGAGTTGTACGAAAATCATCGCTTCTAGTATAGCGGAGTCCGTAATGGGACCGTTCCGCTCGCAGTGGAAAGCGGGTATTATGGCTCTAACGAGTTACCAGTTACATCAGCCTCGTCGGGTACAGATCGTTGGGTAAATGTCAGGATTGGAGGGTTCGGAGACGGGAGAGTGTCAATATGCAAATAAGATACGTGATCTTAATTGTAATACAGCTTTAGATTATTATGAACAAGGGACGAAAATTAACTGTACTTGAAGGTACTTATTGTCAGTCTTTTGTGTTGGAAACTTAGATTGATAATTGTAGAAGCCCTATTTTTATTTTGAAGTTTCGTCCGACAGACTACGAAATCGTAGTAGCTGTAGTCGAGACTACGCTTTACTTTGTAATGTCGTCTGTTCTGTAATTGCCCAAATATATTACTTTTTCTTTAAGGTCGGTTAAGGAAGATGTATAAACAAAATTAGCCTTAATAACAAAAGGGAATTAAGGTTGAAGTAGTTATTCCACTGTTTGTTTCTGTCTGTCAACTTTGAAAGTTTTTGTCACGGAAAAAGACAAAGCTTGTTCTTTCAGCTACTCCGACATTATTCCCCTTTTATTGATAAGGCTAAATAATGCAATTTATTTATAACTAGCTGCGCCCTGCGGTATTACCCGCGTAAGTCCCATTCCCGCGGGAATATCGGGATAAAAGTAGCCTATGTGTTATTGCCGGTATCCAGCTCCAGCTACATTTCATCGCAATCGGTTTAGTAGTTTTTGCGTAATTGAGTAACAAACACACATACACACATAGGTACATACATACCACATACTCACAAACTTTAAGCTTAATAATATTATATAGTAGGATATGACAGCAGAATATTAAACGATAGGTAAGTGATAGGTAAATGATATGTGGAAACAATTTCGACGACCTAATTAAACTGCCTGCCAGCAAAGCCAAAGTAAATGCTAACTCGTACCTAATATTTCAAATCGGCTTTTCTCTGTGACCACACAGCCAGGGCCATTTCGATCAACGATTTTTGCACTAAAGCGGATTTTCGCCCGACAAAGTGTTTTATTGGAGATAAATGTGACCTATATAGAAAAATATGAAACGAAACCGGCGAAACTATTTCAAGATGAACTTTTAGTTATAAATATAGCAGACAGAACGATGTTTATTTATTGCCAAACATAAAATAAGAAGCCCTTTAAATGAATTGATTAAAATCTGTAGGAGCGCGTCGGGCGTCGAGTCGGACAATTTATTACAAGGCAATTAAGAAGAGTTCTTTTTTTATCTTTGTTTTTAACTGTCTTGAATTTATTATTAAAGGGAAATTTATAATGAACTTTTTAGCGAAATATAAAAACAGCTTTTTTCTTTGTTGAAAAGGTTTGTAGCTTAGATTATTAATAATAGGGGTTAAAGTATGAAATTGCCGTTTTATTGCAATAGGTTCTTTGAATTGACATAGAATCTTCATGGTTTGAGGTTTTCGAATGAAACTTTTTTCAAATGGTTTCTGTGATGTTCTTTTTTTAAAAAATGTGAAACATTTGAATATCGACTTTCAATTGTTTTTGTTATTCAATTTAGACAAGAAAGATGGATACTGCGAAAATTCGAGTGATTTTTGAATACGAGTTCCGACGGGGAACTAACGCGGCAGAAACAGCCCGCAATATCAATGCTGCGTTTGGAGAGGGGTCTACTAATGAACGCACCGTGCGATTTTGGTTTAAACGCTTTCGTGATGGAAATTTCGACTTAAAGAACGAGCCACGAGGAAGACCGCCCACACAGGTGAATAACGATGAATTAAGAGAGATAGTGGAAGCCGATCCTAGTCAAACTACCCAGGAATTAGCGGCATGGTTTAACGTTACCTTACCCACTTTATTGACTCACTTGCGTCAAATCAATAAAATAAAAAAATACGAAAAATGGGTGCCTCATGATTTGACTGATCTGCAGAAAGAAACGCGTGTTGAAACTTGTGTTGCCTTGTTGAACCGGTACAGAAATGAAGGAATATTGGATCGAATTGTAACATGTGATGAAAAGTGGATTCTTTATGATAACCGGAAAAGAAAAATGCAATGGCTGACCCCAGGTCAAATGCCACAACAGTGTCCTAAAGCAAAACTTACCAATAAAAAGGTAATGGTAACTGTTTGGTGGTCTCAGCATGGTGTTATTCACTATAGTTTTCTTCGATCTGGTCAAGCAATTACGGCAGATGTCTATTGTGCCGAACTCCGAACCATGTTGACAAAACTAGCAGTAAAACAGCCCCGATTCATGAATCGATCTTCACCATTATTGCTCCACGACAACGCGAGATCTCACACAGCACGAGAAACCATTTTGACCCTTCAGGAACTGCACTTAGAAACCATTCGTCATCCTCCGTATTCACCAGACCTTGCTCCAACGGACTACCATTTTTTTCGTGATTTGGACAATTATCTACTTGACAAGAAGTTTTCTTCCCAGGAGGCAGTACAAAATGCTTTCACACAGTTTGTGCAGTCTAGATCGTCGGAGTTCTATCGCAAAGGCATTTAATAACCTTCCCATTAGATGGCAGCAATGTATAGATAATAATGGCAACTATTTTGATTAAATAAATTTGTTAAAAAATTAAAAAATAAACAATTAAGATTTTCAGTACAAATCGGCAATTTCATACTTTAACCCCTAATATTAATCATAGATGTATTCTAACAACAATGTTCGAATTTTGTTCCGATTTGTTTTTACTGGTTTTTTTAAATGTTAATTTCCCGAACGATTTGTTTTTTGAGCTGATGAAGCTGGTTCGTCTGAGTCACGGACCATATACAAAGAGGACATGCCTTTATCAGGTAGTCCTCGTTTCACTTTTAGACGTAAAGGCCTACTTACTAGAGTTTCGGGTAGCTAGACTACGGATTTGACTACGTTTTTAATTTTAATGCGTAGTAAAGTCAACATAGGCCGAAGCAAACAGTTTTGCCCTGTAGATGTAAAATAAAAAAGTGGACGGACGACTGCAATATTTGTCGTACGTTGTTTAATAGAGAAATTTAAATACAACATCTCTACTCTATATCTGATCTGTGTTCTGAGTCTGTTTGAAATGCTTCAAGAGACCACTAATCTTCTAGTATATTGTAAAAGACCTATCTAAATTCTTTGGTTTTTAGTTACTACCTATACCTACCGTAATATATATATCCACATTTAGTTTTGCAGAAACATTTATAAGAAATATAAAACAGTCATTATTATATAACACTGTGAAACTTTGTAAGTACACAAAATATACATAAACCGAGTATGTAAAGAAACATTAGAATATTCATTTTGAAGTTATTGTACCTACGTATGTAAACTTTAAACCATTTCTAATTCAGACATTTGGCTGGCGGGCGGCGGGTATAAAACCACATTTTAGAACGGTTGCACGTAGGTATATGTATGAAGTTGCATGTAGGCAGATGTGAGGGTAATGACCTTATATCTAACTAGCTGCACCCCGCGGTTTAACACGCGTAAGTCCCGATCCCGTGGGAATATCGAGATAAAAAGTAGCCTATGTGTTATTCCCAGCTACCTATATTCCAAGTTTCATCGCAATCGGTTCAGTAGTTTTTGCGGGTTTGAGTAACAAAGTCACAGACATACATACATACTTTCGCGTTTATAATATTAGTAAGAAGTAAGATTCTACGTAAATTATATACATATCTTACATACATTGTAAAGGTAAAAGATTGTGTGTGGTTATTCGTGTTTGTTGCTGCTTTCCGCGAAAAACCGCTGAACTGATTGCGATGGAACCCGATATGTAGATAGTTAGAGATCTGCAATAACAAAAGGCAAACCTTCTGCTTGACAGGAAGCTCTAAAAACTCATGCACTTCCCCACACAAGTCGTTTCCGTTTTCTATAAAACCTAGACACCACAGACCTCGGTATCTGGTTTAAATTTCAACTTGTTAGGTTCACCCCTTTCTGAAAAAAAATTCGGTGGGGACGATACACGGACGGACAGAGTAACAAGCAAGTAGGAATAACGGTACCTTTTTTACCTTTTGAGGTATGGAATCCTAAAACCTCTAGCAAGCAGCTGATACTTACGAACGGAAATAAAATTAATGTTTAATTGAGACACATAGTTGGAGTTATCCCCATTGGAAATACGACTGAAAACTTTAGGACAAACGATCTAAGTTAGGAGTAGTTCATCAAGAAACGGGACATTACACAATGATAATTGCTCGTAACTTTACTAAGTAGACAAAGAAATATCTACTTACGTAGATATATCCATGTATTTTTCGTAGATATTCATATATCAACTTACGTAGATATTTATTTGCATATATTAACTAGCTAGGTTTAACTAGTGTAGTACAAAGAAGAGTTTTTGATGAGAAGGTTGTTTCAGGTGTTCCAAAGTCAAAGTAAAAAAAAAAGATCAAAGTGCGGCGTGAAGAAATAAACAAACAAAATATATTCAGACAAATTAAGAACCTCACCTTTTTATAAAGCTCTGTTAGAAAACAAAAATGACAGCAGGATAACAGTAATTTTACAGTGTGCTATTTATGTATTTGGATTCCCTCTGTATCGACAAATTAGGTACTTACCAATTACGGTTTTTCTAGATCCATCAATTCCCTTTTCATTGACAACATTGAAATACGAAAAAAATATTTGATGTGATGAAATTTTATTTCACACGCACCAAGTTATTTATCAGTAGTTTAAAAAGTACGGTTAGCATCTAAAGTTAATGAACACTTTCAAATTTTCCAAATCGCTTTACCTACTTGTTAATTTTCGGGTGTCAAAACAGGACAGATATTCTGAAATTAAAAGGGATGATTAAGGGTTGATTTCAGAATGTATGTCCTGTTTTGAGACCCCCAAATGACAAGGTTTAAATTTTCGTAAGATTTCAAAGTAAAAATACCGTTCTTTTTAAACTAACATGGTTATTTTCACTACTAAAATTACTTATTAACGGGGTGTTTACCATGTTTAATAATTTATTCGCGGAGCTCGATATTTCGCTAGTAATTTCAACCAGCTTGTTCACGAGACTACACACCCCGTTAATAAGTAATTTTAGTAGTAAAAATACCGTTGCTTTATTTACCTCCACTGATCTTAAATATTATATTTTATTTTCAAAAGAGTTTAAAAATCATAAAATAAAATAAATAAATTAATCCTGTGACGAACACACAGCGCCATCTAGCCCCGTGGTAAGCTGCTAAGCTTGTGTTACGGTGGCTAGACAACGGATATACTACTTATATTTATTTTTCTTTTGTAAATACATACATATCATACATAGAAATACGCCCAGACCAGATTCAAATATTTATTTTTAAGCATAAATATTTGCACCCAGCGGGAATCGAACCCGCAACCTTCTGTATTGCAGCCAAGCGTTCGCCCGACGCGCCACAGAGGTCGTCAAAATGCCTTGCCATTACTCTATCTCTGGCAGGAAATTTTAAAACCTCTTTTGTTGACTTTACTGAACCATGCAAATGATGTCATTCGGCGCTTACGTCTTTTATAGAATAAAGCGAAATTTAAAATCGATTATCTACGTGAGTAAAAAAAACATGAATTACTCTAATTTTTGGTCTATTTACATAAGAAACAGTAAAAATTAAATGTATTTTTTTACCTTTTGAACGAATTGACAGATTGTATAATTCAGATTTACAAAATTGATGTATGGCAATTTTGTAAATCTGAATGTGTGGAAAAGTCGATGACTTTTGATGCTGACTGTACCTGCCGAAATTTTATTGAAAGTTTTACTAAATAAAACGTTTTGATCTTTTATCTTTCATCGTATTATTGGCAGATTCGATTTGAGTGCGCATGATTCGCGAACCAAAGCGTAAACAAAACTGCAGATCCATTTTGCAATTTAGCATTCTTTATTAAAAGCAGCTCTAAAATAGATTTATGTATTGGGTTTAAAATAACTATACTCAGACGGTTTTAATAAAGATAACATACGCGAGCGTTTAGAGCTAATTTATTTGAAAATTCTGGGAATTTCCTAACGATTGTTCTCTTACTTAGGTACTCTGTATCAAGCTTCGCTTCGACCGTAAGGTTCGATAAATCGAACTACGTAAACATTTTGTTCCAGTTGGTTAAATTAATCGAACCGGGTTGTTAGGTGGTATCATTTTCGACTTTAGTCAATCTGCTCCAGTCATGTTGCTCACATGTTTTTGAAACTCCTGGTAGTTCGATTAATTCAATCCGAATTAAGGTGATTTATTACGTAAAGGGGTGTAGAGGCATAACTCTAACAAAATTAAAATAAGTACAAATTAATCATGACATTATATTATATTAATTCAATGATGACAATGTGGTGAATGTATACTCGTCCACAATACAGAGTATCGCGTGTGCCAACAAATATCTTCTTGAACTCTGAAACATTTCACTAGTCTGGGTGTTCTGTATGCGCGGTAGGATAAGGAATATGATTTTTACAAATATAATTATTGATCTATTATTGAAATTGAAAATATAGGTCTGTTAATACTTATTAGTGTACTTTCGATGAAGCATTCTATTTATGATTTTAAAAGAAAATATACCATTAACTTTGTAATTTTTTGAGTAGGTAGGTACACGATTTGTACTTATATTTACTAACTTTGTTCTCGGGTCTTACTCCATAATTGTTATTTTTAAATTCTCTTACGCGACTAAGACTTGTAATAATTATAGTCGAAACGAGGTAAAGGAATTTAAAAATAACAAAACGCGAGTAAGACCCTGGGAGAAACGTAAATATGAAAAAAAAAAAACAAACATGTTCAGGTACAAGAGCCTACAAAGCCTAAATATAAGGTACGAAAATTGAAAACGGTGCGGCGTTTCCCTAGCGAATTCTATCCGAATTTATTCGTTGTTTTGGATAAGGGAACCCGGTGTTTGTACATAACACACACATAAACATACGTACAGAATTTTAGGTATCGTTTAGGAAATTTAACAAATTGTATTATAGAGATTACTGTTTTGTACCTACGTGTGTTATTAGAACACAATATGCCTTTGTTTTGAGGAGGTAAGGCAAGCACGTCTTTGTTAAATCGATAAGGTAACTGAATCATACTGAATCACCTTGTTGTATAGATTAGACCATTTTTAGGTACAAGTACAAGTAAAATTTCAAAGAAATAGCGCGAAATGGTAATATTTGTGGAATAAACTACATGATATATAGGTATTTACATTTTACCGGGTCTCAATCGCGCACTATTTTTACTTTCTTACCTCGACGTTTCGATCATGTTACAATGATCTTGGTCTCGAGGGGACTGGAGCTGCGGCGGGTGTCGTCCTCTATTTATAACCGTCGTTGTTTACTGTCCGGTGGTGGGTAGGTAAAGAAATTTTTAAAGTACGTGAGTAACCGCACTACCCACATTTTCTATTACACTAGTTCGTAAACAGCATCCTCTCATCATCACCCCAAGCACCTTCTTTCTGTGGGGGCATCTTTAGTAAATAGGGCACATGCATTTTGTGACCCCGAGTTTCTGGATGAAGAATTGTCCCATGTGCGGGGGGTGCTGCTGAAGAATGGATATACTGCAAGAAGGACACGACCTGGACGTGGGTATGGGGGGAAACTACCGGATGTTCCTAGACAGCCGGCATTTTTACCATACATAAGAGGGGTAACGGACAAAATTGGGTCAATTTTGAGGTCTTATTCTATTAAGGCCATTTACTCTCCGATGACAAAGATGTCGCAACAATTAAGGTCACCGAAGGACAGTATTCCTTACCAGATACCAGGTGTTTATAAAGTTGATTGTAGCTGTGGTAGTTCGTATATCGGCCAAACGAAGCGGACCATCGCAGAACGAGTAAAGAACACATAGTTGCAGTCAAAAACCGCCAGGTGGAGAAATCTGCGATAGCAGAACACCTTCTATTATCAGGATCAAACCACTGGATTGAGTTGCATGCCCCGCGTGTCCTTTCTACTGAACGACGATACTACTCCAGGATTGTTCGTGAAGCGGTTGAAATTAGGAAACATAGAAATTTCAACCGGGAAAGTGGATACAAGCTCTCGTCTACGTGGAATCCGGTAATAGGAATGTGCAAGCGTCGCGAAAAAACTCCAATCGCGTCTTCTGATATCGTGAGTGTAGTTTGTCGCGCTCCTTAGCTTTCGTGTGGTGTGACGCGTGCCTTAAACTGTTTACGAACTAGTGTAATAGAAAATGTGGGTAGTGCGGTTACTCACGTACTTTAAAAATTTCTTTACCTACCCACCACCGGACAGTAAACAACGACGGTTATAAATAGAGGACGACACCCGCCGCAGCTCCAGTCCCCTCGAGACCAAGATCATTGTAACATGATCGAAACGTCGAGGTAAGAAAGTAAAAATAGTGCGCGATTGAGACCCGGTAAAATGTAAATATGTTAACAAATCGTGTGAATTTAAAAAGTTTATTGATATATAGGTATATAGGTAATAATAAACTATACATGATATATTCGTAGGTACTAAACTGTAAACTATGATACATAGGTATATATAGATTAAACTGTACCTACATGATACATAGACATAATCTAGCTAAACGGTACAGAGTTCATCGTATTGTTGTGTACAGTACATTCATCCGATTGAAAACTGAATATGATATGGTCATTGATAAGATAGAGATGGTACATACATACCGTCTATGATAATTGATAAGTTAAGATTAATAAATTCATGAATTATTGTTTTTTAATTCCAAACAATTAGAAACGAAATTCGTCGTTTTTCTAGTCATTCACGTACTGAGTAACCTACGTACTCCTTGGTACAAGATCGAAGTTACTATGTTAAAAATTAATATTTAGTTTTTAGTCCCGACACCTGACTAGTATCTCACTATGCATCGTGCTGTCTGCCGCGTGCAAAGAGCACCACCCTTCCACCGCTCTTTGCATGTGGCAGAAAATTAGATATTTATGTTAGTATAATAGTGACTCCAATCATTAACCGTACATCGACGCGTTTTGGCTTCAAAAAGCCTTCATCAGGAACGTAGACTACGACCGAACTAATTTGTAACGACGACGTTGGTTACCCGACACTGTTGTCTCGCCGACAGCTGGAACAAGAGCTTCAGCTTCTCTCTTGTTCGAGCTATCGGCGGGTCGTAGTGATACTAGTCAGGTGTCGGTACTAAAAACTAAAAAATAATTTTTACCATAGTTGATATGGAGTTCCGAAAAGTAACGCCTAATTCAAATTTATTTGAAGTTACGCCAATTATCTTAAGATCGAAGTAATTAATTTTACACCTTACTGACTGTCAACTTTAAAAGTTCTCGTCACGAAAAAAGACACGTTTATTAATAAGGCTATGTGAGGTTACAATTCCATTAAGGAAAAAAACAAACCAGCAAATCCAGTCCAGAAGGTAACAATACTTGTTATAAACCCAATAATTATGGAGTAAGTTAAGGAAAGTCAAAGTTAATAAGTTTACGAGAGGCACTACAGGATCCCTCTTGTCAATTAAAATTAGATTACTATAACACTAATTTCGCTATCAACTTTATTAATTTACTTTGTTCAATATCGAAGTAATGGCCTGTAATAGAATTTGATTATCAAACCTTCATAATATCGGTGAATGCAGGGGGAAGTATTACCCTAGTCACCCATGTTCGGTAGCATTTACCTTTTACGGGTAATTGGACTAACAAGCAACAACACCTGAGGGAAAATTCGATTAGTTATATCTATGTAGATAGTATTATTATGCGATATGATTGGCACGCTTCAAGAGAGACTTTCTGTGTTAATCACTGATATAACTAAATCGGTCTTTATCAATGTTCGTTCGAAGTCAAAATTAATAAAATACTATATCGTACTTATCGGATAATATGGTATTTATTACATTAAAATACAAATAAATTAAAACAAAATACAAATAAATTAAATCTAAATACAAATAAAATTAAATCAACAAAACAAAGAATAAAATTAAAACACAAATAAATTAATACAATACAAATCGGATAATTAAAAACAAAGATAAGTAACACAAGAAAGAAACACATATCTATAAATATATATTTTTTAATTTAGTACGGGAATCGAACGATTCTGTGCCTTCTGTGTACCAAGCGTATGTTTCCCTACTGCACACAGAGGTTGTTGAGGTGTTTTTCACTTTTAGTTTTTTAGTATAAAGCCGCCGAGCCATTTCATTAGAGCGACCTTTCTAAGACTATCTGTGGACCGTATTTTAATAATTTCCTTATAAAATATGAAATTCCTCCTCTTCGGTAAATTCTCACTTTAAGACGTGACTAGAACTTCGATAACCGCAATTAGAAACATGTCTTTCATACAAATTATAATTTTATTTTAGTTTGTTCCGAGAATGAATCTTCTTAAAATAAATTGTTTGCGTGCGTGGGAACGTAATTTTTAATGTAGGTTAATACAATATTTTATTTGGCATGTAACATTATAAATGAGTATAGTTTTTGTTTTTCGCACATGGTACGTTAGAGATGCTATTATAGTGTGACGTTGGCGCTCTATTCCAAGGTATGTCGCCGTATGCCGCACCTACTTTTCTGCTTATCTCGTGACCTTTTCAACTGCACAAGGAAATACCTAATGATGGCTACATAGACCCCTGTAGACGTGGCTAGTCTAGTAGCTACTAATAATAGACTACTGATCCTCATAAAAGTAATGATCAGCCCCATATTAAAAAATCTTACGTCATTGACACTATAAGAAGAAAAAGTATAGTTTTCACGAAATTTAACCCCTGAATAGTATTGCGTTGGGGCGTCTATACAATTCAGCGGAAAAGTTGCCCAACTCAACCTATAGAAAGAAAACTTAACATCCTTCCTTTGAGGCTCAATGCGAATCATAAAAACCCCAATCAAAAGTATATAGCTCATAAAGTAACCTAATATAATCTTCAATGATAAAATTTCGCCACGAATGTTAGTCCATTAGCTCCTAACGAGTTTCCCGAATGAAATGAGAATATTATTTTTTCATATATAGGCTGTTTACTGAAGAGATCGAGTTTTCCCATAAGCATAATGGGAACAATTGGTAAAGCATTACGTAGGTAACATATTTAATATCTCGTTTATGAAGCTAACAATGTTATTCCTTAATGGAAATTCGGTTGGGACCGTTACCAAGCAACATTAGTTTTTATTGCTGAAACCCGCATTTAAGAGCCTAATAACAGAGTTCACACTACATACCTACGTTTGTATCTTAAGGGGTATCCACGAGCTTAACTAAAAATCAAAATCGGGTTCATCGAAAATTGGTTCATTATTTCATAACGGAATGGTTGTGATTTTTTTTTGTGTATAGCTTGTAGATGCCTATATTTTAGTGCAGTTTCCAGACAACTATTTCGAAAAGTGTTAAAGCTTATACACATTTTAAGCAAACAGTGAACTTTTGGCGTAAATGTGAAAAGGCTTTGAAGAAATTTTTGTATTAAAACTAAGTACTACACCAAAATGTAGGAAACAATGTCACCAACAATCCATAAATTCCGTTACGAAACAATCAACAATTTTTTAATGAACCAGACAGGGATGTTGAGTTTAACTTCTTACTAATATTATAAACGCGAAAATTTGTATGCATGTAAGTATGTATGATACATATGTACGTATGTGAGTTTGTTACTCTTTCACGCAAAAACTACTGAACCGATTGGGACGAAACTTGGAATATAGGTAGCTGGATACCGGGAATAACACTAGGCTTTTATCCCGATATTCCCGCGGGAACGGGACTTACGTGTATGTATATACAATTTGTAACGGGTAAGTCCTTTTAATCCGAAAGGGGGTTGTTCTAGACGTCTAGGCGAACAACTTTTGTTCTACGACTTTTGAAAATTCAAACTTTTTTTTGAAAATTTCGAGATTATGTTTCACTGAAAAAACAAGGGCTTACCCGTTACACCTTGTATACGCAGAGACGCGATTTTTTTAATCTCGTTGAGAGTGAATTTTTATGGATGAATTTTTCCTTTAAAATATTTATTGTATAGACCTCTTAAGACTACATACGCAAATAGTAGTAATCTATAGCAGTAGAGGCATAAAGGGTAGTGTACGTAAATGGCTCCAGGAAGCCTGGCGCCTCAAAGGTCGTTCCTCATAATTTGTTTACACAGCCATGATGACCCACTTTTTACCTAGCGTTTTGATGGAAACGACGCGACGTGAAATCAGTTTAGTTTTCTTTCTTATCAAGTATTATTAAAACAATATTTAATGAAACCTTTAATTACCTATAACCTACTTCGCACCAGGCGTTTCCGGTTGAAATGTTTGATGTTCTAATTTAGTTTTGTGTAAATATTCATCGCGCTATTTTTTTTTATTTTGTAGTTGAATCGAAAATACTTATTAATTATTTTGATTTCGTGGTTGAATCAAAAATACTTATTTTAATGTTTATGACCATAGTTGTGTTGTGGTCGACTTGTATTGTGCATTCCGATTAAAAATGTAAGTTTGTATGATTTTCAAGAATTAAATTGATCTGGGGAAATCTTTGAATCGCTCAGCAGGAGCCGACAAAAAAGTAGACTGAAAACTACAACATATAAGTACGTGGCATTAAATAAAATGAAGGAGGAGGAGCTCATTGGCAAGATGAACTTGTCGACCTTCAATGGTCTTGCGGGTTAAGCAACGCTTGGCGTGGTCATTACTTAGATGGGTGACCGATAATTTCGGTGGCAAATAATCACTTTCAGGACCCTTTCCGTGCTTCGGAAGACACGTTAATCTCTTTATCTCCGATAACAGTCGTTAGGTTAAGTTAGAGGCCTTAGGGCGACCTGAAAACTCTAACACTAGCTGAAAGAAATAGATTACACTTAAAAAAAACCGTTACAGCCGATTATAATTATACAACTAAAAGGACCTTAGGAATGATGTTGGCTCTAACTAACACAAGATTTCTTTAAAGTGTCGAAGTTCTATCCAATGAAACATGTTGTTTGTTGTTTTCAATACAGATATTTTTTTTTAAATGGGGCAAGTGCGAGCCTAGGCGAGCCACGCGCCGTGTAGGGTTTCATACTTTCCAAAAATAATAGGAATTGCAATCTGAAAAAGTCGTTACAACTACCTATAGTATTAGTATATAATATCCAACGAAATCTATTCGAAATTTTACTTTTTATTTCTTTCAATCACATGTAAATTTGAATAAAAACACAGCTCAGCTGTTATAAATTCTTCTTTAAACCTAATTATATGTACTACTATCGTGAATATAATTATATGATGTGTACAGCAACAGATGATTCTAAAAACTGACACTAAGCACACTTAAATATTTTAAAACGGAATCCTAAAATGAAAAACAGTTTTAAAAAATCCACTATGATTTTAAAAGAGCTATCTAACGATACCCCACACGATAAAGTAAATATGAAAAAAAAACTTCCACCATTTCACATGTGAAGACCCAAAAAAGTGTTGCAATTTAAAAAAATACAATTTTTTTTAATTGTAGCACTTTTTTTAATGTAGCGCTGTAGGCGTGTACAATATGTTTAAACTCATGTCATGTTACAGCTTCTTAGTATGTACCAAGCGTATCTGAGCAAAGCCGCGGACTGACATAAAGGGTAAGTCATGTCCGTCCGTTAGTTTCTTGTACCCCGTTTATAGGGTAATCAACGAAACCCTATCAACGGGCTATTGACCATGTTTCAATTTGTTTTATATGTAGCTCGATATTTTGTCAGCAATTTCAACTGGCTTGCTCTAACTAAGTCGTCATAACACAACATGAACCATGATAAATACCCCGTTATATTTTAACAATAAACATTTTATTTATGTATTTATTGTCTACTCCATAAGCACGAAACCGAAGGGTGCTCAAACCAACAATGATAAACCGTAGGTGATTCATTTAAACCGGGTCACCAAGACGGGTGATTCATTACTGCGTGACATTTTCCAAAGTGAAATAAATTAAGGTTGTGAATAAAGAAACAAAGAATAACATTCATTTTGTGGTGGTAACGGCGGCAAAACCTTCAAGTGGGAGCGGAAACGGAACTAACGAGCAATTTCACTGAGCGGCTCAACCGCACATCCATTTTCATTCGACATACATACCCACAGACACATAGTGAATAGCTCTTTCAATTGTTTCTATATTTTCATGGATATTTTAGTTAGGTACCTGATTACGTAACTCTGTTGCTAACAAATAATAAATTGAAATTGTTGATTTCAAGTTATTATTCAAGTATCTTTAGTAGCAAACAAATTGCCATTGTCAATAAAACTAGCGACTTCAACTGTCAAATTGTATACCCACGTGATCGCAAAAATCAACAATTTTAATAGGCTATTTGACACTAATAAAAATATACCATGAAATGTAATAAAAATATACCATGAAATGTATATTTTTATTAGTGTCAGCTTATTAGGTAATAACATAAAACATATTTATGTCTAATTTATCCAAAAATATTTATAGGTTTCAAAATAAATCATTTTGAAAATATTTCTGCAACAAGAACACTCTGTGACGTCACGCGAGGCGTAGCTACCTCGCGTGACGACACACGCAATTAAACATTGTTTATTGTTATACACTTTAAGGCGGCGATAGATGATAAGCAACGGTCCTTGTCCTATTGCATATAAATGAGCGAGATGGAATTGCGTGAAAAATCTACAATTTCTCGTAAAATCAATAATTAACGAAGATTAAAATAATATTTTGAAAAAATGCGATGAAGGGGTTCTAGGTATTGTATTTTCTAATATTATGATGCCTATAAGAAAATATAGCGGTTAAGGATTTAGAAGAAAAATTGATTTATTTTGTAAAACAGGGGTAACTTTGCCTGTATAATAGTGGTATTTAAAGTTATTTTTTATTGTTTTTGAAATGAAGGGGACACTTCTTGTATCATGTACAATAACATAATACATTGTTTAAAGATCTATTTGATACCGGTTATGAATAAAACCATTCCATCGGAAGGGATTTCACATGAGTCGCGTCCTTAAGACACTTGTTTACTAGGTATTGACGTCGCGCAGATCATATGGCGTCCGACATTACAGAAAGAGCGTTTTTAGCGCGAATATTGTAATAAATTTTAACACAATATTTTACAGCAAATACTGAAAACTTCGCAGAAATATACTGGTGGCGTATAAATTATATAAGTACAAACGAATAATTTAAAACAAGTTTTCAAAATCAGTCAAATAGCCTATTGTTTCAATTGACATTTGTTAGCAACAAAGTTACATAATTAATTAATCAGCTAGCAGATCACCAATTTAATAAATGGCAACAGAGGTTGAAATAAAAAGCTAAAAGCCAGTGTTATCTCTCAGGTAACTAGATACGACTTACTGAGTTTAAGAGCCGGTAACATTTTGTAACTATATTAACAAATCGTGTGAATTTAAAAAGTTTATTACTGAGTTTCATTGCAATAAATTCAGCCGTTTAGAGGAGCTGCTGAACAAACACAGACAAACTTTTGCCTTTGCAATCTCTCGCAGAAAGGGACATCGCTCGGAAGCTATGTTTATAATTCTACAGGCTGAATTATAGTTTTACCGCCAGGTTAGGAACTGATCTGTCGTTTTTAGGATTCCGTAGGTATACAAAGGGTAAAAACGGGACCCTATTACTGAGAATCTGCTGTCCGTCTGTCACGCTATATCTCATGAGATACAGCGAGACAGACGTACAGCAGACAGCAGACTAGACAGTATTAACTGTCTAGTTTCATGATGTATTTATGTAGCCACTATAACAACAAATATTAAAAATAATTTAACACAATTTAGTTAAATATTTTCTAAACATGTCTAAAACAATTTTAGCAGTTTAAGATGATACATTTCATCATCCGATTAAGAGGTTCATTAATGATTTATCATTTTATCCCTTTGGGAGTAAAGAGGATTCGTCAAATACACAAACATAACAATCTAACAAATTTAGGTACATAATTACCCCCAAGGAACTTCCAGGTTAAGAAGCGATGCTCTACAGGCGTAAAGGCTAAAACTGTCGTAGAGTCTACGTCAATTAATTTGTCAAAGTGACAGATGTAACAATTCGGTTTGAAGATTGGCTTTGGAAATGGGTTGCGGTCATGCGTGCCTCGACGTCATTACCTACAGTTCATTGGATTAACGTTGAACATAAATCAAATTCGCGAAGTCGACCTTTTTCGTCGTTTAGATTGAAAATAATTCAATTTTTTTTTTAGTTTTTTCTTCCATAAAAAGAGTTTCATACTTTTTTTTTGACGATCAATCATTTGATGATATCATTTGTCAATAACGAATGTGTAGAAGTAGACCTTTTAGGGCGTCGTTGAGTTGGAAAATAATTGGAATTTATTTTTCGACGATCAATCATTCAATAATTTAATTTGTAAATAAATTTGTATAGTATAGTATAACTCGCTAGCAACCTAGTGTATTAGTCGATCGACTTTTGCCTTTTCCAATATAGGAAGATTTGCACTACTTTATTGGAAAAGGTTATTTACTTTTATGCCTTTTAGACTTAAATTAGCACTTAAACCGTTAGAGCTAGTTTTTGGGGTTCCGTACCAAAAGGGTAAAACCGGCATCATTTTACTGACTTCAATGTCAATTTCTTTGTTTGTCACCAGGCTGTCTTATGGTAATCAACCATGATAGTTTGACAGTTAAAATTTTCTCGCATTTGTGTTGCCGGTAAATAAATATTTAAGTGGGGCATCCCATACAACAAACGTGATTTATTTGTGACAAGTTTTACCCGCAACTTCGTCTACGTAGAAATAGTGCATAGCCATCTTTTTCGTTCATTACCCGAATCGGGTTCTACTAATTGTATTTCGATGTAAAGTATACCACAAGGTTCCTCGAAAAGATTTTAATCGGATTAGTAGTTTTTAATTGTATAAGGAACAAACAGAGAAAGAGACAGACACACATGATTTTTTTAATTTGTTCTACTCCTTTTCCTAAGTAACCTAGACATCATTTTTTTTAATTTACTTCCAAGTAGGTAGGTAGCTACAGACTTTTGTCCTCTCTTCCTTTATTATAAGTATAACAGATATAGATAATAGTAGATACGGAACCCTTCGTGCGCGAGTCCGACTCGCACTTAGCAGTTTTTATATGTATAGAACCTCATGAAAGGAAAGGCTCAGTGAGTTTAGTATTTTACGTTACGTTTCAACGTAAACATAAACCGTGGGTGGGTAGTGTTATAGATAAACTCGGTGTTATAAATAAACCAAACATAAAAGTTCCTGTAGGTATATATATACCTCCTCGATACAACAATTCGGAAGGGAACAAGTAAATATTCGTAATATCAAGTAATTTGTTAATCAGAGGTTTGTAATATTGAGGTTAGGTTGGTTACAGATTTGTTATAAAGAGGTTCTGCGACTGATAAGGAACACCTTTTACGTTTCTGTGCCATTTCAACTTGAATCTTAAACAATAGTGACGAGCTGCATCAGTGTTTACATTACTTTCCATCAAACAACTATGATTGTTTTACGAAAAAATGCGTCGAAAACGGTCGCAACATGAATCCCATACTATGGGATTAAGGGTCATTTGTTGGTTGGAACCTGTAGGAACGTTATTATAAAGGTTTTAGGATGACTAATTCGTTAGAGGTATTTGCACTTTTTTATAGTTGAAAATTCATTATAAGGAGGTAGTTCGCAAAAAGTGTTCGCAATGTAGAGGTAGGTATATATTCAGGCTATTATGAAAAAAATCTTATAAGGAGGAAATCGTAATTAGGGTTACGTTGTATACTTAATGGAATAAAGGTCTTCTGTGTATCTAGGTATCTATAAATAATTTTAAAAACTTTAAAGGTTTTAAAACAATTTTGAAATTCCTACTGAAACCTAATTTACATTACGAAACAATCCGCGCTACCATGATCGTTTGTCGTTGCTTTGTCGTCCTTTTGTCTCAAAAAATACAGTAAATTTTAAATGAATAATACCTACCTTCCTCCTCCTTCTTTAACATGACTTTTCCATCCGGACATTTGCCAGTGTCAAATATTATCAATATTTACAAGTTATTTGCATTGAACGAAACAATCAAGTCGTCATAGTTAAAGTCAAGTCGAGGGAATCATTGTATAAAGGGGGCCATTTTTTACAATGTTTGTTCACTGAGCTTTGGAGACAACACTAAGCTAAAGTCCATGTTTTGCACCGATTTTCACTTTTATTTTTACTGGTACACCTTCACGAAACTAAATTGATTACTATGCCCCCGAAATTAAACAATTTACACGCATTTGAACTAAGTTTCACAAAAATGAAAATTTAGCAACACATCTCCTTAACGCATTCCCGCCAAAACTCCAAAATACCTACCCGACTATTTAAATTTAATTTAAAAACCACAGATACCTGCTTTTGATGTATTTTAAAGTGTTTCCTACACTTTAATATAATTAAAGAAATGCTAGCCACAGATAATAAATAAAAAATCTTTTTTGTAGTTGTTTTTTTTAAACTATTTGATGTGTTTTAATTATATATTTCTAAACTGAACGACAACGCGGCAACTTTGCGACGACTTATAAGACATCATGGTAGGGCGCAGTCTCAAGCATTATAGTCAATTTTACAAAAGCAATTTCGCAGCAGGTAGGTATCTACTGGAAGCTATTTTATCCAATATATAGATAAATAATACTGCTATGTCTACGCATTTGTTGTGAAAATGACTATAAAATACATGCCACTAGTTTAGTAATGTAAATCCCGGTTAACTGTAATACGAACGCGACAACTTCTCTTTCTCGGTGAGTGAAATGATTGAAAAACTGTTACTATAATTTAAATCACTTTTTCAAGAACTTTTATCCTACCTAGTACTACTTGTACGTTCTATTATATTAAAATCGTATTGCAAAAATAATTGCTAAAACGATTATCTGAATTAATTGTACGAAAGCTTAGGATTAGGTACTTGGATCGAAGGGTCGGTTTCACGCAGTTTCACGCTATATTTCACAATGAAACGGGATAACTAGTCGTTCAGTCAGATGCTTTATTAAAAGGGGTGGTCCTGAAAGAATCTTTTAGTCAATTTATGACGCTGCAAAAAGCATTATTTGAGTCTTGAAACAAGTGGTTTTACTTTGTTTACGAGGTAATAAAGTACATTAGTTTCGCAATAAACCTATTGTGAAAATATAATGATGATATGATAAGGTATTTTCTATGGAAAATATAATATACTTTTCAAAGGAAAGGATACCATCTACTCTTTCAATTATAGTCGATTGTTTCATCCCTGGATAAAGACGTTAGAGTAAATAAGTTTTATGCCATAAAAGCTATCTATCATGACCATGCCACCCTGTTACTCTAATATTGTAGGATCTCTATTCTAAAATATGAAAAAAAAAAACATATTTAGGTGTATTTGCTCTAATGTTATTAAATATACAGTGAGTCGAAACAGTCGACTTCATTTGCATAGAGAAAGAGTAGATATTATGTTTTCCTTTTAGTATACCAGGTAGGTACCTACCAGAATTACTTATTAATAAAACGAAATTAGTAAATAGGAAACTTTTGTTCTGAGTGAGTTCTTGCGCGGGCAACAGGCGCAAATTCGTCGGCTTCATGAATAGGATAAGTGAGGGACCTTAGGTATAAGCAAACAGTAGACCTATTCAAACTTTGTGAATTCATTTATTAAACGCCCCAATGTATGTATAGGTATGTGCATTACTATATCCAAGTCCCTTTTCCACAGGAAGAAATGTGATAACCAACTAATGTGTTAATTCAGGTGTCCAGCTACTTCTTAAACCAATTCCACCGCAATCGTTTTAGAATTTTATGCGTAAAGGAGTAGCAAACATACATAATTTTTCGGTCACGTGATCAACTTATTGTTGGATGAAGTCTTATGCATTTACTGCGTGATAGGGGTTTGGATAGTCGGTCCGGGGCGTTCCTGATGCAGAGACTGTCGATTGCCATCCAGCGTGGCAACGCTGCTAGTTTGCTTGGCAGCTTTGTATCGGGGACGTTGGGTGCCGGCTTGTTTGGCCAAATATTTCTTAATAAGATTTGATTTTATTTTATTTTTAAACTATTGTTTTTTTTAATTTATTTTTAATTGTATTTATTTCCTTTTTTAAGTTTTGACATTGTATTTATTTTGACAAAGGTTATTTGTGAAATGGACTTATTTTGCATTTACTTGGCATTAACTCGTATGTTCCTGTTGCCCAACCCGTTCTCGAAGCTCTATTTATATATGTTATAGCGTCCCCACCGTTCCCACCTTTCGGTATACCAGCAGGGGCCGCTGTACCCGAGGGAACACCCCTAAGGGCGACGTCAGGGATCGAGTTTAAGACGGATGTTCCTGTTGTCCAGTAGGGGACAGTCTCCACGAGCGTTAGAATCGCGGCGATATTACTTCTTTATTTCTATACTAGTTGCGCTCTGCGGTTTCACCCGCGGAAGTGGATAAAGCGTTGTCAGTTGTCACGGGCGCGTCGGTCGAGGCGATTCTCGAGCGATTGCACTTATTCGTTCATTACTCCGCTTCTACTAATTGGATTTCGATGCATTTGGATTTCAAAGTATACGACGACCTTCCTCGAACATAGAACTATCCAATATTGAAAACCAGATTTTAATCGGATTAGTAGTTTTTAATTGTATAAGAAAGAGACAGAGAAACACACAGACCGACATGAATTTTAAAAATTATATAATTTTGTTCTACTACTTATCCTAAGTCCCCTAGACCACTTTTTTTAAAATTTAATTGCAAGTACAGACTTTTTGCTCTCTCTTCCTTTATTATAAGTATAGATAAATAGAAGACAACGCACCGCCCGCGCTGCGTTAACATCTCCGTATGGGGACACGTTCATAGAGATGGTGTAGAAATAAATGACTCGACGATAATATCGCCGCAATTCTAACGCTCGTGGAGATGATCCCTAGGGGTATTCAGAGAGGTTCGTTCGTTCACTGTCACACACATTTCTGACATCGGATTCGGACCGAACCTCTGTGATTCTGTATGAAAAAAAATCGTGTAAGTGTCGTGTAGCTTCTACACGCTTCGCCAGTCATTTCACGCTTTTTAATATTCATTTGTTTTCTTACAGAATCGGGCAGCAGGAGTGAATGAAGGCACTTTCTTTGTGAAATGTTTCCGCTTCCATAGGTATTTTTAAAACCCTCTGCCGTTTGCATTACTTTAGAAACAAGGTGTCTATCAACATTCTAAAGTATAAAACAGTCTCTGTCTGTTCATCCACTTACTTCTCGCAAGGGTATTCACTATCTTTTAGTTAGATGATATATTTAACTATCCGTGTCACACCCGAGTAAGTGAAGATCCCGTGAGAATTTCGAACCCTTTCTTATCGGATGCTTACATCTTATAAAACTTTCTAGATTTCAGCTCTCTACTATCAGCGGTTTAGGCTGTGCGTTGACCCACCAGTCTATTTTTATATAATAGATAGATAGATAGAGAAGATTTATTTATACTATATTTTGCCCGCGTAGCCTATGTAACTCCTTAATAATGTAGCTTTCTATTAGTGAAAGTATTTTGAAAGAAATAAATCTTTGTATTATAACACCTGCGTATGTCCTGATCCCAGGGTAATATCAGTATGTGTTATACATACAAACCTTCCTATTGAATCACTCTATCTTCTAAAAAAACCGTATCAAAATCCGTTGCGTAGTTTTAAAGATCTAAGCGGACATCAGATGGACACAGATATCAGCAAAATTCATAATTTCTTTATTTAATTGGATGTTCGATCACTTTAAATACTTCGAGTGTTCTTACAACTATGACTCTAGTGTGGCTTCAGAACGCGCCCTCCGATGAGAAGACTTAGAAGTCACAACAAACTCATGGTTTTTTTTAGTGATCATGTTTTTATTTACAATCGTCAAAAAGCGGCAACTTTGTTTTTACTTAGCTACAAGGCAAGGGATGTTTTTATACTATGTAATGATTAGTATAGAGTATAGAGACATATTAACGACCTCTGTGGCGCGTCGGGCGAACGCTTGGCTGCAATACAGAAGGTTGCGGGTTCGTTTCCCGCTGGGTGCAAATATTTCTGCTTAAAAATAAATATTTGTATCTGGTCTAGGTGTATTTCTATGTATTATATGTATGTATTTACAAAAGAAAAATAAATATAAGTAGTAAATCCGTTGTCTAGTCACCGTAACACAAGCTTAGCAGCTTACCATGGGGCTAGATGGTGATGTGTGTTCGTCACAGGATTTATTATTATTATTATTATTTATATATGTGTTAAGTCGGGTCGGGTCGCTAGTTACAAAAACATCTTTTAAAATATTAACGTTTAAACTTTATAAGATAATCAAAGAGTTTACTTTTGATGATTTATTGCGTACTCTACCGATTACGAGTTACGAGGTTTCTCAAGTTTTAATTGACAATTTTCTGAAGCGGACGGAAACGAAATAGGTATTGTAGGTACGAAGAGATACGAACTTCAACTGTTTAACGTTTACAGTTTGCGAGAAAACAAACAGTAATATCTCGTGTTCTTAGATACGAGTAGTTGGGTACCTACTGTTACTAAAATGGTTAAAGTAATGAAAACTAGTATAAACTAGTATAGTAATTATACTATACTAGTTTATACTAGTTTTCATAACTAAAAGAAATTATTCTTCTATGGCTTTCGCGATTTTGCATAATAAAACACTTTATTTATCCGGTTTTATCGCGTTTTTATTCATTATTTGAACTGAGCTTTCGCCAACTTTACAGTTGGCTTTTTCAAGGTAGTTTAGTATACCTACAGACAGAATTAAATTACAGTAACTAAATGAAAATTATTTTCCGATTTTAATTTTTTGCTGTTTTCATCTTTGTCGCAATGCCCTTCCTACGTTTCGGAGCCTTTACAGACTCCTTCCTCAAGGTAGACTGAGAAGTAATTTGTAATACTTATTGTTCTAAAAAGTTATTGTTTTAACCGTCTCATCTAACTTTTGTATCAAAACGTTCATGTGTATGAGTTTAATTTCAATTCAACATCGCAAAACCAGAAGGAAATTCTAAGTACACCTAAATGTTTGTATATAACAAATGCTTATAGGTAATTTGACTTACTTGTATCATCAGAACTGCCACTAATTGAATGACCACTTAAAGATCGTTTTACACAACAAAACATCACTGAACTTAATCTGAATAATAGGAACTATCATGAGTAACCTATAATTAGTCTCAGGCAATGGTTAATCAATAAATACACAAGACATTTTCAATTTATCGTGTGAAGTAATAATAGCAATGGGCACAAAAGCAGACCATTGCGCATCGATCACTGAATAAATAAATGAAAAATTGGACGCCAGCGGTTGTAGTGTAGAGGTTTCGTTCGATACAGTGGTCCATTTAACAATCAATCAATAAGCAATTAAAATTCAAGACACGGCATCCATTTTATGATAGGCAGGTAGGTATTACGTTCGTCACTGATTTTTAACTTTCGAATCTAATATTCATTGAACATTGTACTCATTCTTCCGCCATGTTCAACCAATGGAATTTTTCACAGACAAATATAGGTAGGTATTAGAGATGGGCCGACTAGTCGCAGCTTTACCGACTATTCGTCAACTAACAATTACCTATGTAGTACTTAAAGTTAGAAAATGGGTAGTCTGAAAAATAAAACAAACACGTCACAAACTAGAACCGCCCGCGCCGCGCCCGCCGCACTTTATTGTCTTAACATGTACCAGCTCTATTCTATTATTTTTTTGAGCATTTTTTAAATGTTTTTATAGGGATTAACTCCAATATCCCCGAATTATGATGCAATTTTAAAACCGACTAGTCTGCTAGTCGGCAAAAACCCATCTAGTCTAGTCATCATCATAGTGACCCATCTCTAGTAAGTACGCGATAAATTACTTTCAGGAAAGTTGTTTCATATTAGGACTTTAGGGAACGGTCCGGAAAGAAATATCAATAAAAGGCATCCCGTGATAAAATCTGGAAAGTGTTACTATGGGATATTGTAATATTCTCAGATAATTTCCGTGTTTCGTAAACGAATTAAACAGAAACAGCGTTTAGAAATCAAATTATACTTGGCAGATAACTTTTAACTACCTTTTGGAACAGATTTTCCCGCTCGGGTTGCTTTATTTCTACCACAAAAGGGCTTGATCTAGTTGTTATATTTTGTATAGAGTAATCTCTTAAACCAGTTTATCAGGAGACTCATCTTGACGGAATAGGCCTTTGTCTCGCTCGGGACGACTTAAGAGATTAATAACATTTCAATCAAAGAGAAGTTTGATGTTCGACCGCTAAATATTTGATCGGAACCAACATTAATGAGTTTTATTAATGGTCACTAACTTCAGAAACACGATTTAGGGATAGCTAAATTATTCGATACATAAATATTCATCTGTAGAGGAAATTGGGACCAGATGGTGCCCAAATTTCTGAACATTTGTCACAACTATTAATTACCTACGTAACTAAATTAGATTTTGATACTCATCTCATGACTTTCTTTTGGCTTTATACAAGTTAGAGAGAACTGTAGGTAACTACTTTTCCACAACTTAGCTGGATTTATTATAGCCTAATAAAAGAAATAGGCACTTTTCTTTTGAGGCTGTCATCAGAGGGTTTTCAACTCGAATGTACGATCTCATAAAGGGTTTTCCACACTCAAAATGTGAAACGATTACATGGTTAGAAAAGTAGGGGCACGGCTGGACTGACACTAGGAGGCTTGTTTAGAGGCTGGATGGTAGCTAGTTGCCTATATAGCTGGTTGTTTGGATGCACGGTCGCGGTGGCCGTACTGGTAGATGGTTTGCTTGGTGATTGCTAGGTGCTAAAGGCCCCTCCAGACTCACGGCGAGAACCTCCGAGAAGCGTGAGGAGTTTTTCGGTCTCGCGGTCGCCTGTTCTCTGTTCGGTGTCGGAATTTGTGGCCGAGACAAAGGACTTCTCAGGCGAGAAGAGAGAAGACTCCTACACTACACTCACGTTTTGTCTCATTACGAAAAATTATGTTAAAAGAAATTAATAACCCTGTGATGAATTTGAGTTTACTACCATCATCTGTCTTTTACAAAGTTACAATATGAAATATGGCACACTGAGCCAAATCTGCGTCGTCGTCTAGGGTAGCAAATGAAAAGTGTTGATTGACTTGTTTTAGAAAATCAGATATATTTAAATTTCAGAGCATAAAATAGACAATGGTTGGTATTGGTAAGAATACGCAGATATCATAGGTTCGCAAATAAATGGCTTGTTCAGTCTTTGTTTTGCGGCGAGAGCCAAAGTTAATGTTATAGATTAATTTCGGCCCCAGAATAAACAATAGTATCTACTACGTATAGAAGTTGCACTGCTTGCACAACTTGCACTCCTTTGATTTTGACCAAAGAAGCCGTTTTGATAGCCTACGGAATTAGGTAGGTGAGATTAGTTACAATGTTGTGCTGCCTTTTGTTCCGAACATACCGTGGCCACGCCTACCTCGAAAACTCGAGTGTAGGAATTTACTTAAAAGGAAAGTAAAATAACAAACAGTAAAAAATATTGTTTTTAACAAAATTTGTCTTTACAGTTGTTTAACTTTCATGTGATGTACCTCTTTAGTTTTTTTTTTATTCTATAAAGTACCTAATTTTAAATTTAAATATTGTGTACTTAGATTGCATACATTCTGAATGGTATAAATCTATTTTTTAGACAACTTGACAACTTTAGATAACTTTTTTTAATTTACTTCCAAGTACTTTTTGTCCTCTCTTCCTTAATTATAAGTATAGAATAGAAGAATAGAAGTATAGATAATATTAGTATAGAAGTTGTGTTTTTTTTGTTTCTGTGATGTTTATTTGGATCATTGTTATTGTCTCTTTTTATTTTATGTTTTTTTTAGGTTAGGAATTTTTGAAAGTGTAATTTTAACTTAATTTAATTTAATAATGTTATTACTTAATTTCTTCTATGGTTTTCGCGATTTTGCATAATAAAACACTTTATTTATCCGGTTTTATCGCGTTTTTATTCATTATTTGACCCGAGCTTTCGCCAACTTTACAGTTGGCTTTTTCAGTCAACCTTGAAAAAGCCAACTGTAAAGTTGGCGAAAGCTCGGGTCAAATAATGAATAAAAACGCGATAAAACCGGATAAATAAAGTGTTTTATTATGTTATTACTTATTACTATTAGATATCATAATTGTGTATTTTATAATGTGTTCATGAGGCATAATTTTCATAAACTATTATTTATCAAGTATTACATAGATTCGAGCTTTTATAAGACTTAATGAGAAAATGTATTACTAGAAATTTGCTAATACTAAAGTAACATTTATCGTATAGAAGATATATAGCAAATATAACTTAAAACAACCTGAAGTTTCAGGGTCGGGTGGCCGATGCCTCTGTCTGCCGTTCCACCAGCAGCCACAACAAGGCATCCTATTAATCACTTCACAGTACTTCTTTCCATATCAAACACCCTCATTAATAAACTCATGCAAACATAATTACATTTACAACAAATTCCACAAGTTATACTAGGTACATCTTTCGCGGTAAAAACTTTCAAGATTTATATTCACAAAAACATGCTTAAACTTTTTCCATTTCCTTTACAACATTACTGTTACACTGAAGGTATAGGTAAAGAACAGTATAGTATAACATTGATTGAGAAATAGTATAGTATTAGAAGTCACTGCACATGTTTTGGAATACAATAGCGGATTAGAGAGAGGTTTTAGGGATCATAAAGACAGAGGAACGGCCGTCCTCACCCGCGCGCTGCGCTCGACTGCGGCTGAATATGAATGAAGGCGACGAGGGTTTCCATTCGGTGGTATTTCCTGAAAAATCGCTACACTCATACATCAGCCGTGTAAGAGCGTATAATATGTTACGGGCTACGGGACAAAATTCAGATAAGACTATAACTATAGTATTATGTAAAGCTTGATCCTTTCTGATCAATGAGCTGTCAATATACAATTCAGAGTAGGTATAAGTAGGTACGTCCTCTTTGAAAATATCGGAAAATGGTGTCTGGTGAAGACGAGCGAAATGGAACAAACGTGAATTTCGTAAAGGAATTGGTACAACGAAATTCCATCATGATAAGTATTAGAGTTAAGGTGGGAAGTGCTGTGTGTGAGTAGGTAGACTCACTTATTAAATTTTTTGCTTTTATTTGAGAAAATTTTGCGTGGAATCAGTTTGGTTTTATTTTGAATATGCAATGACAATGCAAATGTGTTATTTTAGTACACTGTCATATTTTCTTTTATTTAGAAAGCTCATTTGAGCGTGCTACATATTAGAACATATCAACAAATATGTGAATGCGAATACAAACCCAATCAGATTTTTTGGCACTTTTTAACTACTGTATAATTATAAATATTATACTAACTAATTATAATATTTATAATTATACAACTAAAAGGACCTTAGGAATGATGTTGGCTCTAACTAACACAAGATTTCTTTAAAGTGTCGAAGTTCTATCCAATGAAACATGTTGTTTGTTGTTTTCAATACAGATATTTTTTTTTAAATGGGGCAAGTGCGAGCCTAGGCGAGCCACGCGCCGTGTAGGGTTTCATACTTTCCAAAAATAATAGGAATTGCAATCTGAAAAAGTCGTTACAACTACCTATAGTATTAGTATATAATATCCAACGAAATCTATTCGAAATTTTACTTTTTATTTCTTTCAATCACATGTAAATTTGAATAAAAACACAGCTCAGCTGTTATAAATTCTTCTTTAAACCTAATTATATGTACTACTATCGTGAATATAATTATATGATGTGTACAGCAACAGATGATTCTAAAAACTGACACTAAGCACACTTAAATATTTTAAAACGGAATCCTAAAATGAAAAACAGTTTTAAAAAATCCACTATGATTTTAAAAGAGCTATCTAACGATACCCCACACGATAAAGTAAATATGAAAAAAAAACTTCCACCATTTCACATGTGAAGACCCAAAAAAGTGTTGCAATTTAAAAAAATACAATTTTTTTTAATTGTAGCACTTTTTTTAATGTAGCGCTGTAGGCGTGTACAATATGTTTAAACTCATGTCATGTTACAGCTTCTTAGTATGTACCAAGCGTATCTGAGCAAAGCCGCGGACTGACATAAAGGGTAAGTCATGTCCGTCCGTTAGTTTCTTGTACCCCGTTTATAGGGTAATCAACGAAACCCTATCAACGGGCTATTGACCATGTTTCAATTTGTTTTATATGTAGCTCGATATTTTGTCAGCAATTTCAACTGGCTTGCTCTAACTAAGTCGTCATAACACAACATGAACCATGATAAATACCCCGTTATATTTTAACAATAAACATTTTATTTATGTATTTATTGTCTACTCCATAAGCACGAAACCGAAGGGTGCTCAAACCAACAATGATAAACCGTAGGTGATTCATTTAAACCGGGTCACCAAGACGGGTGATTCATTACTGCGTGACATTTTCCAAAGTGAAATAAATTAAGGTTGTGAATAAAGAAACAAAGAATAACATTCATTTTGTGGTGGTAACGGCGGCAAAACCTTCAAGTGGGAGCGGAAACGGAACTAACGAGCAATTTCACTGAGCGGCTCAACCGCACATCCATTTTCATTCGACATACATACCCACAGACACATAGTGAATAGCTCTTTCAATTGTTTCTATATTTTCATGGATATTTTAGTTAGGTACCTGATTACGTAACTCTGTTGCTAACAAATAATAAATTGAAATTGTTGATTTCAAGTTATTATTCAAGTATCTTTAGTAGCAAACAAATTGCCATTGTCAATAAAACTAGCGACTTCAACTGTCAAATTGTATACCCACGTGATCGCAAAAATCAACAATTTTAATAGGCTATTTGACACTAATAAAAATATACCATGAAATGTAATAAAAATATACCATGAAATGTATATTTTTATTAGTGTCAGCTTATTAGGTAATAACATAAAACATATTTATGTCTAATTTATCCAAAAATATTTATAGGTTTCAAAATAAATCATTTTGAAAATATTTCTGCAACAAGAACACTCTGTGACGTCACGCGAGGCGTAGCTACCTCGCGTGACGACACACGCAATTAAACATTGTTTATTGTTATACACTTTAAGGCGGCGATAGATGATAAGCAACGGTCCTTGTCCTATTGCATATAAATGAGCGAGATGGAATTGCGTGAAAAATCTACAATTTCTCGTAAAATCAATAATTAACGAAGATTAAAATAATATTTTGAAAAAATGCGATGAAGGGGTTCTAGGTATTGTATTTTCTAATATTATGATGCCTATAAGAAAATATAGCGGTTAAGGATTTAGAAGAAAAATTGATTTATTTTGTAAAACAGGGGTAACTTTGCCTGTATAATAGTGGTATTTAAAGTTATTTTTTATTGTTTTTGAAATGAAGGGGACACTTCTTGTATCATGTACAATAACATAATACATTGTTTAAAGATCTATTTGATACCGGTTATGAATAAAACCATTCCATCGGAAGGGATTTCACATGAGTCGCGTCCTTAAGACACTTGTTTACTAGGTATTGACGTCGCGCAGATCATATGGCGTCCGACATTACAGAAAGAGCGTTTTTAGCGCGAATATTGTAATAAATTTTAACACAATATTTTACAGCAAATACTGAAAACTTCGCAGAAATATACTGGTGGCGTATAAATTATATAAGTACAAACGAATAATTTAAAACAAGTTTTCAAAATCAGTCAAATAGCCTATTGTTTCAATTGACATTTGTTAGCAACAAAGTTACATAATTAATTAATCAGCTAGCAGATCACCAATTTAATAAATGGCAACAGAGGTTGAAATAAAAAGCTAAAAGCCAGTGTTATCTCTCAGGTAACTAGATACGACTTACTGAGTTTAAGAGCCGGTAACATTTTGTAACTATATTAACAAATCGTGTGAATTTAAAAAGTTTATTACTGAGTTTCATTGCAATAAATTCAGCCGTTTAGAGGAGCTGCTGAACAAACACAGACAAACTTTTGCCTTTGCAATCTCTCGCAGAAAGGGACATCGCTCGGAAGCTATGTTTATAATTCTACAGGCTGAATTATAGTTTTACCGCCAGGTTAGGAACTGATCTGTCGTTTTTAGGATTCCGTAGGTATACAAAGGGTAAAAACGGGACCCTATTACTGAGAATCTGCTGTCCGTCTGTCACGCTATATCTCATGAGATACAGCGAGACAGACGTACAGCAGACAGCAGACTAGACAGTATTAACTGTCTAGTTTCATGATGTATTTATGTAGCCACTATAACAACAAATATTAAAAATAATTTAACACAATTTAGTTAAATATTTTCTAAACATGTCTAAAACAATTTTAGCAGTTTAAGATGATACATTTCATCATCCGATTAAGAGGTTCATTAATGATTTATCATTTTATCCCTTTGGGAGTAAAGAGGATTCGTCAAATACACAAACATAACAATCTAACAAATTTAGGTACATAATTACCCCCAAGGAACTTCCAGGTTAAGAAGCGATGCTCTACAGGCGTAAAGGCTAAAACTGTCGTAGAGTCTACGTCAATTAATTTGTCAAAGTGACAGATGTAACAATTCGGTTTGAAGATTGGCTTTGGAAATGGGTTGCGGTCATGCGTGCCTCGACGTCATTACCTACAGTTCATTGGATTAACGTTGAACATAAATCAAATTCGCGAAGTCGACCTTTTTCGTCGTTTAGATTGAAAATAATTCAATTTTTTTTTTAGTTTTTTCTTCCATAAAAAGAGTTTCATACTTTTTTTTTGACGATCAATCATTTGATGATATCATTTGTCAATAACGAATGTGTAGAAGTAGACCTTTTAGGGCGTCGTTGAGTTGGAAAATAATTGGAATTTATTTTTCGACGATCAATCATTCAATAATTTAATTTGTAAATAAATTTGTATAGTATAGTATAACTCGCTAGCAACCTAGTGTATTAGTCGATCGACTTTTGCCTTTTCCAATATAGGAAGATTTGCACTACTTTATTGGAAAAGGTTATTTACTTTTATGCCTTTTAGACTTAAATTAGCACTTAAACCGTTAGAGCTAGTTTTTGGGGTTCCGTACCAAAAGGGTAAAACCGGCATCATTTTACTGACTTCAATGTCAATTTCTTTGTTTGTCACCAGGCTGTCTTATGGTAATCAACCATGATAGTTTGACAGTTAAAATTTTCTCGCATTTGTGTTGCCGGTAAATAAATATTTAAGTGGGGCATCCCATACAACAAACGTGATTTATTTGTGACAAGTTTTACCCGCAACTTCGTCTACGTAGAAATAGTGCATAGCCATCTTTTTCGTTCATTACCCGAATCGGGTTCTACTAATTGTATTTCGATGTAAAGTATACCACAAGGTTCCTCGAAAAGATTTTAATCGGATTAGTAGTTTTTAATTGTATAAGGAACAAACAGAGAAAGAGACAGACACACATGATTTTTTTAATTTGTTCTACTCCTTTTCCTAAGTAACCTAGACATCATTTTTTTTAATTTACTTCCAAGTAGGTAGGTAGCTACAGACTTTTGTCCTCTCTTCCTTTATTATAAGTATAACAGATATAGATAATAGTAGATACGGAACCCTTCGTGCGCGAGTCCGACTCGCACTTAGCAGTTTTTATATGTATAGAACCTCATGAAAGGAAAGGCTCAGTGAGTTTAGTATTTTACGTTACGTTTCAACGTAAACATAAACCGTGGGTGGGTAGTGTTATAGATAAACTCGGTGTTATAAATAAACCAAACATAAAAGTTCCTGTAGGTATATATATACCTCCTCGATACAACAATTCGGAAGGGAACAAGTAAATATTCGTAATATCAAGTAATTTGTTAATCAGAGGTTTGTAATATTGAGGTTAGGTTGGTTACAGATTTGTTATAAAGAGGTTCTGCGACTGATAAGGAACACCTTTTACGTTTCTGTGCCATTTCAACTTGAATCTTAAACAATAGTGACGAGCTGCATCAGTGTTTACATTACTTTCCATCAAACAACTATGATTGTTTTACGAAAAAATGCGTCGAAAACGGTCGCAACATGAATCCCATACTATGGGATTAAGGGTCATTTGTTGGTTGGAACCTGTAGGAACGTTATTATAAAGGTTTTAGGATGACTAATTCGTTAGAGGTATTTGCACTTTTTTATAGTTGAAAATTCATTATAAGGAGGTAGTTCGCAAAAAGTGTTCGCAATGTAGAGGTAGGTATATATTCAGGCTATTATGAAAAAAATCTTATAAGGAGGAAATCGTAATTAGGGTTACGTTGTATACTTAATGGAATAAAGGTCTTCTGTGTATCTAGGTATCTATAAATAATTTTAAAAACTTTAAAGGTTTTAAAACAATTTTGAAATTCCTACTGAAACCTAATTTACATTACGAAACAATCCGCGCTACCATGATCGTTTGTCGTTGCTTTGTCGTCCTTTTGTCTCAAAAAATACAGTAAATTTTAAATGAATAATACCTACCTTCCTCCTCCTTCTTTAACATGACTTTTCCATCCGGACATTTGCCAGTGTCAAATATTATCAATATTTACAAGTTATTTGCATTGAACGAAACAATCAAGTCGTCATAGTTAAAGTCAAGTCGAGGGAATCATTGTATAAAGGGGGCCATTTTTTACAATGTTTGTTCACTGAGCTTTGGAGACAACACTAAGCTAAAGTCCATGTTTTGCACCGATTTTCACTTTTATTTTTACTGGTACACCTTCACGAAACTAAATTGATTACTATGCCCCCGAAATTAAACAATTTACACGCATTTGAACTAAGTTTCACAAAAATGAAAATTTAGCAACACATCTCCTTAACGCATTCCCGCCAAAACTCCAAAATACCTACCCGACTATTTAAATTTAATTTAAAAACCACAGATACCTGCTTTTGATGTATTTTAAAGTGTTTCCTACACTTTAATATAATTAAAGAAATGCTAGCCACAGATAATAAATAAAAAATCTTTTTTGTAGTTGTTTTTTTTAAACTATTTGATGTGTTTTAATTATATATTTCTAAACTGAACGACAACGCGGCAACTTTGCGACGACTTATAAGACATCATGGTAGGGCGCAGTCTCAAGCATTATAGTCAATTTTACAAAAGCAATTTCGCAGCAGGTAGGTATCTACTGGAAGCTATTTTATCCAATATATAGATAAATAATACTGCTATGTCTACGCATTTGTTGTGAAAATGACTATAAAATACATGCCACTAGTTTAGTAATGTAAATCCCGGTTAACTGTAATACGAACGCGACAACTTCTCTTTCTCGGTGAGTGAAATGATTGAAAAACTGTTACTATAATTTAAATCACTTTTTCAAGAACTTTTATCCTACCTAGTACTACTTGTACGTTCTATTATATTAAAATCGTATTGCAAAAATAATTGCTAAAACGATTATCTGAATTAATTGTACGAAAGCTTAGGATTAGGTACTTGGATCGAAGGGTCGGTTTCACGCAGTTTCACGCTATATTTCACAATGAAACGGGATAACTAGTCGTTCAGTCAGATGCTTTATTAAAAGGGGTGGTCCTGAAAGAATCTTTTAGTCAATTTATGACGCTGCAAAAAGCATTATTTGAGTCTTGAAACAAGTGGTTTTACTTTGTTTACGAGGTAATAAAGTACATTAGTTTCGCAATAAACCTATTGTGAAAATATAATGATGATATGATAAGGTATTTTCTATGGAAAATATAATATACTTTTCAAAGGAAAGGATACCATCTACTCTTTCAATTATAGTCGATTGTTTCATCCCTGGATAAAGACGTTAGAGTAAATAAGTTTTATGCCATAAAAGCTATCTATCATGACCATGCCACCCTGTTACTCTAATATTGTAGGATCTCTATTCTAAAATATGAAAAAAAAAAACATATTTAGGTGTATTTGCTCTAATGTTATTAAATATACAGTGAGTCGAAACAGTCGACTTCATTTGCATAGAGAAAGAGTAGATATTATGTTTTCCTTTTAGTATACCAGGTAGGTACCTACCAGAATTACTTATTAATAAAACGAAATTAGTAAATAGGAAACTTTTGTTCTGAGTGAGTTCTTGCGCGGGCAACAGGCGCAAATTCGTCGGCTTCATGAATAGGATAAGTGAGGGACCTTAGGTATAAGCAAACAGTAGACCTATTCAAACTTTGTGAATTCATTTATTAAACGCCCCAATGTATGTATAGGTATGTGCATTACTATATCCAAGTCCCTTTTCCACAGGAAGAAATGTGATAACCAACTAATGTGTTAATTCAGGTGTCCAGCTACTTCTTAAACCAATTCCACCGCAATCGTTTTAGAATTTTATGCGTAAAGGAGTAGCAAACATACATAATTTTTCGGTCACGTGATCAACTTATTGTTGGATGAAGTCTTATGCATTTACTGCGTGATAGGGGTTTGGATAGTCGGTCCGGGGCGTTCCTGATGCAGAGACTGTCGATTGCCATCCAGCGTGGCAACGCTGCTAGTTTGCTTGGCAGCTTTGTATCGGGGACGTTGGGTGCCGGCTTGTTTGGCCAAATATTTCTTAATAAGATTTGATTTTATTTTATTTTTAAACTATTGTTTTTTTTAATTTATTTTTAATTGTATTTATTTCCTTTTTTAAGTTTTGACATTGTATTTATTTTGACAAAGGTTATTTGTGAAATGGACTTATTTTGCATTTACTTGGCATTAACTCGTATGTTCCTGTTGCCCAACCCGTTCTCGAAGCTCTATTTATATATGTTATAGCGTCCCCACCGTTCCCACCTTTCGGTATACCAGCAGGGGCCGCTGTACCCGAGGGAACACCCCTAAGGGCGACGTCAGGGATCGAGTTTAAGACGGATGTTCCTGTTGTCCAGTAGGGGACAGTCTCCACGAGCGTTAGAATCGCGGCGATATTACTTCTTTATTTCTATACTAGTTGCGCTCTGCGGTTTCACCCGCGGAAGTGGATAAAGCGTTGTCAGTTGTCACGGGCGCGTCGGTCGAGGCGATTCTCGAGCGATTGCACTTATTCGTTCATTACTCCGCTTCTACTAATTGGATTTCGATGCATTTGGATTTCAAAGTATACGACGACCTTCCTCGAACATAGAACTATCCAATATTGAAAACCAGATTTTAATCGGATTAGTAGTTTTTAATTGTATAAGAAAGAGACAGAGAAACACACAGACCGACATGAATTTTAAAAATTATATAATTTTGTTCTACTACTTATCCTAAGTCCCCTAGACCACTTTTTTTAAAATTTAATTGCAAGTACAGACTTTTTGCTCTCTCTTCCTTTATTATAAGTATAGATAAATAGAAGACAACGCACCGCCCGCGCTGCGTTAACATCTCCGTATGGGGACACGTTCATAGAGATGGTGTAGAAATAAATGACTCGACGATAATATCGCCGCAATTCTAACGCTCGTGGAGATGATCCCTAGGGGTATTCAGAGAGGTTCGTTCGTTCACTGTCACACACATTTCTGACATCGGATTCGGACCGAACCTCTGTGATTCTGTATGAAAAAAAATCGTGTAAGTGTCGTGTAGCTTCTACACGCTTCGCCAGTCATTTCACGCTTTTTAATATTCATTTGTTTTCTTACAGAATCGGGCAGCAGGAGTGAATGAAGGCACTTTCTTTGTGAAATGTTTCCGCTTCCATAGGTATTTTTAAAACCCTCTGCCGTTTGCATTACTTTAGAAACAAGGTGTCTATCAACATTCTAAAGTATAAAACAGTCTCTGTCTGTTCATCCACTTACTTCTCGCAAGGGTATTCACTATCTTTTAGTTAGATGATATATTTAACTATCCGTGTCACACCCGAGTAAGTGAAGATCCCGTGAGAATTTCGAACCCTTTCTTATCGGATGCTTACATCTTATAAAACTTTCTAGATTTCAGCTCTCTACTATCAGCGGTTTAGGCTGTGCGTTGACCCACCAGTCTATTTTTATATAATAGATAGATAGATAGAGAAGATTTATTTATACTATATTTTGCCCGCGTAGCCTATGTAACTCCTTAATAATGTAGCTTTCTATTAGTGAAAGTATTTTGAAAGAAATAAATCTTTGTATTATAACACCTGCGTATGTCCTGATCCCAGGGTAATATCAGTATGTGTTATACATACAAACCTTCCTATTGAATCACTCTATCTTCTAAAAAAACCGTATCAAAATCCGTTGCGTAGTTTTAAAGATCTAAGCGGACATCAGATGGACACAGATATCAGCAAAATTCATAATTTCTTTATTTAATTGGATGTTCGATCACTTTAAATACTTCGAGTGTTCTTACAACTATGACTCTAGTGTGGCTTCAGAACGCGCCCTCCGATGAGAAGACTTAGAAGTCACAACAAACTCATGGTTTTTTTTAGTGATCATGTTTTTATTTACAATCGTCAAAAAGCGGCAACTTTGTTTTTACTTAGCTACAAGGCAAGGGATGTTTTTATACTATGTAATGATTAGTATAGAGTATAGAGACATATTAACGACCTCTGTGGCGCGTCGGGCGAACGCTTGGCTGCAATACAGAAGGTTGCGGGTTCGTTTCCCGCTGGGTGCAAATATTTCTGCTTAAAAATAAATATTTGTATCTGGTCTAGGTGTATTTCTATGTATTATATGTATGTATTTACAAAAGAAAAATAAATATAAGTAGTAAATCCGTTGTCTAGTCACCGTAACACAAGCTTAGCAGCTTACCATGGGGCTAGATGGTGATGTGTGTTCGTCACAGGATTTATTATTATTATTATTATTTATATATGTGTTAAGTCGGGTCGGGTCGCTAGTTACAAAAACATCTTTTAAAATATTAACGTTTAAACTTTATAAGATAATCAAAGAGTTTACTTTTGATGATTTATTGCGTACTCTACCGATTACGAGTTACGAGGTTTCTCAAGTTTTAATTGACAATTTTCTGAAGCGGACGGAAACGAAATAGGTATTGTAGGTACGAAGAGATACGAACTTCAACTGTTTAACGTTTACAGTTTGCGAGAAAACAAACAGTAATATCTCGTGTTCTTAGATACGAGTAGTTGGGTACCTACTGTTACTAAAATGGTTAAAGTAATGAAAACTAGTATAAACTAGTATAGTAATTATACTATACTAGTTTATACTAGTTTTCATAACTAAAAGAAATTATTCTTCTATGGCTTTCGCGATTTTGCATAATAAAACACTTTATTTATCCGGTTTTATCGCGTTTTTATTCATTATTTGAACTGAGCTTTCGCCAACTTTACAGTTGGCTTTTTCAAGGTAGTTTAGTATACCTACAGACAGAATTAAATTACAGTAACTAAATGAAAATTATTTTCCGATTTTAATTTTTTGCTGTTTTCATCTTTGTCGCAATGCCCTTCCTACGTTTCGGAGCCTTTACAGACTCCTTCCTCAAGGTAGACTGAGAAGTAATTTGTAATACTTATTGTTCTAAAAAGTTATTGTTTTAACCGTCTCATCTAACTTTTGTATCAAAACGTTCATGTGTATGAGTTTAATTTCAATTCAACATCGCAAAACCAGAAGGAAATTCTAAGTACACCTAAATGTTTGTATATAACAAATGCTTATAGGTAATTTGACTTACTTGTATCATCAGAACTGCCACTAATTGAATGACCACTTAAAGATCGTTTTACACAACAAAACATCACTGAACTTAATCTGAATAATAGGAACTATCATGAGTAACCTATAATTAGTCTCAGGCAATGGTTAATCAATAAATACACAAGACATTTTCAATTTATCGTGTGAAGTAATAATAGCAATGGGCACAAAAGCAGACCATTGCGCATCGATCACTGAATAAATAAATGAAAAATTGGACGCCAGCGGTTGTAGTGTAGAGGTTTCGTTCGATACAGTGGTCCATTTAACAATCAATCAATAAGCAATTAAAATTCAAGACACGGCATCCATTTTATGATAGGCAGGTAGGTATTACGTTCGTCACTGATTTTTAACTTTCGAATCTAATATTCATTGAACATTGTACTCATTCTTCCGCCATGTTCAACCAATGGAATTTTTCACAGACAAATATAGGTAGGTATTAGAGATGGGCCGACTAGTCGCAGCTTTACCGACTATTCGTCAACTAACAATTACCTATGTAGTACTTAAAGTTAGAAAATGGGTAGTCTGAAAAATAAAACAAACACGTCACAAACTAGAACCGCCCGCGCCGCGCCCGCCGCACTTTATTGTCTTAACATGTACCAGCTCTATTCTATTATTTTTTTGAGCATTTTTTAAATGTTTTTATAGGGATTAACTCCAATATCCCCGAATTATGATGCAATTTTAAAACCGACTAGTCTGCTAGTCGGCAAAAACCCATCTAGTCTAGTCATCATCATAGTGACCCATCTCTAGTAAGTACGCGATAAATTACTTTCAGGAAAGTTGTTTCATATTAGGACTTTAGGGAACGGTCCGGAAAGAAATATCAATAAAAGGCATCCCGTGATAAAATCTGGAAAGTGTTACTATGGGATATTGTAATATTCTCAGATAATTTCCGTGTTTCGTAAACGAATTAAACAGAAACAGCGTTTAGAAATCAAATTATACTTGGCAGATAACTTTTAACTACCTTTTGGAACAGATTTTCCCGCTCGGGTTGCTTTATTTCTACCACAAAAGGGCTTGATCTAGTTGTTATATTTTGTATAGAGTAATCTCTTAAACCAGTTTATCAGGAGACTCATCTTGACGGAATAGGCCTTTGTCTCGCTCGGGACGACTTAAGAGATTAATAACATTTCAATCAAAGAGAAGTTTGATGTTCGACCGCTAAATATTTGATCGGAACCAACATTAATGAGTTTTATTAATGGTCACTAACTTCAGAAACACGATTTAGGGATAGCTAAATTATTCGATACATAAATATTCATCTGTAGAGGAAATTGGGACCAGATGGTGCCCAAATTTCTGAACATTTGTCACAACTATTAATTACCTACGTAACTAAATTAGATTTTGATACTCATCTCATGACTTTCTTTTGGCTTTATACAAGTTAGAGAGAACTGTAGGTAACTACTTTTCCACAACTTAGCTGGATTTATTATAGCCTAATAAAAGAAATAGGCACTTTTCTTTTGAGGCTGTCATCAGAGGGTTTTCAACTCGAATGTACGATCTCATAAAGGGTTTTCCACACTCAAAATGTGAAACGATTACATGGTTAGAAAAGTAGGGGCACGGCTGGACTGACACTAGGAGGCTTGTTTAGAGGCTGGATGGTAGCTAGTTGCCTATATAGCTGGTTGTTTGGATGCACGGTCGCGGTGGCCGTACTGGTAGATGGTTTGCTTGGTGGATTGCTAGGTGCTAAAGGCCCCTCCAGACTCACGGCGAGAACCTCCGAGAAGCGTGAGGAGTTTTTCGGTCTCGCGGTCGCCTGTTCTCTGTTCGGTGTCGGAATTTGTGGCCGAGACAAAGGACTTCTCAGGCGAGAAGAGAGAAGACTCCTACACTACACTCACGTTTTGTCTCATTACGAAAAATTATGTTAAAAGAAATTAATAACCCTGTGATGAATTTGAGTTTACTACCATCATCTGTCTTTTACAAAGTTACAATATGAAATATGGCACACTGAGCCAAATCTGCGTCGTCGTCTAGGGTAGCAAATGAAAAGTGTTGATTGACTTGTTTTAGAAAATCAGATATATTTAAATTTCAGAGCATAAAATAGACAATGGTTGGTATTGGTAAGAATACGCAGATATCATAGGTTCGCAAATAAATGGCTTGTTCAGTCTTTGTTTTGCGGCGAGAGCCAAAGTTAATGTTATAGATTAATTTCGGCCCCAGAATAAACAATAGTATCTACTACGTATAGAAGTTGCACTGCTTGCACAACTTGCACTCCTTTGATTTTGACCAAAGAAGCCGTTTTGATAGCCTACGGAATTAGGTAGGTGAGATTAGTTACAATGTTGTGCTGCCTTTTGTTCCGAACATACCGTGGCCACGCCTACCTCGAAAACTCGAGTGTAGGAATTTACTTAAAAGGAAAGTAAAATAACAAACAGTAAAAAATATTGTTTTTAACAAAATTTGTCTTTACAGTTGTTTAACTTTCATGTGATGTACCTCTTTAGTTTTTTTTTTATTCTATAAAGTACCTAATTTTAAATTTAAATATTGTGTACTTAGATTGCATACATTCTGAATGGTATAAATCTATTTTTTAGACAACTTGACAACTTTAGATAACTTTTTTTAATTTACTTCCAAGTACTTTTTGTCCTCTCTTCCTTAATTATAAGTATAGAATAGAAGAATAGAAGTATAGATAATATTAGTATAGAAGTTGTGTTTTTTTTGTTTCTGTGATGTTTATTTGGATCATTGTTATTGTCTCTTTTTATTTTATGTTTTTTTTAGGTTAGGAATTTTTGAAAGTGTAATTTTAACTTAATTTAATTTAATAATGTTATTACTTAATTTCTTCTATGGTTTTCGCGATTTTGCATAATAAAACACTTTATTTATCCGGTTTTATCGCGTTTTTATTCATTATTTGACCCGAGCTTTCGCCAACTTTACAGTTGGCTTTTTCAGTCAACCTTGAAAAAGCCAACTGTAAAGTTGGCGAAAGCTCGGGTCAAATAATGAATAAAAACGCGATAAAACCGGATAAATAAAGTGTTTTATTATGTTATTACTTATTACTATTAGATATCATAATTGTGTATTTTATAATGTGTTCATGAGGCATAATTTTCATAAACTATTATTTATCAAGTATTACATAGATTCGAGCTTTTATAAGACTTAATGAGAAAATGTATTACTAGAAATTTGCTAATACTAAAGTAACATTTATCGTATAGAAGATATATAGCAAATATAACTTAAAACAACCTGAAGTTTCAGGGTCGGGTGGCCGATGCCTCTGTCTGCCGTTCCACCAGCAGCCACAACAAGGCATCCTATTAATCACTTCACAGTACTTCTTTCCATATCAAACACCCTCATTAATAAACTCATGCAAACATAATTACATTTACAACAAATTCCACAAGTTATACTAGGTACATCTTTCGCGGTAAAAACTTTCAAGATTTATATTCACAAAAACATGCTTAAACTTTTTCCATTTCCTTTACAACATTACTGTTACACTGAAGGTATAGGTAAAGAACAGTATAGTATAACATTGATTGAGAAATAGTATAGTATTAGAAGTCACTGCACATGTTTTGGAATACAATAGCGGATTAGAGAGAGGTTTTAGGGATCATAAAGACAGAGGAACGGCCGTCCTCACCCGCGCGCTGCGCTCGACTGCGGCTGAATATGAATGAAGGCGACGAGGGTTTCCATTCGGTGGTATTTCCTGAAAAATCGCTACACTCATACATCAGCCGTGTAAGAGCGTATAATATGTTACGGGCTACGGGACAAAATTCAGATAAGACTATAACTATAGTATTATGTAAAGCTTGATCCTTTCTGATCAATGAGCTGTCAATATACAATTCAGAGTAGGTATAAGTAGGTACGTCCTCTTTGAAAATATCGGAAAATGGTGTCTGGTGAAGACGAGCGAAATGGAACAAACGTGAATTTCGTAAAGGAATTGGTACAACGAAATTCCATCATGATAAGTATTAGAGTTAAGGTGGGAAGTGCTGTGTGTGAGTAGGTAGACTCACTTATTAAATTTTTTGCTTTTATTTGAGAAAATTTTGCGTGGAATCAGTTTGGTTTTATTTTGAATATGCAATGACAATGCAAATGTGTTATTTTAGTACACTGTCATATTTTCTTTTATTTAGAAAGCTCATTTGAGCGTGCTACATATTAGAACATATCAACAAATATGTGAATGCGAATACAAACCCAATCAGATTTTTTGGCACTTTTTAACTACTGTATAATTATAAATATTATACTAACTAATTATAATATTTATAATTATACAACTAAAAGGACCTTAGGAATGATGTTGGCTCTAACTAACACAAGATTTCTTTAAAGTGTCGAAGTTCTATCCAATGAAACATGTTGTTTGTTGTTTTCAATACAGATATTTTTTTTTAAATGGGGCAAGTGCGAGCCTAGGCGAGCCACGCGCCGTGTAGGGTTTCATACTTTCCAAAAATAATAGGAATTGCAATCTGAAAAAGTCGTTACAACTACCTATAGTATTAGTATATAATATCCAACGAAATCTATTCGAAATTTTACTTTTTATTTCTTTCAATCACATGTAAATTTGAATAAAAACACAGCTCAGCTGTTATAAATTCTTCTTTAAACCTAATTATATGTACTACTATCGTGAATATAATTATATGATGTGTACAGCAACAGATGATTCTAAAAACTGACACTAAGCACACTTAAATATTTTAAAACGGAATCCTAAAATGAAAAACAGTTTTAAAAAATCCACTATGATTTTAAAAGAGCTATCTAACGATACCCCACACGATAAAGTAAATATGAAAAAAAAACTTCCACCATTTCACATGTGAAGACCCAAAAAAGTGTTGCAATTTAAAAAAATACAATTTTTTTTAATTGTAGCACTTTTTTTAATGTAGCGCTGTAGGCGTGTACAATATGTTTAAACTCATGTCATGTTACAGCTTCTTAGTATGTACCAAGCGTATCTGAGCAAAGCCGCGGACTGACATAAAGGGTAAGTCATGTCCGTCCGTTAGTTTCTTGTACCCCGTTTATAGGGTAATCAACGAAACCCTATCAACGGGCTATTGACCATGTTTCAATTTGTTTTATATGTAGCTCGATATTTTGTCAGCAATTTCAACTGGCTTGCTCTAACTAAGTCGTCATAACACAACATGAACCATGATAAATACCCCGTTATATTTTAACAATAAACATTTTATTTATGTATTTATTGTCTACTCCATAAGCACGAAACCGAAGGGTGCTCAAACCAACAATGATAAACCGTAGGTGATTCATTTAAACCGGGTCACCAAGACGGGTGATTCATTACTGCGTGACATTTTCCAAAGTGAAATAAATTAAGGTTGTGAATAAAGAAACAAAGAATAACATTCATTTTGTGGTGGTAACGGCGGCAAAACCTTCAAGTGGGAGCGGAAACGGAACTAACGAGCAATTTCACTGAGCGGCTCAACCGCACATCCATTTTCATTCGACATACATACCCACAGACACATAGTGAATAGCTCTTTCAATTGTTTCTATATTTTCATGGATATTTTAGTTAGGTACCTGATTACGTAACTCTGTTGCTAACAAATAATAAATTGAAATTGTTGATTTCAAGTTATTATTCAAGTATCTTTAGTAGCAAACAAATTGCCATTGTCAATAAAACTAGCGACTTCAACTGTCAAATTGTATACCCACGTGATCGCAAAAATCAACAATTTTAATAGGCTATTTGACACTAATAAAAATATACCATGAAATGTAATAAAAATATACCATGAAATGTATATTTTTATTAGTGTCAGCTTATTAGGTAATAACATAAAACATATTTATGTCTAATTTATCCAAAAATATTTATAGGTTTCAAAATAAATCATTTTGAAAATATTTCTGCAACAAGAACACTCTGTGACGTCACGCGAGGCGTAGCTACCTCGCGTGACGACACACGCAATTAAACATTGTTTATTGTTATACACTTTAAGGCGGCGATAGATGATAAGCAACGGTCCTTGTCCTATTGCATATAAATGAGCGAGATGGAATTGCGTGAAAAATCTACAATTTCTCGTAAAATCAATAATTAACGAAGATTAAAATAATATTTTGAAAAAATGCGATGAAGGGGTTCTAGGTATTGTATTTTCTAATATTATGATGCCTATAAGAAAATATAGCGGTTAAGGATTTAGAAGAAAAATTGATTTATTTTGTAAAACAGGGGTAACTTTGCCTGTATAATAGTGGTATTTAAAGTTATTTTTTATTGTTTTTGAAATGAAGGGGACACTTCTTGTATCATGTACAATAACATAATACATTGTTTAAAGATCTATTTGATACCGGTTATGAATAAAACCATTCCATCGGAAGGGATTTCACATGAGTCGCGTCCTTAAGACACTTGTTTACTAGGTATTGACGTCGCGCAGATCATATGGCGTCCGACATTACAGAAAGAGCGTTTTTAGCGCGAATATTGTAATAAATTTTAACACAATATTTTACAGCAAATACTGAAAACTTCGCAGAAATATACTGGTGGCGTATAAATTATATAAGTACAAACGAATAATTTAAAACAAGTTTTCAAAATCAGTCAAATAGCCTATTGTTTCAATTGACATTTGTTAGCAACAAAGTTACATAATTAATTAATCAGCTAGCAGATCACCAATTTAATAAATGGCAACAGAGGTTGAAATAAAAAGCTAAAAGCCAGTGTTATCTCTCAGGTAACTAGATACGACTTACTGAGTTTAAGAGCCGGTAACATTTTGTAACTATATTAACAAATCGTGTGAATTTAAAAAGTTTATTACTGAGTTTCATTGCAATAAATTCAGCCGTTTAGAGGAGCTGCTGAACAAACACAGACAAACTTTTGCCTTTGCAATCTCTCGCAGAAAGGGACATCGCTCGGAAGCTATGTTTATAATTCTACAGGCTGAATTATAGTTTTACCGCCAGGTTAGGAACTGATCTGTCGTTTTTAGGATTCCGTAGGTATACAAAGGGTAAAAACGGGACCCTATTACTGAGAATCTGCTGTCCGTCTGTCACGCTATATCTCATGAGATACAGCGAGACAGACGTACAGCAGACAGCAGACTAGACAGTATTAACTGTCTAGTTTCATGATGTATTTATGTAGCCACTATAACAACAAATATTAAAAATAATTTAACACAATTTAGTTAAATATTTTCTAAACATGTCTAAAACAATTTTAGCAGTTTAAGATGATACATTTCATCATCCGATTAAGAGGTTCATTAATGATTTATCATTTTATCCCTTTGGGAGTAAAGAGGATTCGTCAAATACACAAACATAACAATCTAACAAATTTAGGTACATAATTACCCCCAAGGAACTTCCAGGTTAAGAAGCGATGCTCTACAGGCGTAAAGGCTAAAACTGTCGTAGAGTCTACGTCAATTAATTTGTCAAAGTGACAGATGTAACAATTCGGTTTGAAGATTGGCTTTGGAAATGGGTTGCGGTCATGCGTGCCTCGACGTCATTACCTACAGTTCATTGGATTAACGTTGAACATAAATCAAATTCGCGAAGTCGACCTTTTTCGTCGTTTAGATTGAAAATAATTCAATTTTTTTTTTAGTTTTTTCTTCCATAAAAAGAGTTTCATACTTTTTTTTTGACGATCAATCATTTGATGATATCATTTGTCAATAACGAATGTGTAGAAGTAGACCTTTTAGGGCGTCGTTGAGTTGGAAAATAATTGGAATTTATTTTTCGACGATCAATCATTCAATAATTTAATTTGTAAATAAATTTGTATAGTATAGTATAACTCGCTAGCAACCTAGTGTATTAGTCGATCGACTTTTGCCTTTTCCAATATAGGAAGATTTGCACTACTTTATTGGAAAAGGTTATTTACTTTTATGCCTTTTAGACTTAAATTAGCACTTAAACCGTTAGAGCTAGTTTTTGGGGTTCCGTACCAAAAGGGTAAAACCGGCATCATTTTACTGACTTCAATGTCAATTTCTTTGTTTGTCACCAGGCTGTCTTATGGTAATCAACCATGATAGTTTGACAGTTAAAATTTTCTCGCATTTGTGTTGCCGGTAAATAAATATTTAAGTGGGGCATCCCATACAACAAACGTGATTTATTTGTGACAAGTTTTACCCGCAACTTCGTCTACGTAGAAATAGTGCATAGCCATCTTTTTCGTTCATTACCCGAATCGGGTTCTACTAATTGTATTTCGATGTAAAGTATACCACAAGGTTCCTCGAAAAGATTTTAATCGGATTAGTAGTTTTTAATTGTATAAGGAACAAACAGAGAAAGAGACAGACACACATGATTTTTTTAATTTGTTCTACTCCTTTTCCTAAGTAACCTAGACATCATTTTTTTTAATTTACTTCCAAGTAGGTAGGTAGCTACAGACTTTTGTCCTCTCTTCCTTTATTATAAGTATAACAGATATAGATAATAGTAGATACGGAACCCTTCGTGCGCGAGTCCGACTCGCACTTAGCAGTTTTTATATGTATAGAACCTCATGAAAGGAAAGGCTCAGTGAGTTTAGTATTTTACGTTACGTTTCAACGTAAACATAAACCGTGGGTGGGTAGTGTTATAGATAAACTCGGTGTTATAAATAAACCAAACATAAAAGTTCCTGTAGGTATATATATACCTCCTCGATACAACAATTCGGAAGGGAACAAGTAAATATTCGTAATATCAAGTAATTTGTTAATCAGAGGTTTGTAATATTGAGGTTAGGTTGGTTACAGATTTGTTATAAAGAGGTTCTGCGACTGATAAGGAACACCTTTTACGTTTCTGTGCCATTTCAACTTGAATCTTAAACAATAGTGACGAGCTGCATCAGTGTTTACATTACTTTCCATCAAACAACTATGATTGTTTTACGAAAAAATGCGTCGAAAACGGTCGCAACATGAATCCCATACTATGGGATTAAGGGTCATTTGTTGGTTGGAACCTGTAGGAACGTTATTATAAAGGTTTTAGGATGACTAATTCGTTAGAGGTATTTGCACTTTTTTATAGTTGAAAATTCATTATAAGGAGGTAGTTCGCAAAAAGTGTTCGCAATGTAGAGGTAGGTATATATTCAGGCTATTATGAAAAAAATCTTATAAGGAGGAAATCGTAATTAGGGTTACGTTGTATACTTAATGGAATAAAGGTCTTCTGTGTATCTAGGTATCTATAAATAATTTTAAAAACTTTAAAGGTTTTAAAACAATTTTGAAATTCCTACTGAAACCTAATTTACATTACGAAACAATCCGCGCTACCATGATCGTTTGTCGTTGCTTTGTCGTCCTTTTGTCTCAAAAAATACAGTAAATTTTAAATGAATAATACCTACCTTCCTCCTCCTTCTTTAACATGACTTTTCCATCCGGACATTTGCCAGTGTCAAATATTATCAATATTTACAAGTTATTTGCATTGAACGAAACAATCAAGTCGTCATAGTTAAAGTCAAGTCGAGGGAATCATTGTATAAAGGGGGCCATTTTTTACAATGTTTGTTCACTGAGCTTTGGAGACAACACTAAGCTAAAGTCCATGTTTTGCACCGATTTTCACTTTTATTTTTACTGGTACACCTTCACGAAACTAAATTGATTACTATGCCCCCGAAATTAAACAATTTACACGCATTTGAACTAAGTTTCACAAAAATGAAAATTTAGCAACACATCTCCTTAACGCATTCCCGCCAAAACTCCAAAATACCTACCCGACTATTTAAATTTAATTTAAAAACCACAGATACCTGCTTTTGATGTATTTTAAAGTGTTTCCTACACTTTAATATAATTAAAGAAATGCTAGCCACAGATAATAAATAAAAAATCTTTTTTGTAGTTGTTTTTTTTAAACTATTTGATGTGTTTTAATTATATATTTCTTAACTGAACGACAACGCGGCAACTTTGCGACGACTTATAAGACATCATGGTAGGGCGCAGTCTCAAGCATTATAGTCAATTTTACAAAAGCAATTTCGCAGCAGGTAGGTATCTACTGGAAGCTATTTTATCCAATATATAGATAAATAATACTGCTATGTCTACGCATTTGTTGTGAAAATGACTATAAAATACATGCCACTAGTTTAGTAATGTAAATCCCGGTTAACTGTAATACGAACGCGACAACTTCTCTTTCTCGGTGAGTGAAATGATTGAAAAACTGTTACTATAATTTAAATCACTTTTTCAAGAACTTTTATCCTACCTAGTACTACTTGTACGTTCTATTATATTAAAATCGTATTGCAAAAATAATTGCTAAAACGATTATCTGAATTAATTGTACGAAAGCTTAGGATTAGGTACTTGGATCGAAGGGTCGGTTTCACGCAGTTTCACGCTATATTTCACAATGAAACGGGATAACTAGTCGTTCAGTCAGATGCTTTATTAAAAGGGGTGGTCCTGAAAGAATCTTTTAGTCAATTTATGACGCTGCAAAAAGCATTATTTGAGTCTTGAAACAAGTGGTTTTACTTTGTTTACGAGGTAATAAAGTACATTAGTTTCGCAATAAACCTATTGTGAAAATATAATGATGATATGATAAGGTATTTTCTATGGAAAATATAATATACTTTTCAAAGGAAAGGATACCATCTACTCTTTCAATTATAGTCGATTGTTTCATCCCTGGATAAAGACGTTAGAGTAAATAAGTTTTATGCCATAAAAGCTATCTATCATGACCATGCCACCCTGTTACTCTAATATTGTAGGATCTCTATTCTAAAATATGAAAAAAAAAAACATATTTAGGTGTATTTGCTCTAATGTTATTAAATATACAGTGAGTCGAAACAGTCGACTTCATTTGCATAGAGAAAGAGTAGATATTATGTTTTCCTTTTAGTATACCAGGTAGGTACCTACCAGAATTACTTATTAATAAAACGAAATTAGTAAATAGGAAACTTTTGTTCTGAGTGAGTTCTTGCGCGGGCAACAGGCGCAAATTCGTCGGCTTCATGAATAGGATAAGTGAGGGACCTTAGGTATAAGCAAACAGTAGACCTATTCAAACTTTGTGAATTCATTTATTAAACGCCCCAATGTATGTATAGGTATGTGCATTACTATATCCAAGTCCCTTTTCCACAGGAAGAAATGTGATAACCAACTAATGTGTTAATTCAGGTGTCCAGCTACTTCTTAAACCAATTCCACCGCAATCGTTTTAGAATTTTATGCGTAAAGGAGTAGCAAACATACATAATTTTTCGGTCACGTGATCAACTTATTGTTGGATGAAGTCTTATGCATTTACTGCGTGATAGGGGTTTGGATAGTCGGTCCGGGGCGTTCCTGATGCAGAGACTGTCGATTGCCATCCAGCGTGGCAACGCTGCTAGTTTGCTTGGCAGCTTTGTATCGGGGACGTTGGGTGCCGGCTTGTTTGGCCAAATATTTCTTAATAAGATTTGATTTTATTTTATTTTTAAACTATTGTTTTTTTTAATTTATTTTTAATTGTATTTATTTCCTTTTTTAAGTTTTGACATTGTATTTATTTTGACAAAGGTTATTTGTGAAATGGACTTATTTTGCATTTACTTGGCATTAACTCGTATGTTCCTGTTGCCCAACCCGTTCTCGAAGCTCTATTTATATATGTTATAGCGTCCCCACCGTTCCCACCTTTCGGTATACCAGCAGGGGCCGCTGTACCCGAGGGAACACCCCTAAGGGCGACGTCAGGGATCGAGTTTAAGACGGATGTTCCTGTTGTCCAGTAGGGGACAGTCTCCACGAGCGTTAGAATCGCGGCGATATTACTTCTTTATTTCTATACTAGTTGCGCTCTGCGGTTTCACCCGCGGAAGTGGATAAAGCGTTGTCAGTTGTCACGGGCGCGTCGGTCGAGGCGATTCTCGAGCGATTGCACTTATTCGTTCATTACTCCGCTTCTACTAATTGGATTTCGATGCATTTGGATTTCAAAGTATACGACGACCTTCCTCGAACATAGAACTATCCAATATTGAAAACCAGATTTTAATCGGATTAGTAGTTTTTAATTGTATAAGAAAGAGACAGAGAAACACACAGACCGACATGAATTTTAAAAATTATATAATTTTGTTCTACTACTTATCCTAAGTCCCCTAGACCACTTTTTTTAAAATTTAATTGCAAGTACAGACTTTTTGCTCTCTCTTCCTTTATTATAAGTATAGATAAATAGAAGACAACGCACCGCCCGCGCTGCGTTAACATCTCCGTATGGGGACACGTTCATAGAGATGGTGTAGAAATAAATGACTCGACGATAATATCGCCGCAATTCTAACGCTCGTGGAGATGATCCCTAGGGGTATTCAGAGAGGTTCGTTCGTTCACTGTCACACACATTTCTGACATCGGATTCGGACCGAACCTCTGTGATTCTGTATGAAAAAAAATCGTGTAAGTGTCGTGTAGCTTCTACACGCTTCGCCAGTCATTTCACGCTTTTTAATATTCATTTGTTTTCTTACAGAATCGGGCAGCAGGAGTGAATGAAGGCACTTTCTTTGTGAAATGTTTCCGCTTCCATAGGTATTTTTAAAACCCTCTGCCGTTTGCATTACTTTAGAAACAAGGTGTCTATCAACATTCTAAAGTATAAAACAGTCTCTGTCTGTTCATCCACTTACTTCTCGCAAGGGTATTCACTATCTTTTAGTTAGATGATATATTTAACTATCCGTGTCACACCCGAGTAAGTGAAGATCCCGTGAGAATTTCGAACCCTTTCTTATCGGATGCTTACATCTTATAAAACTTTCTAGATTTCAGCTCTCTACTATCAGCGGTTTAGGCTGTGCGTTGACCCACCAGTCTATTTTTATATAATAGATAGATAGATAGAGAAGATTTATTTATACTATATTTTGCCCGCGTAGCCTATGTAACTCCTTAATAATGTAGCTTTCTATTAGTGAAAGTATTTTGAAAGAAATAAATCTTTGTATTATAACACCTGCGTATGTCCTGATCCCAGGGTAATATCAGTATGTGTTATACATACAAACCTTCCTATTGAATCACTCTATCTTCTAAAAAAACCGTATCAAAATCCGTTGCGTAGTTTTAAAGATCTAAGCGGACATCAGATGGACACAGATATCAGCAAAATTCATAATTTCTTTATTTAATTGGATGTTCGATCACTTTAAATACTTCGAGTGTTCTTACAACTATGACTCTAGTGTGGCTTCAGAACGCGCCCTCCGATGAGAAGACTTAGAAGTCACAACAAACTCATGGTTTTTTTTAGTGATCATGTTTTTATTTACAATCGTCAAAAAGCGGCAACTTTGTTTTTACTTAGCTACAAGGCAAGGGATGTTTTTATACTATGTAATGATTAGTATAGAGTATAGAGACATATTAACGACCTCTGTGGCGCGTCGGGCGAACGCTTGGCTGCAATACAGAAGGTTGCGGGTTCGTTTCCCGCTGGGTGCAAATATTTCTGCTTAAAAATAAATATTTGTATCTGGTCTAGGTGTATTTCTATGTATTATATGTATGTATTTACAAAAGAAAAATAAATATAAGTAGTAAATCCGTTGTCTAGTCACCGTAACACAAGCTTAGCAGCTTACCATGGGGCTAGATGGTGATGTGTGTTCGTCACAGGATTTATTATTATTATTATTATTTATATATGTGTTAAGTCGGGTCGGGTCGCTAGTTACAAAAACATCTTTTAAAATATTAACGTTTAAACTTTATAAGATAATCAAAGAGTTTACTTTTGATGATTTATTGCGTACTCTACCGATTACGAGTTACGAGGTTTCTCAAGTTTTAATTGACAATTTTCTGAAGCGGACGGAAACGAAATAGGTATTGTAGGTACGAAGAGATACGAACTTCAACTGTTTAACGTTTACAGTTTGCGAGAAAACAAACAGTAATATCTCGTGTTCTTAGATACGAGTAGTTGGGTACCTACTGTTACTAAAATGGTTAAAGTAATGAAAACTAGTATAAACTAGTATAGTAATTATACTATACTAGTTTATACTAGTTTTCATAACTAAAAGAAATTATTCTTCTATGGCTTTCGCGATTTTGCATAATAAAACACTTTATTTATCCGGTTTTATCGCGTTTTTATTCATTATTTGAACTGAGCTTTCGCCAACTTTACAGTTGGCTTTTTCAAGGTAGTTTAGTATACCTACAGACAGAATTAAATTACAGTAACTAAATGAAAATTATTTTCCGATTTTAATTTTTTGCTGTTTTCATCTTTGTCGCAATGCCCTTCCTACGTTTCGGAGCCTTTACAGACTCCTTCCTCAAGGTAGACTGAGAAGTAATTTGTAATACTTATTGTTCTAAAAAGTTATTGTTTTAACCGTCTCATCTAACTTTTGTATCAAAACGTTCATGTGTATGAGTTTAATTTCAATTCAACATCGCAAAACCAGAAGGAAATTCTAAGTACACCTAAATGTTTGTATATAACAAATGCTTATAGGTAATTTGACTTACTTGTATCATCAGAACTGCCACTAATTGAATGACCACTTAAAGATCGTTTTACACAACAAAACATCACTGAACTTAATCTGAATAATAGGAACTATCATGAGTAACCTATAATTAGTCTCAGGCAATGGTTAATCAATAAATACACAAGACATTTTCAATTTATCGTGTGAAGTAATAATAGCAATGGGCACAAAAGCAGACCATTGCGCATCGATCACTGAATAAATAAATGAAAAATTGGACGCCAGCGGTTGTAGTGTAGAGGTTTCGTTCGATACAGTGGTCCATTTAACAATCAATCAATAAGCAATTAAAATTCAAGACACGGCATCCATTTTATGATAGGCAGGTAGGTATTACGTTCGTCACTGATTTTTAACTTTCGAATCTAATATTCATTGAACATTGTACTCATTCTTCCGCCATGTTCAACCAATGGAATTTTTCACAGACAAATATAGGTAGGTATTAGAGATGGGCCGACTAGTCGCAGCTTTACCGACTATTCGTCAACTAACAATTACCTATGTAGTACTTAAAGTTAGAAAATGGGTAGTCTGAAAAATAAAACAAACACGTCACAAACTAGAACCGCCCGCGCCGCGCCCGCCGCACTTTATTGTCTTAACATGTACCAGCTCTATTCTATTATTTTTTTGAGCATTTTTTAAATGTTTTTATAGGGATTAACTCCAATATCCCCGAATTATGATGCAATTTTAAAACCGACTAGTCTGCTAGTCGGCAAAAACCCATCTAGTCTAGTCATCATCATAGTGACCCATCTCTAGTAAGTACGCGATAAATTACTTTCAGGAAAGTTGTTTCATATTAGGACTTTAGGGAACGGTCCGGAAAGAAATATCAATAAAAGGCATCCCGTGATAAAATCTGGAAAGTGTTACTATGGGATATTGTAATATTCTCAGATAATTTCCGTGTTTCGTAAACGAATTAAACAGAAACAGCGTTTAGAAATCAAATTATACTTGGCAGATAACTTTTAACTACCTTTTGGAACAGATTTTCCCGCTCGGGTTGCTTTATTTCTACCACAAAAGGGCTTGATCTAGTTGTTATATTTTGTATAGAGTAATCTCTTAAACCAGTTTATCAGGAGACTCATCTTGACGGAATAGGCCTTTGTCTCGCTCGGGACGACTTAAGAGATTAATAACATTTCAATCAAAGAGAAGTTTGATGTTCGACCGCTAAATATTTGATCGGAACCAACATTAATGAGTTTTATTAATGGTCACTAACTTCAGAAACACGATTTAGGGATAGCTAAATTATTCGATACATAAATATTCATCTGTAGAGGAAATTGGGACCAGATGGTGCCCAAATTTCTGAACATTTGTCACAACTATTAATTACCTACGTAACTAAATTAGATTTTGATACTCATCTCATGACTTTCTTTTGGCTTTATACAAGTTAGAGAGAACTGTAGGTAACTACTTTTCCACAACTTAGCTGGATTTATTATAGCCTAATAAAAGAAATAGGCACTTTTCTTTTGAGGCTGTCATCAGAGGGTTTTCAACTCGAATGTACGATCTCATAAAGGGTTTTCCACACTCAAAATGTGAAACGATTACATGGTTAGAAAAGTAGGGGCACGGCTGGACTGACACTAGGAGGCTTGTTTAGAGGCTGGATGGTAGCTAGTTGCCTATATAGCTGGTTGTTTGGATGCACGGTCGCGGTGGCCGTACTGGTAGATGGTTTGCTTGGTGGATTGCTAGGTGCTAAAGGCCCCTCCAGACTCACGGCGAGAACCTCCGAGAAGCGTGAGGAGTTTTTCGGTCTCGCGGTCGCCTGTTCTCTGTTCGGTGTCGGAATTTGTGGCCGAGACAAAGGACTTCTCAGGCGAGAAGAGAGAAGACTCCTACACTACACTCACGTTTTGTCTCATTACGAAAAATTATGTTAAAAGAAATTAATAACCCTGTGATGAATTTGAGTTTACTACCATCATCTGTCTTTTACAAAGTTACAATATGAAATATGGCACACTGAGCCAAATCTGCGTCGTCGTCTAGGGTAGCAAATGAAAAGTGTTGATTGACTTGTTTTAGAAAATCAGATATATTTAAATTTCAGAGCATAAAATAGACAATGGTTGGTATTGGTAAGAATACGCAGATATCATAGGTTCGCAAATAAATGGCTTGTTCAGTCTTTGTTTTGCGGCGAGAGCCAAAGTTAATGTTATAGATTAATTTCGGCCCCAGAATAAACAATAGTATCTACTACGTATAGAAGTTGCACTGCTTGCACAACTTGCACTCCTTTGATTTTGACCAAAGAAGCCGTTTTGATAGCCTACGGAATTAGGTAGGTGAGATTAGTTACAATGTTGTGCTGCCTTTTGTTCCGAACATACCGTGGCCACGCCTACCTCGAAAACTCGAGTGTAGGAATTTACTTAAAAGGAAAGTAAAATAACAAACAGTAAAAAATATTGTTTTTAACAAAATTTGTCTTTACAGTTGTTTAACTTTCATGTGATGTACCTCTTTAGTTTTTTTTTTATTCTATAAAGTACCTAATTTTAAATTTAAATATTGTGTACTTAGATTGCATACATTCTGAATGGTATAAATCTATTTTTTAGACAACTTGACAACTTTAGATAACTTTTTTTAATTTACTTCCAAGTACTTTTTGTCCTCTCTTCCTTAATTATAAGTATAGAATAGAAGAATAGAAGTATAGATAATATTAGTATAGAAGTTGTGTTTTTTTTGTTTCTGTGATGTTTATTTGGATCATTGTTATTGTCTCTTTTTATTTTATGTTTTTTTTAGGTTAGGAATTTTTGAAAGTGTAATTTTAACTTAATTTAATTTAATAATGTTATTACTTAATTTCTTCTATGGTTTTCGCGATTTTGCATAATAAAACACTTTATTTATCCGGTTTTATCGCGTTTTTATTCATTATTTGACCCGAGCTTTCGCCAACTTTACAGTTGGCTTTTTCAGTCAACCTTGAAAAAGCCAACTGTAAAGTTGGCGAAAGCTCGGGTCAAATAATGAATAAAAACGCGATAAAACCGGATAAATAAAGTGTTTTATTATGTTATTACTTATTACTATTAGATATCATAATTGTGTATTTTATAATGTGTTCATGAGGCATAATTTTCATAAACTATTATTTATCAAGTATTACATAGATTCGAGCTTTTATAAGACTTAATGAGAAAATGTATTACTAGAAATTTGCTAATACTAAAGTAACATTTATCGTATAGAAGATATATAGCAAATATAACTTAAAACAACCTGAAGTTTCAGGGTCGGGTGGCCGATGCCTCTGTCTGCCGTTCCACCAGCAGCCACAACAAGGCATCCTATTAATCACTTCACAGTACTTCTTTCCATATCAAACACCCTCATTAATAAACTCATGCAAACATAATTACATTTACAACAAATTCCACAAGTTATACTAGGTACATCTTTCGCGGTAAAAACTTTCAAGATTTATATTCACAAAAACATGCTTAAACTTTTTCCATTTCCTTTACAACATTACTGTTACACTGAAGGTATAGGTAAAGAACAGTATAGTATAACATTGATTGAGAAATAGTATAGTATTAGAAGTCACTGCACATGTTTTGGAATACAATAGCGGATTAGAGAGAGGTTTTAGGGATCATAAAGACAGAGGAACGGCCGTCCTCACCCGCGCGCTGCGCTCGACTGCGGCTGAATATGAATGAAGGCGACGAGGGTTTCCATTCGGTGGTATTTCCTGAAAAATCGCTACACTCATACATCAGCCGTGTAAGAGCGTATAATATGTTACGGGCTACGGGACAAAATTCAGATAAGACTATAACTATAGTATTATGTAAAGCTTGATCCTTTCTGATCAATGAGCTGTCAATATACAATTCAGAGTAGGTATAAGTAGGTACGTCCTCTTTGAAAATATCGGAAAATGGTGTCTGGTGAAGACGAGCGAAATGGAACAAACGTGAATTTCGTAAAGGAATTGGTACAACGAAATTCCATCATGATAAGTATTAGAGTTAAGGTGGGAAGTGCTGTGTGTGAGTAGGTAGACTCACTTATTAAATTTTTTGCTTTTATTTGAGAAAATTTTGCGTGGAATCAGTTTGGTTTTATTTTGAATATGCAATGACAATGCAAATGTGTTATTTTAGTACACTGTCATATTTTCTTTTATTTAGAAAGCTCATTTGAGCGTGCTACATATTAGAACATATCAACAAATATGTGAATGCGAATACAAACCCAATCAGATTTTTTGGCACTTTTTAACTACTGCCTTAGATTAAGAGTTTTGTACGATCTTTTATTTAATAAATTATAGTAATCCGGTAGTTTTCCTTGCATGCATTTTATAGTGCTTCGTTGTTTACGAGTAAAATCGTTTTTGAAAAGGGTCTCTCTCTACGTATTTCTTGTCTTCGGCTCTACATACGCTTTTCAAAGGTCTAGGGCTCCGTACCCGTGATACAGATCGTATAAGGAATGATTTATGTTAGATCGTCATGAGCACGAGCTTCGTTGTCCATTGCTCGGCGAGCAGTCGATCGGTCTGTTGCAACCGAGTGGCGGCCAAGCAATGGACAACGAAGCTCGGACCCGGCCGGCGCTTGTGGCGGTCTAATATAAATCATTTCTAACACGTGAAATAGTGGTCAAATGCCCATAGATATAACAAACTTAGCTACTTCTTCTACATTTCGTGTACCTAATATCAGTTAATAATGCAAGCTAAGTAAAATGTCAATTTACCGGTGTTAATTTTAGATGACGTACAGGCGGCGCCACTCCGCTCGGTGTAATTAGCGTCTTGACAACTAAGCGACGGATTTTAGATCTAATTTTAATATCTGTGATGATGATATCGTTCGGCGGTAGGCATGTCGTTACAATTTATCAAGAATTAATTATTATCATTTGCGCAATGATACTCACTAGTCACTAGTCCTCGGTTTCTCGAGATTTCTAACGACCGTCTTATGTACTTCTTTAAAGATGTTTAATCTAGGCATAATAAGATAGCTAATTTAATTCTCCGAGCGAACGAATGAACGAAAAAAGAAACTGTAATCCAGAAAGAAAATCTGTCATTATACTTAGTACAGTAAGTAAGTAAGTAAGTAAGTAAGTAAGTAAGTAAGTAAGTTCATTTATTTTAATTTCGTTTGCTTACACACCAATTACCTGCACAACTATCACCTTTCCTGTGCCTCAAGGTTTGCTGGAAGAGAACTCTTGTTAGGGTTAAGCTCGCCTATGTACATGTTTTATCTATAGTTATCTCTCTATGTATTTGTGGTGTGTACATTAAAGAATTAAAGTACGCATTATCCGTCCGAAAATAAAACAATCGTAAACCTGCAGGTAGATATAGGTAAACTTCCTTATGTATATTACTATCCATATTATAAAGGTAAACTTCAATATACTCGTAGTATATTGTGATAGATGGCACACTGAAAATCTGGGGGTTTTAACAACGGTTACGGTAACTATATATAGACATCTTATAATTCGACGACCCCTCTGGCGTGTCGGGCCAACGCTTGACTGCTATGCAGAAGGTTGCGGGTTCGATTCCCGCCGGGTGCAAATATTTATGCTTAAAAATAAATATTTGTATCTGGTCTAGGTGTGTTTCTATGTATAATATGTATGTATTTACAAAAGAAAAATAAATATCAGTAATATATTCGTTGTCTAGTCACCGTAACACAAGCTTAGCAGTTTACCATGGGGCTAGATGGCGCTGCGTGTTGGTTACATAATTTATAGAATTTATTTAAAATTATAATCTAGTCCCAAATTATTTAATAGTAGGTAGGTACGTAGTTATTTTATTCTTATTTCGTGATATGACTATTTCGTTATAAATATAAATCTGAAAGATTTTATCTATCCTAATGATCCAGATAAATCCTAGTATCTTACTAATATTATAAACGCGAAAGTTTGTATGTAAGTATGTATGTATGTGAGGTTGTTACTCTTTCACACAAAAACTATATACTGAACCGATTGCGATGAAACTTGGAATATAGGTAGCTGGGGACCTGGATTAACACATAGGCTTTTTTTCCCAATATACCCGCGTGAACGCGGGTGAATCCGCGGGGCGCAGCTAGTAATATTATAAAGCTGAAAGTTTGTGAGGATCTGTGTATGTATGTATGTGTGTTTGTTACTTAATCACGTAAAAACCGCTGAACCGATTGCAATGAAATTTGGAATATAGGAAGCTGGATACCGAAAATAACACATAGACTATTCCGATATTGCCGCGGAAACGGGACTTATGCGGGTGAAACCGCGGGACGCGGCTAGTTATACATATAGATGAAAGTTTGTCTGCAAATTACTGCATGCAACAAATACTTGTGTGTGTTTGTTGCTACTTTACGCAAAAACCGCTAAACCGATTGCGATAAACCTGGATTAGCACATAGGCTTTTGTATATCCAAATATACAATTTTTTTTCTGCTATCCCAACATTCCTACGGGACCACGACTAACGCGTGGTAAACCACCACCGGGCGTTGCTAGATGTTTCGGATATTAAATTTGATACAACAAATTCAATAGTCGTACTCCGGTTTATGTAAAAGCCAGAGGCAATTGTCCAATAAACTAGATAGATCTGCGAATACGTGTTTCGAATACTACGCAGATTGTTTACAACTATGTTTTGGGTCCAAATATAATTATAATAATTATAAATAATTAAATATTTAAAAAAAATATTTAAATATATAATTCTATTAGTTATTATTAACCCAAAAATTATTAAAGCGTAAGTAATAAAAATTCAAAATTATTTTATCAACGCACATCCTAAACCGCTTATGGGATGAACCTGCGGGACCCAGCTAGAAAATAATTATCAAAATTCCGTGAGTTCGAAATTGGTCCCGCCCGGTTGTTATCACAGCTAACAATCGTTAGATCAACTAAAAGGCCATATGGCGACCTGAAAACTCTAACACTAGTTAGGCCACACCCTGGCCACACCACTAAACGAAAAATAAATAAAGAAGAGGACCTAAAAATCAACAAATACAAGTTTAATGTAAAAAATGGATAACAAATATTTTAGGTGGTTAAGGCGCTGCTGGGGTACAGATCCAGAGACGTGAGTTCAAACCTCACCGCGGGAAAATTTTTGAAGATTATTTATTCCTTTAAAATATTTTAGTAGATATGACTTGAGCAATAAAAACAAATTACGAAATAAAAAATGGGTTATTCATTGCGTGGCTTGTTGAATTGTATATCGACCAACCCAATCTACTCTAAAAAGCGCCAGAGGTTTAATTTAAATAAATTATCTCCAACAGAAGTAAAAAAGAGGCTAAAACGTGAACCCGTAAAAAGTGTAGGTATTAGGGGTTAAAGTATGAAATTGCCGATTTGTACTGAAAATCTTAATTGTTTATTTTTTAAATTTTTAACAAATTTATTTAATTAAAATGGTTGCCATTATTATCTATACATTGCTGCCATCTAATGGGAAGGTTATTAATGCCTTTGCGATAGAACTCCGACGATCTAGACTGCACAAACTGTGTGAAAGCATTTTGTACTGCCTCCTGGGAAGAAAACTTCTTGTCACGTAGATAATTGTCCAAATCACGAAAAAAATGGTAGTCCGTTGGAGCAAGGTCTGGTGAATACGGAGGATGACGAATGGTTTCTAAGTGCAGTTCCTGAAGGGTCAAAATGGTTTCTCGTGCTGTGTGAGGTCTCGCGTTGTCGTGGAGCAATAATGGTGAAGATCGATTCATGAGTCGGGGCTGTTTTACTGCTAGTTTTGTCAACATGGTTCGGAGTTCGGCACAATAGACATCTGCCGTAATTGCTTGACCAGATCGAAGAAAACTATAGTGAATAACACCATGCTGAGACCACCAAACAGTTACCATTACCTTTTTATTGGTAAGTTTTGCTTTAGGACACTGTTGTGGCATTTGACCTGGGGTCAGCCATTGCATTTTTCTTTTCCGGTTATCATAAAGAATCCACTTTTCATCACATGTTACAATTCGATCCAATATTCCTTCATTTCTGTACCGGTTCAACAAGGCAACACAAGTTTCAACACGCGTTTCTTTCTGCAGATCAGTCAAATCATGAGGCACCTATTATTCGTATTTTTTTATTTTATTGATTTGACGCAAGTGAGTCAATAAAGTGGGTAAGGTAACGTTAAACCATGCCGCTAATTCCTGGGTAGTTTGACTAGGATCGGCTTCCACTATCTCTCTTAATTCATCGTTATTCACCTGTGTGGGCGGTCTTCCTCGTGGCTCGTTCTTTAAGTCGAAATTTCCATCACGAAAGCGTTTAAACCAAAATCGCACGGTGCGTTCATTAGTAGACCCCTCTCCAAACGCAGCTTTGATATTGCGGGCTGTTTCTGCCGCGTTAGTTCCGCGTCGGAACTCGTATTCAAAAATCACTCGAATTTTCGCAGTATCCATCTTTCTTGTCTAAATTGAATAACAAAAACAATTGAAAGTCGATATTCAAATGTTTCACATTTTTTAAAAAAAGAACATCACAGAAACCATTTGAAAAAAGTTTCATTCGAAAACCTCAAACCATGACGATTCTATGTCAATTCAAAGAACCTATTGCAATAAAACGGCAATTTCATACTTTAACCCCTATTATTTACTACCTTCTGTATTTTGTCCAGGATATGCCCAACACCGGGATTTGAAATGAAATAGACCTGTAGTCCGTAGCAGTCTGAATTAACAACAACTTAGGGGTCCATATTGGGTCATAAGAGCGACCTATACCCAATTTTGTTCCGATAAACTTGCAAAAAATTCGGCATTGATGGTACCTATACAGGAAAAAATTGAAATATATGAATTTGAATGTATACATATTATTATGCTATTATCTTTTCAGCGTTTATCACCTAACCGTCATCCTAGATGATTATTAAAATAAACGCGATTGCGTCTATGTAAAATGCTAAAGGATGCTTGGTCATAAGAACCGATAGACAGGCCTGATTCCCGCCCTTGTCGCCTTGTGTAGTGTGTAGTGTATTTACTAGATGTATTTTTCCTTTCAAATATTTGAAGCCAAAGGAGTAGGTACTTAATTAACTTTACAGGAGGCTTCACTCGCAGCTTGTAAACACTAAAGCCTAATTTACATTACAAAACTAGTGCCATGCATTAGTTAGGTATAGATTCAATTTCACAAAAGCAATCGCGCAGCAGTATTTGGAAGCAATTTTATCAAATAGATAAATAGTACAGCTAGGTGTACGCAATTTATTACAGCAAACGTTTATAAATTGCATGTCACAAGTTTCGTAAAGTAAATCCCGTTTTCCGGACGTATGTCATAGTATAAAACAACTTTGTAGTAGGTAGGTACCCAATAGTACCCATCCTATATACGTATAAGCATGGTGTACTTACGTAGATAAGAACATACAAGTAACTTTGTTCCAGCAAGTACTATAAGTCACAACACTCCTTTGTTTCAGTTCACGACTGATGGTTGACGATCATCAATAGAAATGAATAATGTTTTGTCTTGCGAACTCGAAGACATCGTATCGGGCGTCTCATATAACTTTTACACTTAATTATACAGAAGATATATTATTATATGAATAGGGAGAGTCATATATAGATCGGCGGGCGACCTTCAAATATACTAAGTATAAAAAAACTATTTTTTGTGAAAAAACTATAATATCAATTTTAGTAATTAATTGACATAGCAAGAAATAGAATTTTGTCATTATGAAAAAAAAAACATCCGCGTCGATTGATAATGTTGCTGATAGAGCTCCAATCCTCTAAACAATACTAAATAATTATAGCGGGGGTTTTAGTTTTTTAATTATGTCAGTATTTTATTGTTATCATTACACGACTGCCAAGGAAGGGTTATTATGATGAGCTTTCGACTGCCACCTGCCAAAAAATCAGCAAGGACAATAGGGTTATGGGTATTTCCAAATTATTAAAATTGTAACTTTTATCATTACGAAGTTTCCTGTTGAGGTGGTCCTAGGTTCTACCTGTACCTAGTTATTTAGGAGCTGAAGAAGTCTTTATATTTTTTAAAATTCAATTATCAGGAAAAAACAATGCGTATAACAAACAATGGTTATTAATATCTTAAAAAAACCACGAAGGATTCAATTGATGTATTAAGTGTACATCAGTCACTAGTCTAGTATAGGTTATTATTACTCTACGTCGGTAGGTTTACATATACACAAGATCGCAAAAATAGAGGAACCAAGGTATGTACTTATAGGTAGTTGCATATTATTTAATGCTGTATAGACACTGTATTCTGCGATGTTATTCTACTCATCATTCCAAAGGTCTTAGCTTAGCCAACTTCTTATAGGAGCAACTTTGAATACGGCATCCTAAGAAGACTGCCTGTATAGGTAGGGTTTTGTCGGGCCTTTTCTGGGTGATAAAAAAGGAAACTAACAGGTGTGTATGTTTAACAACTTCTTGACAAATTATTTTGTTTTGTATTTGGAAACAACAAAACCATTGGCATTATCTACGATTTTTTTTTTTTTAAATGAATAAAATTAGATTATGACTGCATTGCCATGAGGCTTGCTTAGCGCCTGGAGGTTAGCGACTCGCCTGGCGAGTCAACTAGCGCGTCACGTGGCATAGAAACAAACTGTTTGTTATCTAGCTATTCGCTTGGCGTTAATCAAAGTAAACAAATAGGTTGCTTTGATGTCACGTAAAGAGCTAGGTGACTCGCCAGGCGACTCGCTAGCCTCCAGGCGCTAAGCAAGCCTCATGCCAATGCGCCCGTTGCCAGTGTCGAACGAATTCGGAATCATAACATTTTACTTAAGGAATAATAATTTTACCAGACTAATTTAAATACCTTTTGTCATCTTTATTATGAATGTACGGTATAAATGCAAGTCACTTTATATTAAACAATGAGACTTCGAAACTTTTAACATTTACGTGTATAATATTGTTATAAGCCGGATACTTTACGTGTTGTTTCAAAATAACTTTTGAATGAATATTGTTTGAGTAAAGTTAAGACTGTATTGTATGGGATCGAATAGAAAGTTCTCCAAGAACCAAATACTTGGGAGTATAAAACGCGACAGGCAGGGGTTTGAATTTCATGTAAGTATATAAACAGTTAACCTTTGACTAAGTACGGAAAAATATCGAATTTCCCGAAAACTACATCACGATGCGAGTTTTTTAGGGTTTTAAGAAACCCTTACATTATGTAGTTTCTCCATGTCTATTCGCTAAGTATTAACACAGATAATTTATCTATGGTATTAAGAAGCTACAACTTTGTATTTGTGTGTAGTTTTTTTTTGGAAGGATAATTATGTAAACATATACATATACTTTGGGGCATTTATTTAATGACGAAACGCACATGCCGCTGCCGCCGTCGACATGCCATTTTCGGGCTTCCAATAAAGTAGTAGATTGTCTATTCGCATGTACTTTCTCCGATATTTTTTTGTGTTTTTGCTACCGGATTACCTATACGATATCTAGGCATGACATAAATAACACGTCACTCTATAAATCACAGTGTGGTTAAACAATCGAAAATATCCGAAGCTTAAATAATCATAATGACTACTCTGCTCTATGTGGGACTGCTAGTGCTATTTTTTTAAAGAGCCATTTTTTGGGTAACTATTCTGAATGGCCCAAATTGTTACGTATCATAACAACTGTTTTCATGTGAACTTTTCAACATAACTACTACGGTCGATTCACCGGATCATATGTTAAAAGTCAAACAGACATAAAGTTAAACACACAAAAGGACAAAAAGATGAAGTTTCGCAAAATATCAGAAAAGCATATTGTCAAACACGTTATATATTATAAAATTATCCTACTATGACAGCTGCCTCCATATCAATTTTAGTTATAACTACATGCTATGATGGACTATGGAAATCAAGAAAGTTTAAACAACAAGTACGTACTACTTGTAGAGATGGGCCGACTATGGTTTTTTGCCGACTAATGGGTTTTAAAATTTAAATAAAATACTAATCATTATACAAGATGTAACAGGCAAGTCCTTTTAATCCGAAAGGGGGTTGTTCTAGACGTCTAGGCGAACACCTTTTGTTCTACGACTTTTGAAAATTAGAACTTTTTTTTTGAAAATTTTGAGATAATGTTTCACTGAAAAAACAGTTGTTTTTGAAAATAAAAGTAATTGAAGGTTTGATTATAGTAGACCAAGCTAAATGAAAAGACAACATAAGGTCAATGACCTCGAACTGTAAGAAACTGTAAAAACTTTACACTTCAAATTTTCGAAAAGTACTTCGAATTTCCAAAAGTCGTAGAACAAAAGTTGTTCGCCTAGACGTCTAGAACAACCCTCTTTCGGCTTAAAAGGGCTTACCCGTTACATCTTGTATTTCTGAGATATTCGTAATTTTAAAAATTCTTTCACAAATAGAAAGATTCATTAACAAGGAGTGACAGGTTACTTTTGATCCCGAAATTCCCACGAGATCGGGACTACCCGATCGACTAGTCTGCAAATTGTGACTAGTCGGCACCTACCGACTAGTGGACGACTAGACGGCCCATCGCTAGTAGTACCTATCTAAAACTTAAATAAAAACTTACCGGTAGCGGATCCGGATTCTATTGAAGATAGGGACGGTTTCGGTTTCATTTCAGCAGTCGGCGACGGCAGCTTACTAGTCAAGGAACGGGACGATGTCGATTGAGGAACCGTTTTAACAAATGGTGACGTAGGCAAGGACGAAGGAGAGGATAATTGCAAAGGTGACGTGGGCGTCTCCAAGTTTGAAGGCAGGGACATTTTAGACTCTGAATTTGTAATAGAATTCGTTAAGTTCGGTTCGGGATTGTCGCCCGGTTCAGAGGTACACAAGACTGTGGGTAAGGGAATTTTGTAGGAATCTGTGGCAGGTGTCACTTCGGTCTCTGATTTCTTATCCATTATCTGCAAGAAGAATGATTTAATATTTAGTAAGTCTTCACAAATAAGAAAAATACAATACATAGTACGACTTCTACAATTTTACCAATAATTTCTCATTCTTTTCTACTCTAATATAGCTCACTAACTGCGCCCCGGGGTTTCACCCGCTAAGTCCCGTTCCCGCGGGAATATCGGGATAAAAAGTAGCCTATGTGTTAATCCAGGTCCTTAGCTACCTATATTCCAAGTTTCATCGCAATCGGTTCAGTAGTTTTTGCGTAAAAGAGTAACAACCTCACATACATACATACATACCTATATACAAACTTTCGCGTTTATAATATTAGTAAGAAAGTAAGATATTTAACTATTCTTCGGAGCAAAAAGAAACAACTACATTTTATTATTATGAGTTTTAATTAAAGTCACCTAATCATTTCTTGTAGCACTAACGTTAGTAAAAATTAACAGCACAAAAAAGAAAAAGAATAAAATAAACGCGTAAGGGTTACATCTGCTCATTAAAATGAGTTAAAACTAGTTTATTTGGTCAATAATTTGGTACAAAAGGGTAGATATTAAGGTTCCAGAAACAAAGTCTACAAAGGCGTCTCAAACTTATAGATTATTTATTATGAAAGTAACCATGATATAATAGCAACAATATACGATTTTAAACCTACAGGTTGTTTGCACTACAACTATTAGGTATTAAATTTTGTCTTAGATTTTCGCAATTTTGAAGAATTTTCAATTCGGACCAGTAATTCCTGAGATTAGCGCGTTCAAACAAACAACATCTATTACATATACAGACTACACCCAATAAACATGGTAATTTCGGTTTTGACCTTTGTTGAGGTAAGATGTCTAGCTTACCTACCTCGACCACTCGGTCTAAAATTAACTTTGCCATTTTAGAGCCAATGTGATAATTATAATTTCAGAGCAAATGCGAGCATTATTATCAGATCAACATTTCAATAAAAAGAACTGTCGGAAAATGATTAGGGACTTTGGAGAATTTTCGATTAAGGTCTAACACAGACATGACAATCAGAAGATCTCAGATCTTCAGGTCTTGGGTCTGTCCTTTAAGTAAAACAAGTCTCCCGATAGTAAAAAAAAAGAAACAGGGGGGCTATTACGAATCGTAACTTCCGATTTTGAGACGCCCGACACGGCCCGACGACCCGATGGACTGTCAGTAGTTAGTTATTGTACGTCCCGCACCAATAAATACTTTACGTTCAAGACAAAAAAGCAAAGAATAATTATATTGAGAACTAGCTGCGCCCCGCGGTGTTCTTACACCCACCTACCGCAATGCAAAAATTCCCACTTAAACGGACATTGTATGTCAGTAAGTGATTTTAACGATGGATGACGATCGATGACGATGGTTAAAAAACAACGAAACTTTTTATCTTTTTTTTTTAGCATTTTTTATCTTTTATCCGGATATCAAGTCCGGATATCCGGATTAAAGTATTTGTTAATCGAAGTCTTAAGCTATCTGCATACCAAATTTCATTGAAATCGGTCCAACTGTTTCCAAGATTAGCGCGCACAAACGCACAGATAAACGGACATGGGTTCTGTTACGTTAGTACATTCCCCTTAAAATAGTTTTTTCAAAATATCTTTCAAAAGCAGACACCACTAAGCTACGATTTTATTATAAGTATCGAAAGTATCGATGATGGGTTCAGGAGGTACAATAACTACCTACCATAATAAAATAAATAACTAGTTTCTCTGCAGAAGTGATAGAGTTTATTTATTTATTATTTCTTATCGGTTGTGGACCGATTATGGCTATTTGGAAAGCAGCCAGTGTATTAATTACTAGCTGCGCCCCGCGGTTTCACCCGCGTAACTTCCTATCCCGTAACGTTAATGATCCCTCACGTATGTCATACCAAGTGTTGCTTAACGATCATTCAAAGTACTAAATAATATTTCTACCTCTAAACCAACCCTGTACCAAGTTTTATGAATATCGGGTCACCCGCTCTTTTTCACCCATCACGTATGTTGTACCAAGTGTTGCTTAACCCGTACGATCATTCAAAGTACCCTATATTTTATTGCTACCTCTAAACCAACCCTGTACCAAATTTCATTCATATCGGTTTACGGGTTGTTGAGTCAGAAATAGAAATACACGACTTTATTTTTCAGAGCTGCCGTCCCGCAGTTTCACTCGCGTAAGTCCCGATCCCGAGGGAATATCGGGATCAAAAGTAGCCTATGTCATATCTGAATAATGTAGCTTTCTATTAGTGAAAGAATTTTTGAAATCGGTATGAAGTTTCTGAGATTACCCCCAAAATACATACATATATACATGTTACCAACGTAACCTCTTTATAATATTAATAATTACCAACATAAAACAAAATATTAAGGCGGCGATAGATGATAAGCAACGGTCCTTGTCCTATTGCATATAAATGAGCGAGATGGAATTGCGTGAAAAATCTACAATTTCTCGTAAAATCAATAATTAACGAAGATTAAAATAATATTTTGAAAAAATGCGATGAAGGGGTTCTAGGTATTGTATTTTCTAATATTATGATGCCTATAAGAAAATATAGCGGTTAAGGATTTTGAAGAAAAATTGATTTATTTTGTAAAACAGGGGTAACTTTGCCTGTATAATAGTGGTATTTAAAGTTATTTTTTATTGTTTTTGAAATGAAGGGGACACTTCTTGTATCATGTACAATAACATAATACATTGTTTAAAGATCTATTTGATACCGGTTATAAATAAAACCATTCCATCGGAAGGGATTTCACATGAGTCGCGTCCTTAAGAATCAAAAGTACAATGAGATATTGCAAAAGAATTTTTAAAAAGCCCTGCAGTTTGGTGACACAACCGTCTCGCATGGAGCCGACCGATTGAGCCGCGCGGCATGATGCCTCACAGAGTTGGCTGGCCACCCTCATCATAGTCGCCCGCTACGTGTATAATAAATGCACGCTTGGTACTTAGTAATTATTTATTGTGGAGTTATTTTAAAACTGTAATATCTCGTGAGATATTCATTGAAATCAAGTGATGTTAAGGACAATTATGTTTAAAATTAAATACTTTTAATGAATAACGTATTTATTTGGATAAGGATTAACATAATATTTACAAAATTACCTTCGGAAATAATGCATTGTTCTACAACAAATTTGATTACTCTAAAATATGTTATATTGAGTCAACCTTAAGAGATATATATGCTGTCGCGAACTATTTATTAGATCCTTTTTAGAGGAAGAATTCTGTTATATATGGTTTTTATGTAACTCTGACCGTTTACTCAGCGCACGCGACAGAATCTCGGAACAGGGTGTTTTTTTTCCCGTTTTTGCAACATTTTTCATGGATGCTCCGCTCCTATCAGTCGTAGCGTGATGTTATATAGCCTATAACCTTCCTCGATAAATGGACTATCAAACACAAAAAGAATTTTTGAAATCGGACCGGCAGTTCCTGAGATTAGCGCGTTCAAACAAACAAACAAACAAACAATCAAACAAACTCTTCAGCTTTATAATATTAGTAAGGTGCATCGGGGTAAGAGCGGATACGGGGTAAGAACATATGACTCAAATAACTGCCAAATAGAATGATATTTTACACTACTGGCAACGTTATTCAATGCACCATTTTGTCTTGCCTAACCTGACAGTTCGCGTCCGTTGTAGCGACCAGTAGGACGTGTGTAATCCACCGTCAAGTGAAAAGTGAACAAATTGAAAAAAATACTAAAATCCTGTCTTACCCCCACCTACTTTGGACTGAGATATTGGTGAGTACTTCAATGTTTTATAAGTTATGAAGATTTATCGTTAATAAATGGAAGGAGATTTATAAATTGGTTTAATCAAAATTACTCTAAGACGTCTGTAGACTAAGATCCGTACTTCCCCCAACCATATTATTATTGGTTGAGGTGATCCGGTCATTCCCGTAAACAAAAATCACAGTGGTTGTCAAACTTTCAATTGTCTCCATTAGCTTAGACCTCTACGAATAGGATTTTTTATAGGTAAAAGTAAATTATGTTTAAAATGCGGTACATATTTATATGGCAAAGTCTAATTCTTAATGTTTTTTTTTTCAGGGATTCTAAATGCCACGAAAGTATACTAGAAAATCGCATAGAGCATCAACATACACGAAGGAGGAGCATAACAAACTACGCTGCTTCACAGATATTGCCAAAAACATTGTAGAACTTTAAACATAAGTTTTTAATTATTTGTTGAACTTAAGTTACGCGCTGAAAGTATACATTAATATAACAATGTGTTGTTGTTTTGAAGATTATCTGAGTTAATAAATACTACGAAGATCTCATTAAAAATAACAAAGAGATTTGATTTTATAAAAAGTTCTGTTTTGCCTAGGTTAAGTATCCAACCAAATCATAATATGGTCATAGGGTATAATTTAAGTTCCATTTTCATTAAGTAATTGTAACAAAGACAAACTAAATATTTAGATAAATAATATCTTACCTAGCTTATCTGATAATCTAACTGAAAAAAAATTAGTACTTTTTGTAGAGTAGAGTTGCGAAAGGTTGAGAAACAAAAGATTTTCAAAATTTGGTGTTCGGGGTAAGACCGGATCAAAAACAGTAAAAACAAATTAAATTGATCATAACTTTTTAAGTTGAACATAATGCTCTAACAATCTTTGGAGATTTATTAGTATGGGTAAGACCAGATATTTTCTACTGGTAGTGCTTGTTATTACAAGCACACAGAATGTTTTAGAAGGTATGTCGGTCTTACCCCTTCAAGGTCCGGTCTTAACCTTGAAAAAATATTTTTTCTTTTCTTTTTGAAAGCGTATAAAACGGTCACCGTTAGCGGGAATATAACTTCAATAGTAGAAAACGCTAGCCCAATGTTTTAACATTAATCTAGGCACCTACTTGTGTACGACTGATTATTATGAGTGAATAGAATTTGGTTTAACCAAAAGACTATAAAACTTTTTTAAAATAGTCCGATCTTCCCCCGATGCACCTTATAGATAGATATTAGTATAGATTAGTATAGAAGATAAGTAAGTATTATTAATTTTTGTAAGTTATTTGCAATTTGCATCCAAAGGTCAGTAGTCGTAGTAAAAGTCAAGTCAATAAAGAATTCATTGTAATTGGTGGGTCTTCACAATGATGGTTCACGCGAGATTTGGAGACAACGCTAAGTCCATGTTTTGCACCGATTTTAACTTTTATTACACTTGTACACCTTCACGAAACTAAATTGATTAATATTGGCCCCGAAATTAAACAATTTAAACGCATTTGAATGAAAATTTAGCAATAATTATACATCTCCCCAATGTATTCCCGCCAAAAAAACTCAGTGATATTTCTTTTTATTTTTTTCATTTAAATGGGCATTCATGATTTACTGAATGAAAGTAAAAAAAGAGAAAGGAGAAACCGAGTAATTAGATCGTATAGGTGTACGAGATTTAAGGTGTAACACCAGAGACACGTTACATCGTCGTCTTCGCTCCTAGAAGACTGTGCACTTGACAACTTTTGAAATATCAATTTTCAATCATGTTATCTAAGGTTAATGTAGTCTTTGCTTTGATATATCAAAACGTTCTGTTGAACCCAGTTGGTTCCAGTCTGTCCTTAATTAACTAACCGACGAACACTAAACTGAAAAAAGGATAGACAGGTATCTTTATAATATCAAACGGAACCGTTTTTTTTTGACGAAGTAAGCTTTGTAGTCAGAATACTGTAGTATTATTTCTTTGTGCACCTTTGTGTACCAGACGGCAAGCAGACTACTCACTTCACTCAGCGCCACAAACGAGCGAGACCAACCGACACTATCAAAGAGGAGGACAGAGATAGCCACGAAGTACGTCGACCATGAATTTATGATGTAAGCTAAGAACAATAAAGCAAGCTACTATCAACCATAATCCGACGGTGCAAAGTTTGAAATAAGTTGCGTGACTCATACCACGTACACGGTACAGTCATACAATTTAGCGTCCGTCCTTGTGGTAATTCTTTCATTGAGTTCTATCGGTTCGACTCCGTAGTTTACTTTGAACACCGGCTATCGTCGCCGGTCTCTCTTTATCATCACAACTTAAACAATTTTAGTTTTAATAAATAAAATTCCAGTTAAGTACATATAAACTTCTTAGGAACAGAATTTAGTTTTTACGAGACAGTGAAAGTACCGCAAACGAGTGCCTTTATGATGCCGACGTATACAGAGAAACCACCGGTGTTAAAAGTTAAAGTTTTCCATGTTTTGAGATTGGTAATAGCGAGCATAGTGAGATTTTTCTGTAAACTATACTATGGTAATGATGGGGAGAAAATACCGCCTATTACAGACGATATCCTGAAGATACCAGCTATGGAAGTTGCTAGCAAAATAAGGAATAAAGAGGTTTGTAACAGTTAACACAGTTTATGAAGTGTTTATCAGATTGTAAAATACCTAATTAAGTACTATACATATATAGACAGAGACTCGTACCGCAATCAAAATTTGACATGAAATTAGGTACTTAAATAGGTACATTAGCGTATGTCTGTACCATTTTGTCATCAAGATTTCGGTGTTCTCCAGTGTAATCATTAATTAAAACTTCGCATCAAGGTTTGTTAAATTTACTTTCAATCATTCACATAGAAATTCTCTTTTTTTATCAAAAGTTTTTATCGTATCGCAAAAGTCCCTGACTTTGTGACTTATGTGAAGGTTTTTTAGTACAAAAATTCTTTTAACGCTTTGTTTTCGGTATTACATTTGTTTATACCTATTTTTTTTTCTGTAAATATATTCTTAACTTAGGTACTTATCTATTTCATAGAATTTAGTAGGCAGTATAAGTAGTACTTGACCCAAATAAAATTCATCCTACATACATACATCACAAAATAGCAAAATTCATGGAAGTCCCGAAATGTTTATTGGTAGGTAGGTATGGAGGTGATATACTTCATTTGTTAATTGAAGACTACGGTTTGACACTTCGTTATATAGTAAAAAATCAAATACAAAACTAAAACGTCAGATTATAGTCTGAAAGAGTCTTGGCGGGAACTCGTTGAGGAGATGTGGTGCTAAATTTTCATTTTTGTGAAACCTAGTTCATATGCGTGCAAATTGTTTAATTTCGGGGGCATATTAATCAATTTAGTTTCGTGAAGGTGTACAAGTGGAATGAAAGTGAAAATCGGTGCAAAACATTAACTTAGTGTTGTCTCCAAGGCTCCGTGAAGATTATTTGTAAATGGCCGCCGTGTTTACAAATGATTCCCTAGACTTGACTTTAACTATGACGACTTGACTGTTTCGATGCAAATAACTTGCATAATATATTAGAATACATGACACTGGCTAATTTCCTAATGGCCATAATCGGTTCACAACCGATAAGAAATAATAAAATAAAGTCTGAAATTTAAAAAACGTATTGTAGTGGTTGTGCGCCTCGGCGGTTCTTTCTACTATAATGGATAATATATGTTAAACCAAAATCGAGGAAATAATTTAAACTGTAAGCTAAAGAATGATTCAAAACAGAAACTAAATTTAGATAAGTACCTAAACAAATACGAAGGATGCAAGATGTATTTATTAAACTCATTGGTTTAATATTAGCAAACATCGACGAGGAAAACGTCGTGAGGAAGGCACATTATATCCTAGGACTCACCACATCCCAAAGGGCCTTTGCCAGTCCGGAGTAGGCTCTCGTGGCGTCTTACTGCCTAACCCCTCGAGACGAAAGCCCTGACCCTACCTACAGTGGAAATTTAACGAGCTGGCAAAAAAACCCATCTAAATTTATATATGTATTAACTCAAAGGTGACTGACTGACTGACATAGTGATCTATCAACGCACAGCCCAAACGACTGGACGGATCGGGCTGAAATTGGCCATGCAGGTAGATGTTATGACGTAGGCATCCACTAAGAAATGATTTTGGTAAATTCTACCCCCAAGGGGATAAAATAGGGGATGAAAGATAATACTTCTTAACGCGAGCGAAGCCGCGGGCAAAAGCTAGTTAATATTATAAAGCTAAATGTATGTGAGTATGTGTACGTACATAAGTATGATACTCAATCATGCAAAATCTATTGAAGAAATTGCGATGAAACTTGGAATAGGTAGCTGGAGATATGGTTATTCCCGTGGGAACAGGACGCACGTGGGTAAAACCGCGGAGCGCTGCTAGTGCTTTAATATTAAGCTTACATTACCAAAGACTAGGTATACTAGCATAATAATAGCTATAGAAAGATATAACCTATGTAAGTATATCAAGTCTATGTAAATATTTACCCAGTTGGCCGAACCTTTAGCCTTGATTTTTTGTAATACAAATGTTATTCAACATGAAATAATTCCAAATGTTTAGCGTGCTGAAGCGTAACAGTGATTTGACTTACAATGAAACATACCTACATAATAAATAAATAATAATTAAAAAAGCTAATAAAGCCACTTCAGTTTTTGTCAAAATCCATTCAGCATTTTTCGCTATCTCTTATAACTCTTATAAGTCAAAGACAAAGTCTATTTTTTTTTATTTAATTGGATGTATTGATCACTTTATATACGTCGAGTGCTCTTACAACTATGACTCTAGTGTGGCTTCGGAACGCGCATGAAACTCAAGGGGTGTTTTTTGTGATCATTGTTTAGGATATCCGATATCCCACTTAAAACCCGTCGAAATGCTGTGTCGGAGCACCCTGTATACAGGTTGTTGGTACGTAGGTTCATGCCTCAGATCATATCTTCTTTTTCTTTTATATAGCTTTATCATTTGGACATTAGCCAGTGTCAAGTATTTTTAATATTTGCAAGTTATTTGCATCGTCAAGTCAAGTCGTCTTAGTTAAAGTGAAGTCGAGGGAATCATTGTAAAACGGCGGCTATTTTTTAAAATGATTATTCACGGAGCTTTAGAGACTGCATACCGATTTTCACTTTCATTAATTACACTTGTACACCTTCACGAAACTGAATTGATTAATGTGCCCCCAAAATTAAACAATTCACACGCATTAGAATTAGGTTTCACAAGAATAAAAAATTTGCAACACATCTCCTTAACGCGTTCCCGCCAAAACTCAAAGATAGGTTCATGCTACAATTTTTTTCTTCTTTGCGTGTCAGCATTCAGCTATTATAGTTTATCTACCCAAAACTGTATCACAGCGATGGCAGCTTCAATGCTAGTATTGAATAAAAGGAAACTGCTTTGCAACTCATCTTTATTGAAACCTACCTAATAAATATATGTCCGTCTAGTATCTAGATAGTTTTAAATGCCAACAAGATTAACCCAGTTTGTTTGCTCTGTTCAAGTAGGTTTGTACATAAGCAAGCACTTACCTACTTTACGATGATATAACCATTGGGTAGGTAGCCTACTTTTATTATACTGTTAGTACTGTACATAACATACATTTTAGCACTATGACATAAAAATTGGCGAACTAAATATTCCCAAATTTGTATTGAATAAAATTCTAAATTGACATACAATTGAGTGAACAGACTAGCTAACATTTAAAACGATTAAAGTGGCGGTCACTACACACACAAATATTCTGGAATACTGAGATCTGTACATGCGTAGACAGCCACTGTTACACATGTCAATGATATGCTTGAAACCTAAACAATAAAGCATGGCAGGCATCATGATCGCGATAGTTCATATTTATCAAATATCTCGATTTATTATGAGAAGCTATCTTTCATCGGTTTTGAACGGTGCTTCATCATCACATCACATCACACTAGTGGTTTGCAAGCGGGACGGGTTTGTGGGAGTGTGTTTTCTGTTGTGTTTTGCGAGAAAATGTTAGTCTGTGAGTAAACTTTGGCGCTCTGTGTTTTGTTTTATCGTCCTGACAGTGTAAACTGCCAGCGTGATTGACTATGCTCAACAGCATGCGGTCTAATGCCGGACATCCATCGCCGACTAAACTTAGCTATACTTTGCTAGCATGGTTGACGCACCATTTCCTCAGTTGTTTAAAAAACTGGTGAGCTTAGTGCCTTATCAATATCATATCATATCACAATATCTGCTCGCGAGTGGGCTCCGGTTGAGACGATCAAAATTCAAAACACGGTTCGTCCGCGTGCGAAACACGCGGGCGCTCGGCGGGCGTTAATTTTATGAGATGCACAAATATAAAATGACCTAAGGTACGATGATACACGGAATACATACCTAAGGCTATCAGTATCTCCTGAAGAAAGGCTCGTGAGATGCTTACTCACTTCTGGGAAAAGTAAACATTTCCGTGAAATAGTTATTTTGGTGAGATGTACCATGATCCCAGTTTTTTTCTTCTCTTCGCATGTGTACGTACAAAATTATGTAGGTAGAGCGCCCGTGGCACTTGCCCACAGACCCGCCGCGGGCTCGTCGCGTTGTCGCCGCAGCCTCATCCCGCTCGTAAAATGCTAGTGTCATAAGATAACGCACTAAGCTTGAGTTTATATAGTAAGTTTTTTAATTTCTGACCATAATCTGACGTTATAGTTCCTAGTATTTGAAATATTTTCTTCAGAAAAGAAGTGTCATAAGTTAGCAGTGGATGTTTGGCTAAAAATACCACAATATCCGTCAGGAAGTAATGTTTTTTTTACATTTATGTCGATTCTAAAACGGTCAGTATATAGCTGACATGTTTGCTAAGATTATACAATGATATAAAAAAAAAAAAAAACTGCTATACAATGTCCTCCAAATATAAGAGGTCAAAGTCATTTAATCAAGAGTCTAACAAACCGGATAGTCAACAACAAACTACTTTTTACAAGCTTTTATTTTACTACAATTCAATTGGATAAAAAAAGTAGATACCGTAATAGCAAGCTGCTTTTAACAATATCGATTGTTAGTTTTGTGTGTGACGTCGAGAAGTACTACCCAGTTGGTTGACATTACCGGTTATTTAAAGAGTTCTTGAATATAACACTTGACGTACCTAACAAGATATGAAGAATCTTTGTAAAAGTATTTGCTTTGTGTTAATATTGAATCGTATTATTTTTACAGATTACAAGCACAGAAGTCTTAGAGACGTGTATAAGAAGGATCAAAGACGTTAATTCTGCATTGAATTGTTTCGTCGAAGACCGATTTGAGCTGGCGTTGAAAGAAGCGAAGGAAGCTGATGATATGATCCGTAGCGGGACTAAATCTGCAGACCAGTTAGAAAAAGAACAGCCCTTATTAGGAGTTCCGTTTACTACAAAAGATTGTCTTGCTGTTAAAGGTAAATGGAGTGGCTTAATAATATTAGTTGTATTTTCATGTATAAGTTGATATAGAATAGAATAGGGTTGCCCCCATTTCTTCTCTTGGGCGTCGCAAGGACTCGGGTGGAGATTAACGAACTTCGAATTCTTCCCTCGCGGTGTCGGGTAAATTGCTAGGCTCCGAGTAGGGTTGATATTAGGTAGGCTGTAAAAACATTGCCAAATCTATTAACAATAGGTGTGGTTAATGATGAATTGATGACTTACCTATTGTGCGGATCCTAAATAATATGTGGATTTAGCAGACCTCCGGCTCCCAGGAGCAACCGGGAACATCAATCAAATGAGAGTTTTATTATGTACTACCTATGTTAACCATTATTGTTTTTTTATGGTACGGTTGACCACTCTCCTTACGTGACGGTAACTGGCGATAACTTTCAAATAAGATGTTTCTAAAAGATACCTCTTTTCACTCGTTACTTTAAGACCTTTAGATTTTACACACCAGGAAAGACAGTCACGAAGGCTGTACGAATAAAATATGACAAAGCTAAACGCTTTTATAAATTTAGTTGTACAAGAGACGTGAAAGTTTCAAATAATACCACCGTCATCATCTAACCGCTCCTCAAGGCATTACTTAGGGGAGTTTTGGCGGGAACGCGTTGAGGAGTGTGTTGCTAAATATTCATTATTGTGAAACCTAGTTCAAATGCATGTAAATTGTGGCGTAATAATCAATATAGTTTCAAAACATGGACTTTAGCGTTGTCGCCAAAGCTTACGTGAACCGTCATTGTATAGAGCCACCATTTACAATGACTTTCTTGACTTTACTACGACACTGGCTGGAATAATACTTGACACTGGCTACTTTCCAAATGGCCATAATCGGTTCAAAACCCATAAGAAATAATAAACTATGAACTCTTGTGTATAATTTATAAACCCAAACTACGTGTTGGCCGTTAGTCAGCAAAGCAAACTTTACAGTTAGGCGTGGGTGATATTGAAGGCTATTTATAATCTTTCCGTGTCAAAAACACGTTTAATTAGGGCGATGAAACATACATACCGTAAAGTGGGGTTAATTGGAACAATTTTTGGTATAAAAGTGACGATAACACAAAAACTAAAAAAGTAAATGATATGACTGCAATTTTAATGGATACCCTAAACATCAAGCTACAATAAAAGCATGCACTAGGCTTATCTACCTTGCCAGATAATGGTGTATATTTTTTCAAAGACGGCGGTCCAAATATCACCAAGTTGGGGATTTTTGGAATTGAGTGTTTCTTGCGCATTAATCTCGTTGATTTACGGCTTAATTTGAATATTTTGCCAGCTAGCGATAAATGGGACACTTAAAAATATATTTTTTTTGTCATTTAACGGAAAACATTACATGAGAGGTAGAAAATTATAAAAATAACATAGATTTTGGTTAAAATGACTTATTCTGAAATCGTCAATTGTATTTAGCGACACTAAAACTAAGCCAGTTCTTAAACAAATCAAGTCTCAAAGTCAAACGGTAACAAAGATTGCCAAATTTAAGTGTATAAACTTTTACGTGACAATTTGGCTTTGAAAATAACCTAAATTTTGTGTTAAAAATAGTTTTTAAATTTTATACTAAACAGTGACGTTTACGTTTAAAAACTGCTAGGTATTTTTGAAAAAAATAAAAGATAACATTACATTTTATGTGTTTATTTATGTAAGTAGTAATACAAAATTAAAAATACAACTCAAAATGCTTTTTAAAAGAGCTTTCTATTGGCTTAAATATTTTCTAAAGACCTATAATCAAATCACAGTGCTTTTAAAAGTCTATTCTCTCTAATTCGTAAAATTATTAATGTACTTATAAGCTAGAAACTTTAAAGGAAAATAAATGTTATTTTTATTTATGTTATTTTTTTTTTATTTCCCGCCATGCCACTTCGCCATGCATCGCCTTAAGTTAGCCCCTGGCTAGTATTAGTGAAGTTATTTATGAGATTGGGGATAAATGGAATAGAACTATCGCGCTAACTATCCCCTAATCCAACACTTGGGGTAATTTGGAATGGGGCTATTTGAAACATTTCAAATATCCTCAAAACGTGTTCCAAATTGCCCCATCGGGGAGAATGCAAAAATAAGTAGGAAATATAAACAATACAGCAATGATCAAAATCTTATTGAAAAACACGAAAAACAAATTATTATTTACAAAAAACAGCAGCTTCCAAGCTCTTCTATTTTTTTGTACACAACCAAAAGTAGGACGGTTAAAATTTGCACGTATATTTAGAGTTTAGATAAAAAACCTCGCAGGAGACCCCACTCGCCACTATCTCTTGGAGAAATGGTCGATGACATTGACAATTAATGTGGCTTTTGACAGTGACAACAATGAACAGCCTATTATTGCCAGTTCAAAAAATAAGACTGATCGAATCTTTTATTTTAAAAGTTCCAATTATTGCCGAAAATTCCAAATAACTCAATTTTACGGTACATAGGCTGCCAAAATCGTTAGCCTTCCTTTTGGCTTCACCGTAGTAGGTAAAAAGAAAATTGTTAAACTAAGTAGCTAACTTAATTTAAAAAGTTACGTCTGATATTAAACCGAATAAGGTGGGCGTTTTGCTATTTTAGGAACGATCTGGTATTTTAGGAAGGAACCGGTCTGTTTTATTTAGTAATGTAATGTACGAAAATAGAATCCATAGCTAGAGGCACGAAAAGTATTTTACACATCTACGGCTCAACAAAGTAACTTTGTTGAGCCGTAGTAGATGTGGTGTTTTCACCACGGTAATAAAGCTTGTCTTTATCACTCAGGCCTCCAGGGACATAACGCTGCCACCTTTCCTACGCTCGGGATTTAACTCTATAGTCTTTTGTACGCTTTGGATTCAATATAAAATATCTATAGTATATATTTTTATGGATTTATTAGGCTTCTATCTATCTATATATTGATACCTAGGTTACTGCGATATAAGCTTGTGTTTAGTGTAGAATCGATGTCTGATATATGTAATAAACTACTAAGTATTATGTCATCAAATAAAGAAAAGTTTGTATAATAATATCGTTTTCTGCTTTCACGAACCTTAGAAGATAGTCTTTGGTTTTAGTATAATATAGCAATTTCATGTAAGGTTAACTATAACTCTGTTAGGGGACGGACTGAATCCGTCCCCTAACAGAGTTATACGTTAACCTTGTTGAGGGTGCACCTGGGACAACCTTTTCATAATAAACTCCAAACTTGAAAATCTCCAGATTGTATCAAGGTAGTTGATATGGTACACGGTATACCGTGTGAGCACTTTATTAGGACATAGGCCTTCTAATGAAGTGCTTACGCGGTCTACTGTTCGCAGAACTAGATACTAGTATATATTGGTTAACATTCCAGGTTTACACCATACGTCTGGTGTTGTTATGCGTAAGGATGTGATTGCTAACGAAGATGCCGATGCAATTCGATTATTGAGACAGAGCGGTGCCATTATTGTAGGACTTACCAACGTTCCGGAACTATGCATGTGGTAAGTATACATCGAGCGAGAGCGGAAGCATTTGTTTTTTTGCCTACATCTTGCTTTTCTGAGCCGATACTTGCTGGTTATTATATTAAGCCATTAATTACTTAGATAAGTTCGCGAATTTACACGATTATTTATTTTATTAACTTAGTTATAACTATAACGCTTTTATAAGACAACCCTTACCTTTCCCCTTGTTATTGTTGTACCTACTCCTTATTTGCAAATTCAATTTAAACCTTTTCTCTGAACTTATTAATTAACAGTCTCACTATTAGTAATTTAGTAGTAGGTAACTGTATTACTAAGTAGCCTACATTGTACAAACACCTTAAGTAAATAAGCTTTCTTACACTCTTCAGGTGGGAGAGTCACAACCATATTCACGGCAGAAGTAAGAACCCCTACAACACTACAAGAATGACTGGAGGATCATCGGGTGGAGAAGCCAGTTGCCAAGCGGCTGCGGGAACCATTTTTGGAATTGGTATGTACACCTACTAACGGTTTGGTAAAAAAACATAACTAATGGTTAAACCTTCTTGGTCTAAAGACAATAGTAATGAATAGGTAGGTTCTTTAAACTTATTTTATCACCATGTGTAGCTCTTTAAACTTATTTTATCACCATGTGTAGCTAGTTTTAGGTATTTAATTTCATCCAAGCTAAACAAAATGTGTTAAGTTTAGTGTACTTACAGGTTAGTTTTAAAAACTGACTTTTTACTTTGTATTATTCCAGGCTCAGATATCGGAGGTTCAATACGTATGCCAAGCTTTTTCAACGGTATTTTCGGACACAAACCTTCAAAATACGTAGTTTCGTATGAAGGATCACATCCCATGCCTGAAACAGACTTGCAGAAATCCTTCTTAGGTAAAGATTTTGCTTCCAAACCTTCAAACTTGGATTACGAACTTACAAGCCAGCAATTCAAAGCACTAATAATATGTATGTTTTAGGTGTTGGTCCCATGACCCGATATGCGTCGGATCTGAAACCTTTATTGAAAATCATTGCGGGAAACAAAGCATCAAAGTTACGGCTAGACGAACCTGTGGACCTAAAAAAGATAAAATTCTACTATCAATTCGAAAATAAAGTACCTCTGACTGACCCAGTGGACGCTGACATTATTGCAGGCATTAAAAAAGTTGTAGAATTCTTGAAAGTCCAACACAATATTGAAGCCGAAGAGAAAAATATACCCCTTCAAAAGTCAATGTCAATTTGGATGGCAACAATGAAAGGCAAAATTCCTTTTGGTCAACATATTATGAAGGACTTTAGTAAAGCTAATGTGTTAAAAGAAATTGTGAAAAATGCATTTGGACTGTCTGGGAACACGCTGATCGCTCTTGCCACTGCTCTATACAATGAAGATATAGAAGAGGAAAAAATAAAACGTTTTGTTGAAAAACGTGAAGATTTAGAGAAAGTATTCAAGGATTTCCTTGGTGATGATGGTGTCCTTCTGTTTCCAACGCACCCAACGCCAGCTCTTTTTCACAACGAAGCATTGGCAAGACCTTTCAATTTCTCATATACTGCTGTCGTGAATTGCCTGGGTTTCCCAGCAACTGCAGTGCCTTTAGGGTTGGGAAGAGAAGGGCTACCTATTGGTATTCAAGTTATAGCAAACCATGATCAAGATAGACTTTGCTTAGCAGTTGCAGAAGAATTAGGGCGGGCCTTTGGTGGATGGGTTGAACCACAAAAATCTTAGTCCTTAGTTGTGGATACTTGGTAGCAAGTACTTACTACAGACTTATTCATGTCACAAATATTTTTACATTTTTAAGTACATAACAATGTTTTTTTTAAATATGTATATTTAAGATAAATATTATTTTATATCTTACTTCATACCTTACTAATATTATAAACGCGAAAGTTTGTATGCGTGTATGTATGTGAGTTTGTAACTTTTTCACGCAAAAACTATGGAACCTTGGATTGTTATGAAACTTGGAATATGCTAGATAGAGACCTGTAATAACACATCTAGGCTACTTTTTATCCCGATATTTCTGAGGGATCGGGACTTTTTTATACATAATAAATAGGCTAGCATTTGACTTGCGTCTCGTCTGATGGGAAGCAACGATGAGGTTGACGGTGTAGTATGCATACCTAGAAGATACCTATTCTACTTGAAAACTCTAAGGAATGAAATTCTCCTAAAATTCAGTTATTTCTCTAGTTACACTAACAGAAATGATATTATTATATACTTATTTATCATGCAGACAAAAAATTCAAACTACAATTTTTAATTCCTAATTTTTTATTAAAAACAACAAACAAAACAAATAGTAATACCAATTTCAAAACTAATCTGATTTTGATAAATTTCTAATAATAGTTAGAATTTCTTTTCGCTTGTGGTGAGGATTTATTTTGATTAGCATGTCACACGGACCAATTGCTTTGTGCAGGTATGCAAATTCTGCAAGTCTTTCTGTATTGCATATAGTATAAACTCCACAGTCATAGCCATTACCCTGTTGTACACAATCCTTGTTCACGAAGTTAATGGTTCCTGAAACATTTACTTTAATAAATAAAAGATGCACTAAGTTTCATGCTATTTTAAACAGGAATTAATCATACTTTTAACTGTAAAGGTTTCTGAATATTTATGGGATCAAAATTATATAGAGTAGGTACTTAAAAGTAATGAAACTTACCCCCCTTATTAGATAAATATGGAATAAGATGACTTGCAAATTCCCAAGCTACATTGTGATTGCTGCCACTTGATGAGTCGAGATGGTAAAAACAATTTTCTGGTTTTGAATAAACAAGGAGACTCCAATGCGAACCACCTGCCATATCTGGTGTATCATTATCATTTAGTGCAAAGAAAACAAACTTCTTCTTTTTGACACCGAGGGGCTCTAAAAATGTTGGTATCTCAGCTGTTTCCACCATTTTCACACACTGAGTAACTTCAGGCGACACAAAAAGCATGTCATGTGTTTTGTTGAAAACTACTTTTTCAAGATATTCAAAGTAAAATGATATCACAGTATCGTTTAACCAGTGTGGTCCATCTAAAAGATCTACATCTGATCTATGGAGTAGGATATCATGGAAGCTCAAAACTATTGATGCTTTGGCCATTTCTAAATTATTTTGCAACCGGATACTTCTTTTTGAGATCTGCTAAGAAAAGGTTTCATGAATTCACATTAAATGTTAAATATTAAATGCTTTTCTAAAATTTAATGTGAATTATTTAAGGTATCTACTTAGTAAGAGCAGGTGATTAAAAATGCACAACCAGAAACACCGAATGACTGAAATTTTGCATACAGAGATATTGCCATATACATTCATTAATATGTACAGGTACATTTTATTAATATAATTAGGTCTAAGTATGTAACAACTTCATACAAGCAATGTATAAATAATTTAGTGACACTGAAAATTATTCTAACAAGTTAAAATAGGTATATGTGACAGTTTAACCAATTCAAGTTAAATAAGAACTGCCATACAGATTTGTACAGAAAATGAGGGCTAATTCCCTGGAATTATTTTCTTTTAAGACGAGAACACAAAATTACTTACCAAAGATTTTGTATGGAGATTACAGTAGACAGTCTATAATTCAACACTGTAGTTTCAGTATCTAGCACTGCATTTCTTTTAAATATATCGGTTTATTTTATTACCATTTTATGAATTTCAATTAATAAAAAAACTGCGAATAAACAGCCCCGCGTCCGCTGAACAACCGAAATGCGAAAAAGTGAAGTGACACTGACACTTTACAAACAATTCTGACATTGACGTATTTATTAGATAGTGATGTGGTCCCTTCAATTCATTTCCGTAGATCTTCCCTACAACTTCCGGTTTGTCCCTTTAGGTTGGTAGGATATGTGTTTTTTCTTGGCGGAAAAATGTTTTCGTAGATATTGAAGATTTAAAAGGAGTTTTGGCGGGAATGCGTTGAGGAGATGTGTTGCTAAATTTTCATTTTTGTAAAACTTCGTTCAAATGCGTGTAAATTGTTTAATTTCGGGGGCATATTAATCAATTTAGTTTCGTGAAGATGTACAAGTGTAAATAAAAGAGAAAAACGGTGCTGAACATAGACTTTAGCTTAGTGTTGTCTCCAAAGCTCCGTGAACAAACATTGTAAAAAATGGCCCCCTTTTTACAATGATTCCCTCGACTTGATTTTAACTATGATGACTTGACTGTTTCGTTCAATGCAAATAACTTACAAATATTGATAATACTTGACACTGGCAAATGTCCGAATGGAAAAGCCAATATAAAGATTAACGAGCACTTTGTGGCTCTCCTTACAAGTTTCATGATAATCATTCCCTAGAACCTGGAACTTAAACCGTAGCCATATATATTTATATATATCATGAGTCAAAAAATCCAGAAACCGAGCATCAGTCATCAGCCAGCCTTAATGTGATCTAGTCATTTTTTTTTAAAGAAAACACTTATAAAGTACTTAATTTAAGCCTTTATTTTTGTATTAGTTCGTAAAACTAATTTGGTAACAACGGTGACATTAGATTTCTAATAAAACGTCTTGTGAGTATACAGATAGATAGATATAATAAATAAATGATGACATGAAGGAACAAATTAAATGGTTTCTACATTCTATTAATAATTTATTAACATTAGATTCACACTTAGCTTTGTGATTACATTGCTCTGCATAGCAACTCTCGACTCTCGACATATTTCGCGGTAACATCTAACGTTAAGCAACACCTCTTGAACGCCACCGTCTTCTATAGAAGACAGAAAAATGTTTACTTCAGGTGCAATGTCTTACTAAAAGACATAATATTTATATATTTGAAAGCAAAATGTTCTGTCTTCTAGAGTAGAGGGTGGCGGTTAAAAGTTTAACAATACAATAAGTTACTTATCCATGATACTGATTGGGCTATTAATAAGAAGTTATTTCACTATGAAAATTCCTCCTTATTACAATTTCTCCTAATGATTCTCTTAATTACTTAGTAGCTGATTTGAGGTAGGCAATGAGATCCGCGCGCTCATTTGCCTTCTTCAGACCGGCGAACACCATCTTGGTTCCAGGGATGTATTTCTTGGGGTTCTCCAAGTATTCAAACAGGGTATCGTCACCCCATGTGATACCTGAAACAAACAAAAATAATATTCAATTATTTTTCAGTTTCATAAAGACGCATCACGCGGGTGTGCGAAAGCTGAATCACAATCACTTGTTCGCGGATATTCAAAGATGCTACTCAAATAGTAAAAACGGAGCTCCATTACTAAGACTCCGCTGTCCGCCCGTCACTAGGTTGTAACCCATCAAGAATTATGATAGCTGGACAGTGCACAGATTATGTATTTTAGTTGCCAGAACAAATGAAAAAAATTAATAATATACAAGTGGGGCTCCCATACAACAAACGTCATTTTTTGTGGTAATGATGCGAAACCCTTCGTGCGCGACTCTCATTTGGCCGGTTTTTTAAGTTAGGATTTTGAAAAACAGTGTGACAAAAATGATAATTTTTTGGCACACTTAAATTCAAAATAGACTGACTGAACACTCCTACAATATCCATTCATACATAGTTGCTTGGATATTAATAGAAAAATATATAGTTATATAACACAATGAATTTGACTTATCAATCACTGTAAGATAAGCCTGAGATAGTAAGTATGATTGGTAAATTGATAATGAAATTCCTTAATTTAACATAGGTACCTTTGGACTTGTCTAAAATAGACTGATTGAACACAAATACAATTTTCATTCATACATAGTGGGCTTGGATAAAATATTAATAGTCAAATTATATCATATTAGTTATGTAACACTATGAATTTGACTTATCAATCACTGTGAGATAAGCCTGAGATGGTAAGTATGATTGGTAAATTGATAATGAAATTTCTTAATTTAACATAGGTACCTTTGGCCTTGTTGGCATCTGAGTATGAGAAGCCTGAAGCCTGTCCAGTCTTACGGCCGAAAAATCCATGTAGATTGGGTCCTACTTTGTGTTTGCCTCCCGCTTCAACCTGGAAATATGAAAATATGATTATTACAAAGATAAATAATGCGTACATTACCCTTTGACTGTTGAAAACACACACGTTGTGTTTGCGATTTTTTATTCAGCGATTGATTTTGCGATTTGCGATTTCAATACCGGCAGTCAAAGAGCTTCGTTTACACGCTCCTGATTGAATTTGTTTTCTACCCTATAGTATTAGGTTAGAAAACAAATTCAATCAAATTCAAAAAGAAAGGTTACTCAATCACGTAAACTTGGAGTATAGATCATTGGACACACGCCTGTCTTATTTCAAGACACTACTTTTTTATCTTGATATTTCTGCAGGAACTGGACTTACGCAGGTAAAACTGCGGGGCGCAGGTATTCACAAAATATATCTAAGTTAAATTTTAAGGAAATTATCAACATCATAATGTGAATTATGTTGTTACTAGCAGTGCTGATAGCCACTCCTTATCTGTCCCATAATGGCTGTTGTCACAAAGTTGATAATATACCTAGTGGATATTAACTTCATTTTTATAATGGTGTTCAGATGGGAGTGTCCTTAATCCATTAATGAATATAATTTGTCTACAATACTTATACAGAAATACAGTGTGTGAATGGCAAATACGCCGTAAAACGCTGTTGTTTTCAACGCGCAGGTTCGATGCCGATTACGACGGAAGTTGAGCGGTTGCCATTCAGGACTGTGTTACTAAAACTCTACTCTCCATCTGTCATTTTTATTTTAGTCTGTCTTCCTTCCTTTGATTATCTGTCTATTTAAATTGTTCCAGAGATTTTACTTTGTACCTATGGCATGGCACTCTTTTAGTGACAGTTTAATTCACTTCTTGTAAAAAGAATTACACAGGGATGCCATCATTTTAGTCTCATAAAAAGTAAGATCCTCTAGACACTAACAAGATAAACTTAAAAGAATTTTTTTAAAATCTTTTTTCAAGTATGGTAAGAATGCAATTTTGGAAACTTACAGTGTGACACTGTGCACATCTTTGGACAAAGATTTTCTTTCCATTTTCAGCGTTACCTGCGGGGACACCCATTCTGGAAAAGGGGAAGTAAAGTTTAGAAATAGAATAATGACAAGTTTTAATATTGTAAGATTAGTTTCATAAAGTGTGGAACCTTTGAACTTAAACTTGGTTCCTTCATAATATTTAAATATTACATAATAGGTACATAATTTGATGTTAAAAGTACCTGTTGCATTTTTAAGTACTTAGCTGCATAATTAAAAGTTTTAAAGGAAAATGAGGAAAATTCATAAGAAGAATGTGACATGTGATTCAAACATGATACAATCATGTGTTCATGAATCAGTTGCCTTGAACAAGTTATTGGTAGATAAAACAAAATATGATCATTACATTACATCTTCGTTAGTTAAATTGAAGATCTGTATCATTTATGTAGGTCAGGATCAATGTCGATTTAGATTTTCAAGGCACAAGGTGTCGTAATGACATCATTACGTAAGGGGAAAAAACCACTGTCAGGCTCATTTCTGATATAAATCACAAAGCACTGCAATTTAATTACGCGTATGAGTGATTTTTATGACATTTTTAACACATTTTCCTTTAAAAACTAGATAAAAACTCAAAATAAAGGTTAGTTGGTAATCGATAACTACTTCAAAATTGCACGGTTTGCAAATTTTCTACAAAGCAGATAATAAAATTTAATCAACACTCACGTTTTATAATTCTAGTAATACCGATTTAACAAAGCCAAACGGCTGTTTCACTGAATTTTAGTTTTGTCAATGACACTTAGAAGACGTGTAGAAAAAGTACACGTGCGTAACGACACTATGTTCAACGTCGAACTAAAAAAAAACAGCGTGGCGAGGGCAGTTAGAGTCCGTCTCACGAGAAAAGTCCCCTAGACGCGGCGCTACAGTCACGCGACAAAATGTTGCTAGCATGGACTGGTTTAGACTACCCAAAAACATTTGAGAATAAATTCGATTTTATTGGATTAGTTAACATGATTATTAAACAATTAATTACGACGACACGATTAATCTCTTAGGAAAAAAATATGAGCACATCCAACACTTGCTCTAACGGTGAAGGAACACATCGTGAGGAAACCTGCATGGGTTATTCGCCAATCCAGACTAGACAACCGTAGCGTAACTAACTGCCTAACTACTAGAAGGAGGCCCGTGCGTGCCCAACATTGGTACGTATTTAAGGGATGGGTAATAGTATAGGAAAGGTACCTATAGGTATATAGGTGGGTATATAGTGAATAAAATAATTTTAAATTTTAATCGTATAATTATGCTCATCGATTGGGTTTATTCCAGACATACTACAGTCACTATCCGAATCATCTACACGAATATCGCTATCGTGATCAGACTCTGTTTCGCTGTCACTTACAGTAGATATTATAAAACGGTCCATTTCATCATCTACCAGCCCGTCGTTCTTAAAATACTCATCTTCTATATGCTCCACATGTTTGCATTGTTTAAACCAATCCTCCGGTGTCACGCTTGCAAACGCGTCTTCTGTCAGTTGTACAATTTTTTTAGGGTCTTGGTCAACATTCTTCTCAGCTACGCGTCTCTTCACAAGGCTCCAAATTTTCTCTATAGGGTTGAGATCGCAATGATATGGAGGCAGTTTTAAAACTTCATGGTTGTGACTTTTTAAAAGTTCATCTACAGCATATGTTGGTTGTCCTTTATTTTTCTTTATTAGATCGAACAATACGGGTTTTGTCCAGGTTTCTTCAAAGTAAATCCCTTTTTCTTGCAACCACTTTTGCATTTCGGCTTTTAAATTTGACATGGTTGGTGCCTTATTTATTTGGGTACAGTGGTATGGAGCATTGTCCATAACCACAAGAGATCTTTCGGGCAGATTTGGTATTAATTTCTCAGCCAACCATTTAAGAAAATTTGTCGAATTCATATCGTCGTGATAATCGGAAGACTTCGACTGTGATTTAAAAATGAGTAATGCATTATTTATAAAGCCATTCTCAGTACCAGCATGAGCGATTATCCATCTACTCCCAGCAGATTCTGAAGCGAAAAGTCCGGGCTCTTTTTCACTTTGCCAACAACTTTTGGCGTGATAAGTGTTGTGGATATAGGTTTCATCCAAGAACACTACTGGTCTTTTTTCGATCGTGCGATTTTTTCTCATTATTTCAATATATCTTGCGCGCCAAGCAGTTATATCATAACGCTCCATTAATATTTTTCTTTTAGATTGGCACCGTTTGTACCTAAACCCAATTCTTTGCAATATCCTATGTAGTGTAGCGCGGCTTCCTTCAAAATCAATGTCTTCTTTCAATACTGCACGTAATTTATTTAGAGTAGGCAGTTCTTTTTTCACGGTATAAAATTGGTGAATCTTATGGCGAATAGCGCAGAGATCGAAACCATCCAGATTAATTTTATTTTGACGTGGACGACTCTTCCCCGGTGTAACAATCTTTTTTGAAGTACTTGCAGCTGTGTTTCCTTCCTTCGTTACTCTTGAGACGGTTTTCTCAGACACACCTGAAAAAAAAAACATTTATGCGTTATTAATAAATCAGCCCTCTTTTATGATGTTTTCAAGTACAAATTTTTAATTACAAAATAAAAATAAAAGAATTTACAGGATATTGATTAGATGCATTCTGTGTGTGGATGCATGACATACATTTAGATATAAAGTCCCGAAAGGAAAGGTAAAAATCACAGAGCTAGCAACACCAAATATGTACCTGTCATCGCCGCAACTCTCTTGCGAACGTTGTTTAATGGTATTAAAACGCCATTATTTCGCTGTTCTGCTTCACAAAACTCCTTCACCTTCAGTATCATTTCTCGACCAGCACTTTTCACGACTTTAGGCATTGTAAATAACACTTAAACAAAGATAAACAATAAAAATCTCGATAGCGTCCCAACACGTCACGACAACTAACAACGGCAACATGGCCGACCTGTCAAAATTAGTTCCAATTCTTACCACGGGACTTTTCTCGTGAGACGGACTTTAAGGCCGAGCTTAGCCGTAGGATGCGTCAGGGGCGTTGCGGGGTAAGAGGGGGACAAAGGAAGTGAATCACGAATGTTCCGACGTCAGACGTTCGCATGCGTATTGAATTAATCGATCGACTAAGTTCAGTTCGGTATCCAGCACTATGGGGGATTTTATCTGTGGTATAGTTGGGCGCGCGTTCACTGCGCGGTAAATTCAATATATTTTTCATTTTTTTATGAAAACTTTGAATTAGAATTAACTGAAATTAACTATTACTCAACGTAGATTAAAACGTCTCAACAATACCTTGTTAGATTCTTCCCAAAAACAAAAATTATGCCTAGTTTCGCCATAGACCTTTTAACCAATTGTTTCGCTAGAGGTTTTGAAGTTTATGTAAATAGGTAATGGTAAATGCCTTATCATTATCACAGACTACTACAGCTACTGAAACTTTAGCTTTTTATTTGTTTGTAAAGCAACCAACGATAAGTAAAAACCGTTTCAAAAATATAAATTTATTTACGTACTAAAAATATTAAAAAAATGACATCAAAGAACAAACAAATGAAATGGAAATACTTAGCTAATTATAACTATTTGCTTCCAGAATAGTTCGATAAATGACTCTATTGGAGCTGTAATTCAAATTTTATCTATTTTTCAAAACGTATTCTAGTCTATTTAGTAGATGATTTGAGGTAAGCAATAATATCAGCTCGTTCGTTTGCTTTCTTTAGGCCGGCGAACACCATTTTGGTGCCAGGTATAAATTTCTTGGGGTTTTCTAAGTACTCGAACAAGGAGTCTTCATTCCATACGACACCTAAAGCAAAAATATAGGAAGTAAATACGCTGTGTAACAATTGCCATTTTACTTTACACACGCTCTAGTATCACGGGACTATGTAGACCTGTGGGTCGATTCTGTAAAAACATAGCATGCGACAAGCAGGCGGTATGCATGAGCATTGCAGAAGTCGATTTGTTGCAGGAGTAAAAATAATAGCTATTCTATAATTTCTTTAAATACTGATTGGGTGATTAACAAGGGGGAGCTCTTTAAATAATTAAGTAGCCCTTAATTTTGAAGGCTACTTAACTAATTAAGTAAATTAACATTTACAGAATACGAATTAACGCATATCTTCTGCACGTCGCCTGCAGTTCGCCGGCATTCCGCATGCTATGTTTTTACAAAATTGAGCCACTGGGATCTTTGGAAGGCGTGCGTGGAGCCGAAGCCAACACGAAGAGGCCCTTTTCGATAACAATTTTACTCGCAAACTATGAAGTGCGACCAAGACGGCTATTATCCCTGCCTGCATCACCTAAAATGCAGAAATCTACGAATGAAAACAACATGGACTCTAATGATGTGATGGTAGTGGATCGTCTAGCTAGTGGGCTAAACCCGTAAAAGTGGCAGATCAAAATTATTACCAGATTTAAGGTTGTCGATAAGTCTTACCTTTAGACTTGTTAGCATCTGAGTATGAGAAACCAGCTGCCATACCAGACTTACGTCCAAAGAATCCGGAAAGGTTAGGGCCTACTTTGTGTTTACCCCCGGATTCAACCTGTAAGTTGGTAAAAATGATGTTTAACCTATATTATTAAAAAACTATTTATCTGTAACAGGTGTTAATTGAAGATCTTAGTGGTAAATTGAACAGTTTCGTCGGAAGTACTCATAGACATTTTACATCGTCGTCTTCGCTCCTAGAAGACTGTGCACTTGACAACTTTTGAAATATAATTTTCAATCATTTTCTTTAAGGTAGTTTTTGCTTTCATATATCAAAGCGGTCCTGGTGAACCCAGTTGGTTCCAGTCTCTCCTTATCTAACTAACCGACTACACTAAAGTGAAAAAGGACAGACTGGGTCTCTCTTACATCGAGCGGGACCGTTTTTTTGACGAATATGCTTACTAGTTAGTTAGGTACTAGTGCTATTTCTATGGGGGTACCTAGATCTTGGGTTTAGCCAAGTTCTTTACGGCACGGCATGACGGCAATGCAAAAAGTCTTAACAATGATTATGCCTTAACATTAGTAGGTAGGTAGATTTTACTTGAAAACGGTTTGCCAATTTAAAAAAAAATGCAACGTTTCGGCTCGTCTACGGCCCGTTCTAATGAGAATAGTTTTATTTTTATTTATTTCTTATCGGTTGTGAACCGATTATGGCCATTAGGAAATTAGCCAGTGTCAAGTATTATTAATAATAAGCAAAGTTATTTGCATCGAAACAGTCAAGTCGTCATAGTTAAATCAAGTCTAGGGAATCATAAGAATAGTTAGAATAGTATTCCAGCTTGACAACTTACGGTATGACACTGTGCACATCTTTGAACAAAAAGTTTCTTTCCATTTTCCGCGTTGCCTGCAGGCACACCCATGGTTGATTTACTAGATATGAAAAAAAATTTTTTTTTTAAATAAGTAGGTACCTATTTCAAATCTTTTCTATTATTTTAAATAAACTAGATATCATCCTCATCATTATCGTCATCATATTAGTCGTAGGACGTCCACTGCTGGTGTGGTAGGAAGTAGGTATACATCTACCTAGGTACTTTTTGTAATTAACAATAAAATGATAATTGATCGAGATACTTAGATTACGGATATAGAACAATAAAACAATCACTAGACTAACTCTTTGCTATATCCTTGGGTATCTTCTGCTCCAATAAAAGGTTTCTTAAAATGCCCACCTTCGTTACGTTTTCTATCAGAGCCACAAGAACACGCTTCGTTTGTTGGTAATATTTTACTTTATCGAGGCGGTGTTTCCTTTCTGTTTTTGCTGTCTAGTCAACAAAGTTAATTTCTGTTATCCGGAATTTCGGATTCCATGGCAAAACCTGCGAGAATCGGGGAAAACAATATTTTGTCACCATACATAATACATCGGCTTTCTTAATTTTTCACACAAAATTTGACACTAAATACTATCATATTTTTTTCTTTTTAATGACGTTTTGACATAATATTGTCAGAGGTCAAGGTAGAGTCCAAAAAGTACCAATATCAAACCAGCTAACTATAACAAACGAAAGTACAAGTATAAAAAACGGAGAGCGGACGACCCTCTGTATTTTATTATGATGGTAGAAACTGGAAAGGTGCAGAAATATCTTCCTAACCAATTTCAGTAAGTACCCATGAAATCCAAACCTCACCCTTAGTGCAAAAAACAAAATCAGTGATCGCTAGATGGCGCAGCTCGGAAAGAAGTTTCCGACTTTTAAAATATAGGAGAATACAACCATGATACAACGGATACGTGCATGTTTTTTTTGTTCGTTTATACCGGATATGTCCGCCGTCTGAGGTGCGCTATGGCGAGGTGAAACGATAATTGTAAAAATTGTGCCCTGCTATAAAAGGTTTCCACTACGATTCCTATTTCAATATCCGAATATCTATCTACTTCTGATTTATATTATTTTACTACCTGATAGATAGTCTTACGCCACCCATATATAGGATCGCCTAAATTATATCGCCAATTGCACTAGTCCTAAATACGGATCAAAATCGCATTATTACTACCATCAGATGAAAGAGTAGTGTTTCAACGTATGAAAAAATTGGGGAGCGATTGTACTGTACGTAAATTAATTGTTCTAAACAAATTATGACGACCGACACTAATAAATGAAGATAACATATACCTAGTGATGACTTAAAGTTTCATAAGTTTTTTACGCTCAATCTGATGTCATATTGTAGATGTATTAACGTAAGCACCTGTGTATCAAGAAATCTTACTAATATTATAAACGCGAAAGTTTATATGTATGTAAGTATGTATGTATGTATGTATGTGAGTTTGTTCCTCTTTAACGCAAAAACTACTAAACCGATTGCGATGAAACTTGAAATATAAGTAGTTGGAGACCTGGAATCACACATAGGCTTCTTTATATCTCAATATTCCCGCGGGAACGGGACTTACGCGGGTGAAACCGCGGGGCGCAGCTTATATTAATATAAAACTGCCGGTCTAAAGGCCACTAGGCAACAATATTATTATTCTTACTTTAAGTTGATAAAAATTGCGTATGACTTACGTAGATAGGTAAAGAATACATGTGTGTTGTATGACCTCTTATCTCTAAGTACCTACTAAAGTGATCACGCTCCATCCGCAAACCGTATGTACCTACATTATCATTCTGTTTTTAAGTTAGTAGGCTATTCTGTAATCCAGATAAGGCTTTGGTACGTAAGAAAGTACACACCTGAAATTTTCTCCAATGGAGTCATTAGAATACCAAATTTGATACTTAAAGACATCTTAGAGGCAATTACTTGTCTTTTTTAAGCTCCAGGCACCTTTTAAGCCGAGAGAAAAAAGAAAAACATTCCATAATCAACCACGGAAGATAATACATACTTTACTAGTTGGGTCCCGCGCTTTTACCCGCGTAAGTTCCGATCCCATGGGAATATCGGGATCAAAAGTAGCCTATCTCTTAAGTTCGAACAAAACCGTTTCGGAGGAGTATGATAATTAAAACTGTGACACACGAATTTGATATATAAGATTATGTTCTGCCTAATTCAGCAGGTAAACCTTTCTTTGGTAAGTACTACTGGTTTTTCTAACACTACTAGTAGTAGGTACCTGCTGGTAAGTAGGGGTTGAATTTATAACAGTCCTCTAATCAACATAGAATCCGCTAACAAGGGTCAGCTTTGTGTGGATTTTAGATATAAATCGGCTTATAAAAACTTTCGAGAGTGGATAGTCCGTGGTAATATACAGGGTGAACCATTTTGATGGGTTTTCAGAGGGATATATATCTTAAAGTATTAGAGGAGTAGAAAAATGCTGAAAGGAGTTGCGTCCCCGATTTTCACAAAATTTATTATGGTATTATTAGATTTTTGAAAAATTGATCAACCTAACCAGGAATCTAACCTTGTCTTTTTGCAAAAAAATAAACACCCTATTATTGTACTGACCGATAATGTTGCTCATACAGATCAAATCCTCAAAACAAACATAGTATGGTACATTGATAGAAATGTATATTCTTAATAAAATATGAAATAGTCGTGTCTTTTGTACAAGTACTCGTGCGTTACCAGTACCTACCTATTACAACGACCTACTCGATGTAAACGACTGTAGGTACTAGCATTTCTATCATTAATTCATTACAGATCGATTTTGATTTATACAAGGTGTAACAGGTAAGCCCTTTTAAGCCGAAAGGGGGTTGTTCTAGACGTCTAGGCGAACAACTTTTGTTCTACAAATTTTGGAAATTCGAAGTAGTTTTCGAAAATTTTAAGTTTAAAGTTTACTTGAAAATCAGCTGTTTCTCAGAGTTCGAGGTCATTGAACTTATCTTGTCCTTTCATTTAGTTTAGTCGACAACAATCGAAACTACAATTAGGTACCTTTATTTTCAAAAACAGCTGTTTTTTCAGTGAACTATAACTTCAAAATTTTCAAAAAAAAGTTCGAAGTTTCAAAAGTCTTAGAACAAAAGTTGTTAGCCTAGATGTCTAGAACAACCCCCTTTCGGCTTAAAAGGGCATGCCCGTTACATCTTGTATACTATGTTTGTTTCCAGAATTGAATCTCTATCAGCAATACAATAATACAACAATATAGGATGTTTATTTTTTGCAAAACGACTAGCTTCGATTCCTGGCCTAAGTAATTATTTAAAAAAAACTAACAATGTTTTATTTTTTTTAATTTTAGTGGCGGAGACGCTACTCCGTTTCGCATTTTTCGCTATCTCTTATAGTTTAGAATATCCCCCTATAAAAGCCCATCGAAATGGTTCACCCTGTATAGAAGTTATGGGTATGTTGAAGTAGTTATGTTGGTATTTTCAAATTAAAAGCGGTGGGCAATAGCTCCGGCCACAGGTTCCGGCGGTGGTCTATATAACTAAGTAACCACATAACTCCGCAGAAATTTAGATTGTAACTGAATGCCATAATTGTAATTGCGGTAAATTAACGATATAATAATATATTATTATTATTAGGAGCCTGAAGTGTCCCACTGCAGGGCAAAGGCCTCTCTACTCCCCTTCCATAGCAAATAAGATATAATAATAGTGTGGCTTTAGGAGGAACTCATTGTATCGCCGTCGCCTGCCGCCGTCATTACTTTGGGTATTATTATTCGTATTCATAAACGACTCTCTATGCGTGATCTCAGCTTTATCACATATTATTCACTGACAAAACATTAAGTTACGCATAGGGTCGTTTCTGAATACGGGCGCTAGGGTGTTAGGTCAAGTTAAAGGCCTTAGGGTGACCTGCAAACTCTAACACTGGGTGACCCACACCACTATACGAAAATAAAACTAAAGAGCATCAAGAGTAGAGTAGATATATGCATCTTATTGTACCTACAATAAGTTTTTAGTTCAAAATCGAATCTCTCTTCCTTCATATCGGAGGAATTCATATGAAAATGTTGAAATAGCGCTCCGGCGTTGCATCTGCATACATTTGCTGATTCCATTTGCAAATTCAAGTAGTTACTCCGACTCTTATACTACATGCAAAATGCTTTCACATTATGTTTGTGGCAAAGGATGGAAATGGGCACGTTTTTAAGTATTAATTATTATCATAGTACCTACTCGTACGTAACAATATTGAATGTTACGTTTTAGTAGGTCTATAGGTACATACACGGAATTTTATCTATACATCTACAAGGTGTAACGAGGATACCCATTTAAGCAGAAAGAGGGTTGTTCTAGACGTCTAGGCGAACAACTTTTGTTGTTCGCCTAGACGCCCCTTTCTACCCCTTTCGGCTTAAATGGGTATCCTCGTTACACCTTGTATACTTCGAAGTTTGATTGACTGACTGATTGACTAACTCCGACTGAACTAAGATTAATGCACATTCCAAACCGCTAGTCCTAGAAACATGAAATTTTGAGAGTGTTTTCTACATGTGTATCATCGACATAAAATCTACTAAAGTTTTTCGTAATATTAATAAAAATGTGTGGCATGTATGACAATATGTACAATAATATACATAAATACAAATCCCACCACCTTTCAGAGACTTTTAATTAAAACGAATGAACAGGAAAATCTAATTACAAATGGAAACATTCCTAATAATTTTTCGTGCGGAAACAAGAATTTGAATAAATTGCTGACGTAGCTATTAAGAGGTTTTAATTCAGAGTTTTACGATCCGAATCGTGTGATAATGGCCGCCTCTTGTAAATTCAATTTCCTTATCTGTTCAATCCAGTCGATATATTTTTTTAAATAATCTCATTTTCAAAATGTTACCGAAGCTATTTAGGGTAAGAAAATTCTTAAAATTATAGGTTTGATTTGGGCTACAGGAATAATAACAGACTTTTACTTGCCGTCTGTGGCATTATGGTCAAAAGTAGATTAAGTTTTGCACTCTTGTGCAATATCGGTGCAAAACTGTACAAAATGATAAAGATAAACAACTTAAGTTCTTCAACTAAGTAAAACAACTTTATTCTCTGTCCTATATATCCAGTCTCATTTATATCTATACTCATATTATAAAGAAAAAACATTTATTTGTTTGTTTGTTTATAACGAATATTGATTCCGAAACTACTAGACCGATTTCAAAACTTCTTTTACCAATAGAAAGCTATATTATCGAGGAATAACTTAAGCTACTTTTGATCCCGATATTCCCACGGAATCGGGACTTGCGGAGGTAAAACAGGGGCGAGGACGCAGCTAGTCTAGTATATAATATATCTTACCTATCCCCTTCCTTAAAATCTTGTCTATTATTCATTGGTTAACTTAACATATTTAAAAAAAAAACCTGAAATGTTGTGTAGGTGTTTAGTTTAATACTTACCAAGACAATACCTAAAGCATTTTTCTATCTACCTATCTAAAAATACTCAAACCAGCAACTCAATAAACGGGCTGACCAAGTTTTGTAACTTACCTTATAAACTTAACACACCAGCCGAGCCCTCAGTAATTTAGATCGTTACATTATTTAGCCACAAGCAATTTGTTGTTAGCGAAAGTTTCTAAGTTTGGTCTATAACAATTTAGGTACCTACCCCGGGTACAACTAAGAAACATAAAAGATCAATTGGCGATATTAGAAGCAAGATCCTCTAGGGCTAAGAGGCTGTGAAGTGTTTACCAAACTCATGAATAAACAATATCTTGCCCGAGGCCGTGTCGCGCGTAAACTTTGCTTTGTAAGTGTCCTACGAACTTTACAAATCACCTATTAGAGAGAGAGATATTAGTAACATCCGTCAGTGTTTAATAGGAAATTGAAAGCAATTTAAGTAAACATTATCGACCTAAAGTTTGTTTTCCCGAAAGAAAGCATGAAGAATTTCAACCTGGTAAAGGTGGCTTGAACCCGAATACCTACCGCAAATTGAAAGAGCAAGCACATAGCGGGCTGTGGATTCAAGTATCACTGATGAGCGTATATTTTTTGAGAAATTACCATAGGTATTTAATTTTAATTTTTATAATATTATAGACATATTTTTAGAAAGTAAAGCATAAAACCAATGCTATTGTCAAAAGTTATACAAGCAATTTCCTTGGCAACTGCGGGTAATTTGGGGTTATTTTGTGACAGTTTGCTTAACTTTGTGACACCCCACTTTTTGGCAATCACCGCCTTCCAAACGTAAACAATAAGAAATGCAATCCGTGATTTCGACTCGATTGAACATGCATCCGTGGCCAAATTGGAAAAAGGCGTTGGGACGGATCCCCAGAGATGCAGGTTCAAGTCCTGTCGGGTGCTAAATTTTTGGAAAGCATTTCTTTAAGTATAATCAACATGATGTATCATATTTTTTTTAATTTGAAGAATCCTTAAAAAAACAACCTATTTAGTTCGATGTTAAGTTGAGAAACAAAAATAATATCTTCGAAAAATCTTGTCACAAAGTATCCCCTATTTATTGTACTGATAGTTCCTTTTCAATCGTCTTTTGTTTTTATATTATGAAACAAACTGGAAATAAAAGCCCAAAGTTTGTTAACACTTCACTAGTTCTATACTTACACGAAACAGTATGGAACTAGTGAACTTCGACGGTCTTTGTGCCGCGTCGGGCAAACCTTTCTTTGTTGTTAGGGTGGTTTCTTTAAATTAGTCTCAAAACAATGTTGTAGGTATTATATACTACATTACACACCATACTACAGGTATACTACTTTATCTACAAGGTACTATATACTACATAGATGGCGCTTCTTGATTCAGTCCTTCATCACAAACCCCTGATTTGAAAGTCTTAAGCTTTATCGAAGGTGGTTAAATACCTGTTTATAGGTTCACAGAAGTGATCGCAAGGTCTATCTGTTAACAAAACTACCTAGTTATTTGTTTATTTAACTAAGTAAGTTGCATTAATTCTATCTGAAACTAGCTACAATATGGAACTAGTGGTAATAAACCCAAGTTACTTACTGCTACATCTAAAGGTGTCCCTCGCCTGGAGCATTCACGTGTAATGTAACGTTACAGAAATGAGCATTAGGTACATAAAGCGCGCACCTTGTAATGATACAATGTGTACCTAATATCTTCATACAACTTGTAACATCAATGCGATTTACTTGTAATTAAATGTTACATTACTTGATATTGAATGAATCAATGAATTGAATGAATGCTCGTCAGTCAGGCAGGTAGTATTGTAATGTACCTAATGTTCAAATTTGTATCTATAATGATAATGTTACATTACAAGTGAATACTCGCGGCGAGGAAGCACCTTTAGTTTAGGAAGCTCTTTTGGGTATTGACACTGAAACAGCATAATTTATAGTGTTTCATTAAACATTTTCGAAAATTGAAAACACCAGTGATTTATATTACAACATAAAAGACGATATTTATTGCATAATTAATTACAAATAAGGCACACTCTTAGAACTTATTAATTTTCTGTCGAAGCTGCTCAAAATAAGGCGAATTTCAAAGAACTGAGTAGTAAAATAACGTACAATAGTGTGTAACTCTTAATTGCGAAGGCACCGTTCGTGTTGCATAGATCTTTATGACATATCTTACACGATTTGTACTTCGGTTCCAACCCAGGAATAGAACTGTCAACACAGGAGGCCGCACAATCTCTGATCAATGTCCGCGATTCTGAAAAAATATATATATAAAAAACCGGTCAAGTGCCAGTCGAATTCGCGCACGAAGGGTTCCGTACTATTATCACAATTTGGTATTGAACCCTAAAATAAACACTGGACCAAGTGAAATACCTAAACGCAAGTTATGTTAATTAATCATTAGATGGCGCCAGTGTTTAAAATACATCGCGATATCGGTATACATATTATTGAAAAATCACGTTTGTTTCATGGGAACCACAACCTTTTAATGTTTAATTTTGTTAAAAAAAGCACATGGGCCTATTTTGGAAAGTTCAACATTTTGGGATTTTGACAGTTTGGCACTAAACTAGCCTTTCTACTGATATGAAAATGCTGTAAACTTAGACGGCACGTCATGTATAACAAATAACAACAAATCTGCTCGGCAACAATACTAGGTAGGTGCATACTACAACGCGCACGCGCCACACCGCGCGAATGAAGTCGCGGGCACAGCTAGTTTATAATACGACACCAGACAAACTACTCCACGAGAAAACAACAAATAATGTATTTACTTACTTCCTTCACCAAATACCTTCGTCACACAAGATGCGTGGGCTTTGCTGCAATATTTAATAGTAGTTCGTCTATTCGGCTCCCAACATGTAGGATTCGTTGCACTGCTGCATGCATAACAGACTCGCGGATTGTTCATCAACAGAGGTTGATTACGATCGTCCACTTTCTTAACGTATGAGCGTGATATAGGATCGTCGATTTCATTCCTGTCAGATTCATCACTGTTCGCATCTGCGCGACCACCCAAGTTATTTTCATGTTGATAATCATTTTGATTCTCGTTCCGAACTCCATCACCTTTAAGAGATCGGCGTGTATTATCACCTTTCAGCAGAGAGTCTTTTTCATGGGCAGAGCAGTCCTTCGTTGTGATGATATCTGCAGTTTGTGGTGCGGTGTTGTCCAAACTTTCATCAGAAATCAGTATTAGTGTAGGATTTGGATATTTTTTTCTGCGATTGTAATAATATTGTGGTTCGTCATAGTTTTCGGGTATTGGTTCGAGTATTGGTTGGTGTATTGGTGCGGGTATTGGCGCGGGTATTGGTGCTGGTATTGGTGCGGGTGTTGGTTCGTAACCTTTTGGTTTGAATTTGTTTGGTTCATACATTGCAAGATTGTTTGGAACATATTCTGGTGCATCGTTTGGATTTAAAACTTGATTTTCTACTGCTAGTACGCCTGGCCTTGCGCAATTGGAATCATGGTTTTGAAATTGGTTCACATCTTGTAGAATAGCTGAAATATATAAAATCATAATAAAACAGTATTTTACCGGTACTATCCTTTTTAAATTATCAATCGGATTATTGTATCTTGCCATTCTGGAGGAAACAATGAGAATGTGTGGGGTTCTTTCTGGTAAATATATGGTATGGAAGGTAGTCGGAGACGTTTCCACTAAAACGAATCGATGTTGCATCATCAGTCGGGACCAGTGTCCAGTATAGGCCTACCGCGTTCAAGCCGACGACGTCGAACCGCACCGCGCGATGGTATGACGGTGCAAACCACGGCGTTGATTTGCATGTGTTTTTAAGCCGACACCGTCAATTTGCACAGTTGTTGAAGCCGGCGCCTCTTGAGCTGCTGGTTGAAATGATAGTTCAAGTCGACGATATCGGCTTAAAATGTATGAAAATCAACACCGTGGTTTGCACAGCGCAAGTTATTCCTTTGCGCGGGCCGATTTCTTAACGACGCGACGTCGACTTTAAATTGCGTTGTATGTCCGCAGATGATCCTTCTCCGTCGGGCCTCGCACTCTTAGCAGTACAGGCTGTATACAATGGTACTGCTAGGTAGACATGCTTGCGAAGGCGTGTACGACAACGTACGTTCACGTACGCTGAACGTATGGTTTAGTTCAGTCAGATTCAATACTCTTATTGTTAAATTAACTAGGATATTTGGAAACTTACCAGCAGAAATGATAGAGGCCAATATTAATACAGTTATTTTAAACATTTTGAATAATTTGGTTAAGAGGTCTTCCCTCTTCTTAGCTGAGTAGCACACTACCTAGTTCGGGGCCCAGCAGTCGGCTAAGTAGCCTCAATGTGAAGTACTGAATGGCCTAGCGGAATTTTATCAAAACAATTTAGAGTCATAAAATAATATCGGTCTATTGTGGATTTGCGTTCGATGGAAAGATATTCAGACCACCATGACAATAGTTTTTATTGCTTGTCCTGCACGGTACTTATCTCATATTTAGTTAAGGCTATAGTTTTTCATCATTCCGGGATTTCTTAGGTGTAGTAATTTAAATACGAATAACAACTTATTCATTAGGCTAAAACTACTTAAATCGAATTAAAATAATTAAAAAAAAAAACCGACTGCCGTTAAAACTGAAAAGTAAAAAAAACAAGAAGATAACCTAAAGGTAAAGAAACCTTAAAAATCGTTCGACGCATCTAAGAGCCTTAAAAATGTAGGATGCAGTCAGGTGGGACTTTTCAGTTTTAACGGCAGTCGGTTTTCTTTTAATTTTTTTTTATTTAACGCTTTTTAGTTATAAGAGATTAGATACAATTGCACTAGAGAAACTCATTAACTCTGGATGTGTATACTACGGTAGCGAAGACTCGAAATCGGTTAAAGATAGGCTATCTAAAAACCTTCAATATTATAATAGCTATTCCTTTTGTGTTTTGCTGAGATGGCTATGAAGTTATTCATCTTAAAATTTATCCACTACCGCGACCACGGGTAGTTCAGGATTACCAAATCCGAAAACGTCGTCGCGTCTGGTGATACAAGGGCTGGCGGTTTCTTGTCCTAGCGGATTAGCCTTGCTATCTATTATCCATAGCGCGACATTTCAAATTTTTAGTTAATTACTTATTGTAAACATAGTCATTGTTATTTATGCTATCTCTGACAAATCAAACATTCAAATTCCTTCAAAAGTTCAAACTCGGCGTCAAAGTCAAATCGAAAAGTTTTAAATTAACGTTCCGTTGTCTTTGCGAAAATTACCTTCGTTACACAAAAATGCAGCAGCAATATAACTTTAGAATAATTACAAAATCCGCAAAAAAGTGACCATTAGAAAACACATTTCATACGCGGATTGTTTTCGCTTGCGAATATTGAATTCTTGTGCGAAAATTCAGAAATACCAAACCAGTGTTCGTTCTAAGCCATAAATTAAAGAAGAAAAAAAAATAAACAAGACAACCGAGCCGAAGCCGATTGAGATATCTCTGAAGACCTACTTTAACGACTTCCTGTAGTTTTAATAATTATTATAATTGAAATATCATCGCAAACCTTATTAGTTAATATTAATAGTCGTTAATTTACGAAAGAATAAAATATATCGTTTGAATAAACAATGTTGCTCGTTTTCCCGGTCTTTATGGTCAAGACAAATCTTGCTTTATGGCGTTTTAAATCTTTATTTTTATTTATTTATTATTTTAATGTACCCTATGTCACTCCCACGGTCATGACGAATCTAACGACGTATCGTTTATCTAAATCGGCCCAGCCGTTTGGGCCCTACGACGGCACAAAAATAGGTCACATACATACATACACTCACGGCAAAAACATAACACTTCCTTTGGCAGTCGTGTAAAAACTAAACTATACCTATCTAAATCAGCTAAACCCTTGGTGGAGGGAAAGGTGGCCAGAATGCTGCATTGCCCCGTTGTAGGCAAATACTTTTTTTCTGGGCAAAATACAAGCCAGTATTCCGGTCATTCATTAGGCTGGTCAGGTATTAGTTTTTTAGACGCTGAAACCGATTAACCGATTATATAAATTTAACGATTAGAAACTTGGGTACTGTTCAATAATATCTACCTGTAATTAGGTGGGTCAAAACTTTGGATGACATCGCTTTGTCTGACTTGGCTTAAAACTAAGCATTTAACTGACCGCACTCTAACAGAAATTATCAGACTTCGGAATTTGTCGAAAAGAGAATGGGAATTTGTTTATTTTTAACCGACTTCAAAAAAAGGAGGAGGTTCTCAATTCGTCGTGTGTATTTTTTAAAATTCGTTTTAAGTTACTTTATAATTAAATATTTTTTTTATTTTTATGTAGGTGCATCAGTTAATACAACTTTAATTTTAATGTACTCCTAAGACCATTCATTCAAACTTCCGCTATAACAATTTTGTTATTTTTTTTTAACAAGAGCATAAAATTCTAGGCATGTTTTTTTTGTACTACCTAGCACCGTTTCGCCGTTTCACCCCCTTAAATCCTAATTCTGTAGGAATATCGGGCTAAGCTATCTAAACACCGAAATTTACTTACTCAGATACCTACTTTCACCTTTATTAGGAGCACAGGTATAATTTGTAATTGTTGCTTCTTGGCAAGAAAAAACAAAAGATTTGCTTGCACCTACTTATCACTGAAAGACGCATTCATAAGACACACATTTTCACTGAAAGACGCATTCATAAGACACACAACCACAAAGTTTTTGTATTTGAATGTTTAATAATAAAAGCATTGTTAAAAGGTAGACCTCTTGGTCGTAGTATGAGTTTAATTTCATTTCTCCATCGGGAAAAATCGAAGAAAAATCTATTTCCTTGGTTAGCAATTGAACTAAATATTTAAATTTCCGGTACAGGCATGTAGGTAGGTGCTCATTCTCATTTCTCGGAGCTATCCTCTCTCGGGAATAAACTTGAGCTACTAACTTAATCCACGTTCACAGTATTCCCGCTACAGTATTCTCATAGGTCCTTTCAAAGTTGCTGATTCACTTCCTATGCTATTTACATAGGATTTGCATCTACCTAACTAATTATAAAGCAATGTTCACAATTAAACATAAAAGCGAATCCCTATTTCGCGTAGTCACAGCAGAACTGCTAGACCGATTCCCACAATTCTTTTTGTGTTTGTTTTTATGATTATGATCAGGGGAAGGTTCTTATGAAAAAATAGCAAAATATTGAGGCATACGCAGGTGAAACCGCGGTGCGCAGCTAGTAGTATATAAACTGTGTCTTTTACATACATCTTACTCATATTATAAACGCGAAAGTTTGCATGTATGTATGTCTGTGAGTTTGTTACTCAGTCACGCAAATCTACTAAACCGATTGCGATGAAATTTAGAATATAGGTAGCTGGAGACCTGGAATGACAAATAGGCTATTTTTATCCCGATATTTCCGCGGGAACGGTAATACGCGGGTGAAACCGCGGTGCGCAGCGAGTAATGTAAAACTAGTCGATCTGGGACTACAGGATCTGGGGGACAGTGTAGAAACGAATCTCGAGTAAACTGGCGGGTAAACTGCTTGGTCTCAATAAGGTTTGGTGTCAGGCAGCCAGCCGCCTATTATATTTACAATAGGTAGGTATCGAGCTCATTCGAGAGATGCAACCGGGCACATTAAAAATACCTTAAAAAACTAAAAAAGTTGAAGATAATCCACCTACGGTGGTTATCTACTTTCGTTACCTAACTATACATTATACATACATATTGGCTTACTCTCCATTCTGGCACACCATACTCGTACATTTATTTACATTTTATAAGTTACGTGAAAGCTCAGCAATATGAAAGGATGGTACCCGGTTTATAAATCCTACGTGAAAAACTTTTGGCTTCCAAAAATATCCGCGAGTTGATCAATGTTTTTCCATATTGAATAGGAAGGATCAAGTTTCCATATATCTTGTGTATGAATTGTGTTTCTCGCGTGAACAGATTTAGAATATGTTGATATTGGTGTAATACACAATATTGGTTAAGTTATACTATACATATGACGTGTCGCCTTCTAAATTGGTTTAAATTAAAAGACAGATCTTGATATTGTTTAAGAAAGTTATCAAAGACCAGAAGAAAGTGGTGTTTTTTATTTTAAATAAAGATAAACGTCCTTCTTTACCTATTATTTTTTATTTAAACTTTATTTTCACTCGACTACGCCCGAAAAAAGGGTAATGATTTTGAGCGCTATGTTGCCCCCTTATACCTACCGCTACCTGCCCCCTTATTATCTATCAAGTGGATGTCGGGCAACAGTGAACATTGACAGGCACTATGCCGCACATTGCTGTTTTGACGTAACGTGGTTATTACCGTTGATTACCTCAAAGCAGGAATGTACTGCATAGTGCCTGTCATTTTCCACTGTTGTCAGACGTCAATAGGTATTTTTTTTCTTTTTTCTTATCGGTTGTGAACCGATTATGGCCATTAGGAAATTAGCCAGTGTCATGTATTTTAATATATTGCAATCGAAACAGTCAAGTCGTCATAGTTAAAGTCAAGTCTAGGGAATCATTTGTAAACACGGCGGTGTACCGGAACGCCGGTACCTACACAAAACTATTCTCAAATATAAAGTACCTATACGGAAATTATTCATAGGTAGATAAGTTTGTTATTGATTAAGGATAGTTAGTTCTTGATCTTAGGCGTAGGTGGCGCTGTTTGGGACCGCCTATTTATTGCAAATGACAAATCACGTCATAGGTTAAGGAAGCAGAGGGGAAGGTCAGAGCGCGGGGGAATAGCTGAGATTTTTGGGAACATGGGATAAACAGTGAGGCTCAGTAAGAGTTGGGCTTAGTAACAGAGGGCAATAGGACTTCGCCGGGGTCACTAGTTTTTGTTTTAATTATTAATTAATAAGTTATTAGTGTTTGTTACTTTTAATTAGAGTCAGTGTATATCTACTTCTTGGTATTGTATGTCAGTAAGTCTTAGATTATAAGATTTTCTATACTTATAATATAAAGATAGCCTTCATATTTAAGACGAAACAATGTCAAAGATGTAGTATGTACTGCCTAGAATGGGCCTTTATATTTTAGTAGATCTAGGTCGCTCTACTCTGTCATTGTAACTTTAGTGAGGGGTTCGAGTCCCAGTCACTATTAGTTTGGGATGTTTTATATAGAAAATATCCTAAAATATTCTCTGTGAACGAGAACTAAATGTTATGTATTATCATGAATTCGTAAGGGTTCGATTCCCGTACAGTACTGCTATGCGTTGATTTTGAAGGTATATATTTACCTTAAATATACTCTGTGTAGGGAACTAATTACTTTACATTCTAAGTTTTATTCAGCTATATTGTGTGAGGTTCGAATCCCACATATTTTGATCTTTGTAGATAACTTTATATTTATCGTTTTGTATTTCTAGACTATAATATTGTAGTCGAGGGATACCTATTTCTGTGTGTTATTTACAGGATTATTGTAAATTCATAATTAGTCCAAATTCACAGGAAAATCTACAAAAGATTCCTGATTGATTATTGTAAATTCGTTTATCTTATTCCAAGATAAAATACAGGAAAGTCTTAAATGAGATTTCCTTTGTAAATTTATCATAAATGCTAACAATTACCTGGACAAAAGATCTTTATTTTACAATAGTAAAATGACCATAAATCTACTTACATAAACCTGAGTACATAATGTACGAATATTATTTTTAAATATATTCCTGGTGGAATTTAACATGAATGAATATCGTTCAAATCATATTTGCAGGTAAATAATTTACCTATTTCTACAATCTCCGGATGTGGGAAAACTTTGGTTTGGTGATTTGGTTCGAAGGTCAAGACATAACCATGTCTTCCTAACGCATTTGTAGCTCCAATGGCGAAGCGTTTCTTCAAGGCCTTAGGTACAAAAGTTACCTGAACCAGATTACCAAGCAACAATTTCTCATAAGGAGGAATTCATTTAGGAGACTAGGTACAAAAGTCACCTGAGTCTAAACTCTCAAGAGGAGGGTTATGATTAGTTTTTAATATAAAACTGGTCTCGAAGTTATTTTTAGTTTATCATTGTTGGTTTCCACTGAGGAAGTAGTTTGTTTACTTAGACGATCACTCATTTTGGGTCAAGTTGCTATTGTAACACAATTAATTATTTTATAAAATCAGTTAAACTCAATATTCATCCTCACTGGTTTTTCTTGGTGGTTCTTTTCCAGTGCAGTACTTACGAACCACTTGTAATAAAAAAATAATTTAAAATTTATTTACTGTGTACTCATTTATACCCTATTCCTACAGTCATAAGTTAGCATTTCTAGTAGCATCAATCTATTAGCTTCTGGCATAGGTAGTTAACGTAATAGAGATATCTTATAGTTCATTTTAGGGTTCAATAATAGTTAAGCTCAAGAGGTAAGAAAGCTTTGTACAAATACAGCAGTAGAGGATCGTTTTAGATTTTCCTATAAATCTTGCTTATTAGAGAAGGATAGGTGGTACAGAGGTTTGCTAGGTCAGGTGTAGGACTTTCAGGAAATCTTGTCTATATTATCTAAAAGAACTTAGGTCACTACAATTCACAACGTTGGTCCGATTACCACTAGACTTTCACGAGCCGTTATAAAACATTACACAAACTAAGAATATAAATAAAATTAGGTAGAGTAGGTAGGTAGTATAGTTAAGTTTAGGTAACTTTAGGTTTCGTTAGGTTCTTTACAATTTAGTTCACCGTAACTAGGGTAAGTTTAGGTTTATTACAATCTGTTGACCAGGATAAGTTAGAATTATTTTAGATTAGTTTAAGGGTTCTTTTACAATTTGGTGCCGTGGCCAGGATAGGTCTCTACATATCTTTAGGATTCATTTAGGTAGTTTAAGGGTCCTTTACAAATTTGGTGCCGTGACCAGGATAGGAGCAGCTAGTCTTAGATTACTACGTATGTTAGAATTTCATTTAGGTAACTTTAGGTCAGTAGCTAACCTTTAGGTTTTTTTACAATTTGTTGCCGTGAACACAGGATAGGTCTCTACATATCTTTAGGATTCATTTAGGTAGTTTAAGGGTCCTTTACAGCGGCCATTTACAAACATTCTTCACGGAGCTTCGGAGACAACACTAAGTCATTGTTTTGCACCGATTTTCACTTTCATTCCACTTGTACACCTTCACGAAACTAAATTGATTAATATGCCCCCGAAATTAAACAATTTGCACGCATTTGAACTAGGTTTCACAAAAATGAAAATGTAGCACCACATCTTCTCAACGAGTTCCTGCCAAAACTCCGTCAATAGGTAGATGATATGGGTACTGGACTTTCTATTTCTTATCGGTTGTGAACCGATTATGGCCATTAGGAAATTAGCCAGTGTCATGTAGTCAGTGTATTTTAATATATTATGCAAGTTATTTGCATCGAAACAGTCAAGTCGTCATAGTTAAAGTCAAGTCCAGGGAATCATTTGTAAACACGGCGGCCATTTACAAACATTCTTCACGTAGCTTTGGAGACAACACTAAGTCAATGTTTTGCACCGATTTTCACTTTCATTTCACTTGTACACCTTCACGAAACTAAATTGATTAATATGCCCCCGAAATTAAACAATTTGCACGCATTTGAACTAGGTTTCACAAAATTGAAAATTTAGCAACACATCTCCTCAACGAGTTCCCGCCAAAACTCCGTACTGGACTTGGGTCTTTTGTTTTTGACGCGTTAGTGGAATGTAGTATTGAATTTTTATTTTTACAAAACCTAGTTTTATTGCGTGTATATTGTTTAATTACGGCGGCATGTTATCAATTTAGTTACGCGAAGTTCAACGAGTGAAGTGTCAATAAAAATACCAGTGCCAAACACGAAATTAGCACGTTACAAACAAATGTTCCATGGGGATGGAGAAAAATCGTCGCCATTTTTTCTGCAGCCTTCACGCATTGAAAATTATTTCAAACGATTACAGTATAATAGTGGTTGTTCATTATTAGTACGAGTAACTAGCTAAATTGTTCTATATTGCTGACAGAAGCCATAACTAAGAAAAAAAAAGAAAGCACTGGACTTGCATATCACCTCACCTCACCTGATGGAATGTGACTATTAGGTCGAGAACGTGACATATTTGCCTAGAAGAAACCTCTTACTGTCTAGACACACATTCTATGTAGATAGGTCAAGTTTTTTATTAACTAATTACCTTCACTTCTGTCTTAAAAGCTCGTTTTATATATTATTTGACACCTACGTAACATTTAAGAGAACCCTTAGCGAAGATGCTTTTCTAACATTTCAATTAAAATAAAGCTACGTATAACGTAAGAACAGAGCGCCACGTCTTAACAATTAAATTAATGAGGTTTATTCAAAGTAAGGGTGGGCTCACAACATTGATGTTTGACGTCGCGTCGGATCGCAAAAATTACATTGCATAGGAGTACGACGTAATAATTGAAATATCTATCTGATGTGAAATAGTTACAACTAATTTTTTCGGTTTTAGTCGTAATATGATGCATTTTTTAATTACCTTTTCGAAGTCTTTCTATCTCTTGCTCATGGGTAGACCTACCCGTACAAACAAACGTCTCCTACAACCTATTTTTTAAAAACATAATATCAAAAATATCTATCCGATGCTTAGACTATCTAAAATGGTAAATTTATGCTTTAAGACCCGCTGTGACGATGCCGTAAATGCGCGGTATGTGGAAAACTTTTGCGTTGTGACAACGCGTCGCACCACGTAAAAAGTCATTTAATGATGCGACAACGGCGACCTCTTTATTACCAAAATGTTTAATCAACAAATGTATGCATAATGCCCCAATGGGATATTGATATAGAGGTATGATACGAAATTTCAACGTACAACACATCGTGATCGCAAACGTCGCACTGTAAAAATATTCGGTGTAACCCATCCATCATAGAAATTTCCGAAGCGAGATTGTCATATCACAATGAAATTGAAAAGTAAGTGTTTTTGCGATGCTATGCGACACATCGTATCGCCTTGTTATATCCTCACCCTTACGCGAATATGGGGTCGAATATTAAGATGTAAACTTGTTAAGACGGTCGTTTGTTTTCACGCAAAGTTATATTTGTACTTGCACTCTAACTTAACCGGTAATCACATTCCTGTTCAGACAAATTAAGCCCCAGCGCGCTTTAATTTCAAGATCGAAGACGAAGTTCAAGCTGAGTAGGTAATCCCGCTGATGTTGGATTGTATTTACTGTTATTTGGAAAACTTTATAAAAGCGAGGTTCGATAAATTATAATAATATTATTATGTAAGTGTTCTTTTGTTTTTTTCCACATTTTCGACAAACACGGTGGTTATCAAAAGGGAAATTGAGAAAGTTACCCAACTAGCAAATTTGTCTTGGAAACGAATCCTTTTAAGTGTTATAGTATTATAAAATACTAATACGTATCTTGACTAAAAGATCAAATCTTATTAATGCATAGATTAAAACATTTTGCACTTACAGACCATTCGCACTTTATACCTACGTTTATAGATGTATATAAGCATTAATTCAAAGATATATATCAGAATAAAGGTTTTACAATTACCTTAAATAAGACTCATTGCTCTTCAGGATTAATGCACACTTAATTAGGCATTTCAGAAGAGAATTTGTTCTTACTAAAGATTGCACTGAGTGCCCCATAATACTTTTGTTCTTACTAAATCTTTGGTTAAGACAATTATAAGGGCAACAATCAGTAAATTCAATTTTGTCTTAGCAGAGTCGTATTTAAGAACTTAGGTGTTTAAATAGAATTGTTTAAGTTCATTTTGTCTTTATTTTGCGTTGCTTGAGAACTTTATCTAGCTAGTCTCTTGTAAATTCTTTCATAAGGGTTCTATGAGAATATCCTCACTGGCAATTGTCTTGTAAATTCTTTCATAAGTAATAATCTGCTGCACAAGTACAAGTCTTAGCGGAACCACTTAAAGTTAGAGCTGGTAATGATTGTGATGGTTCCGTACAATATAGAAATGAATAGTTGATAGTTCAAGTCACGAAGCAGAAGATGATAGTAGGGAAGATGATTCGGTTAGAACGGATAATGTCTAGCTTCACCTACCTATTTATTAATTACTTATTCGTCATGCAATAGTTTTAGTAATAGCTAAATGTTTTCAAGGCACGTTGATATTGAAAATATTAGAAGCATAAGCACAAGCGACACATTTTTCTGAAAATATCAAATGCGTTATTATCCAGGACCATTTCACGTTGTTAAGGATTTAAAACCAAATGTTCCTAATACAGTCAACACCCATTACGACAACCATTATGATAATCTTGACTCAGCTTGGCGGTATTCACTATTAAAACGACATTAAACAAACAAAAAAATTAAAACAATACATGACATGAACCACCTTTGCAATCATAATATTGAAATTAAGTACTTAGATACCTACCACTTTGTATTTGTGATAGCTTAAAGCAGAACCTTAAAATTATTAAAATGGCCACAATAATTTGTCTCATCCAAGTGTTGTGTAAGACCGACATTCTTTGAAGTGACTTATTAAGTATTACAAAAGATCTTTTAGCCTTAAGCTTATCTTAGAGAAGAACAATAAGTCTTATAAATGGTCGGCCATATTTATTTTTTCTATACAATGAAATTTTGAAACAAATTTTATTAATTTTTATTTCTCTAAATATATTATGAAAAGAGCCCATGAAAATTTAAACAATTATTTTCGAAAACTACTCGAAAAAATTTTCTTCGCAAGCTCATTACTTGCAACATCAAAGACATAATTAATTAAAAGCATGCTCGATATATTTACAATTATTATTAGAATGGCGATGAAAGTTTATTATTAAGTAAAAACTTAAGTTTTTAAAATTCAATATAATCTGTGGCATCAACACAGCATCATTACCGTTTAGAAAATACACTCACAATTAACTTACCAAGAGTGATACGAAGTCAAATCACTCTTACGATGGCTTTAGTAAGAGCTTTGAAAGAGTGATTGCCCTTACGACATTCTAATGTAAGGCTCATCTAAGTATAAAAAGTTCTTATTGTGGAATTAGCAAAATAGCTGTAAGATGGAATAATCTTAATGAAAACAACTGTAAGACATCAATAAGGGTGTTTTCCCTTATAAATTGCGCCCAAATCGACACTTACAGATGTCTGTAAGTGCCTTATAAGTGACTAAAAATTTTGGTCTTAGGATATTTCTAAGACAATATTTTGCTAGTTGGGTAGGATTTAAGGATTATTTCTCTCGGTTCTTGAAGATACCATACCGAGGAGTTAGAGTGGTGCTTATGATCGTTTACCAATATCAAGTTTACACGTGTTGATTGCTGGTTAGTTGAGAGTTCGATGGAAATACAAGTTTAATGAAGTTGAACGGAGGTTCTCGGACGTGCTTCTTGTTCAATAGTTACTTCTACTTATGGAGTTTAACTAGGTGGTGAGAGCTACATAAACTGTACGTAGCTGAAAGAAATACTTACATATATTAGAACAACTTGCGATTACGTTTTACAATTATAGGTTATCCGGATATAGGTGGTCATAAAATGGTAGCAATTTTAGGTAGAGATTAGCATCAAATCGAGGGCAGAAATTCACGAATGTAATTTATAATATTACCTTTCATCCAATACGTAGAAATATAAAATGTTTTACTACGAAGGGTTTTCAAGTATAATATAATCCAATTTTTATATTAAGTAGCATAGTTCGAGGGGTCATCGAGTACCTAAAGGCCGTATAACTAAGGCAATATCTTTAACTTACATATTTATGAAAGAACCCTTCCTTTTATGGCTCCTAAGAGTGTAAACGTTTTATACTAAAGTCTGCTGTGATATTTCACATTTTAATAGAAAAAATGTCAATTGTGGGGCTAATCGATCATTGATTTATTTTCTATTGGAAAAATATCAGGTAGGTACGTAGGTATACAAGTTATATACTTTAGTGAAGCTGAGGTAGAGGAGAAAGAAGGAAGAAATGCTGTACCGATCCCACTTAGTGTTACTCGTATAAGAAGGCAGGAAGAAGAAGAGTGACGTAAGTAGTTATACTAGTTTTGGCTATAATAGCAGCAGTACGTAATGTGATTATTACCGCTGCTATAAAGCCTTTAGTGGTTAGCGCCTCAGATTTTATATAGATTAGCTGTAAAACGGGATTTACATTACGCAACTAGTGGCATGCATTTATAGTCCCGAAGTGCTACCTGCCTAAGTTTTAAGCTATCTAATTACATGTTCATTTCATTATAAAATATGTATGTTAGTCTATAAGGTATATATTTATGGGCCTTTGTAGCCTGGAATAAATGAATTTATTATTATTATTATAATCATTTTAACAAAAAAATGCGGTGAATACTATTTTATCTAGATATTTGAAATATCTAGATTTATCTAGATTCTAGATAATTGAGTTACTGCTGCCAGACTGCTTTTCTGAAATTGACTATATTTTGCATGACACTGGTTTCGTAATGTAAATTCGGCAATTTAGACTAATGTCTATAATGCCGAATTTACATTACGAAACCAGTACCTGTACATAGGTAATGTTAATACATTACCTATGTATAGGTACCTACTTACACCACACAATGGTATTAAAACACTTGAGTTATAATAAAGTAATTAGATAAAGGTCGCAGAGTAGGTATCTCTGGCGCTCTAAAATCTTCAGTTAATTAAGAGTTTGTTTGGAGAGTCACGAATTTTAATGGTGTTCTTGCTGGACAAATTTCAATCAAGTTACTCGGCGAAGCTTTCGTTGTCTTTGTGATACCTAAACCGAGATTTCTTTTATTTAGCTACTTTATTTGAGAACAACGACAGTATGACACAACATAAATTAAAATTAAAATAGGTAAATAAACTAATTAGTTGTCCCGGGTGCCTCTTCCAAAATTAAAATCATCAGCCCTGTTGTTCTGTTTTCGAAAACGGTTCAGCAATTCTTGACACCAACCCCCTTATTTATAAACGCTAATTAATGCGCTGCATAACTATGCATCGTTCGTCTTTTACTGTCACATGAAGTTTTAAAGTTGACAGACAGAGACAAACGTCATATAACTTAGTCATGTGTAAATAATATTTTATTGAGCTAATTTTGCAAGAAATCACTACGTAGTGACTCAAATTGTATAGCGAATATTTTTAATTAATAAAATCAGATCTAATTTTGCTTTTGGAAATTCGAAGTAGTTTTCGAAATTTTTAAGTGTAAAGTTCACTTGAAAGTCATGTTTGTTAAAGTTCGAGGTCATTGACCTTATGTTGTTCTTTTATTTATTTTGGTCTACTACAATCTAAACTTCAATTAAATACCTACCTTTATTTTCAAAAGCTGCTGTTTTTTCAGTAAAAAACTCAAAAATATTCTAAAAAAAAAGGTTTTAATTTCAAAAAGTCGTAGAGCAAAAGTTGTTCGCCTAGAGGACTAGAACAACCCCCTTTTGGTAAACCGTTACACCTTGTATACTAGGTAACATAATATAATCCTACTTTGGTAATACTGTTAAACACTACGTTATAAATAGTTCGTAATTTGTTTTTATTGCTCAAGGCATATTTACTAGAAATACTTTAAAAGAAAAAATCCTAATATTTCTTTTTGTTTTTATTGCTCAACGCATTTTTTAAACATAAGGAAATATATTTCCAAAAAATCCCCATGACAGGATTCGAACCTGCGTCCTTTCGCTAACCAGGCGAATGCTCTAACTACTGAGCTACACAGGAATCACGTGACATGGTATAATTTTTCGGCCATATCTTTCCTCGCTAATTGTTTTACCAACTAAGGCTTGGTTTCTGCACCATCTACCGGTCAAGCTTTGCAGCTTTTATTGACTGGTTCAGGTGGTTTACTTTACAGTAAACATACCCAACATGAGATGCGCTTTCTCTCCAATTTAATATTTCTTTTTGTTTTTATTGCTCAAGGCATTTTTTAAACATAGAAATATTTTTAAACCAAGCCTTAGTTGGTAAAACAATTAGCGAGGAAAGATATGGCCGAAAAATTATACCATGTCACGTGATTCCTGTGTAGCTCAGTGGTTAGAGCATTCGCCTGGTTAGCGAAAGGACGCAGGTTCGAATCCTGTCATGGGGATTTTTTGGAAATATATTTCCTTGCTAAAAATATTTCTATGTTTAGAAAAAATCCTGTTAAGTATTTCTACTACGTTACAAACTAATTTAAGATTCTAAAGAAATTATTTTAAAAATAAATAATATGAAATAGGTAGGTATAGGTAGGTAGGTACCCGTGCTTATATAATTTGTGAACTTACAAGGGTGATCCATCCAATATGTTAATCCGATTAACAGAACGGCTCAAATAGTTTCAATCTAGTTTAGCGAAAAATAGTTTAACGCCGTACTCTATCTCTAAATTAGCGGTTATTTTACTATTTTATAATACTTATTTATTTTACTATGACAATAAAAATAATTGATAAATTCATATTAGCGTCTTTTGAACTTTACTTAAGCGTCTTAACGAACTAAACCACGCGAGCTCCCCCTCTTGCTGCGCCGCTATTGAATTTTTGAAGATGAATTATTCTTTTAATATATTTCTAGTAGAAATGCCTTGAGCAATAAAAACAAATGACGAAATACTATGACAATATTTCCGCTCAGGATCCGAACCCTATTCCCGTATTTAATTATTAAATATCATTTCAATATCATCGCAGTCAATTTTTAATTTCAATTTTGATTTCAAATCAAGTCCAATTCAATGTTATTTCACGACATTACACAAAGCGTAATCTAGCCCCAAACTAAGCACTGTACTATGGGTACTAGACAACGGATATACTACATATTATACTTTTTTTTGTAAATACATACATATTATAAATCTTAAAAGGCTTTTAAGTTAGTTAGAACACAACAAGAACTAGTTATCTGCCAGAAGGCAGTTAACAATCCGATTTAAAAAATAAAGATCGGAAAAGTGCAATAGAGCATCGAGAAAATCAGTTAAAACGTTACCGGCGAATATGTAGGCGATAGCTGTTGATCAAATCGATAGAACTGCACCTATGTAGTTTGTTTTCGCCTTTAAACTGGATGTTGCATTCGAAATAGTGAGCTAACGAACGCCCATACAGTTGTTCCCACGCTCCTGCATTATTTTAACATGCATTTTGTGAATACGTTTGTTGGAAACTCCTATGAAGGGACACATAGATATAGATAATCCTTTTTGATACTGATAAGGATTTACAACTAATAACATTAGCAACGGACCGAACCGAGCTTAAAATTTACCTAGGTTTGGTACCTTTATTTGAAAAAGGTCAGCGACTCGACGGCATAAATACCTACAAAAAACACGAACATAATAATGTTAAAAAGTCTACTTAAAAGGGTCTAGATAACCTAAAAACTCCGAGGGCAAAAGCTGAAATTGTTTAGATGTAGGTTTTGTAAAAACACGAAGTCGGCCATCTCCGCAGGAAGTGCGGGTAGTTGAATCTCGTGCCTCGTGCACGCACGTAACATTAACGCGGAACCTTTGTCGGGGGCCTTATTGTAACAACAATGAAGGCTTTTAACTCTGATTTATTACCGCCCCATACTCCCGCCATAGATAAAAGATTTCCAAGTGAAGATCGCGACAACGATTTGCATAACGCTTGTTACGTTAAATCGCTGATGATTACATACGATAGGTTAAAATGTTAAAAAATAAAGCAACAACAAATTAAAATACTAAAATATATTTAAAAAATAATCAAATTCTATCAAAAAATCACAGAAATAACATTTTATAATTTTATTTAGGTATTATTACCAACGATCATCAGCAATCTTTTGAAAAACTGTTACTCGCAAACGGTGGTTGCGGGGTCTAGAACGATGATTCGACCGCCAGTCTGTCACTAAAGATCGTCCGTCATTGGTCGATCCAAACGTCGATCATACATAATTCAGTACGGAACATGTCAGTGTGTGCATCTGCGCCTGTGTGACCGTGGAACATGTTTTTTTTTTCGAATTTAATAGAGAATTTAAATCTCCATTCTTTTTTATTCCTCGTAGGGTATTACCTAAAATTATAAGGGTCCGAATTGACACATATGACTGTGTCTTAATAAAAATCTGCAATTTCATTGCAATTAGTTCAGTAGTTTTTGCGTAATTAAAACTCAGATATCCAAACTAACAAACATCGAATATTTCGTATCTATAATATTAGTGGAATATTATTCTCTCTGTTGCAAAGAATTGGTTTAATTTGTAATTAAAATGTGTTTGCATACGAGTAGTAAGTTTAACAGGAATTACCGAGGCACTCGACGTCGATTTATGTACTTACCTGTGTTAATTAGCAAATCACAAAACAGATGGTCATAATAAAACACTCAACCAGATAGTAATAATTGCAGATACTTGTTATTTTTATCTTTAGATAAGCAGGCAGCGTTCCACAATTTCACAAGCGTAGCCTCCGATAGCAATTTAGGGAAAAGTTATTCAGTCAAAACCTATGATTCAATTTATCCGTAGGTCAAAACGATCCATTTTTGTTTTCTGACTTTTAACTTGACAACGTTTTGTTGTAGTGTGTTGATTGAAGAATTAAAAGTCTGACGAAGAAAACATTAACTATTTGAATAACCGCACTCCTGCACCGTATTACCTATCCAGGGAAAATTGACAGGCACTATGCAGTACATTGCTGCTTTGACGTAACGTGGTTATTTGGTGATTACCTCAAAGCAGCAATGTACTGCATAGTGCCTGTCAGTTTTCACTGTTGTCAGACGTACACTGGTTAGATAATATGGGTGCTGTTGCCAATAAGGTATAGCATGGCATTTGTTTTCTTTAGGTAATTGGCGATGCCGGGTCTTATTCGCTTATTATTATTTTTATTTTTTTTCGCGTTTTTTTTTATTGTTTGTCACCTCGCGACCAAGATCATTGTAACATGATCGAAACGTCGAGGTAAAAGAATTTAAAAATAATAATACGCGAATAAGACCCGTATGAGTTTAAAATGTTTAATTGGTGATGCGATTGTTGTATTTCATGATGGTACGGAATTCTTCACGCGCGAGTCTGACTCGCACTTGGCAGGTATCTTTTTTCTTTTGTACCTTCAGAACATTCATTGAACAAAAGACTCAAGACGACACGGCACGACGTGATGGATAGGTATTCTTGTTTGATAAATTTATAGATCTAGATAAAACTCAGAGATTTATAACTAGCTGCACCCTGCGGTTTCACTCTCGAAAGTCCCGTTCTCGAGGGAATATCGGGATAAAAAGAAACCTATGTGTTATTCCCGCTATCCAGCTACCTATATTCTAAGTTTCATTGCAATCGGTTCAGTAGTTTTTGCGTGAAAGAGTAAAGAAGTCACATACATACATGCAAACTTTCGTGTTTACAATATTAGTAAGATGTAAGCTAATTTTAATTCAAGGCAAAACCTACTGGCAACACAAAACCTAAAAATTGTTTCGTATCTAATTTATGACAGAGATTTTTCAAATAAAACATTTGTCAGATGAAATGGCTCCTGACCCTTTCGTGTCAAAAACAAGGGCCTTAAAATTCTTAATCGAATCATAAAAATGCCACCACATCGCGGTATCTGGATGCTAGAGTGCTATTGAGCATCGAAGTTATTGACACATCTCGTTAAGTTAATATAATAGGCAATAGGCATTGTGTTTGTTTGTAGGAAATTGATGAAATTATTTCACTTATGATTATTCACTAAAGTTACAGAAAATGTAGACGAGAATTGGTTACTAATATTATAAATGAGAAAGTACATAACTCTGTCTGCTACGTTTTCATTGCTAAGCCGATTCTGACGACTTTCGTAGGTGGTAGGTATAGAGATAATTTGGAGTTTGTATAACTTGTAAAGGCTCCTTGGACCGTACGGACGAACGGACAACAAAGTAATCTAAGTTTTTTTTAGTTGCTCAAAGCATTATCAGCATTGGGAATATATGTATTTTCAACCTGGGCAGCTCGCGTAGCCTAGTTGGTGCCCCGGAGTATTGATCAAACCTCGCCACGAGCATTGGCCGAAAAAAAAGAATTTTTGAAGATGTATTATACCTTAAAAATATTTCTTGGTTTAGATTAGATAAGAGAAATGTAAATATGATAGGTCGGTACATATAGTTAACGTATTTGTTTCTTAGGTAAGTACTTTATTTTAATTTGTCAAACTAAGTACTTTATATGGAACTATTATGATTCAAAACAGGATTATATTTAGGTACTTACAGTTCTTTATCATCTTACTTCTTACTAATATTATAAACGCAAAAGTTTGTATGTATGTATGTGAGGTTGTTACTCTTTCACGCAAAAACTACTGAACCGATTGCGATGAAACTTGGAATATAGGTAGCTGGGGACTTGGATTAACACATAGGATACTTTTTATCCCAATATTCCCGCGGGAACCTGACTTACGCGGGTGAAACCGCGAGGCGCAGCTAGTCAAAAATAATTTCCAACTATCAAATTGAACAGTCAAACTTAAAACTGAATAAAATAAATAGAACACGGAGGCTTTACAAAATAATACAAATAAGTCCAGTATAAAATGGGGAAAGAGATAAACATATCATGTAGGTTTTTGACATGAACAAAACATAAAGATCACGTTTTATCTTTTTAAAATTAACTTAACATTTACAAAGGTATGATTGAATTTTGTTAATTACAAATTCTGTTTGTTAATTAGTCAGGTAGTTACTTATTACTCGCGTGCTAATATAGTCAATTCGTATCTATAGAGGTACCCAAAATTAAACAGAATTTAATCGCACTTAAACACCTACACGCATGTTAAAACTCCAATCAAAATTTTATATAGTATCGTACATTTGTCTAAGGTTTTAGCGAACAAGCTTTCGCGAACTTTACAGTTGGCTTTTTCAAGGTTGACTGAAATGTAATTGTCTATTTTAATATTCTATAAAGACCAGAAACGCGAGTAAAACCCGGTGAATATTGTGTTTTATTAATAACGTAAAGTTTGTTTTATGTATGTTTATTGGATATAAAACTCTTGTCATAAATATATACTAATTTCAAGGTTTCAAGTTCTTAAACAAAGTTAAGAACAATACCCAAAATTTGATGAAAGTTTCAAGCTTAGAAAACTAATTATCTCAAAGTTTTAAGAGAAGAGAGAGAAGATCATTATTTTTTCGCCTTAGCTTAAATTTACTCTTATTTTACTAGCATAATTAAAAAATAGAAAGGGAATAAGTATTCTGTGCCTAATATTACTTTCTTATGGGGGGTGCCCAGCACTAAAGAGGGAAGATCGTGGGTTCAAGTCTCTTATAAAGACATGTTTTCTTAATCTAGAAATGAAAAGATAAGGTATCTATTTGATTAAGTAAAAAGGCGACAATACCTAACTTCTTAAAGAAGAAAATGTTTGATAATATTCCCCCTAGATCATAAAGATGAAGTCGTAATAAAACTCAAACATTTGAACAACAGTTGAAGGTTACCTCTCAAGTACAAATGCAAGAACTTTGCTGTAATTCCCTTCAGCGCCACCGCAATATTGGGGTAGTTAATTATAAAATAAGTCTTACTTGATAAACTAGTTTTAAAATGTTTTAATATACGTATTAAATCCAAAGTCCTAATCAGCTAGAAGGTAGCTATAACCGCTATAAGTATATCAACGAATAATCTAAAAACATCTGGTTCTAGAACCATCAAATTTTGCGGGTAGGATATGTAGTATAGGTATGTATGTAAATAAGAAAGTGTTTTTCAAACCTACTTTTAAATAGAAACTCACGAATGAAATGGCAGGATATAGAAGCTATTGAAATGTTTAAATAAGATATCGTTGCACAATGCACACTTTTACCCTAAGTCAACTTATGACTATTTATTTACTAATTTCTAATAACTTTTTTCACTATCATAATACTTGTATAAAGTTAAAAGTTTTAACTGTGTGTTTCCGCAATTAGCCCTATTATTGGGCCTTTGTGCGTGATCTTAAGCCGTGGGTTTCCTCAAGATGTTTTCATTCACCGTAAGAGCAATGTTAATAGCGCACATATTTTTTCTTAAAGAAAACGGCATTGGTGCGCGGCCGGGATTCGAAACCACGACCTCCGGAATGAAAGTCAGGGTATCTACCACTAGACCAACACCGCTCACAGTACATGTATAAATGCCCACCCGTAGACATGGCTGTGTCTACTGGTAAATATATTCTATTCTACGCACCATGTCTACAGAAGCCTACGAAATGGTAATTTTAGCACCGCTGACCTCGTAGAATGTAGTTACGAATTGACTACGAATGGCAATGTGAACAAACACATCATTCTAAGCATAATACAATCATACTGCATAATCATACATGTAAATTTTGGATATAGATCATCGTAGGGGTATAGAATGATCATAGAAGTCACCAAACCCCATTCCAGCTATCTACATCCAGCTAACGCATTAACAAACACATGCGAGATTATGTACGGTAATTATTGAACAGAGTTATATGCTCACTAAGTAGGTAGATACGTATGAGACACAATATGCCAGAGTACTTCGGAGCATTTGGAGGCTTCAACAAGATGCCTCCATTGTGTTTATCCTAAGCGGGAAATGGATGCAATGATGGCTTTCCTCGGCTTAATGGCCTTTGGAATGAGTTCTTGCCACGATATAAAGATATTTGAGATAGATTGTAACAATGTAGTTGACTTGGAGCAATCTGTGATTGAGTACCATTGACACGGACTAAGTTTACCTATTGTGGCACGCTCTATCTAGCTAGAGAATTAGTAGAATTGGTTTTTGGGAAAGTAGTGGATGATGGATGTAAGGTCGCGTGCGTGACTCTTGACTGCGTGATAGAAGTGACTCGTGCCTTAGAATTTTATTGGCAGTTTTAGAAGGACGTATTTTTGCAATAATTGACTATTAATTTAATCGTATGATAATTAACAAGAATATAGATACGGTTACGTAGACTCGTAGTACCCACAGATAGCTAGCTGATTTAAAACAAAATAGATAAAGACTTTGTTCTAAAAAAAAACAAATAAGCACGAGTATATTTAACTAGCTGCGACCCGCGGTTTCACCCGCGTAAGTCCCGATACCGCGGGATTATCGGGATAAAAAGTAGCCTATGTGTTATTACAGGTGTAATTCCAACTACCTATATTCGAAGTTTCATCGCAATCGGTTTAGCGGTTTTTACGTGATTGAGTAACAAACACACATATACTCACAAACTTTCAGCTTTCAAATAATATTTTATCAGGATAAAGTATAGGTATTTCGTAATTTTTTTTTTTATTGCTCAAGGCTGTTGCGCCTTGCCGCGATTAGATGCAATATTTCTAATTTTTGTAAAAGAAAATTGATAAAGATGTATTTTTTCTTTAAAACATATTTATTTATTTATTTATTTAAAGGACATCCACAGCTACATACACATAATAGATACTAAAAATATAAAACAGAAAGCCAATTACGGAGATCACAAATGAAAACAAACTAAGAAAATATAAATACTCCTGACAGGACACAACAAAATATATATAACCTAATACACTACTAATACAATAATACACTACATAACACAAACATATCTCTATCTATCTGGCAAAGAATAGATATTTCAAAAATTACGAGTAACTAAGCATCTATGATATATCTCATGATTATAACTATATACGTACAGTCTAGCACGTAATTAGTTTCACCGCACTATAACCAAACAATTTGCTTATCCGTCCGTATTTTATCGCTATGAATAATTAATATTCGGTGCCCTACTCTAGTAATCTATTAACTAGCGGCAATAAACAAACAATAAATGAGGAAATGTTCAATTAAGATTACCTGAGCAAACTACAGAATCAGAATTAATTACACCGCAACACTTTTGGCTGAGAGTGGAGAGGGGAGGGTTACCAACTATTATTCAAATGTTAGCAGTCTAATATTTCATTAATATCTCCCGACCGGCAGCGCAGTGACCGGTAGGTACATCAGTATTTTAATCTACGTATGAGCATAGTACAAAGATGCTGATATTATTATGACTTTAGGAGTCACCTTACTGCGACGAGCGAATTACGTTAGCGGCAGTCGGAGGATCGAGACAAAGCCAAGAAACGATTTATAACTCATTTATTGAGTTAAATTCTAAATCTATTTTACATATTTACTTATATTTAATAAACCTAAGGTGAGACCTATCCGATGTGAGGTGTAGGAATGCTCGATACATGACGGTACGCGGCTACTGCGATCGAGGTCACTGCGATTCAGCACTTTTCGCCTGTGCTTATTGCGACATACAAAGTGGCGTGACTTCACTTGGACGATGGATCGCTTTGTAGAGAGCTGGGATATAACAAGCGCCTCGTGAGCTCTCTGATGTTTTTGATTATGAGGCTAGATGGCGTATAATGTAGATAGACAGATAGAACACATTATTGGACACTACTAAATTATACTTAAAGAAATGCTTTCCAAAAATTTCGCACCCGACAGGACCTGAACCTGCATCTCTGGGGATCCGTCCCAACGCCTTACCAATTTGGCCACGGATGCATGTTCAATCGAGTCGAAATTAAGGATTGCATTTCTTATTGTTTTACGTTTTTGGAGGCACGTAGCGCCATCTACTGACAATATTTGCAGACTGCCAGCTTGAACTATTCTATTTTCCATAGAATTAAATTCAACGTTGAGATGTTGCTTCCGATTAACCGTTTTTGTTTTGGAAAGCATTTCTTTAAGTATAGTTATCCAAGTGTAGGAAACACTTCAAAAATATAACAAAAACTACTAAATTATCTTAACATAGCTTAACAAACTTCAGGCAGGCTTTAAAGTTGCAGTTAAGTATCTATAACAGGCTAAAGACTAATTGAATTCTGCCCTGAGTCGGTCATTATAACAATTAAATAGGTGATGCCTGAACTCAGGCTAAGACGAGTTTAGGAGATACTCAGCTGGACGTAATTGCAAGAGTAGGTACGCTCTCCGAGATAGATTGGATTTATATATAAAATTACTTGATTTAATATAATTGTATAATGAACGTATACATAAAATACGTTTGTATGGCTGTCTATGCACACGAAAGCTTGTTGTATGCTGTCTTTTCATTAAGTGACTAGGCTGATTTAATGCTAATTACTTTTCTAGCTAGACAATCAGTGCGTAACTAATTTAACGAACATTATTAAAGTAAAATATCTAGAGAGAAAAAAAACAAATTACATAAAGGACATTATTTAATTTACAACTGCAAAAGTTTTAAATTGAATTGCACATACTATATAACTAAAGTTAACCGTAACGATTGATTAAATCAATGTTAATGCCTCTGAATACGATTGGTAGTTTATTATACGATAGTGCCTACTGCTTTACACATAAATTACAGCACCTGCTACGTACAGTCGCAGTACACATCTGTTCGGTTGAAATTTTCAGGCGCAAAATGATTTTCCGACAAGCTTCAAACGGTACAGAGCGTGCCAGATAAGTGTAACACAAACTGGGGGCGCCACTACCTAACATTAGACACAGTTCACCTAATAGTTGGTGAGCCTCGTTAGCGGACAGGGATTAGTTCCGATTTTGACCACGTGCAGACTTATCTAGCATTAGGAGTCATTAACGCATTCAGGATGCTGTTGAGGTTGCCTTGGCGGTGCAGTGCGTTTGCTATGTTTGCGGAGGCGAACATGGATGATTTATATGCCGTAATAAGAAAACGAGCTGCATCCGTTCTCGCTCGGCTCCGTTCCTTCCTCAGCAGTCTCTTGAATGTGTTTAAGGACCGGTGGGACTCCCTCCTTCTGCTACATTGGGTGAGTCTACACGCCGGTCATGTGTGTTATCAATTCTAGTTATTTTTTCTATTATTATTTTTAGTAATATATTAGTAGTTTTAAGCATAGTTAATTACCTACTAATACTAGCTCTTTAGATTTCTTACTTATAATATGGAAGTATTATTTTATCCGTAATAAAAATATTTTGATTTGATTTGATTTGATTACGACTATACGTATACTATTGTTACGGTTTCAAACAATGTTTTAACAATTTGTAAATCTTTTTTTGTTTCATTTAAACTGATAACTTGATATAATCAGATGATGTGCACCTCTGTGACCAAAGAGAGTGCTCATTAGCATGCGGGGATTGGAATAAACTGGAGGGAAACTAGATTGCACAAGTGCTTCAGTCTGTTTACTGATATGTCTAGGTAAAAGGGGCTTCTTCAAATTCACCATAAATAGTTATTTGCTAAGTAATTAAGGTTGACTTACTTAGCCCTAACTAACTAACGTGCTATCTCTTGTGATTGGTTGTTAGACTAATCACATGAGCACAGTGGCCCGATTTTGTAAAAACATAGCATGCGACAAGCATGCGGGATGCATGAGCATTGCAGAAGTCGATTTGTTGCAGGAGTAAAAATAATAGCTATTCTATAACTTCTTTAAATACTGATTGGCTAAGGAACAAGGGGAGCTATTTTGGTAATTAAGTAGCCCTTAATTTTGAAGGCTACTTAACTAATTAAGTAAAGTAACATTTACAGAATACGAATTAACGCACATTTTCTGCACGTCGCCTGCAGTCCGCCGGCATTCCGCATGCTATGTCCTTACCGAATCGAGGCTCTGGGCTAGCTCACTAGCCCGGGGCTAAGTGTTGCTGCGCAAGTCAACCTAAGCGTGCACTTTAGCCCACAATTGTCACTTCCGATGGTTTGGGACTTAAATCGTTGTTTTTTAAGATAGTCAGTATTTAGTATAGTCATTAGAACAGGTCGTTGATTTGCCCGCTTTTTAATAGGTACAAAATAGCCCGTCAAATTCAACCCGGTCCTTTGTAATGAGCCAAATACTGACCTATTTTAAAAAAAACATCTACAACAATCTAGAGAAAATATCAGATAACATATACTTTTATTGTTTAAAAAGTTGTAAAAAGAAGAGTCGATTATTATCATCGTAACAACAACTTCCAAATGCTATCAAAGTTTGAGAACTGTTATTGGATTTCGTTTGTTATTTTAGCAATATAAACTGGGAAGTATACTGTGAAATCTTTTTGTAATTGTATTATTATAGCTTGTATTTCATTTGTCACAGTTACTGTGTCTGTAATTTAAGTTTGATCGCCTCCCTCCATTGAGATTGCTATGCACTTCGCCTTACGAATTAATTAATGTTATCTGAATGGGAACATAGATATGCTTAGGTAGGTCGGTACTACGTATGTCCTAGGGTGATATCCAGATTGAGCAAGCTTTAGTTGATTAAAGCGCAAAACGCACATTCTAACCTAGAGGGTCCGGGACAGGAAGTTTTGAAACGTTAGAGGTTCTCTGCACTAGACTGCGATATCCTTCACTGAACCGTTCATAAATAAATAAAATAAATAAATGTTGCACGACATTACATCCAGCGCTATCTAGCCCCAAATTAAGCACTTGGCTTGTACTAGGGGTACTATAATCAACGGATATAACATATTATAGTCCTTTTTTGTAAATACATACATATGGTACATAGAAAACACCTTGAACCAGAAGTAAATATTTATGGTCAGCAGAAATATTTGTTCCTAGCCGCAACCCGCAAGCTTCTGAGTTGTAGTCCGAGCTTCGCCCGCCGCGCCACTGGAAACGGTTCATCAACCGTTGAACCGTTTCCAGGTTCGGTCCCCTTTGTTCCTGTACTAGGCTAGAACTACACAAGAATATTAAGGTGGGTAATGACTGGTACTTACAGCGCGTAATGTATCTTTTCCCCGTACTTACTACTTAAACGTTCGAACACGTTGCATTACGCGCCGTAACGTCAGTAAGTACCTTTACAGATGACGTAGTCGACATCGCATAGCAGAATCGCGTAGTGTCAATTTTTCTATTAGGGGTAGGTAATCTCCGAAACTACTGGACAGATGTGAAAATTTATTTCACCAATACAAAGCTACATTATCCAGGAATAACATAGGCTACTTTTGATCCCGATGTTTCCACGGCATCGGAACTTACGCAGGTGAAACTGCGGGATGCAGCTAGTGATGAATATATTGGCTGAATGTTGGTGCTGTGCGAAGGTCGTTGTCGCACCGCACTATTGAGGCTGCGCCCTAACCTACATAGAGGAAGTGTAACTACAGCAACATCGAACAGTGTTTAAGCTTAATTAATTTGGTCATCAGTTTAATGTCGACAAGGACATCCACAAAGCAGTTACTATTTGTGGAGTAATTCAATTTCAGGCAATATTCGATAACTAGTATACCTATTTTTTTTAAATAATTTTTACTTGCCAAAGCCAGCCTATCCGGCTGGCTTTGACTTCATCTTATGATGGGAACTCCCTTTTTGGTAGTCTCATAGGCAAGAACTAACAATTAATTATAGCTTGGTAAACGTGGGGAGTTTGCTGGATCTAGAATTGATGATGAAATGAACGAACATCTCAACATGCTCGAGAGTTCCCAAACTCACTTTAAATTATTTTAGTTTTATATGACTTTGTACTGTTTTTATTAGATAAGAGACACCAAAGGTCTGTTACAGCTTCTAAGTAGGTATATTCCTTTGGTGCTTACCTACATGCCTATACTATGTGAATTATCTTGTTAACTGATGTATATAATGTAGCTTTGACTTCGAGTTTCGGCTTTCATAACTGACGACAGATTTCCTTTGGATTGTCGTGGTTTTGTTTAGGGTAACAAGTTTCGATGCTGACAGATCATAAACTTTTGTATCTGCCGATGGCTTGTCGACTTCGATTTGGCCCAGTAAAAGATAGATGCCAACAAGCAACAGATTTGAAAAATCGGTCAGAAGTTGGCAATCTGTTCTCACACTTACTTATTTGTTCCATTTTAGGAGTGATTTTCGAGTAGCAATATGGATAGGAACGTTTTCTCACACAGAGTATTGTGTTTCCCAGTATTTTGCATAGGTATTTTACTTGCTCTTGGCAATATCACAGGATACCACGATGTTTGTTTCCAATCAGGTTGGTCTTGGTTTTACAGATTGCCTCGACAATATTTGGCAAGAGGCGCGTCCAAGTTTTGGTTTCAGATGTTGTTTTATTACATTGTCGAGTATTTTCAATTTCACGAAAGAAAAGTATAGTTTATTTCTGCAGTTGATTTCTGTTTTTTTTTGTCTTTTATTTTACAGTTTTTTATCTATTTCTGTGCCTCGTTTCTCGTACACCCGACTGTAATGCAAAATATTACGAGTTCAATTCGCGCCGTGAATAAAATATTATACTAATCTTAAGATGTTTATTATCAGTCCTTTGGGTGTTTCTTTAGGGATGTAATATACATACCTATGTATTTTTTAAATAAATGTCACAACAGAATCCTTCTCTTTCTGAACTTTCTCCTTTTTTAAAGTCGGTAGCCTGATTGCTAAGTTCGGGGCTAGATACAGTGTGTTGTTGTCCTACAATATTTATATCTTACAAGCTACACCACTTTTTTTTCAACATAAGTTAGCCATTAGATGTCTTTCGTGGTACTAACTTATTTTACTACGGCAATTATCGCTCTGTTAAAATATAATTATGATGCGCATATAAGTACTTACAATAATAACTACCTATTCCGTCTCCGAACGATGTCCGAACCCAGGTACCTACTACCAACAAAACCATTTCATTACATCCCTTCACGCATCGAGACACGACGACACGAACGATCCCTGACAGTCTCTGATAAAAACGATAGAATTAGATTCCCGTGAGGAAGCAGTGATATGTGACGCCAATGATTGATATTTTGCTCATAATAGAGCTAGTCTCGTAAATATTCTATTTTAGAATGTAAAAATAAGAAATAGCTTCCTTTCATTTATCTGTATGGAACAGACTACATATTGTTATATTACTCTTTGCAGACCACAGTCAACTAGAAAAACAGTTGTAACATAAGTGGTCTCCTGGCCACTGTCAAAACTGTAAAATGTTCTACTGACACTGGATAAAATTACACCAGGATGCGAATGACGTATAGGTTTGAAAAAACCTCAGAAAAAAACCAATTAGGACGGATCTCAGGGACGGATGCTCTAACGTCTCAGTTTTATTTTTGATCTATGTTTTATTGTTTATTTCAACTATCATTATTGTTAGTAGTTAATTATATGATCGATTTTTCATTCTACGGATAAAATATATCTATCGAATAAGTTCGAACCCAAACAAAATTTAAAAGCTTTCAAATTTTGATCTTCTAAATTTAGATTTATTTTCTTTTTAGATATCATAGTGACGTTTTTTATTCGGTGGTGTTACATTTTGTTTGTCAGATATCTCTATCTAGAGATTTAAAAAATCGAGATATGGGCTTTTTTCCTGAAATGAAAGATAGTTTTATATTTTTTATTTAGTTTGTGTATTCAATCATATTACGACGAAGAGTAAAGTAAAAGTTTAATTTCCACTGACGCCTACTTCGATGTAACTGAGCGTGATATATTTTAGAGTCCATCGTCACTTACCATCTGGTAAAATAGTGACTTAACGCTCATCAATTATGTAGAAAATATAGATAAATAATTACAAAGTTGTATGGTTATAGGTATAACAACAATTTCATTTTACAGTATCGAGTGTACGAAGATAATAAACAGTGTTATTGGCTGCAACGCTCAACGTTTCCCCGGGCAGGTGTGTGTTTCTATGGGAGAGTTTTCAGAATATATTGAGCTATAACAGTATAAAATGACACAGTCCTCCGGTAACTTCGGTACTAAAGAAGAATTGATGTTATTCCACAACTACTTGTTGGATTTTCTAATGAAATTTGCTGTGGGACAAAATCTAATAAAGAGACTTTCTACACTTTTTTACGAGAAGTAAAAATGATTATATGTTACTTTATAGTCCTGTACTATATCTATTAGAGACTAGTAGAATAAAGGTCGCCTGATAGCGGTGCAGTTCAAACTCGTCTCTAAGGACGAGTTTTATCAGTTCCAAAGTCAAACTGTTCTGGAAACAACACGAATCCATATTTGATCGTCGTGGTCGACAATCTAGGTTATCAGCGGTTCCTTTTAAAAACTTTCATTAATCTCAATATTTTTTAAGAAAAGTATTGACTAGTAATAAAATGAATCTGTTACTTTAAGTATTAAGTATAATACTTAATTTCGTTTTAATTTGGTTAATTCCTTCAGTTTACACAGGTAGTTTTTATGGACAACTCGAATACTGTTTACTGGTACTAATTGAGATTTTACCAGCAGTAGCAGTTACTAAAATCCAATTAGTCCCAGTAAACATGCAGTTAACTAAGCTTATGTATATGTATGTATATATATGCTACTCATTCAATAGAGCTTGCTCGCGATTTCAACTTGATTATATTAACATATTAAATTGCTCCTCTGCTTGCTTTGAATTACTTAATTATAGTAGTACTAATTATTCCTAGAATATCTATGTACATAAGCGAACATGTTTATTATTTTGGATGTGATAATATTGTTCGTAATTATACTGTAACTAGGTGCGCCCTGCGGTTTCACCCGCGTAAGTCCCGATCTCGTGGGAATTTTGAGATTAAAAGTAGCATTTGTATTCCAGGTCACCAACTGTCTACGTTTCAAGTTTCATGGCAATCGGTTCAGTAGTATTTGCGTGAAAGAGTAGCAAAGTCACATAAATACACAGAAACTTTCGAGTTTACAATATTAGTAATTTATTTAAGCATGACGGGTGTTCTGCCCAATTATGTTACGTATATAAGATACAATTATTTAGGGGGCAAATATTTTTTTGTCATAGGTGGTTTGTAAGATCTGTAATGATAAGAGATATCCATGTTTTTTTTAGACATGTCATACATGCTGAGAGGTTAATCACTGTCTCGTTAGATGCTACTCTAATATATATGGAAGTAGCAATCCTTTGAAAAAATGTTCCACGCAAACGGTGGTTGCGGGGTCTAGAACGATGATTCGACCGCCAGTCTGTCACTAAAGATCGTCCGTCGTCGATCCAAAGGTCGACCGACCATACGTATATACGTAAGATCGACCATATATATATTATATATATGGATTCGATACTGTACGGAACATGTCAGTGTGTGCATCTGCTGCTGTGTGACTGTGGAACATGTTTTTTTCGAATTCAATAGAGAAGTTAAATCTCCATTCTATTTATTCCTCGTAGGTTACAGTATTGTCTAATGTATTGTTTACTAAGAAGGATTTGTGTATGTAGTATATTAATTTTACTTATCTGGGTTCTAGTATCCATTTTTTTCTCGTAGCACCGAACACGATCAAGTCATTATAGAATATAGTAGTACCAGTCAATAAATATTAAATATGCAGGCTTGTACTATGGTTACTTGACGACAGATATACTCGACACTCAGATTAAATACATGCATCAAGAAAACACCTAGAACTTGAAACAAGCAATTATGGTAAACATTCTCACTTCCCTGTGGAAATCGCAAACTTCTGGCGTTGCATCCTGGTATTCGGCGGAGGCGCCACGTATTAGGTCGTCTAATTACGTAGACAAGATAAAGTAAAATTTTATTTTTACAAAAATGAAAAGCAAAGGTAATATAAACGTAAGTTTAATAAATCACAATTATCGCACACAACACAATCACAACTAACGAAACTTAAAGGCATAAATTGCCTCTCAAACTCTCAACCCATTAGGTGCTTAAATATTAAAACGGTTTGAATCAACGAGCTGTATTCATATTTCTACTAGCAACCTTAATGAGTACATTTGTTCGAGTATAGAGCTTAGAGCTCTGTCTTTTGTTGAACCAAATATCATGTCACATATAAATGTTCTACCATTAATAACGTTGTTAGTTTTCTTCTTCAAACATTAAGCTCCGACGCCAATTAGCGGGATTTGGTTCTTTATTAGAAACATCTAACAAATGTACCGTTAAGTAAAAGAGCTCTTGTATTCGCCCGTCTTGAATGCATTTAAAAAGAAATATGGCCTTAATCAGGCCCCTTTTAGTAACGCAAAAAAGTTAAGAGTACCCACCGAAAAGTTTAGAAATTCAAAAGGTTGTTGGCTCGGTGGCACATTTTTCCGCAGCGTATACCTACTTACTTTTCCCACGTAATTTGAGCGTTAAGCTTCAATAGGTGTTAAGGGACACAAAAGTTTTTTTCGAATACAAAAGTCTTCATCGTACGCCAGGAGCCCGCTGTAAATTGTGTCGCGTACAGACATTTGGATAAGCAAATAAAATGACTGAGTAGGTAGCGACCGAGTTGCGGTTAATATGTACAATACAACGTCACCCTTACCATGAATATTCTACTGAGACTATCCTATGCGATTGTAAACCGCTTGGGTACGTACTTACTTCGTAAGTAGGTACCAACTATAGTAGGTACCTCTACTACTATGATTATTCCCAGAATTCGTGATGTGAAAATGGAAATTAATTCCGAATGTATGAAATAGAGTTCTAAGATACGTTAAATGGAATCAAAATATTTTTAGAACATTCACTAAAGATTGAGTGCGACATTAGAAGGAAGGCCTGGAGTTTATACGGTTGTTACGCGAAATTCCATTAAATTGATTGGCCCTGTAAATTTCCAATAATGAAAAAAATCCACGCAGCCATCCGCCGTGATAGGCAGACATTTGGATTAATAGATTAACAACACAGTAAAAACTCGAATTTCGATTCTTTCATTTTTTACAAAACCTTCATATTTCTCTCTTCAGGTTATTACCTACAGTAATGGAATGAGTATAAAAGGAAACATTAATAACATTGTTTCGGCATTAAATCTAGTTGTTTCGGAGATTTGTTGCAGAGGCATTAAATTTAATTAAATCGAAGAAACTTTCCGGTGATTAAAACTTCGCTTTCGATGATAAAATAAGCGGTAAAACGTTTAGTTTACTGCTTTCAAGTTTGAAATGTAAGAGAGGCGTTTGTTAAAAATAATTTCATTAATTTTATTTATCATTATTTAGTGTCATCTTCATATTGAAGTTTGGAGGTCAGTATACAAAATTTCCTGCGATTCCAAGCTGTGTTCTTTAGATGTGGGTATGTCAGTCCGGTCCACTTTTTAATGTCATCCAGCCATTGCCGCCTCTACTGACCTTGACTTCTCTTCCCCGGAACCCTGCCTCCAAAGATCAGACGTGGAAAATCATACAGCGATCCTCTTAGCATATATTATGTCCGAAGAAGACTACTTTACTTCTAAGTTTAGAATGTTTAATAATTTATTTAGAATGTTTCATACCATATCTTAGAATAGAACTAGAGGTAATTGCTTTACTGGTAAAAGAAATGTAAAAAACAAAGCATTATCAAATAATGGGGAGTTTACCATGTTATTGTTTTATACGGAGCTCGATATTTCGCCGGTAATTTCAAGTGGCTTGTTCACGAGACTCGAGACTGCGGGTAGGTGATACCCCGTTATTTAATAAAATTTGTAGTGAACACAATTTAACCATGTGAGTTTAAAATCGTTTAACAACGTAATTTTGTTAGTCTCCTAATTGTTTATTTTTGTTTAGATAATGACTCCTTTTGAGATAATAAACAGGGTTTAAGCACTCTTTTGGACTTTTTATTTCACAGCTCTTATCTGGGATTTTATACAGAGCGGTCTCTCAGAGAGCCTGAACATTATGACCCATAAACCACTAATCTGGAGCTTATAACCAAACAATTACCATATTCCCGCTATTCACTAACTGAATACATTTTCAAATATTTCGCTTCATTACAGCTTTTATGCCTATTTAAATATTTTTTAGTATCTTCTTGCTGTGTTTAAAATTTTTGAAACGTCAGGGAAAATAGATAAGGTAATCAATGAAAATGTTTTGAAATAAATTGCACACTTGGAAATCTGTCTTGAGAATTTCTATTCTGCAAAATATATCTATCTAGTGAAATCTAGTCAAACACATCTATTTTGTAAATCATATGTTTCAATGTACTATTCCAAAATGTGCCTATTATGTTATGAATAGTAAAAAACGTACAGTTTTTAGTTATACTTTTATGTCAATTTATTTTTACTAAAATCTTTGCCAATAACCTTATAGTTACTCAAGCTAGAGCCATAGGCCAATTCCAAACACAGTTATACTACGGTACCCAACTAAAATAGTGATATACAAAAACTTACAGAGATTAGTTGCTTTTTAAAATTAATATTAATCCCGTCCAATGTGCTGATGAACAAATTATTATTTTGCCTTTGGCACTTTATTAAATTGTCGACGTTTCGACGCGATCGTTTCATATCGGTAAAACTTTGACCGCAGAGTAATATAGACCTTAATTAAGTTAAAATATTCTACTTTAGGTCGGTTACCTTCCGATATAAACATATAGATTTAAGTAAATACATATAGGTAAGTGCTTTGTGTCTCAAGTTAAGGGTATTTATTGAGCCTCTTGCATTCTTCAAATAATATGCGGCGTTATTTTTGATTAGAAAAATGTAATAATAGGGGTTAAAGTATGAAATTGCCGTTTTATTGCAATAGGTTCTTTGAATTGACATAGAATCTTCATGGTTTAAAGGTTTTCGAATGAAACTTTTTTCAAATGGTTTCTGTGATGTTCTTTTTTTAAAAAATGTGAAACATTTGAATATCGACTTTCAATTGTTTTTGTTATTCAATTTAGACAAGAAAGATGGATACTGCGAAAATTCGAGTGATTTTTGAATACGAGTTCCGACGCGAAACTAACGCGGCAGAAACAGCCCGCAATATCAATGCTGCGTTTGGAGAGGGGTCTACTAATGAACGCACCGTGCGATTTTGGTTTAAACGCTTTCGTGATGGAAATTTCGACTTAAAGAACGAGCCACGAGGAAGACCGCCCACACAGGTGAATAACGATGAATTAAGAGAGATAGTGGAAGCCGATCCTAGTCAAACTACCCAGGAATTAGCGGCATGGTTTAACGTTACCTTACCCACTTTATTGACTCACTTGCGTCAAATCAATAAAATAAAAAAATACGAAAAATGGGTGCATCATGATTTGACTGATCTGCAGAAAGAAACGCGTGTTGAAACTTGTGTTGCCTTGTTGAACCGGTACAGAAATGAAGGAATATTGGATCGAATTGTAACATGTGATGAAAAGTGGATTTTTTATGATAACCGGAAAAGAAAAATGCAATGGCTGACCCCAGGTCAAATGCCACAACAGTGTCCTAAAGCAAAACTTACCAATAAAAAGGTAATGGTAACTGTTTGGTGGTCTCAGCATGGTGTTATTCACTATAGTTTTCTTCGATCTAGTCAAGCAATTACGGCAGATGTCTATTGTGCCGAACTCCGAACCATGTTGACAAAACTAGCAGTAAAACAGCCCCGACTCATGAATCGATCTTCACCATTATTGCTCCACGACAACGCGAGACCTCACACAGCACGAGAAACCATTTTGACCCTTCAGGAACTGCACTTAGAAACCATTCGTCATCCTCCGTATTCACCAGACCTTGCTCCAACGGACTACCATTTTTTTCGTGATTTGGACAATTATCTACGTGACAAGAAGTTTTCTTCCCAGGAGGCAGTACAAAATGCTTTCACACAGTTTGTGCAGTCTAGATCGTCGGAGTTCTATCGCAAAGGCATTAATAACCTTCCCATTAGATGGCAGCAATGTATAGATAATAATGGCAACTATTTTGATTAAATAAATTTGTTAAAAATTTAAAAAATAAACAATTAAGATTTTCAGTACAAATCGGCAATTTCATACTTTAACCCCTAATATTTACTTTAAAAATAAAAGGCTCGGTTCGAAATTTGAATCTGTACCCGTGAACTTATGAGGTGTGAGGAATACCTAAAAAGAACTTTTTAAATTCACACGATTTGAATACATAATAATATACATTTTTTATTGATACATTTTACCCGGCCAGTCCCTTCGCGACCAGGAACATGATCGAATTTTCGAGATAAGAAAAAAATATATACGCGATTAAAACCCGGTGATTAGGCAAATTTGAACGACGTTCCTGGTTGCACCCCTCTTGAGAGCCTGGAGTTCGCTAAAACCCCACTAAATACTTGAAATCGTCACAGTCAGTATTGACCATACCTGCTGAAAATAGATTTGGCAATATTTTTACGGTCGGCTGCCTGCCTGACGCCAATCCTCATAGGATCCCAAACCTTGTAGAGAAAAATAAGTTTAATTTCAAAGTGCTTTTTTTTTCAATTCATTCAACGGTCAGTAAATTTAATTGAAATTAAATGACTTTTTCCCAAATACCACAACCGTGAAAACGATTTTACAAACTTTTGGAGTTGTGTAAATGAACTGCCTGTCCATCTGTCAGCAACGAAACAATTTCAACTCATTTAATTAAAACCAAAAAAAATATCTTTCTGCAGATTAATGTTAACTTCTAATACCGTGGTTTTTATATTTTATCAAACAAAAATTTGTGTTTCGATCTTCTTTTATTTAAGTTTTGGTCTGTATGCTATTAAATCTGAGCCTTATTAAAAAAAAGGGGAATAGTAGGTGAGTGGAAATAAGTGAGAACATGATTTGTCTTTTTCTGTGACGAGAATTCAAAGTTGACATACAGAATCAAAAAGCGGGATAACTACTCCGACCTTATTCCCCTTCATAAAAAAAGTACTTCTTATTAACTATAAAGCTTAATTTTAATCTTATAAGATAGATTCTTTTTTATCATTATAAGTACTTTCAGATCTTGGAGCCTTATGTCATTTTGTGAAGAGCGCTGATTCCTATGATACAGGGTTACCCCTAGTTTAGGAACCAGAGGTCTAATTCAGTTCTGTAATATAGCTCAGATTTCTGTACCTTGTATAATCTGTTTTTGAATAAATTACTTACTTACTTCGTCAAAAAAACGGTCCTGCTCGATGTTGGAGAGATCCCAGTACATCCTTGTTTCCCTTTAGTGTTCGTCGGTTAGTTAGATAAGGACAGACTGGTTCCAACTGGGTTCAACAGGACCGTTTTGATAAATCAAAGCAAAAACTACCTTAACCCTAAAGAACATGATCGAAATTGATATTTCAAAAGTTGTCAAGTGCGCAATCTTTTAGGAGCGAAGGCGACGTTGTGACATGTCTCTGTTCCCCTTTTATTAATTAGGCTATCTATTATTTGCTATCTATATTTTTCTCCTAAATACTTCAACCGGGATAGATGAGACCTATTCACTTACCTGCACAGTCGCATTAGTCCCATTCGCCTAGTTCTTAAACTCCATCGGGACCGACAAGATTCTTACGAAAAGTAAGTAGTAATATAAGTCATATCTACTATCCGTAATTAAAAACGCATGGTATCTATCTATACTTATAATAAAGGAAGAGAGGACAAAAAGTTTTACTTGCAAGTAAATTTAAAAAAAGTTGTCTAGAGGACTTAGGATAAGTAGTAGAAAATTATATATTTTTGAAATTCTTGTCTGTCTGTCTGTTTGTTTGTTTCTCTGTTCCTCTGTCTGTTCCTTATACAATTAAAAACTACCAAGTAATCCGATTAAAATCTGGTTTTCAATATTGGATAGTTTTTTTTTTGCGAGGAAGGTCGTGGTATACATTGCATCGAAATACAATTAGTAGAACCCGAGTAATGAACGAAAAAGTGCAACGAAAAAATTTTTCACTTCCGATGGTGAAGCCGCGGGCGCAGCTAATCTAGAATAGCTATATAAACCGAGCACAAATTTGTCTCAGGGACAGTACAAATGTTACACGAATGTTAATAGGATTCTAATAACGAATTACATTAATAAAACTTTCTTGATTAGATTATTTAAGTTTTGTTAACACAACGAAAAAATTTTTCACTTCCGATGGTGAAGCCGCGGGCGCAGCTAGTCTAGAATAGCTATATAAACCGAGCACAAATTTGTCTCAGAGACAGTACAAATGTTACACGAATGTTAATAGGATTCTAATAACGAATTACATTAATAAAACTTTCTTGATTAGATTACTTAAGTTTTGTTAACACATTGAATAATTAAGTTGTAAAGTTCGCGACATAAATGTCGGTGATGATCAGAATTTCAATGGATTGTCTCCAAAGTGGTTGTGCTTTGAATATTTTTCATTAAATTTGATGAATTATATAATAAAGACAGGCATATCTAAGGAAATTATTTAATCTAGCTGCGCCCCGCGGTTACACCTGCGTAAGTCTTGATCCCGCGGGAATATCAGGATGTATTATGCATATAAAAATTCCTATTGAATCACTGTAACTACAAAAAAAAACGTATCAAAATTACGAAGAAGAAGAACGACGGAAGATAAGCTTTCAGATTAATTAAAAATATGACTAGATGATACAGAGATGATAAGAGAAATTATGACAGCGATGATGGGATGAAAATAAAACCTATAATATTGTTGGGGTTAGACTGAAACGACCTCCTTTAAAGTCATTTGGGGTCAAAAATATAAAAGCAGTTCCAGCATAAAATTTGTATTATATAGGTACCTAAATGGGACTTTTGAGACTTTACACGAATTCGGAATGTCACCCGTTGGCAATTTGATTGGCAATTTACATTTTTATTATGTTTTCAAGCGGAATGTAATTGACTGAAACCCTTTTTATGGAATTACAAACAGGAATCGTCATATTTACTTAAACGAGGTTCGCGTAATAAACTGTAGGTAATATGTTTTAAACTTTTAATATTTACAAATACACCTGAAGGCATCGCGATCGTAAGCACAGAAGGGCAAGTCGGCGGTGTACAATGAAATGCCCTGGGATATTTTGACAGTCAACGAGTCAACAAATCTTAGGTAGTTTGTTGTTAGTTAGTTTGTTGTTACTAGAAGTGCCACGCGCCTTTCGGTGATTTAATTAGGTCCTGAGTTTTTGTATAGGCTAAGTCTAAGGTAAGATAACTTGAACTGGGGATCTACTAACTTTTTTCAGATTGTTCTGCTAACTTTGACTCAATATAATTCTTTTTTTATTTAATTAGTCCACTCACTTTAAATCCATAGACAATGGGCCTTACCATGGTCTCCTTATTGCACGACCTAAATAGTGCTGCTAATAAAAAATAAATCAAATAAAATAAAAAAACTTGAAATTTTCTTGTCGCACTTTAGAGGATGATAAAAAAAAGAAACGATTGTAGTAAACACCAATGTACTAATGTACTAACTAGAATCCATAGACGTGAAAAAAACTATCGTTCGTTCGCAATTTAAGCATTGCAAAACGAAGCTGTATTATGAAGTAACATTTTTCGTTGGATAAGAGCAACCTCTCTGAACGTAGAATATGATAAAGCGTTGTTGTTAGTCATTTTTTACCGCTTTAAGAATCATAAACGACCTCTTAAATACCATGACGTACGAAGTCAAAATGGATATTCATGACTTTTAACTCTGTGCTCTACTTATTCGAAGGTGTTATATCGTTTTGAACAACAAACGATGAAATTCTTTAACTTTCGTCAAAGCATTCGTAATTAACTTTATAATATTTCAGAAGAGACAATTTAAAACGACGACACACGCCTACATTGTTTCCTGAGTAGACATTTCCATGAATAATTACAAAAGTTTCCGTTCGTCGTACTTGCTGGTTAGAGAGAAGTCGAAGCACCACTTCGCCTCCCGTTTATTGAATGTTTAAAACTTAGGTGTCTTATATTACTCCTTTTATGAGAGAAAGAACACGCAACGCAGTAAACATAATCCAATTTCCCTTATACCAACAAACTTTTACTTAAGAACGGAGTCCTTGAGTTTTGACGTTTTTTCGTTTAGAAAGGTATAGTGGACTTCGCATATTTGTATTATATGCTATATGTAGTTGCAATGTTTAAAACTCAGTATTAGGTTTTAGGTATAGTGTTAAACATTGCAATTATAGCTAGCCATACCGTTGCCGTTCAATGCGAAGCGTCTCAATATTTCCTTTGACCGATACTAAAAACAAATATGCGAAGTCCGTTGACAACAAAACCATCGGCAAAACGTCTAAACATGAGTGCTGAGCTCTGTATGGGATGGGATTCTAGATGTAACGTAAAATGTAAAAGAAAGTTTCGAGCAAAGAAATAGTACAGTATTAACTAGAAAGCTTACTTCGTCAAAAAACGGTCACGCTTTATGTAAGAGGCCCTAGTCTGTCCTTTTTTCACATTAGTGTTCGTCGATTAGTTAGATAAGGACAGACTGGGACCAATTGGGTCCAACAGGACCGTTTTGATATATCAAAGCAAAACTGCCTTAAGCTTAGAGAACACGATTGAAATTGATATTTCAAAAGTTGTCAAGTGCACAGTCTTCTAGGAGCGATGACGACGATGTAATTATGTCTCTGGTTTTGAGTAGGTACTATAATTACATTTATAGTCAATTAATTCCACAACTAATTTGAATAGTCATTCAGTATTTACCCTATATTGTGATAGAGTGATATGCGATTATTCATCATTCGGAGAGTTGAATTGGTATAATCAGTGTCTGTAGGACAGATGTCTTACTAAGTGATGTGGGTAAGATTGCAAAATGCGGACGGGGTAATCTCTTATGTGGTTTGTAAAAGACACGGTATACGATACGTAATATATGTACATAGTACGTAGGTATATTGGTGACTTTGTATAGACAAATATATCTGTCTGTATACCTATGTAACTAGCTGCGTCACGTGGTTTCGCCCTCGTAAATTCCGATACCGTGGGAATATCTAAATTAAAAGTGTGCTCATGTTACTCCTCGATAATATAGTTTTCTATTGGGAAAATAATTTTTTAAATCTGCCTTGTAGTTTTGTGGCCTATTCATTACAAACAAACAAATCAATATTTTCTCTTTGTAATAATTGGTACCAATAAATACTACTTTAGTGCTACTTTGTTCACACAGTTGAACAAAGTAAGGTAGCCAAGAGGACTCGTGTCTTTCTTCTTAGCCGCTAATATATGGGCCCGGAACTTATTTCTCATCTGCCTATTTAAACCTGATAGGTACATCATCACATTGACACGTATTACCATCTCTAATGGTCAAACGCTCAACTCTTCTTATTTTCCTTACGAGAGGTAACAAGCTCGGGCGCCAAATTAAAATATCCAAGCAATCCAAGTTGGGCGCCAAGTGAAGTTGTCGAAAGACAACTGGATCGTTTTGAATAACTAAAATTACCTGTTAGTCCCAATCCCGTGAGCATAATGAGATAAGTAAAAAGTAGTATATTTGTTATTCCAGGTCTCCGACTATCTACGAACCGAATTTTATCGCAATCGGTTGAATACTCTTTCACAAAGTCACATATAAACTTTTAACTTTTACGTTTATAATATTAGTAGGATTCTTAGCTTATCTTAAACTGGAATGTACGAGGCTCATAACGTTTGGCTAAGTAAGAGCTAAGGGTGAGGATGTTTAGATATATGATAGGCACCCTACCTACTCCCCTAGTATCTATAGTTAGTCGCAAGTACCGCACCGCGACGCGTAACAAGCGGTTTGCAAGCGGTAAGTGTGGTGTGCGCAGCTCACAGCTAAACCCCCGGGGCGGTAATGTTACCAGCACATCAAATTGTACAACATCGCCATTTTTATGGACTTGCCAAGTTTTGATTAATCAATTTTACGCGCTTATACATCAAATATTTAATAGGTTTGTTTATTAAACTAATTAAATACCTTTTTTAATACCAGGATACCTAATACTCTTTCGTTGAAATCTAGAATGGATGTTTTTTTTGAGTAGGTAAATAACTTTTTTTTTTTTGGTTGTGGAATGCCTGTAACAAAAAGTCTAAATTATCAAAACTAGAAACAGGTCGACAGCCTCCCTATCTACAAGAAAACCACCAGACAATCCAGACATCATACGAGTAGATAGTGTAAATCAAAATACGTTCCTTATCGCATAAACTAGAAAACTTATGTCGCATGAAATCTGAAATCAAACCGCACTATTCAATAGATAAATTCTTAGAACACCCGAAAAGTAATAAATCAGTTACCGTAAAATGCGCGGGTGTTGGGTGGAGATGCGCGGCAACACTGGCCGGGCTCCGACTGCGGCTAGTTCGCGCCAGACTCCGCACCGCGCGACCGTTTCCCGCCATTACATCTGCGCAACTTTCCCGCGATTTTCTCGCCGTTTCCCGCTGTTTTTTGACGTGCGTTTGACGTGACGTTCTATCATAGACGCAAGGACGGTTCAGTGAGCAGTGTTGTATTTTATTTATTTAGTTTGTTGACTTTGTTTGTATCGTTCCTGTTATACTTATTGGTAAGTTGTCTTATTAGGTTAAATTAAGTCATTTAATTAGGTTATGCAATTATTTATTTATTATATGAGTAGAGTACAGACCTACTGTTTAATTTAATATAAATCACTTTACTAAAATCTGAAATAAGTCAAGTTTTCATTAATAATAAAAAAAAAATATTAAAATTAACAACTTCAATTTATTGAAAATTAGGTAATCTTCATAAAGACAAAAATTTAATACTGAAAACACAAAACCGCAGTCTAAAATAAAAATAAAAAAACGTAGTAACACGAATAAAAAACGTGGACCTGTGCACACTGGTTTATTTTTGTAAGAATAAAACCACGTAGCTCCGATGTAGACTCCAGTCAACTTTTCTAAAACTATGTGGTAACTTGGTTAAAACCTGAGTTGTTGAAGTTGAGTACAAAGAAGCTACGTCGATACTATGTTAAACCTTTTGGAGAACCGAGTGGATGTCGTGTAGGTAGATTCTACACGGTTTTTCATACAGGACCAGGTGCACAGGTGCCTATCAATTAACGTAAAGGAAATAATCTTTTCTTACGTTTTCGCGATTCTGCATGAATATAAAACACAATATCAACTCACGTTTACTCACTTTTTTTTTAAGTAGATACAGTCAATATTAACTTATACCTGAGTCATCCATCAATATTTTGCAAATATAATATGTTTGTCTTCGCCAGCATTTTTTTGCTAAGTAGTTATAAAAAAGTCGTTGACTGTGTTTTGTAATTGTAGAGTTCGATTTTATGGGTGATTTTATGCCTGGGCCCCTATTCTACAATAAAATTGTCTTAAGCTCGTCTTAGTTCTGTTTATTTTTTCGTAAAACAGTTGAGTAATTTTTGATAATTTTGCTTCAAAAAGTTTAGCAAAATTTTCCAAACTTACCACTAAGCTAAAATCGTTTTCGAAACAAATTTGAAGATAGCTAGAGAAATACCTACTTGGGCATTGTATTAATTGCAGAATTATGGTTACTTACCCTCCTATTTGGTCTAGGAGGTTGTTTCTATGAAAAACGGTTTATCATTTCCTACTACGCTACGGTTCTAATTTGTCCTGCAATTGTGGTAGTTTTTTAATAGAAAAATCTTGTATATGATTGAGCAAAACCCAAGTCTCTAAATCTTGTATAAGTACACTTTGGGCAACAGCCCAAGTGTCAATAGACTTTGTATTTTAATTCGAAGTTAATCTGAAAAACTCTCAGGTCAATTATTTTACAGTCCATTCATTCCAATGATATTCTAACCACTGAATTTGATTTGATTTCTGATTCATTCCTTCAACTGATTTCGAAACCATAGACAAAGTTAATTGTCTATTTAGGTACGAAATCAGTAGTACGAACCTAATAAGAATTAAAGCAGGGTCATAGCTGACACATCGTTTTAAATTCAGGTGGTTTAAAATTATCGTTGGTAGGTAAAAAGCCAGTAAGCTCAGCTCTATTCACTTTGCCAATCTCGCATATCCTTTGAAGTCTAGTAGCCATTATTTCTCAGAACCTTTGCATTGCTTTCAGAGCCAATGCAATTAATTTAACTATTTGATAACGTAGAACTGTAGGGTAGGTACATTTTCTTTAAGTTTTTAGAATGGTTTTCGCAACTTGTCCTTTAAACTGAACCATAATGGTCATAATTTATATTTTTATAAAAAACAATCGAAATAAGTTTCATTGCAATTGCTATTGAACGTGACAATAGAACATCTAAAATTAAACAACTACTAAGTACCTATTAATTCGATTAAACTTAAATTGTTTCTGGGGAAAGGTTTAGCCATCACTATACAGCGCGGCAATGCTGCAAGTGTGATGGGAACCTTTGCACCAGGAACAATAAGGGGCGGGGGCGGCAATTAGTTTTTTTTTTAATTTACCTATTAAACTATACCTATTAAAACTGAAATAAAAAAATAAAAACATGATTTTAAAATGATTACGAGTACCTACCTAATTTTAAATTAAATTGCATAATTTATAAAAAAATCATCTAGCTGTAACTATGTAAGTACCTACTGTTTACCGTTTATTTATTGTTTATAGTTGTTATACTATTTAAGCATCTTAATTTAGCCTTGTTTTCTGTATGAAAATTATGTTCGAACCACGAAGTGACAAACGCTTATTTATGAAAAAGACGCTAAACTTTGTGCTTTTCAACATTCTTTGAATGTTTCTAGATAAAATTTATGAACCACTCCCATATTCTACAGCGTTCACTCTCTGGAATTCGAAATTACGATAGCTGGAAATTAATTCTCTAAATTTTACAGGATAAGGGTTAAAATTGCCTGCGAATAAATTATCTAGAGTGCGTAAGTGCGTTTAAATATTAAATACACAACTGTCTTTGTTGCATGCTCTTAAAATAATATATCCAAGACCTTTTGAGAGAAGGCTGTGTGAACTTAATTACATATTTTATAGTTAACTCTTGACTTCGTGCCATGTTTATTAACAGATATGGCACCAAACACAAAACTCCCTGTCGTAATAGGTAAACGCTCGACGGCTCTACGAAATGAGCCAATTTACACGAGCCACGTGAAAGCTAAAGGAATAATATTAACAAATGACAGAAGCACTTCATCAACACTTACCTATAACGCTCCTACACCGCAATCACGAGAAATTACTCAAATACTGAACGAAATTTAACATTTTCAGTACCATTTACCTAATACAGTTCCTTTTGTGAAAATTACAGGTGTTCTTGTCGATACGGAGTAAATGGGTTTAGGTAGGTATCTATTGGATTTTCTGTTCACCTGTCAAAATACAAATCTTATCTTATTTATTTAAGTCCGTACATAATTCGAAATGTGTAGGCACCAGGTGTTTCAGTTAAAATTGGGTGCTCGTTGCCATATTTCCTCAGTCTAAATAAACAGGCACTCGCTCCGTTGAACCCTTGTCAAAAATATTTAATTGCGCTCAAGCAGGGTCAACTTTTCATGAAAAATGGTTAGTGCTGTGGTCGGGGATATTTGCTGACATGCGATGTAAATACATGCTTCAACTCTGCGATAGTATTACAATATTTATGTTCTGGTTTGAGATGGTTATACAGAATTGTTTACGTAAAGTGAATTTGAGTTAAAACTGTAGTTTTAATATGACGTATGTTTTGATGTGTGTTTTTACTACGTACCTACCTATATACCTAATAGATTAGCAGCGCGCGTAACACATTACCTATCCCACTGTGCAAAATTCCACACTTAAAGCGATAGCCCATTGAAGCACCGATCGTGTCAGAATTAAGAGTTGTACTAGAAATATAACATGCAAATTTTGATGAATATTTGGGCTGTCTGAGCGTCATGTTCAGACCTTTAAACTTTCTTACATAGGTCCTAAAGGAGAGTTTTCGAAACTGCCATGGGACTTAAAGTCATGAAAGTACGCTTGTTCCAATTTTGTATCCGCAATTTGGAGAATGTGTTAAACAAGTACCCTACTTTTATTTGATCGATTTATTTTATTTGGTACGTAATTTCGTACAATTAAATATTAAAAACCAATTTCAATAAACAATAACAAGTAAAAAAACTGTAGTGATCGAATGATTATCTGTTTACTTAAAACTAACGATTAAAATAATAGAGCCCCAGGGTCTGCATGGATTATTCCGCGGAATATGCAAATATCTTGAAATCGGTTAGTCGTGATGTCAGCTTTAGTATCTACTATTTATTTATTTATTTAAGGAACATTCACAGCTACTAAACAATTTCTATATTTACATAGAGTAAAATATGTATTTATACAGAAAACACAAAGCCAATTACGAGCATTCACAAATAGAAACAAAGCTAGACTTATATATATACTAGTCGTATATAGATCGTTTTTAATGGAAATTTGTAGATACGACTTTGAGCATTACATTTCATTACAATACTATCTGCCTGACTGACGAGCATGCACGTGTAATATAAGATGTTATTACAAGTGAAGCACATTGATGTTACAAGATCAAGACATTACACATTGAATCATTACAAGGTGCGCGCTGTTTGTAATATTCGAATCTGTAACGTTACATTACAAGTAAATACTCAATGTAAGGGAGCATTTTTAGAATTCTAAGCGTTGATAGCTAAAACAAAGGATCAAGTTGCCCGGCCTAGAGAATTTGATGAAAAATCACATCGCCCATAGTAGAACGCCGAAGTATTTCAAACGACATACGAGGCTTCAGGCATCTAGTCGGGCGGCGTACCCTTACACACCTTCCGAGTTTTCCTGTAAATGGTAACATTACGCTTTTTCACAATGAAATTTTCAGTATTTCACTTGAATTATTTTCGTGTACTTACCTACTATGCCATTGCTCTACCTAACCTGTACTGGCAACATGGCAATCTGTGTAGGTATTCGTTAAAAAAATGTGTTTCACTATTTACGTGGTAATTTAAAATCCTGTGTTTTTTACTTAGTTCAAATTTTGTTTCAAATTGTGTTTCTACGCATTTATTTAAACAATATTTGTAACTTATTTTAAACACGTGTTTTTGAACAACTTTTTTTTTATTATGCTGATCCTACCTAAGACTCTCCAATGTCTCTATCTTCGAATGTCCCAATATGTTAACATCTTGAGCAGTTGAGGAGATATGGTGCTAAATTTTCATTTTTGTGAAACCTAGTTCAAATGCGTGCAAATTGTTTAATTTCGGGGGCATATTAATCAATTTAGTTTCGTGAAGGTGTACAAGTGGAATGAAAGTGAAAATCAGTGCAAAACATGGACTTAGTGTTGTCTCCAAAGCTCCGTGAAAAATCTTTGTAAATAAATGGCCGCCGTGTTTACAAATGATTCCCTACACTTGACTTTAACTATGACGACTTGACTGTTTCGATGCAAATAACTTGCAAAATATATTAATAATACTTGACACTGGCTAATTTCCTAATGGCCATAATCGGTTCACAACCGATAAGAAATAATAAAAAAAAAACATCTCGAGATATTTACCAATCCGAAGTTAGGGTCCCGTGGAGTCTTAGGGTGCAAATATACGAAGACACTGACACTAGCACTTAGACTACACCTGCATCGAAACAAAACAAACTTCTTCATATTATGTGTACTGTAGGTGTGATCTGTTTCAATTCAATTTATTTTGTTTATAAACAACGGGTTACAGCAATGGTCTTAGAAAGTATAATAAAGTTTCATATACCCATTCAGGGTATATGAACTTTAACTGTAACTGTTTCAGTCTAACACCCTTACTTATAAACGCTAATTTATGCGCTGCATAACTATGCATCGTTTGTCTTTTACTGACGCATGGACTTTTAAAGTTGACAGACAGAGACAAACGTCACATAACTTAGTCATGTGTAAATAATATTTTATAAGTAAGGGAGTAAGTGTGGTCGTGTATTCTCACCTTTACTGCCTGACGTCTCTAAGAGGATGTCCGCTAATTTAAAGACGCGCTGGCATCTTAGCTAGGGACCTACTCGTCTTAAAACTACTTGGGTAGTTTTGAAGATTCCAACTTTTATTTTATGTCTCCCCAGTCCATCGTATTTAAAAACAGCGAACTATTTTTACTAAAAAAGTGAAGGATAAAACGGTAGTAGTTTTAGATTTTGTTTACCGAAGCAATCACGTTTAATCAACTCCGGGGTTACTTTAGTTTGCTGGTGCAAAGTTTATCCCGAGAAAATTATGTAAATGAGTGGAAGTTGTGTTCCTAATTCCATACATGGAAATCCAGTAATATGCGTTTGGTTTTATTTATAAAAGTTTTGATTAAATATTCATTTAGCGTAGAGTATCGCAAAGAGGTACCTAAGTCTAACTTGTTCTTTTCTGATAATTTTCAATTAAGTAGTAGTGACTACTGTATAACAGAAAAATAAATAATAAGCTTTTTCTGACAATTGTCTTAATAATAATATTATGTTGTTTGTGTTTTTATAGACACGTTATACCTACATACTGTAACATGTTATACTTATTAAAAGAAAATGTGAATATAATATCTATCTTACTTCACATCATCATCATACTAAATTTTGAAATGTGGCGCAAATGCTAGCCTATCATCACATGAAAAAAAAGAACACAAAGTTTCCGCAATATTGGCACTGCGCGTAAGCAGCATATTCTAACACTAACCTAATATATACGTGATTTGCATGGTTTTTAAAATATTATTAGTCGGCCCGTTATTTTAACAGATTATTGTATTTTTCGAAAGTTTAGTTTCTTTTATAATTCGGAATTTAATTTTATTAAAACACAGTTTGCTTAGTGGGTATATTACCTTCGACCACAAGAAGTTAACTTGTTCTTCTGAAGCTTTATTACATTCACATAATACCAATGCAAAATATGAAGTAGGTCACTACCTATAAGCAATCAGCTATTTTGGCCGGGCTCTAAAATTGAACCAAAATACCATAAAATAATTCTAGTTAGACAACGTATCCAATTAAAATGTTTTTGCATGTAACAAAGCATATATGGGTTGGTAGATATTAGAATATTTTAGTAAACGTTTACAGTGAAATAAAACTCTAGATATTTATTTGGTGCCACATTCATACACAACTTTTCAATTTGGCTACAACGCGCAGCATTAAAACATCTTTTATAGAATAACCGTCATCCGTATTTTTCGCTTTTGGGAATTGTTTGTGTCACAGTTTTGTTTACTCTCTCGGGACAACAGTCAAAAACGTTTTCTTGCTACAGTTATACGGAGGTGTCTAGGTAGTAGGTACCTACTTCCTTTTAGCAGAGGTATTATTTTCTGTTCCTTTTTGCTTACGAATCGTTGATTCTTTTCACTGAAGCAAGGAATAAAATAGGAATTCTTAAAATCTAGTAATCTAGATGGGTTAATCAACATGGGCCTAATTCTGTAAGAAAAAAAGTGAAGAAACACGTTACGACATCCACACGGATCACCAGAAGGTTTAAAAACATAGTATCAACTCATCCTCGAAAGTTACGTGACTTTTTGTCGAGTTTGTTTTTGAGTTTATTGATGAACAGTGAAGTAGAAGACTTATAATGATATTTTATACTAGAGCAGTTTTTTCAACCGACCGGCAATATACAGCCGTTTCTGTATCAACTGGCACAAACTTGTTAAAGGCCGTGGTGAGAATGTGGTAATTTGTGTGAAGTAGTTGGCTCCTATGAATTCACAGGTTTTAAATAAGTTTGGTTTTAGGAAAGTTGACTGGAGTCTATAGCGGAGCTACGCGGTTTTTCCTTACAGAATTAGACCCCAGGTATCACTTTAAATCGATAGATAACTAGGTACCTGGAAACAAATAATTCCAATCGTACCTTAACTGCCTGTGAACTTTCTGTCGACTAAAAGTCTATAATCTTTGGACGTTTTAAAGCTTCTAGGTTAAAATTAATTAAGCTTTTCATTTAAGATGAAAAAGTCGTAGGCACGCAGTGGGGTCGTCTATTCATTAACCGAGGCGTGACCAGTAATTAGAAGTTCAATTTTTATTCGAGATCGTTCCAGAAAATTTATAATGGCAGCCATTTTAAATCACAATTCAATTAGTTACGGTAAAGATAATAGACATTTTTCGATTGGAAAATCATTTTCATTAAAAGTATAAAATTATTTTGAAGATTAATTAAGAAGGTCGGATAAACTTTGTTTAGTTTAGCTGAGCCTAAGCTAAAAAAGGAGCTTAGCTGGAATAGTTAGCGTTAAAACTGGCAGTAGTTCATAAGTAACTAAGCTAACTAACTTAGTTAAGTCGGCGATGGACGTTCGAAGTAGACGCGTCTTCTTTTGTTTTTATTTTGATCGTCTTTTGCTTCTGTATAAATCAATAAATATTGCACAAGATTACGGTTTAATATAATGTCTAGTTGCTCAGTCCCTGGACCCATACTGTAACTGCACAGATTTTCAGTTTGCAAACTGAAAATCTGTGCAGTTACAGTACTACAGACAGGTAATTCTGCCATCAGTTTGAAATGATTTGTAGGTAGTTACTTAGTCTAGCAGTCGTAATAAAAAACTCAGATTACCTCTTAATAGTTACAAAAGGAGAATGAAACATGAATTAAATTAATCCCTGGGAAGGTTGAAGCCATTAGTCAGTGATTGCGGGATTATTCTCAAGTTTATTTCTACAATTAAAATAGGTAGGTACTAATCGTAAAAACTAGATTATTAAATTATCGTTTGCAGGATGTTTCAAAACGATAACGTGACATGGTTTCCTTATTTTTAATACAGGTCCTAAATCGTCCTACTAATAAAATATATATAAAAAACACAAATAATAATAAAAAAAACCAACTAGATTTTTTTTATTTGTGGTTTTTAAAGTAGTCAGGTTTTTAAAATATAAGATTCGGTTTAGTTTCGGAGTTAGGTAAGATCGCTTTTTGTTTTTACTTCGATCGTCTTTTGTTTTCCACCATTTTTTTCTTATCAACGTTTTTTTACTTCAAACTTTACCAAGTCCTTTTTTAACTTGACAGTGGGACCACTTCACCCCAAGAGAATATTAAATGTAGTCAACTCGTCCATTGGGACGAGTCAACTGGGCCCAAACGTAGTTTAGACATTGGTCTAAACTACGTTTGGGCCCAGTTGACTGCTATCAAATTCGAAAGTGGTCAAGTGGTCCCTATAGCTTCAGTTCGATCGATCGAAAAAACGATTCTTAGTTGTTGTAGTAGATAGCTAGTTTAAAGTCCTATCGGTGTCAATCTTGAAACTTCGTATGTTAAAAAGGAAACAAAGTCAGCCATTTTTGTTATTAGTTAATAAAACTTTTTTACACACCTACTGCTCTACAAAGTTACTTTATATGACCAAAAAGGTCAACGTAAAGCGAGTCTTTATTCCCTAGGTGCATAAAGTGCTCATAATAACCCTAGGGCATAAAGTAATTTCAATTTGGAACTAAGGTTCTGGTAGCATACGGCCATTTCGAACTGGCCACCTGGACATTACACATAAAAAATAAAAACTGGGCTACTTTTCTTCAATTTTTATGTCGATTGAAGGGTAAGGCAAACAGTTTTGGTTAGTATAAAGCCCCAACTTTTTTTTATCGACTAAGGCCGATGTTTGGTTTCGTCTTTATGATGTTACATTGTTAAATTTAATTAATAAAGAGCTGTAAATATATTTCATACACATTGCATCAATCTATTGTTTTGTTGTTATAAATGGTTATTTTTGTAGCCTTTTTATTGTCTCACAGTAGATGTGTAAAGTAGAGTATTCTCCTCGGTAATAAAGCCTGTCTTTATCTTGGGCGCTTGAATCCCACGCTTCACTCAGGAGTCTAGGTACATAACTCCTTCGCTTCGCTCAGGACTTAAGTTTTTAACACCCTCGCTGCGCTCGGGAGTTAACTCTCTAGAGTCCTTCGTACGCTTTGGATTCAATAGGACGCCCGCTATATAAGACAGGGCTTTAGTACCTCGGTGCATAAACTACTATTGTTTCCGTCAAATGACTGGTTAAAAAATCAGTTATTGAAGATAGTGAAGAAAAATATTGTTATTTCACTAATATTATAAATGCGTTTTAATGTTTGTTTGTTTGTGTTTAATCATTAAAAATAGTTGATCATAACAATATTTTCGTGGAATCATCATTTTAATTAGTTCAATTTTTTAAATAAAACAAAAACAAAACGTTGCATATTGGAATGCAAAATAGAAGAAATATTTTTGAAGATGTGTTTTTCCTTTAAAAATATTTACCTATATGTACGAAATATGCAAAATACAATAGTTATATTAAGTTAAGTTTACCGAGGGTTAAGGTGCGTTGAGTTTTTTTTGAGTTTTTATTTCAATACATAATAGCAAAACAGAATAAAAAACCTAGTTTTGAAAACGTTAACACAGTATGTTAGATTTTCAAATAAGAGAGAAGAATTTCTCTTAAATCCTACACTCGAACAACTCAACATAAGCGGGACTTACTTCAATGTAGGTACTTACTCGCACTTCCATCCCTCACTGACAGAGATGAGGATTACAGAATCATTCATAATCCTTTCACCATTTTTGTTTCATGGCGCAGCTTTAGGCGTAATTATAATATATGGCCTTTATGTTGCAGTGTAGTATTAATTTAAGGTTAAGGGGACAAATCGAAGAATTTGTATGTTTGGTTGTCAATATTTACAGTAATTACAAAACATACGGAAAACATATTTTGGTCTTTAATTGATTCTTTTTTTCCCTTCAATTTGGTAGTTTGGTTTATTTACACGTAAAGTTAACTTTTACAACACATATAAAAATAAAACAGCTCTTTAAAAATAGATTTTTCCATTTTACATCGAAACAGGATATATTTGTTCAATGGATTTTCTTGAATTGATTAGTAGTAAACTGCACTTTAAATTGGTAGAACAACATACAAAATCAGCCGGTTTATTTGTTAGGCAGTAAGGCGCCACGAGAGCCTTCCCCGGTTTGGCGAATGTACCATGTCTTCGGATCGTGGTAAGTCCTAGGACATTGGAACAGTTAATAAACTTTTTAAATTCACACGATTTGTTAACATATTTACAGTCCCCTCGAGACCAAGATCATTGTAACATGATCGAAACGTCGAGGTAAGAAAATAAAATTAGTACGCGATTAAGACCCGGTAAAATGTAAATATTGGAACAGTTTTACAAAATCAGCAATATACTTAGTTAATATTAAACGACAAATACTGTTTTGGCGCTTACGAGACGTCGCGTCGCGAATCGAGCTAGGTGCCTATAGTAAACTTAATAGTTTTTAGTTTATCAATCCTTCGCCTTAACGCAGAGGGTTAAGCATAATTCAACTGCTATTTTATCATTAAAACAGCAGTTGGAAACAAACGTTCATACTTTTGTTTTTTGTAGTTGATAGGTAACCTATCTCACCGCTAAACCCTAAAGCCTGATTTACATTACGGAGCTAGTGTCATGCATAATAGGTGATCAAACGAACTTCTCAAGTGAAGTTCGATCATTATTATATGAGTCGCTTTATTCGAAGATATATTTACTTTTTGTAGTGCCCTAAATCCTACAGGCAATGACGTACGTATGTTTAGAGGAAAGAAACACCTTCCGTTTCCTTTCTTTTTTCAGAATACAACCTGTCACTCACGGCTGCACTATCTCTTCATTCTGTTTAGAGATGAAAGCAAAACTTCAATAGATATTAACTGGGTTTTGTTGTTGGTAAATCAACTAAGTTTTGGGTGAAGGCGGGTATGTTATATATCTTCGAATAAAGCGACTCATATAATAATGATCGAACTTCACTTGAGAAGTTCGTTTGATCACCTATTATATGTGTCGTCGCTTTATTCTTCAGATATATTTACTTTTTGTAGATATTTAGAGCATGTAAGTTTTGCTTTATAATTTTCTACACTTAATAATTGTAAAATTAAAACAATTTTAGTTGTACAAAATATAATCCAGAATTTATTACTCAGCTTTTATTAATCTGTACTTACAGTTAATTATCATTAGATGATAGTTAAGACTATAAGCCTATAGCACTAGCATTAGGCTATAAATAACATAACTAAACTATATAAATAGCATAGCAATAACTTAGTACAAGTATTTAAACGAAAAATAACAAAAAAATATATATTCAATAATTACTGTTCTTTCAGTTTTCGAGAACAGTTTGTTTTCTAGTTAGCTAAGGAACAAACCGTTCTTGCAAAAGCATCCTCGTTATTTCCTATAACAGGCCTATTATAAAATATGGCGAATGATCTGGACGAGGCAGTCCAACCTGCTGTCTTTCTTATAATATCAATACTAAGACCGGCAGCCCTAGCTGCAGAGGTAGACGCGTGCCGGGTACTATGCCCGGTGAAAACCGATACGTCAACTCCGCTCTCCAATAGTACTGCCTTTATCCATCTGCTAATAGTTTGACTATGAGCTGCCCTGTAAGGTCGTTTATACGTCAGCAATAACGATCCGTGAGGATCTGTTCTGTTACTGCTTGTTATCGACATATAATCTTTTATAACAGATGCAGGGCATATGTTTATATTTTCATGAAAGTAAGGGAGAAACAATAGAGGTTGCTCACGGCCTGGAGCTGATGTTTTGATTAATTCAGTTATTTGAATTTTAATGCCATTATCTAATAATATAATATTATTTAATTTGATCAACGATAAGGTCTGTACCCTATGCGCAGTACACAGAGCTAATAAAATTACAAGTTTCTTTGTAATTTGTTCTAACGATAGTTTAGTATTCGGATACCAGCGAGATATATAATTTAGCACCACTTGAGGATCCCAAGTATTCGTGTATTTAGGTGTAACAGGTTTTAACCTAAAAACCCCTTTAAGTAATCTTTTAACCTCATCATTTGAGCACGTCTCGCTTCCTAATAATAATCCGAGGGCCGAACGATGACAGTTTAAGGTCCCGTACGAGCAACCTTTATTGAATTGATCTGATAGAAAAATAATTAATACTCTTTTACCTTGATTAAATGGGTCTAAATTTTTATCAGCGCAAAACTCCCACCAAAGTTTCAATGTTACACTATATTGTTTCATGGTATTATCGGAGAGTGAGGCAAGCATCAGTTGGATAGCTTCAGCTGGAATATTACGTCTTAAGAAGGCTTCCCTGATAACTTTGCAGCAGCCAGGATAAGGCTGGTGCAGAGGGGGTGGTATTTCCTGGAATCACATTTTAATAGTGAAACATTTGGTCTAAAGTAAATAACATCAGAGATGATTATTTTTTGTAAAAGTGGAAACCAAGGTTGAGAAGGCCAGTATGGGAACACTAAAATCCCTTCGGCTTCGTCATCTATGATTTTTCTTAAACATTTCAGTATGACAGCAAAAGGTGGAAATGCATAGAAGAAATACGTGTTCCAATTTATTGTGAAGGCGTCTATTGTCATAGCATCAGGTTCTTGAAACCACGAAACGAAGATGGTGCATTTAGCATTCGCACGTGACGCGAATAGATCGATTTCGGGAATTCCAAATTGATTAGTTATAGCCTGGAAAGCATCATCAGACAATTCCCATTCTGTGTCAGGATTATTTTTTCTTGATTCAGAATCCGCTAAATTATTCTTGCTTTTAACGTAAGAAGCAAATAACATTATACCGCGGGTTTCGCACCATTGCCAAATGCACCTACTTAAATCATTTAAATGTGGAAATTGTATACCACCCATTCGGTTAACGTAACTTAATGCAGTGGTGTTATCAATGCGTAACAAAATGTTGACCTTAGTTTTATCTTTAACCAGAGATTTTAACCCAAAATAAACAGCTAAAAGCTCCAAGTAATTAATGTGATGTGCTTTCTCTGTCTGCTTCCACAGTCCACCTACCTTACTGTCTGCGCATACGGCGCCCCATCCGATACGTGAGGCATCAGTGTATATTTCCATATTATAAGAAGATGGTCTCATAGGCGATGAAACTATGTTTATATTATTAGCCCACCAAGTTAAATCAGGAAATATCTCACTTGGTATCCTAATTTTAGACTCGTAATTACCAAAGTTTTTTCGAAGAGCTAAAAACTTGTGCCTTTCTAGAATTTTAGTATACAGCATACCGTATTGGGTAGCTGGGCAGGCAGATACAAGAACACCAATTAATTGTGCAAGATCGCGTAGTGTACAACGTCGTATTTGAAAAAATTTTTGAATCAAATCAGCGATCTTCTGTCTTTTATCTGATGGAAGAGTTAAAGAGAAATCCACTGTATTGTATATGAAACCTAAATATTTACAGTTCTGTAAAGGCTGTAATGAGCTCTTTTTGTGATTTATAACAAAACCTAAAGATGATAATAGTTTAAGAGTCTCGTGAACATTTTGTACGCAACCCTCGTAGGTATCTGATATGCACAAAATATCATCTAAATAAAAGACTGATTGAAAACCTTGACTTCTAAGGAAAGCTACAACTTCCTTCATCAATTTTGTAAACACCCGCGGTGCATCTGATAAACCATAGGGTAATGCAGTGAATTCATATGTTAACAATTGGTTACAATTAGGGTCTAAAAATTGGAATCTCAAAAACTTTCGATCTGTTTTAGCTATAGGTAAAGAAAGATAAGCCTCTTTTAAATCAATTGTAGCTAAGAAACCATTTTTAGGTATTAACTTTCTTGCAGTTCTATAGTCTTCCATTTTAAAATGAGACTTTACTATAAATCTATTCAAGGGTTTAAGGTTTAGAATGAAACGATACCCTCCCGTAGATTTAGGTGATAAAAAAGTACTAGATATGTATTGACTTTTTATGGGTAAACATTCGACTATAGCTCCTAAATTAATTAAGTTATCAATAGCGTTCTGCATATGAATTATATGATCATTACTGCAAGCAAACCGAGGCATTACTACTTGATTAGGTACCGTCGTAAACGGTATAGAATACCCATACTTTACCCATTTTAATATAGTTTTGTTTTTAGATATTTTTGTCCAAAATTCGTAACAATATGTTAAACGTTTTGAATGTACCTGATCTATTGATGGTGTTGAGGTGCTGGTGCACGGGGTCTGTTCTGATAAGACAGGCGCGGTTGTGGTGTAGCAGATATGAACTGGCGACGAGTCGTCATCGGGAGATGAAATTGTTTCCTCAGACCTCCCCGCCCCCCCCTGTTTGACGGGTAACGAGAAGGTCCTGGAAAGTTTCCCTGCGGCTGCACTGCTACAGATCGAGTACCCGTCATCGTAGTTGTAGTTTTTAAGCTCTGAGTTTTCTTTATTTGACTACCCTGTTTATCAATAGCCGAACTAGCTTTTATTTTTTCAGATAAAGACGTTCCGAAAAGGGTTTCGTCCCTTACGGTATCTTGGAGCACGTGAAGATACTTCTTATCGACACTGGGCGTTATTAGTTTAGTCCTGTCTTTAGTAAAAGTAAAGTGGAGATCAGCTAGGATGCGACAACTGTCGCTAAAATATTTTAATGACTCGACTTTATTGTCAGACTTCAAAAGTGAATGCATTCCGCGGTTAACGGCGGCAATGCCCTGACCGAGCTGTTGTTGAATCGCAAGATACTTCTTATCACGGTTGCGAACCGACTCGGTGCAAGCTGCCGTTATCTCTGCGTTCAATTTTGGTGCTTGCAATAATCTGCAATTATCCGGCACGAGATGATCTTTCAGTAACTTTTGTTTGGTGTCTTTTGCAATACCCTTCTTTAAAATTGGATTCCAAAGTAGGGCAAGATTCTCATGAATTTTGTCGCCGAATTCCGGAGTATCCGTGGTACTTTCGCCTAAAGCCATGAGTAACAGAGGGTCTAATTCGGAATCGGTGGACTCCTGTGGAGTCGTCACAAGCAGCGACATCGCTGTTTCGGCCACCATTGGGTCGGACTCGACCATCGTCTCCTCAATGTTCTCCTGACTAGACGTTCCTAGTTGAGTATCGAGACATTGTTGTGTTTGGGAGTCTGATGGCGAGACATCGTTTTGGGATTCCATCTGTGATTCCAGTATGGAAACTGCCTCTTCGTTAGTAGGAGGACTATTTAAATTTAAACTTTCGGGTGTTGTCTCGCCTATAACAAAGATAAATGAAACTCATTATTTAGGAATAGTGAGCCCCGTATGGTTATAACTATATAAATAGTTAGAAATTATGATATTATATACCTACATTGATTGATATCAATGGGTACGTGGGAGGTAATAACATTACCTAGAAGATAACTCGCAGTTATCTTCTATGTATGAATGACTCGCAGTCAAACATACTAATAGTATTTTTACTATCTTTATTTGTAAAAGATAAATAATTTTCCAACAAATGGTTTAAAAGATAACTCACAGTTAACTTTATAGATATGTGTGATTCGCAATCACACATAATTAGACAGGAGTTTACAGAAGATAGATTTTTGAAAAAAAAAATGGAAAAACAAAATCAATTCTAGTGAATAAATTATGTAATTGGTATGCAAATACCACAATTATTACAGATTCACAATCAATGTGAAACGGGTTTTACCGTGTATTTATCTTCATACCTAGTATAAAGATAAAATAGTATACTTACATTGTTCTTCTTCAGAATCGTCAGAAATTATTGCAATGCGTTTGCGTTTACACAATTTTTGTTCTAGCTTTCTAATTTTATATTTGTAAAAATCAATTTTTTCATTAAGAAGACGTTTTGGCATTTTGATATTATTTTTTAATGATATACGTCAAGTCAATGCCACGTACGAAAAAGGAATGGAGAGATAGTGCAGCCGTGAGTGACAGGTTGTATTCTGAAAAAAGAAAGGAAACGGAAGGTGTTTCTTTCCTCTAAACATACGTACGTCATTGCCTGTAGGATTTAGGGCACTACAAAAAGTAAATATATCTGAAGAATAAAGCGACGACACATATAATAGAGTGGAAGTGGTGAGTGGAATTCCACAAAAAATGGAATAACTACTCCTACCTTACTCCCCTTTTAATAAGGCTGTTGGTGAATATCTATGGAGATGTTTTATCATTCCTCTACAATCTTATACCTCTTTCGAGATGAATAATGAAAAAAAGTAATAACAAATCGTAGAACCGCACATATAACGGCAGCTGAGAGCACTCTCGTTGATACACAGTCGACAATAAATAATGGTTATTGCTGAGTCACCATGCGTCACTCCCGACAAATAGCAAGAAAGTGTAAATGATGTGCCGATGTACCGATAGGAGGACGTTATTATGGATTAGCTACAATGTAGGAGAACATTTACTGGTACGTCTACGCCTTTATTCGTGCTTCGGTGGAAGTTGTACGTAACTGCGGTGCGCTGTGCTGAGCTATGCTTGCCGATCTTGTTCAGTCAGCAACGCCTTTTTTAAATTCTCACGGGTACTCTCCGTGGAGACGAGGTATGTTCAAGTTAAGTTCAAAGAATTTATAATGTCGATAGAGGGAAAAACACACATTGTGAGAGTGTATGTCTTTAATTGAATCCTTTTGACACCGTACCTAGGCTAGGTTGTAAATAATAAATAGAATTCGAACAAAAAACAAAAGTCATAAAGAACACAAGCTAGAAGATCCGACAATATGAAAACATGTGCCTAAAAAGAGCTACGGCATAGTTTAGGTAGACTGATAGGAAAATTAGAGCAACGAGGGAAGATGGAAAAGAAAATAGTCGATAGGTTACCACGAGATTCATTCATTCATTCATTCATTTATTTATTTGCATAGAAAGAGGTACAATATGGTGTTACAAATATAAGGTCCAACAATTTCTACCAATCATGGTGTGCAAATATTTACAATGTTTATAACAAAATTTTAAGCTAGCTCTAAACAAAATTAAGTGTTACATTAATACAATAATCAATTGTCAAAATAATATAATAATTAGTTACAATTCAATAGTATTCAATAGTTCTATAGGAAACGCAAGTACAGTATGTCAATTAATGGAGAAAATTAAATTTTTGTCAATACATTTGTTAATTATTAATTATACCAAACAAGAGAGAGAGAGAAAAAAATAATAATAATAATAATATTAGATATCCAGTCATTTACCTGTCATGATATTTATAAAATCTTAAAGATGTCTTGTTCAGAAATTCTTTAACACTATAGAAGCTGTGATCAATTAACCAAACTTTCATTTCCCTACAAAATTTGTTATAAGGAAGTTCAACAATTTCCTTAGGCAGAGAGTTAAAGATCAAAGGGATCATATATGAACAATTAGCTCTAAACAACTCCAAACGCGGGCAGGGCATTTTTAGTTGAATTTGTGTCTCTAGGCGTTTAGTAGTGACATTGCTTTTTTCAAACATTGAGGGATTATTTCTAACAAATTTAGCTACTTCAAATATATAAATACTAGGTACTGTTAAAATATTTTCTTTTTTAAAAACTGGTACGCATGAATTCCTCCGTCTCAAACCATAAATTGCCCTGATACATTTTTTTTGGGCTTTTAGAACCTTTTCAACCTCAGAAGAATTTCCCCATAAAATTATACCGTAACGGATTATAGAACAAATGTAAGCATGGTAAACAGTTATGGCTGTCTGCTGTGATGAACAGTCCTTAAGCCTTCTCAGGGCATACACGAACCGATTAATGCGCTTACATATACCCTCTATGTGTTCCTTCCACGTCACGTGTTCGTCAATGGTTATACCCAAAAGTGAATGACAGCTCGTTTGCTCAACATTAAGGTTATTGTACGACAATGATATTTTTAATTTTTGCCTCTGTACAGTTTTAAAATGTACTAACTTTGTTTTGGATAAATTAATATGTAATTTGTTTTTGTTCATCCAGACAATTACTTCACTTAATGATTTTTCTATTTCATTTTTATGAGTTATTTCGTCTTTACATTTTATAATTACCGTTGTATCATCAGCAAACAATATACATTTATTATCTACTGCTTGTGGTAAATCGTTTATGTAAACAAGGAACAATAACGGCCCTAATATGCTTCCTTGAGGAACGCCGCAACGATTACTTTTTAACTCCGATTCAAAATTGTCTATGGTATTCGTTTTCCTGTTATACATCGTTATTCTAGTGACTTGTTCCCTATTGCTAAGGTATGACCTAAACCAATTTTCTACTTGACCTCGAACACCGTATGCATATAATTTTTTAAGCAATATGTCATGATCCACAAAGTCAAAAGCCTTGCTTAGATCTAAGAAAAGAGCTGATGTTGTTGTCCTATTGTTGAGATTGACCAGAACCTGTTCCATCAATTTGAAAATAACGAGCGATGTAGAATGTCCTTTCCTAAAACCGTGTTGTTCTTTTGTTAGAATTTCATATTTATCCAAAAAGTTTAATAACCTATTGTATACTATCTTTTCATACATTTTAGATATAACAGGTACAAGTGATATAGGTCTGTAATTTTCTTTGCTAGATCTACAGCCTTTTTTGTGTAGCGGTTTTATTATTGATAGTTTGAGCTTTTCAGGAAAGTGGCCTTGTTCCATTGAGAGATTTATTATAAAAGCTAGCGGTTCACATATTTCAAGACAAATAGATTTCAGTAGGTGTGTACTGATTAAATCATATCCGGTTGTTTTTTTGTTTTTTAGCCCCATAATAATTTTGTATACCTCAGACGGACTTGTGGGTTCAAGAAACATGCTTTGACCGGCATAGATATTCATAGGTCCAATGTTAATCTTAAATTCGTCGCTAGGTTCACCCTGTTTGTCACTTGTTAGTTCAATAAAATAATTATTAAAGTTGTTTGCTATTTCTAGTCCATCTCTATATACAACGTCACCATCCATAATTACATCAATATATTCTTTTTGTGTGGTTTTACCCATTTCATTTTTAATTATGTCCCAAGTCGCCTTACCGCTATTTTTAGATTTAAGAATATGTCTATTATTATTTAGCGACTGAACATTATCAATACAACGTTTTAAAATCTTTGAATATACACGATAGGTTTTTTTAGCCTCTTCATTTTTATTAATGTAGTAATCGAACCTCAATGCCCTTTTCCTTTTACAGCTTATTTTTACACCCCTTGATAACCATTTTGATTTGTTTGTTTTAAAAGATCTCTTAATTTTAATTTGTGGAAAACATAGCTTGTAGAACAGTACTAGGTAATCGTGAAAAGTATTAAAACCAATATCTGCATCATTACATTCATAGACATCCGAAAAACTCAAAGACTTCACAGAATTTACAAATTTAGCTATATTTTCATTGCATTCATCATTGACGAATTGATACCATTGCTCAACCGTATGATTATTGTGACCAATTTCAAATTCAAGTAATTGTGCAGTATTATGATCCGATAGGCAACAGTTGAACGTGCTACCTACAGCTGTATTCATGTTGCTAGCAATGTTATCAAGGCAATTACCCAAACGAGTTGGTTCTTGAATATGACACTGTAATCCGTAATTAGAAAGTATTTGAAGCAATTTATTAACATGCGGCACCTCATCCTTTTTTGTTGTTAATATATTGATATTGAAATCCCCGCATACAATAATGTTATAATCTTTAAACTGATGTGTTATTCTATCGAGAGTTGTCTTTAATTTACTAAAGAATATTTTATAATTTTTCCGTCTACGGATAGGTATTCTATAAATGCAAAGCACTACAGTTTTCAGGTGTTTAATGTTGATCCCGCAAATTTCGAAATATTTTTCTTCTGCCAGATCTCGGATTACCTGAAGCTCCACACAACTTAAGCCATTCTTAGTTAAAATGCAAGTACCTCCATTTCGTTGACCTGCCCTACAAAATGAGTCCTGCAGTTTATAGTTATTTAATAAAAGATATTGTTCTTTACCTTTTATAATATTGGTTTCGCAGAAGCACAGTATATTTGGTTCCATATTAGATTCTGCCATTTCACCTAAAACTACGTCTATATATGTAGATTTTTTTATTAAACCATTAATATTTTGGTGAAACAGTTTCATCTTAGTTTGTTTGTTATTATAAACCTTTAATCTTGCAGTGTTAGCCACGAAAAAATGTTGCCGAGTCATTGTTATTGCTTTTTGGGTTAACACTAACATAGTCAAGTATCGATTTTTGTACTAGTCTGGTTTCTTGGTTAATCAATAACGAACTTTCTGCTATAGTTTTTGGTTTATTGTTAGTTCTAGAATGATTTTTTAATGAATTAAAATTTAGATATGTCTGTTGGTAATCTATGTAATCTATTAGTAAGTTTAGCGTATAACAAGTATCCTGCAAGAAATTACGGTGATATTTTTTGTTAACTGCAAAGTGACATCTCGAAAATTTTGAGCAAATTAGTTGTAATAGCCTGTTAAAACGATTAGTATTTAAATAGTTACATTCATTGACGTTCATTATAATGACATTACACATTAAAGTCAATCTCTTTAGTGTTAGATACAATTCTGATGAAGCTACAATGTAATCAAAATCGTTCTCTCCTATACAAATTACCACTTTGTCATTTTTATTAAGTTCTAAGTCTTTGCAAGATTCTAGCGTCTCCAAAGTCCTGGCGTAGGGTTTAGTATAGCCTAATATCTCGTACCTCTCGTAGGCACTGTTGGCTCTTGACAATGTTAAAGATGAAGCCAGGTTAATGCATTGTTGCGTGCCAACAATTATAATTCTACGTTTCCTATTTTGCTCGTTCATTTCTTCTTTCACTAAATTATCTTCTTTCAAATTTTCTTGCAATTGGTTGTACAAGACGTCGTTATCTTTTTCTGTGCTCGTCACATCTTTAAATTTATCCGTTAATTTAGGTGTCGTCTCGGCGTCTCTGTTAGATTCACCAATACTACTATGTTCGGTGGTTCTCTCAGATTGTTCTGTCAGTTCCGCATGCAGTTGAACTGGGCTACTGTTTCCTTGATCCAAGTCGAGCTTTTTCTTCTTTTTCTTTTTTGAATTTATGTTTTTTGTCGTTATGCTACTATTTGGTGTCATTTTTATTTTAGGAGAATCAGTAGGAGTTACAATTTTACTAAATATATTTAATTTATTGGTTACCAATAGCATGGATTTTTTTAATTCGATGTTCTCTATAGACAATTTCTCAATTTCGACGTGTGCACCAGCGAGGTCGTTAGACAGGCTTTCTACTTTCGACTTTAATTCTAATATTTCAGAAGAATCAAACGTACTCAAGTTTGGCAGGCTGCGGTTCAGACTCATCTCGTCGTCTCTGTCCGAGCTCAGCGTGTCTCCATCAGAGTCAAGGTCCGATGCGCTGTCCGAAGTAACCGATTTAATTGGTGTGTCATTATCATTCATGGACTTAATATAATTATCATTAGGCTTCGAGGGGCCTTGCTTCAAACAGGGAATACATTTCCATTTTGTTTTCTTAGTAGGGGTCATCAATAGGAATATCTTTTCTTTTACTTTGGAACAAATTAAATCGAATGTTTTCGAACACGATGCGCATCTTAGGTATTGTCGGGATAAGATTAAATTTTTACATCCAAAGCATTTAGGTATTGTAGTTCTCGTTCTTTGGGACATTTTACTACTCCTAGCTTCCTCTATGAACAAATGTACAAAACTTCTGTGCTAGATAGGGGGAGTTAATTCGATATAATAAACCTTTAAACTTTTTCAATGTTTCCGTACGGCAGCACTGGATTAGTATTCGATATTTGTATTGGTACAAGTAGTGCCCTCTATTGGTAGAATTGTCGTAGTTTGTCGATGCTCGAGATCTATTATTGATTCCGAAACGTTTGGAAGCCCGACGTGAGCTGTCAGTGCTGTCACTGTCAACGTGATTGTCAGTCTAGTCTTGTTTGGAGCTGTTGCAGGTGTACCGGCATAACCCCACTCAATGATTTGTTATTATTTTGTACGGTAATTAGCAAAAACAATAGCTTACAGGATGTTAATTGGTCCGTTTAAATAACAAGTTTCTTTGACTGTGTGGAACTGTTGAATTCTAAACAGCCAGTGCATCTTTCTATACTTAATTAACAGTCAAATTTTAATGTTATGTGTTTTCACAATACCTTGGGTAGGTGAGTTTGTTTTCTGTCTTCGAGATTTGTGCAATTTTAGGCCTCTGAAGCTACTTTTCCACGAAAATATGAATAAAAACTTAGAGCCGACTTTTACGCAATGTTTACATGTCAAACACCCCCTCCGAAAAAAAAAGAATGCTTAAGATGCTTAAGAATAAGAGGAGTGACCAAATATATGTATTCTTATGTAGCTTTTACTTCTATTTCTGTTGATGTTTGAAAAATGTTGTCTATTTTAATTGTAAATAATAAATATAATTCGAAATCCTTTTTTTTTGTTTTAATTGGCATAGCGTCGCGTCGACGTAGAAACGGCCTTGCAACAATGCTGAAAATAATAAAGAAACGCGATTAAAACCGACAAATGAGTTTCAATGCCATTCTTATAATATAGTGACTAATGTTTGTCGAGAGTTCGCAGGGCCGAGCTCAGCACTCGTCAGAGATAAAATTTAAAAGGGAAAAATTATACTTGTAACGATAGCTTTTCTTTTTGCAAGCTTTTACCAAAATTGATCCTTTTCATTTCGTTAAAGTCGACTCGACTCGTAACATAACCCTTTTCATTTATTTTATTGTATGCGACAGGTGTTGAAACTCTTGTTTAGTAAAAAGAAAGAAAATTAGATGTTAATCTTACTTTAATACAAGAAGCCATCTTGTTCCGCGTTGTTGTCGACCTTTTGCTGAAATAACAAACTTAAATAATAGATTAAATTGTCCGAATTCAATTTGCGTCGACCGAGACAAATGCATTTAAGTTTTGTTGAAAAGTTGGTTCTGCAAAACAAAAGAATCTATTTTATCTCTTAGAATACGATCGATTTTTACGACATCTTTGATCAAAAAAAAATACAAAACAAAGCAAAGTTTCCACCTTAAAGAAATTGCCCCTCAGGAAAAATACAACCGAATAATTCACGAAACTTTGCTTTCATCTTGATACAGTTAGTAATTAGAGGAAAGAAACCGTGGATTTCGAGAGATTGGTGTTGTCAAGTAGATACCTAGATAGCGTGAAAAGAAAATGGGTTCTAAGTTCCAACAGTTGTTGCAATTAGAAGGCTTGAATTGTAATAAGGCGTAGGTACTATCTATATCTATACGTATACGTCATCCATTCAATAATTAATTGCTCAAATTATAATGAAATACAATTTATACCGACATAATAATAAGGGCCGATTTATCAAATCCCTAGATAGAGATATCTGACAAATAAAATGTAACTCTACCGAATAAAAAACGTCATTATGATATTAAAAAGAAACAAAATTTGAGAGCCATTAAATTTGGTTGGGTTATAACTTATTCGACAGATATCTTTTATCTAAGGAATGAAAAATCGGCTCTTAAATAATTATAATGTATCACATCAAAAAAAAACGTTTCGGGTAAAAAACTAAACCCCATGAGTTTCTTGCGGTTGATTCTTATCGGAGGCCGTGCTTCGAAACCACAATAAACATCTGGTTTTTATGATGTTTCTAAATAATCACGAATTTATGTATATCATCAATAATCACTCCTGTTCTTGCAAATTAAATTAATATGACTCATAGATGACAACAAATAGAAATGTACTATTGAACTATGTATTTATTGAGAGAAAAAGAGGGGTACATAAAAGTTGAAAATACTTAGATAAAGAAGATACCTACCTACTTTGTATCAGGCGATGAAGACAATTTTTTTTAAAGATAATCATGATTGTAAAAAAACAGCTGTGAAAAAATCGATCAAGTTTTAAATATAGGTAATTTAGTTAAGGTACCCAGTAGTATTTAGTTTAGTAAGTATTTAGTTTTCCCATTATGCCATCACCCAATTAACAAACTGTTTCGTCAGTACCTATCTATAAATAAACAATGTTAAGTACCTAAGTAAGTAGGTAGGTACATAAATCTAATCCTATTTTGTATTGCAAACATAATTGAATGGTAAAACAAAGAACAATGGGCTGTTTTTGTCCAACCCAGCTATTTCAACTAATTATTTGTCGACCTTTACCTAGATGGAGTTATCAATCTTGCACGACATTCAGACGAGTTAGACCAATGTCGAAAATACAACATTATTATAATTATTGATATTCTAAATTATAATAAAAAGCTAGTAAATAAAGCGGTGTTGGTCTATTGGTAGAGACCCCGATATTAATTCCGAAGGTCGTAGTTTCGAATCCCGGCCGCGCACCAATGTCTTTTTCTCTAAGAAAAAATGATGAGCGCTATTAAATATTGCACGACACTGCTTAAAGTCAAGTACAAATGCCCAGCTGTAGGGCTAACTGCGGAAATACACAGTTAAAACTTTAACTTTAGGTAATAGAATCATTTTAGGGAAATGTAGTGTCGTTTAATACCTATTTATTTATTTTACTATTTTTAGCTACATTTTAGTATATTATTTTATTTTTTACTTTGCATTTTAAAGTCATGACCTGGCTGAATGAATGACTGACCTCAACCGTTGATTGATTGATGATGATGAATCATTGACTGCCTAAATGCCTTCATTATTGAACCCAAACCGAACCAAACCGCTCTGGTCACAGGATCTGAAAATTTAAAGTAGGATATTTCAAAATTTCGGGAATTACCTATGCGGGTGAAAACCCGAAGGCTGTTAGTTAATATATCAACAAAATTGCATACAATTCCTACATCTCATACACTTCCTGTGATATATACCTACACTATCAATTTATATGTATGCAGCAACCACTTATTTAATTTTATTTACCTTTATCATTATTAACTAAGTACCCACTTACCTATTTATTTGTAAGTTTAAGTAAGTAGAGGGAAACAATTGAGGCAAATTAACTAGGGTCAATTCTAACAAAGGCTTTGTAGTAATTCCCCATGAGACCGGTAATCTTCCTGCTCCATTTCAATTTAATTTCTTTCCGATACTTTCTGATTAAATGAACATGAAATCATGCCCACAACCGACGCTAAACAATACAAAAAACACATCGCATTCCGATTTCGTTATCCCGTATAGTTTTGTTAAAAAACGTTTACGTACATGACAAGAATACTTGTGTTTTAGGGTTTCGTACTTAAAGGGTAAACACGAGACTCTTTTATAAAGTTAAGACCCGCTATACTGTAGAATATCTCGTGAACTGTGATGGCTTAGTAGTTAAAAATTTCACACAACATTATGTACAAATAGTTAGGCAGAGTAAAATATTCAAGTTGGGCACCCATCCATACAACCAACGCGATTTTTTTGTAATAATGACACTGAACCTTTCATACGTGAGTCCGACTCGCACTTAGGCGATTTTCAAAGTCGGTACTGGTTTCCGATTACATTTTGTTATTCAACCCGCCAAAATGAACTGATGCAAATGTTTGCGCACTCCTAAATAGATACGGAAGTTTTTTTAATATGTTCTGTTGAGAAGAATCTAAATATTTGCTGTCAATTTCGCCTTGTTGTTTACATTGAATCTATAGATTATATTATAGAATATAAGTAAGGATGTGCAGAACACTAGTAATATAGTATGGAGGTGTGTTATCTAAATCTACTTGTAAGATAAAAAAAATGAGAAATATGAAATGGCATAGATTTTTCTGAATATAAGCAATCTAAAATATGACTTTGGGATTTACGCGGATGGAGGGTACCTACTTACTACATACATGAATTTTTTAAGCCAATATCACATTGGAACACATCATTTCATATTTTCCCGGGTCGTAATCGCGTGTGTTTTATTTTAAACCGATTAAGACCTGGGAAAATATGAAATTATGTACCTACATACATGTCGTATGTAGGTACATAATTCGCGCTACTATGCTCGTTTGTCGTTGCTATGTCGTCCTTTTGTAGTTCAAAAAAACAAAGTTAATTTTAAATAAAAAATACCCCGACTACTTTAAAAACCACAGACATTTAAAAAAAAAAATGTTTTTTTTAATTTTGTTTTTCTTTTTTTTATTATTTGATGTGTTTTTAATTTTATTTTTTTTAGCTGAACGACAATACGACGACTTCGCGACGACTTATAAGACATCATAAGGCGCAATATATATTAAATCGTAAATGACTGGCACTATATCCAACCCATAGTGCCATTTAGTTTGAAGCCACATCGCCTCGAGGTAACGACTGAGCCCCTTGGGTCCATAAAAATGCTAATAACATGAAGGTGATGTTTGAAGAACAGGTAAGGGGAGTTTATTGAAGAGGCCTATCTATTATTCTTATCGCCTATTTCCTTACCGCAGTCTATGCGCACAGGTTACAGAATAAGAGGAGAAATGTGCATAATACTCCCTTTACTAAGGACAAAAAATTATAGGCTTTTTTCTACCAACCATACATAAGGTACTTAATAGTTGCATACGAACTTTTGTAATGCAATTGTTTTTACTTTAGAACCACTTTATAATATGATGAATCTAGCAAAAGATTTGCTTAGGTATATGATTTGGGTCACATTCCATTGAAACTGATACAATATATATACTTTCCGGATGCAACGTGGAAGGTAACGAGATCTATTCCCGCCAATAACAAGTATTTTTACTTATTTTAAATATTGTTTCTAGCGTAGTGTGTTTCTCTTTTTCTAAATTATCATTCAAATTCAGAAGGAAATAAACTATAAGTGTTTCGTTGTCTAGTCACCATAATACAATCTTAGTGGCTTACCATATGCTTAGACGGCGCTGTGTGTAGTTCACGAAATTTATTATTATTTCTTTATTTACTTCCTTAAATAGTAAAAGCTACCTTTTAAAACACTGCTCTATCATTAAACCACAACATACAAATAGCGCACTTTAAGAAAATAATGTTGCTCTTAAGCAAAGTTGTGAGCTCTTACGTTACCCTTGAACTAAACAAAACGGGCTAAATTTCACCAATAAAATAAATGGTCGTACGAATTCACCAGATTCATTCAGAATTTTCTTTGCGTAGCCAACTGGAAGTAGAAAGATAAGGTAATTCATACATTTAGGTACCTACATCTTACTTACAACTGAACTGGTACTACTGTAACCCCACGGCTTTCCCTGTGTAATACCAAAAACGCGTGTCACATAACGTGAGAGCGCGGCTGGCCGGAAGGTCCAAGTGTTTCAGGTTTAAGTGAGCCTGAACATAGACATCGAAGCTGAAATCTTGAGCGTAGAATGAAAATCGTAACTAAAGGTTTTTGTATTAGATACCATTACCGAGGCGTACCAACTAAAAGAGCCTAGCGAATCAACTCGCGAGTACTTAACTAAACTGAATGAAGAAGAACGTTAGGCTCTAGAATATTAGGCTCTAGGCGCTAAACAAACCGCCTGCTTGTGCGGACATAGTCTTAGGCTGAAATCTACAGTGCGTACTTTGAGTTAGCTCAGACTGAGCTTAGCAAAAACTAAGCACAAACTTTAAATTGCAATTTATAGTCGAAATTCATTTTGCAATATACGAATAAAATGAAAAGAACTTAATAGTCATAACAGAGAAGCAAAGTTATGGCCATTACTTTTGTTTAGTTTACAATCTAAATTTAAAAAAATCGACTTTACTAAGCAAAAACTTTGGATAGTTGCGAAGATCGGTTTATAAATAAGCAAAAATTGTCTTAAGTTTTTGCTTAGCAGATACAAAGAACCGACTGTAGATTTCAGCTTCAATAAACCGTGCTTAGGCTTACACAGCTATCGTCATCGGAAGTTGTAACTGCCCTGCTATCAAACAAGACATTTTCAGATAGCAGGCTAACTGCAGGCTAATACACGGACTATTTTTTGTGCAGTTGTTAGCAGGGGCATTACATCGCAGCTATAAAACCAAATGTGCAATAATTTTTCACACGTCTTTACTCTACGGTACATTTATTTTCACTCCCAGGATTTTTTTCTTAGTCTACAACTGTACTGGGAAGGAAATAACATCAAATGTAAAGCTGACAATAAAATTTTCGTTTCCGCGATGTGGCGAAACGTAATAGCGAAGATAAGATTTGGGAACAAATAAGTACGCTCTTGGAATACCACAAGTGAGTCTATGGTTTTTTTTGTATATTTAAGTTCACTATCCTTCAACCCAGTCAATAAGAGTGTATTGACCCAGTAACAAATAAAACTATTACTTCGACTTATCACTACCTAAGCTACATAAGTACCTGCTCGATTTTGATATATTTTAAAGTGTTTCCTACACTTGGATGACTTAAAGAAATGCTTTCCAAGAAGTTCGCACCCGACAGGACTTGAACCTGCATCTCTGGGGATCCGTCCCAACGCGTTTTTTCAATTTGGCCACGGATGCATGTTCAATCGAGTCGAAATTAAGGATTGCATTTCTTATTGTTTACGTTTTTGAGGCACGCAGCGCCATCTACCGACAATTTTTGCAGACTGCCAGTTTGAACTATTCTATTTTCCATAGAATTACATTCAACTTTAAGATGTTGCTTCCGATTACCCGATTTTGATATATTTTAAAGTGTTTCCTGCACTACATAAGTACTGTCAGCATTAAAAGTCGATGACTATATACATTCAAAATTCTGAATCGCTAATCATCATAATTGTGAGGTGTCAACACAGGACTCGCATTCTGAAAATAACTCTCAATCTTCTCCTATATTTTCAGAATCTCTTTGCTGTTTTGACACCCTACAATTATAATGTATGCGATATTGAAAAACTGAATGTGGTTATCGACTTTTCCTGCTGACCGTACATAATAGTAAAATAATATTCAACACGACCTATAATGGCTTGGGAAAAATATATGAGCTTTAAACAAAGGTTGTTTGTTTTAATGAGCCAACAAATATGAGTATAAAACTCATAAACATCAAGAGCACTGAAATAATTGACGCGAACGCGCGAACGTATACAATTTCACGTTCCAATTATGGCTTATATTTCAAAAATACTCACTATTCACTTTCTCTTCACTCACACTTTTTAGGACCCTATACCTATAAAAAAAATATCCAGACTGACTGATAGATCAATGCACAGCAACCAAAAAATATAGAAGTGTCTTCTTTCTCGCTTTGAATTGCATTAAAAAAAGTAGAACTTCTAAATTTTGAATTCCAAAATCAAAACGCAAATCCAATACTTACACAGTTTTGATAAAACTCTACATCTTACTAATAAATAAGTATTGCACGACATTACACACCAGCGCAATCTAGCCCCAAACTAAGCACTAAGCTTGTACTATGGGTACTAGGCACCAGTTTTTTTTTGTATATAAATACATATTATACATAGAAAGACACCCAGACCAGATACAAATATTTATTTTAAGCATAAATATTTGTTGCCAAAGGGAATCGAACCAGCAGCCGAACCAGCTGCAGCGCTACAGAGGTTGTTACTAATATTATAAACGTATAAAGTATGTACAGACATATAATTTATATAAAATAAAATTATATGTCATTAAATGTTATTATCATTTATATAAAACAAAATTATATGTCTGTACATACAGACATACATACTTGCAAACTTTCGGTTCATAAGTCACATAGTATATGACTTTGTTACTCTTTAACGCAAAAACTCTGAACCGATTGCGATAAAACTTGAAATATAGGTATAACTGGATACCGGGAACAACACAGGCTACTTTTTATCCCGATATTCCTGCGGGAACGGGACTTACGCGTGTGAAACCATGGGGCGCAGCTAGTTATTTAAATACCTAAGGAACCATCTCCACGAGCGTTAGAATCGCGACCGTGGAGACGGTCCCTAAGCTGGGGATTTCATTTCCTATTATGTCGTACTTAGGCCCCTATTTCTATTTGTAAATAAGTACATTAACTAGCAATTTGAGTACCGAGAAACCGACCAGTTGGTCATCTGACCTATGTAATAAAAGATAATTATGTTCTCTATCCCAAAACATGAAAGGCGAGGATTGAAGGGATTTACGTACTTTGTTTCAGGATAGAGGAGCGCCAGAATATAATAATGTTAAATCTAAAGTCAAACTTATAGCTACGAATAGCAGTTCTCTGCGGCTAGTAATTTCAGAGCTTTAATATAAAATATCTGACTAACTTATCTTAATTATCAACTTCTCGAATACAAAGTATTTGTAATTTTGCTTTTTTTGCGACTAAAACTTTGTCTTCTTCGTCTTTCTTGGTTATTAACTATATTTTATTTGATTTAGGTACAGTTAGTCACGTAGAAAACACCCATATTAATAGTAAAGTGTAACAATACACTTTACTGTTAATATGGGTGTTTTCTAAGTATCATATGTACCTAAGTATTTCCAAAAAAAGTATAATTTGTTGTACATCCGTTGTCTAGTACCCATAGTACAAGCCTAGTGCTTTGTTTGGGGCTAGACAGCGCTATGTGTAATGTCGTGTAACATTTATTTATTACATTTAAAATTTTGTTACACTAGGTGCGCCCCGCGGTTTCACCCGTGTAAGTCCCGTTCCCGCGAAATTATCGGGTTAAGAAGTAGCCTTTGTGTTATACCAGGTCTTCAGCTACCTAAATTACAAGTTTTATCGCACTCGGTTCAGTAGTTTTTGCGTGAAGGAGTAACCGCGGAAATAAATGAAATTGTATAAAGAAATGTTAACTACGTATTAACTACGTAGCTCTGTCTCATTGTCAATTGATTTTAAATTATTCGGTAGAAGTATAGCAAGTATGTATTATATATGTTTCTTGAAGCTATGTCACTAAATTATTTCTTTGTTACTCAACCATTTCCCTTCATACGTTGTTAAACACAGCCCCTTAAAATAGATTTATATAGTAACAACAATTACCTATCCATACTAACAAATGACTAGTAATCTAACGCAGAAGCTTTTAATGTTTGACGAAGTTGCATTTATGAAATAGCTTGTTACAATATGTCCTATTCATGGGGAGGTACAGAAGCTTCGAGCACAATGTTCTCTTTGGATGCGGAAATCCACTCACGTTATGACCGACAGTGAGAGCAAAGCAGCCGGCAAAACGAAATGTAGGTATTGTGTAGACCGCTAGACTATATGCACCTCGATATATGACGTGCCCCTTTGCCTGCTGCCTCCATTACTAATATCATTTTCAAACTAGCTTTAGAAAGTTAAGGCCGGCTTGCATAAAACCATTTAAAAACATATTTAACTAAATCAATTTTAAAATAATTTATGGGTAATCGAACATTGGACTCTGTTTCATTAAGTGGACGATTGATAATATGTTGCCACACATTGACAGTTCTTAAAATTCGGACAGATTTTAAACACGTTTAACAGCTTAAACATGTTTGGAAACCGTTATGCATGCCGGCCTAAATCTTGTACAGTTAGAAAATTTAGTGAAAGGAAATATGGTATTTCATAAATGGCGAATTACCTTATCATTGTAACACAGAAGGAAAAGGGGAAAATAATTTGGAAGTCTTTACCCTAATGTTATCGAAATTGTGTAGTGGTTTTATTTTTATTTTTTAGATGTAGAAACTGTGCGAACGGTAAATAAATAATTGTAAACGTGAAGGATTTACTTTAGTTTAAAGTCCTTCACGTTGAAACTACTGAACCGATTGCAATAAAACTTGAGTTGCAGATAGCTAAAGACCTGAGTTAACACTTAGGCGACTTGTTATCTACATATTCTCGCCGTATCAGGACTTACACTGGCGAAACTCCGGGACGTAGCTACTGGCAATATTGTTCAACAGACTATGTCCATTGATTAAATATAGGCATTGTCTCTAAAAGTATGATTGACTGTCCTCATAAATCGTCGACTTCAGTCGATTATTCTTCAATTTCATTCATAAGCTACCGCTTTCATAATTTATTTTCGTTTAACAATCGACGGCTCGTTATGGTTGTCAATAAAACTGAAAATAGTGAATCGAACTAGATTGAAGGGAAGAGTAAACAGCATATAAACGATAGCCATAGAATTTTATACCGGCTCGGGTAAAAGTTACGATGTAATAACCGTTTTAGTTAATGTGTGGTATAAATTGTTTGTTTATTGAAGGTAAAGTTTGATTACTTGTTCTTTATATTATATAGATTGAATCCTGAATTATATCGTTGGTTATGTTAGTAGTCATATTACCGATATAAACTGAAAATAATTGACACTTGTGAACGAGTTCAGAGGTTCTATTTTTAAATCGATCGTTGCACTTTAGGCGATTTAAATAATTCGATATATCCGCTGACTTTCGTTCGATTTTAGACAGCTGCGGCTAGTGGTTGATACCACTCGTTGCGTTCATGCTATTCACATGGACTAAATACTAAAATTGGTAGAAATCTTGTTATTTAAATCGCTTGAATTGGCACAAGTAATAAAATAGAGTAATATCACATATATATATAATATAAAATAGAGCCCCGGTATGTGGCATTGTATGTAGTCAACTTCAAGAGTGGTTATAACGAGATTGTAGCTGTATCTAACTGTAAACCGTAGTAACTTAAGTAAATAAAACATAATTAAAAATGCACCGTTTAATAAAAAACAGAGGCGACTCCCACTACTCATCGTTTTAGTAGAAGGTTGGCTATCGCCATTCAGTGTTGCAAGAAGTTTTGCAACTGAAACGATTAGAGGCGGTTTATTCGTGGTATATTTTAATAAATTTAAATGTATTTTTTTGTCTAAGTATTTCGCGATTTTGCATATTAGAGCACAATATTTACCGGGTTTTACTCGCGTTTTATTCAATAACGTCATTATCTTTAACCACCGAGCTTTCGCCAACTTTATAGTTGGCTTTTTCAAGGCATTTAATATGTAGTTAGAATTTAATATTTATTTTTATTATATTATTTGAGAAGTAAATATAGTTTTATTTTACTTAATAGGTTTTGAACGTGAAATAAAATAGGTAGAGAAGGAAAATAAGTATATACCTGACAATAATGAATATAGTAGAGCGTGATAGATTTTAAACCGCATAATCATGCGTATTGTTCAATAATGGTTTCTATAAAGTTCCTTACATAAGTAGGTATCTATCAGCATCATTATCGTGGAAAAAGAACGTAACATTTAAACCTACCCACGTGTTAAGTCTTTCATAAAGTGAAGACGGATTTATATTTCTATTTTTAGTAAAAGTTTATCTAATTTCGCCTACGACGACCTCCTCAATATTTAATTCAGGTAGGCGTTTCTTTTGGGAACTCCAATAAAATTATTCATAAATATTGAACAAATAAAAATTGAGGCTGTGGATGGTTTAAGATGTTGTAATATTATGTTCACTTGTATTTTTATTTATCCGTCTATTTATAGCACTTACGTATTTTTTTATTTTGAATCATCATTGGATACCCAAAAGAAATAAACAAAAGAACAACGGAAGTTGTGTGCTTGTTTCTTTTTAAAAACACAACATACAAAGTGTTGGAGTGAGCTTTATTCTTACTCATATTAAATGAGAGTAAGTATACAAATTTTGTTTCTCATATATAGTAGGTAGGTACGTTCGGGAACAAAACACATATAACACGTGTCGAAATGAATGGTGCCAGAAAAATAATATTTACACACCTACTGCTCTACAAAGTTACTTTATTTGACCAAAAAGGTCAACGTAAAGCGACTCTTTATTCCCTAGGTGCATAAAGTGCACATTATGCACCTAGGGCATAAAGTAATTTAAATTTGGAACTAAGGTTCTGGTAGCATACGGCCATTTCGAACTGGCCACCTAGACATAACACATAAAAAAAATAAAAACTGGGCAATTTTTTTCTATTTTCATGGACGGAAGGGTAAAGCAAAAAGTTTTGGTTAGTATAAAGCCCCAACTTTTTTTTTTCATCAGCTAAGGCCGATGTGTGGTTTCGTTATTTTGATGTAACATTGTTAAATTTAATTAATATAAAGCTGTCAATATATTTCATATACGTTGCATTATTCTATTTTTTTGTTGTTAGTTAAATACTTATTTTTGTAGCCCTTTTATTGTCTCGCAGTAGATGTGTAAAGTAGAGTATTCACCTCGGTACTAAAGTCTGTCTTTATCTTGGGCGCTTGAATCCCACGCTTCACTCAGGACTCTAGGTGCATAACTCCTTCGCTTCGCTCAGGAGTTAAGTTTTTAACACCCTCGCTGCGCTCGGGAGTTAACCCTCTAGAGTCCTTCGTACGCTTTGGATTCAATATGACGCCCGCTATATAAGACAGGACTTTAGTACCTCGGTGCATAAACTACTATTATAACAGAACATAATTTATCGCACTAAAAACTTAAATTTCAAGTCAATTAACCAATTTAAGCTACCTAATTATTCAAAAATCCGTTCTAGTTTATCCACCTGAGAAGTGTTGAACTAGTGTATCTACTCGTTTATTCTCGCTTGTCATCTCTCGGATCAGGGTATTATCTTAACTGCGCCAGGGGCCTGGGTACTGAGTTACAATGATCTATCATACCCATGGGAGTAGTCGCCGACTAAGCTCTCGTGAATAATTAATCAATAGTCATTTTATTAGAGCGTTAGTTACCTAAGTTCAACACTTTAGCTATGTCATTAACATAATTAGATAAATTAAAGGTGTAATTGCGAATAATAGGTTAACTTTCGGTATGTGTAATGTAGATTTAGCTTTATTTACCTTCAAAGTGGTTATTCATTTTAATGGTCTTGAAACAGGAGGATGTTCTTAATCAAACTGTCTTTTTTACGTTTCATCCGATTTCGATTTGTTTTAATTATGGCACGCACAACTGTTTTTACCGATTACCTTAATAAAAGTAATGTATTTAGATTAGATACATAGGTTTATTCTTAATTTAGGTATTTATTAAAATAGGTATTTCATCAAATAAAACCACAACAAAAAGATGCATCATAACTTAAATCTAGGTGCCACAAGAAGTGTTTTAAGCGATTTATTTTTTCAATTTTATGGATTAATTCTAACTAGTAGTTCGCCCCGAACTGAGACCTCACGACGCCCTATCTCCCCAACCCCCCCAACCGATCCGGCAAATCTTCGAACTCATAAACTCTATTGACCTAAACTACGCGCATACCAAAATTCTTCAAGATCGGAGCTACGATACTCAAGTTATCGTCGAACAAACATACAAAGATTCAAGCGCCAGGCCCGTCTACACTGGACCTCACTCGCTTCGCTCGTTCGGTCAATAAAATTTTCCAGCACATTACCCATGTCACACTTACACACACATCAGATTTAAAGTCACCATCAATATAAAAGCGCATTTATATATGGCACATACATAGTACAATTTAGAAACGTTAATATTCAGTATGTAACAAACATACGTGTAAGAGTTGTTTGTGTTACATTTGCAATGAGATAATACTTCCCGTATGCTGGGTATTATAAATACTCCTCTGTGGCAGCTAGAAAATGTTAGCTTTACAGACCAAGAGCCCGTGAAGGCCTGACCTTCGTTATTTTGTAAAAGCTGCCAGTTTGTCAACGCATGCTTGAAAATCAGGTAATGAAAGGTGCCCAATTTTGAAGTTTGGGTTACGGTGGCTTTCATTTCTAAAAATCATAAGAAATTAAATTTTAACCTAACCTACCTAATTAATTTTAGAATATTATTTTAACTAGTAGTTCGCTCCGAACGACTAGTTAAAATAATATTAATAATAATAATATGTCCGCAGGGCACCTTGAGGCGAGGTGTCGGGGAGTAGCGACCCCGCGGCTTCCCGAGTGCTCCAGGGGGAAGTCACCATTCCTCACCTCCGGCTTGCCTTAGTTGGCTGTTCCGAGTGAACACTGACGAGGAAGCGGTCCCCCGCCTTTGGCTTGCCTTCACCGGCCGGTCAGAGTGGAGTCGCGAGAGCAGTAATGCTCGGAGGATGGACGCCTCACGTCAGTGATGAGTTGGCCCGCTCCACAGGATCTCGACCTAGGATGGTTTAAAATCCAGTGAGGTCCCTCCATCCTTCAGCCTCTCACGCCCCTGTTGCCCCCTGGCTGTAATTTGCTCGGCTTAATTAGGGTGGCCCAGTTTGTGAGCTGGCGAGTCTCCGTCTGCCATTTTTACGTGTTTGTTGAACATTGTGACGGCAGGCGCCATATTCCCCATAGTTCCCCCCAGTACCCGATCCACTACCAACCCACTTCCATAGCCCAAGTAGTTTTCACCCGTAGTTTATTCATAGTTCTATCCGACCCGGGGGTTGTCCTTGGCTGCATTTTATAGTGCAGACAGGGATAATTGCCGGTTTGGTGTCCATCACATATTTTGAAATTAAAATGTTACTAAAACGGGCCTCTACGTGTTGGCTTCGGCCCCACGCACGCCTTCCAAAGGTCCGGGTGCTCCATAGCCCCGAGAATCCAAAATGGTAACAACAAATAATAATATAATAATTAATATAATAATTACCTCACGACCCCCTATCTCCCCAACCCCCCAACCGATCCGGCTCATCTTCTCTCTCATAACTCATAAATTCTATTGACCTAAACTACGCGCATACCAAAATTCATGAAGATCGGAGCTACGATACTCAAGTTATCGTCGAACAAATATACAAAAATACAAAGATACAAGCGCCAGGCCCGTCTACACTGGACCTCACTCGCTTCGCTCGTTTGGTCAATAATGTTAAATCGTGATTTTTAAATGAAGATTTTCATAATTTTTAAACTTCATAATGATCCATCGTTCTTACCTATTTTGGGAGAATGCACTGACAAACTTTCAGCTTTTACAAAATAACGAAGGTATAGCGTTCACGGGCTTTTGGTCTATTATCTGTGGCCAGTCCCGGCGGGTAACTGCGCTACGTGAGGATATTCAGAGTTCATAATTAATTTCATATATCAGAGTGAGCGAGTACACGATACGGTAAAGGGAGAACGTATACTGATAATGAGTTTTATTTACCCTATGCGTATCAACGCCAAAACGATCATGTGAAAGTAGGTATGTTAATAAATAACAAATAAGTTGTTTTTCAGACATTATTATAATACCTAAATATTTTTGTGTTTTACAACAAATCATTTAAGTTGTTGATTTTTCTTCTGTTTTCGCGAATTTGTTTAGGTATAAAAATCTTTTTTCCAGTTATCACCTGTCTATTCCATTCCATTCCATTCCATATCGTCTGTCTATTCAATAAAAACAAAAATAAAAAACTAATCGCGTTGTTTTTAAACAGGTACTTTTCACCTCAGTCTACCCTGAGGAAGGTGTCTGCCAAGGCAATGAAATGCTGCCACCATTATTACATCATTGATTGTAATAATGCCGTGAATAAAACAACACAATTTAAGGCAGAAAATATTTGTCATTCAAGTTTTTCCTAAATGACTTAATAAGCGTAATATTTGACTAAAAATGATGTTTCCCGATATTTTAGCGGTAGGTATACAAATGGTAGAATTATCGTAAAACTTTACAAATTCATTCTATGGAAATATAATCTGAGCAGAACCAGCAACTGTAAACTGTAAGTACTCACCAACTTCCGCTTTTAACAGATTTGGCAAATTAATAACCAAAAACAATAAACAAATGACTCAGTGGTTCAGAACAACGGATCGTCCATTGCCATCGAAAACAAACATTACATTGAAATAAAACAAAGATCTGACAAGGGTTATTGATGCTGACAAAATCCTTACTAAAATAGATACCTACTTATTTAGGTATTGAGCACAATTTTCATTGAATATCTGCGCTCCGACTCCCAATAAGAGTTTTCTGGAGTAATAAACATTTGATGCGGTTCATTTGAAGTTTATTAAGTGGAAAGCAAATCGGTGGTGCGGCCAGTTTGTGAGGCATTGCTGCAAAGTCAGGCACTCGGCGATTAGGACTCGCGAAAATACTACATAATTGATTTTCGACAATATCTATCGGAAATTAAACCACTTGTCGGGTTAAATTGCGTGTAAATTTTTTAGCATTTTTCAAGTTTCGAGGACTTTACACTAACACGAAAATGAGTTAAATTCTAGTTGTATTTTATACTCATATCAGCATCGCAAAAACTGATAATTATCTGCCGAGTTCTATTTTATTACATTTTCAATTATTATATATAATTGAAAATGTAATAAAATATAGTTATATAGTTATATTAGTAATAACGATACGAGTAATAATGATTTAATTACTTGCGCTAAAGTTATTATTGTTCAAAGTTAAACTAGATATTAAAATGTGCCATCGATCTAAATAATTAACTTAAGAACATCGTTTATAACCAGAAATTGGTACCTACCTATTTAGATGGGTATCTTGTCGATAAAGTTATAAAGCAATTTATTAGTTTTCAGTACCTATCGAGTAAAACTATTCTCTCAAGGATGGTTGCGCTATTAATTATTTTGATATTAATTAACCCTTTGAAATTGAATATCCAAAACGTTCCGAAAGATCCTATATTTTGATACAGGTACGAATTAAATCGGCATCAATTTCATTGTAGCAGATAATTCATTTTTCCTGTAATTACTTGTGAAGCCTACGCTTCAATTTATTAACTTCACATACAAACACGTATTGAGTTGCCAAACAATTGCTAGATATAAATCTTTCTGCTGTCGAACAATTCTTTGTACTGTGTTCGAGATAAAAGTGGCTGTTTGTACGTTCTGAAGTAAATCTACAACTTGTGGAAGAGTTCTCGAAGAAGTTACTAACATAACCAAACTGTATCTGGCGGTGCGAAACTACTTAAGACATAGAAATGGTTTCAATTTATAAGTTGTATTGGAAAATACAATGAAAAAAGCATTTAGGGTTGTCAACGAGTTTTATTATTTTTTACAATTTTGCTCACTGGGAATGTTAGGTTTAGAATGTGGGACTGAATGCCAGAGGCAATATCGTCAGAATACATGAACGTAGGTTGAAAACTAGGATTATTTTGTTCAAAGTTCAAAATTATTAACTGAAAATTTACATAAGTAAACTGTAAAACCTATATCAAAGGAAAGATCATCCACCGTGTAGATAGGTGATTTTGCTCGGTAGGCCGCGGCTTGACAGTGTCTCGTCGGTAGTTTTATCTCAGAAAGAAATTTGATATTGCGATTCAAGACTTTATACTAGTAACGCCATTTAGTAGGTTCTATGAACCTAAACCAAAAGTACGCGATTGTTCGACAATAATTAGTTATTACAAAGCAGATTAGCGACAACTCAATACTTACTTAGTTATTGAGATGTCGCTAAACTGGTTTGTTTGGACAAATCTGTTAACAACTGAAACTAACTTGACTTAAAGTTTCCGGGGTTGTACGACGACGTCGTCGGTACAGTTGTATCGGACAAGTTTCTCTTTGATCCCTTTACAACTAAGTGCATAGGTGCTTACTGCTTAGTTATCGAGTTCAAACTGTTTAGAAATTGTGGTTCTTAAAGAAAGAGTATGACTAACACGGTACTCCAAAAAATATTTAACAACGGGATATAATTACCTTGTCTTCTATTTGTTGTTACTGTAGGTATAATTTAAACTTCCGACAGTTCAATACACTTTTTAAAATCACAAGATTTGGCGTCGAGGTAAGAGAATAAATAGTATAATAACACGCGATGGTGAAACAGTTAGACAAAGAAAAACACCGGTCATTCACTTCACAATGAATACACATTTGGCAACAGCTAGCAATCTATCAAATTATTTGATTTAGCGTCCTCATCAATCCTGCTTCAACAATCTGATTCGACATCCCCTGTACTCAGTTTACCATCAAATTATCACCGCGTAAGCTAATGCGATTTCTGATATTTAGAGTATCCCTGACGAACAATTGGCTCTAATAAAGGTGTGATGGATAGATATTTCTGTTTAATCGGCCTTTCATGCCTGAAGATCGCTAATGTTATTCTTCGTCACCCAGAAACTTAATCTGGTTTCATATTGAAAAATTCTTAATTACCTGTATGTTTTCCCGCTGACTTTTTGTAGTTACAACACTCAATGGAATTTGAAATAGTCTTTTAGAAGATTTAGGTAGATGTGTAATATACAATATGTATACCAGAAGATGCTCGCTATTATGAAATAAATCTCTAGCAAGAAGCTGGAAGCGAATACGTTTACCGTCTTGAAATTTTCCATTGAGAATCTCCAAGAGAATGTAAAACTAGACCGAAACGTGTACTCGCAAGACGTAAGTTCCTACGCTATGACCGCATAGTGATGACACGGTTCACGATAAAATTACTATTATAGTGTCGAAGAAATTGGACCGGCGCCCGACGGCGAATGACCACTCTACCTACATAAACTTAACAATCTCAGCAATTCGACAGTAGTTAGTTTTACGCACTTGTCACTGTCACAGAACAACTTTCGAAATAATTAAACTTTGGACCGCTATTAATTACGTCGAACGTAACGTTCGAACTTAACAAAGGCCTGATTAACGACTCTATTAAAATCTTACATTGTCGAGAGCTGTCGGGAGCTCTAGTCTTGTCTCAAACTGATGGTTATATTACAGCTATTCTCTGTGGAAATTTTAGACTCTCGTGTTGTAGCTGAAGTGATTACACATTCCGCAACTACCTCCGTTGAGAATACGGCGCTAATTGAGATAAGTGGTTCATAATAAAGCTCGTTTAATGTTTGCATAATTTAAAGTAAGTATGTAGCTATATTTTTAAAAATTAGCTTTGTTGAAAGTGGAATTAAAACATTAATCCTATTATACTTCCTACTATTTTATAAATCTGAAAGTTTGTGAGTACATGTGCGTATATATGTTTGTTTACTTAGTCACGCAAAAACCGCTGAATCGATTGGGGTGAAACTTGGAATATGAAGATGGAGACCTGAAATAGCACATAGACTACTTTTTCAATCCCGATCTAGTTGTAAATAGTACAGTTGTAGACCGATGTTGATCTAGTGGAAGATACCCCGACGGCCATTCCGAGGATCGTGGGTTCGATGTCTTTTATTTAAGAAAAAGCTATCTACGCTAATAACATCGCTCAGACGGTAAAGGAAAACATAGTGAGGAAACCGTGATGTCCTAGGACTATCCACGTTCCGAAGACATCCGGAGTAGACTTCCGTGGCGTCTAAATGTCTAACCCCTCTAAGAGGAGGCCCTTGTCCTGTAGTGGGACAAATTAACTGGCTATTGATGATGATGATAAGTTGTAAACAAAAATGACAGTGGTGTGAACTGAGCATTTCCATTTTTTTTTAATTTCTGAATTATTTTTAATTAAGGAAGTAGAAATATACTTAATTTAAAAGTCCTACTAAAATTTTATGTAAATATGGAAAAACCTATCTATGTTTGTTACACCTTCGTACAGACACTAAGGCTAAGTTTATGCTAAGCAAAAACTTTGAATTGGAATTAATAGTCGAAATTAATTAATACGAATAAAATAAAAAATATCTTTATAGTCAAAACAGAGAAGCAAAGTTTAGGTCATTATCTTTGATTGATTTACATTCTAAATTTGAAAAACGTAGATTGTGCTAAGCAAAAACTTTTTTTTGTATAGTTGCGAAGATCGCTTTCCAAAAAAAAGTCCAAGTCTTTGCTCAGCAAAGTTTAAGCACGCTCTATAGATTTTAGCCTAAGTAACCGATAACAAAAAAAATGACTGGAGACATGGAAAAGCATACGATGGGTGCTTATTATACCATGAAATCGACTAAAACCGATGGACCAACTAGTTACTCATAATAGGAAACAGCATCACAATAAATCTGTCTTATCAGCTGTATCAGAGGAAATAAATTCAGTTCAAGGGCTACAATATTTTGCAGTTCAGAATATGGTATAGGCTACAAAATGTATAGCATCCTCCGCAGTTCGGTTCGAGTGTGGGTGATTTGTATTATGGGTACCTACATCCGCAATGTGTCACCGCGAGCCCAACGTTTGATTGATACAGATTGGGGCTTTATACTCGGAGCTGCGTGCTAGAACGATACAAATTAGGACAAAATGGTACAATTAATTTTATTTTACTGTTACTCGGTTAATACGGTGGGAATCTTTGAAGTGATCAACAGTTAAGCTCTTCTAGACACAGAAAATTGCTTACTTTTCTACTTTTTCCGGAGCTTACAAAATATGCCTAAATATGCAAAAACTACATTGATTTCGCTCTCCTGGAACCAACTTTTTATCACAAACTCCTCACTTAAAATCTTATGTGTTTTAAGGTGGTATGTACCTAGAGAACCTGTAAACAATGACCTATGTTTTAAAGAAGATTGAGTTCCTGGAAACACCCAAAACCCTCACTATGCATTACTTACCATTACTATGCAGAATTTGGGAGAAATAACATTCTAAGTGCTTATAGAGCACCAAAACTAGCTTACCAGCGGTTCTTATAAACTTACTAGCTGCGCTCCGCGGTTTCACTCCTGTAAGTACTTTTTTTTTTTCATATGAACCTTCTCCTGATCATAACGAACACAACAAAAAAGAGTTATCGAAATCGGTCCAGCCGTTCAAGCGTGATGTCGTGACCACACAAAACAGGGATTCATTTTTATATATAAGAAGATAAATGCACGATTTCACCGCCCGACAGCTTTCAGCACTACCACGGCATTTTCTACCTGTTTATCGAAACTAATCATGTACGTAGTACATAGTAGATATGACGTCAAAACGCCCGCATGCCAGTATCCAAGAAGCTTATTCAATCAAGTGCTATCTCTCGTATATACAACCTCTCTTTGCGGATATAAAATTCAGTTTACTGCATCCTGCATCCCTAGAGAAATAAAAATTCTATAACGTTATGCAATTTTATCTCAAAATATTTTCTTATATTTGGGAAATTCTGTAAGGATTTCGTTCGTGGTTGACATTAGTTTTTATGATATCGCTTCTAACATGTATTTCACATTACAGTTACCCAAGATACATGGATTTAGAAACATGGCAACTGGCGTTGAATTTGTGTAGATATCTATATTTGATTCTACTTTCCTGGTTCTTTGAATGCGCCGTTCCTTGCGTAAAGAGGTTATTCATGTCTTTATTCTTAAAGATGAAGGATGATAGGGCAAATGAAAGATGAAAGTGTGAAAGGACGAAGATTTTCAAGAAGAAGACTTAGAAATAATGTCATTACTACTAGGACTACCACTAATATTTTAAAGGAAAATTTATCATCAAAAATCCCAGAGACGGGTGTTCAAACCTCACCGTGAGTGAATTTTTGAGGAAGAATTTTTCTTTTAAAATATTTCTAGTAGTAATGCCTTGAGCATTAAAAAGGAATTACGAAATGTCATTACTATTTAATTGTACAATCTAGCTATAAACTAAGCAATAACAAATATTATTATTAAAACTCAAGTCTAGATCGCGTTTGTATATATTACACTGATCATTATGTCTGTTTTGTTACTAGACTCGAAGTTCTAATAATGTGTTAATAGTGTATACGTGGTAACATAAAAGTGTTAGTTTAGTAATATGGGAAAATGCGAAGACTTTACTTCGAATTGTAATAGTGTGACATATAGTAACCAGCTTTTCAGAAATAAATAGATAAAATATTAAGTAAATAGAAATAGGTATCTTTCTAGGCTTTAATATATTATAGTGAAGCTAATTCCGAAAACTATCAAAGATTGTAGGGACTTTACATGCGTTTAGTTTTAATCGATACTCTTGAAAACCCTTGAAGTACAACAGCTTCAAATTAAAAAAGTTTTTTCTTGCGTTGCTTTCTCGTAAAACTATAAAGTATGTACTTTAATTATTATTGTTTGGATCGGCGTTGTTTTCTATCCAGAGTCTCTAATTTAATTCTACGAACGAACGAAAAAAAAAACAACTGTCATCTCTATTATTAAATTAGGCATTATGATAGATTTTCTTTCTAGAAGTTTTTTGTTTCTCTTTTCATTTATTTTAAAGTGTTTCCTACACTTGGATGACTATTTTTTAATAAATGCTTTCCAAAAAATTGCACCCGACAGGACTCGAACCTGCATCTTTGACTGCCCTTTACCATAATTTCGACTCGACGTGACGAGCACGCATAGCCGAATTGGTAAGCGCTGGGCCAAATCCCCAGATATGCAAGTTCAAGTGCTGTTAGGTGCGAACTATTGGAAAACATTTCTTAAACAATATTGTTTCTTTTCCGTTTGTTTTTTCGTAGAATTAAAGCAGAAGGCCCAAATTTGGAGCCGCTTTTCCATGATGATCGCAATCAGTCGATACCACCATTTGTCTCTCATCTGTCACGTTGACATTTGCGTCCACCATTACGTGACGTCCCGTGCACGACAGGACGTCACGCGATGTGAATAGAAATGGAACACAACAATCGGATGTTGTTTACATTATCCTCGATGAACTCTTGTTTCGCAAATATTATCTGATGATGCAGAACGTCGAAATATGGTAACACACTAACAACTGTCCACGAATCGTTTGCAAGTCTATCGAATACAAATGATGCGTAGATTCAGCTAAAGTCACATTTTTGCTGACCTTGATTAGTGAATCACAAGAGCAATTTAGATTTGGAGACTAGATGTCATGCCTAGTCAAACTAGAGTCCATTTCACAAAAGCAGTTTTGCAGCAGTTACTGGAAGCAACTTTAACAAATAGTTAAATAGTATTTACTTCTGTATTTACGAGTATTTTGTGAAAATGACTATAAATTGAATGTCACTAGTTTCGTAATGTACATCCCGTTTTAAGACAAGCGTCGTATTTTAATATTCTGTTTTTTTATGGAGTACTTATCTATATTAAAATAATCGACTCTACATAATATTGACCTTCTTATTTATCAACTACTACCTACTTCAATTTGCCGAATTTCACAACTTAAAAAGCTACATCTACACTACACATCGAACAAAATGGCGATATGTGCACGAATTTATTTATATTATGTGCCTTTAGGTGTGGTCTCTTTCAGTCGTGTCAAGTCACTGTCGTGTACTAAGGTTGACTTGCGCTGCTTTTACTTAGCCCCGGATTGTGAGCTAGCCCAGTACTAACTCTTGTGATTGGTCTTGCACTGACACAAATGTCAGTGCACAACCGATCCTAAGGCCGGCTTGCATAACGGTTCCTAAACATGTTTAAGCTGTTAATCGTATTTAAAATCTGTCAAACTGTCAATGTGTGGCAACATATTATCAATCGTCCTCTTAATGAAATAAAGTCCAATGTTCGATTTCTTATAAATTATTTTAAAATTGATTTAGTTAAATATTTTTTTAAATAGTGTTATGCAAGTCGCCCTAAGAGTTAGCACGTCAGTTAGTTAGTTATTCAGGGCTAAAGGCAGGGCAAGTCAATCTTTTACCCCCTTACTAATAAACGCTAATTAATGCACCGCATGACTATGCATCGTTTGTCTTTTACTGTCACATGAAGTTTCAAAGTTGACAGACAGAGACAAACGTCACATAACTAAGTCATGTGTAAATAATATTTTATAAGTAAGGGAGTTAAAGCTTAGCTCGTTGGAAAAGAATAGACGAATAATAATACTTAGAGTAGTGTGAAACTAATATTGGGTCCTACTGGTACTAAAAGTAAGACAAAAAGAAAAAGAGATATAAAATAAAACAGTGTATTTTACTCCCAGTGGTAATCAAGTTGTATTCACGATACATCTTCGGAACCTCTGTCTACTTTTAATGTAATGAAAACTTCAATTAGACTAATGTATGAAAATGTTTCCAGAGTTAAATAAAGTTACTTATCATCATTATTCATCTTGATGTGTAGTTTGTTTGTAAGTCGTTTTTTCAAGCGAAAATGTTACTTCGAACACGGAGCAAAGTTCGGACTAAATTGTTCACTGTACGTTGCATTTGGGATTAGTTGTGCTAACAACTTGTAACTTGTAGGTATAACTTGTGCTTACTTCCCGAAATGGAAGCTTGAAATCAGAGTAATTCGTTACTTAGAACTGTAATTGAATTACACATTGGCTTCGTATGAAGGTTCGTTGAGTAATCTACATACATAGAAAGTAGGGATGTGTTAAGTGAATGCAAAAGAAATAATTGTCTACATTAACATAGCCCGGTCTGTTTCTGAGTAGGTAGCAAAGGATTTAGGCAGGACTAGAAGGTTAACAAAAAAAAAGCATTAACAAAAAAAAGCATTTAAAACTCGGCGCTGACGTAGGTACGAGCTACATCAGTTTCAAAGTCAAATAAATTTTTGGGGATATTGCCTTTATAAAATTCGGAACGAAATTCGAACGCTGTTGTTAGAATACCTATAATCTACGATAATCTACGGTAGGTAGGTATAAGAAAAAAAATCGCTTGCCTCGGCAAATGGTTGTCTGATTAATTTCTCATAATTATAATAAAATTTATGCACGATTTATTCCTGTGTGTCTGTTGATAGAAGAAGAATTTAGAACTATTATAATGAAATATGAGTCTAGATGTTATCTATAGCTAAATAGAACGGTCTTTACTGTCTTGTAATAAACTGGGCCAACCACAGAAATATTTGCCAAGATTGCCACCTATCATTAATTTGACAACAAACGCATAGTAGGTAAATTCAAACAAAATATCACATTCAATTCAATTTTGTTTTCCGTACTGCATACTAGCTCTCTAGGCTAACATTTTGATAGATATTGGATAGGTATTCTAACAACAACGTTGTTCCGACTTTTTTTAAAGGTCTGTGAGTAATTTCCAGAACAATTTGAATTTGGAACTGATAAACCTCCGAAGTCAGTAGACCTAAAAAGGTTCCTTATAGCAATTCTGCTAGCAATATTGCTTTTAACAGATTTACAATAACCGTGCACCTGTCATAGAACAAAGCCGTGAGAACCAGGTGTACATTTATCGTGATCGTGTACACATAGCCGAGTTGAAAATGCTTCACTATCAAGTGATTGAATATTAACCTTCTAGTCAAGTCGGTTGTGAACCGATTATGGCCATTAGGAAATTAGCCAGTGTCAAGTATTATTAATACATTATGCAAGTTATTTGCATCGAAACAGTCAAGTCGTCATAGTTAAAGTCAAGTCTAGGGAATCATTTGTAAACGCGGCGGCCATTTACAAACAATCTTCACGGAGCCTTGGAGACAACACTAAGTCAATGTTTTGCACCGATTTTCACTTTCATTCCACTTGTACACCTTCACGAAACTAAATTGATTAATATGCCCCCGAAATTAAACAATTTGCACGCATATGAACTAGGTTTCACAAAAATGAAAATTTAGCACCACATCTCCTCAAGGAGTTCCCGCCAAGACTCTCTAGTCAAGTCTGTTATGAGAAATGTGTCTGAATTTTTTTTCTCTAGGTATATTTTATATTTTTATTTCACTATACTGTCTTGTTTGACACCCTATAACTATGATGTATAGCGATTTTGAAAATCTGAATTTGATCATCAAGTTTAGGTGCTGACTGGACCTATTTTGTACATAATTTTTTATTTAGGAATAGATGAAAAAAAAATGCAACTTTTTGAGCACTTTAACTCTTAGAACAGCTTATTTTAGTTCGAAATCCTAAATCATAGTATAAATCATATTTAAATTTGATAACCTTTTAAAGAAAATCAATTTTCTAAAATGACTTAAAAAATTGCGAACTTATAACATAAATTCCTGTGAATTTTCTCAACATTAAATTATTTAAGGAGTATAGGCAAAAAGAATATGTATTCAGCTTAATGTGTTAGAAGTTTACTATTGTAATCAAATATTAATAAAATTGTCTATCCTGACGTAGAAAGTAAAAAAATGGCATCGACAATGTGAGGATACCGGCGTGAGAAATCGACACAATATCGGTTTCAATAAAGGTATGGGACATTCGCCAATTCTGAATCGCCAGCGTGTCTTACTTATAGAGCAAGAGCTTATGAACCCCAGACCTTCGTTATTTTGTAAAAGGTGAAAGTTTGTCAGCGCGTGCTCCCAATACAGGTAAGAACGGTAGACCATTTTGAAGATTGAGTTCCAATGGCTTTGACAGATAAACAGTAATAAAGGTGTGTAAAAATTTATCAAATTATAAAGTAGATATGATTTTTAGGTAGGAAGGTAGGACCTTCAGAACATTATTAAAAATCACTACTTCATTGCAAAACACTTAACACCGTGACAACATCTTGCCAGACACTGTTAAGGCGGGTAACATTACCCAAACTTTATCATGGTCCATCGTTTGTGACTGTGTTAGAGCAGGCGATCACAAAACTTTCAGCTTTTACAAAATAACGAAGGTATGGGGCTCACGGGCTCTTGGACTTTTACTCTCTCCTACTACCTAGTCATATAGAGGATTGACACTTTATACCCTTCGTTTACTTCAACGAGGAATCACACCGCTCTGATGGTCTTTAAGTTGTGCCTTTTTATTTGAGACTCAGTGTACGTTCGCAAGATTCACAGAAATTCCATGTTTTAATATATGTTTAATATATTATTACTAAGTTATAGTTCATAATAGTTTTAATATAATGACCTACTTTGCTGTTTTACCTATTAAGGGGCTTTCTAACATCAACGTTTGAATGTTGTTCCGACTTTTTTAAAGGTGTGCGAGTAATGTCCCGAAAAATTTTACTTTCCTTGAAGAAGAAATCCAATAATTTTTACTTACTTTACTTACCGGGTTTAATCGCGTTGTAATCATGATTTCTAAGAGAGCGAGCTTTCGTCAACTTTACAGTTGGGTTTTTCAAGGTTTCCTATTTACCTATTCAAACCTATTTATGGTAATAGCAATTTAGAATGTAAAAACTGTGGAACTGATATCTAAGCTCGGCCGTCAGAGCCGAGTTAAAATGGATTAGTCTTTCCGTCAAGCGACCAATAACCTTCTAGTCACTTGTAAGAGACCTGTCTAAATTCTTTGCCTATTTATTTATTTGGACAGAGAAATATTATAATCTCCACCCTGAATAGTATTTCCAAACGAGCCTGAACGATACTGAAAAGTAATTTTACGCTCAGTTTCATGAAAAAGACCTACCTCTGGTTTTACGTGAAGTAGTTCGCAAAGAGCTAGAGGATATTACGGTTTTTATTCTCATGACTATTATGGTAATTTTATGGAATGCTCATTTTGCACAAGCATGAGTATTTCGTTCATTATGTGCTGTAAACAGAGCAGCTAAGTTTAAAGGAAAGCCTTTAGCGACAACGTTTCCTTGCATACTTTCGTACTGCCAACTGTACTTCTGTTAACTGAGTGTAATCAATGGGAAATACTGAAAATATGTGAACTGCTGGTCTATTCTCGTGTTAAATTATCCAAAATATCATTTCATTATCATTGAAACAATGCTAAAAGTAATTAACACCACGATATTAAAACCGAAAAGCTAGTTTTATTACAACAATTCTGGTTTTTTGTTAACAGTTTGCGGAAGTCGCTTCGTGGTGTACCTACCTAATCTTACCCACCCACTTATTTATGGTTGAAGAAAATTTGTTCTCAACAGAAATTATCTCGAGATTATCTGCCGGAAGTACACTGAACACTTTCATCCAAATTATTGGGTTAAGGGCGCTAAAAGAGGCTCCAGGTTTGATTAAATTTTTAAACGACCACAGACTATGCAAAAAAATTACACTTTTAAGGTTATGTCTACCTAACTGTGCTCAAATTGGTTTATCTACTTATTTTACCTATTAACGTTTACAGTTCACACATAATTTAGTTTTAGCTATCTATAAATAATCATATTTTTGCTATAATATAATACTTTATAGAATTACTCTTTATTGTAAGTATACACACTTAAAATTTAAAAAAACTTGAGAGAGCGACCTCGTCCAAACAACCTTGGTATGGAGAGGATCACACGTATTATGAATAACAGTACAAAGTGGCTTTAAACGGAAAAGTAAACTCTACAAGTGTCCAGGCAATAAACATTCGTTTTGCTCCTTATTGTAGAGAAGATTCACAACCTTGAATTCATTCTAGGATTCTGTTTTCAAAATATTGAGGTTTTACCAGTGAACGGATATAAGCATGGAAGAATCCTTATCATACTAACTCACCTCAGATAATAGCGCCAAAACTTCTAACGTGATTTTTTGAATGACCCGATCATGAAGCATTAAATAAGTACGCGGTTCTATAAAGAGTTCCTGAAATCAATTTATTCCTTGTTAAAATTAAAAAGAAAAGAGTTATGAAGATGTTCATCTGAAAAGGTAAAGTTAGTGGAGGTTTACTTCCGGCGGGCGTTTGCACCCTTTTAGTGGGTGCCGACGCGCCGTGGAGAATAACTAGATAATGAACTTTTACATTGCATCTTTCATAAAAAACAGCGGGAACTTTCACCAATTTTCTTTAACGGAAAATTATTTAAGAAGGAAAATTCTCGAAATTACTAATTCTGCCCTTCTTTACTTCAACTAACTTTAATTAATTTTTAAACACTGCGGAATGTGTGCCGCAACACCATTTCAGCAAGAAGTTAACGTTTAAGGCCCTCATACACTTCGCTAAGTACCTTAGTGACTAAGTGAAGCACCTTTTGTGAGAAAACAAGGGACATTAACACTCGATTCGGAGTCGGAGAACTTCAGGTAATTATGGAGTTCAGACTACGTATATTTGATGTCAGAGATGCTTCAGTAAAGATCATAAAAAGCCGACACGAGTAGTCGTAATATGAATTACAAAATTCCGTTAGAAGTTTATCGTGCTGCAGTTTTATCTTCTTGAAATTAATGTCTAAACTCCTACTTAGTAGTTTAACAAAGCTTAGCCGAAAACTTGTTAATTTTGGAGGTTTTTATTTTATTTTTTTTGTTTATCGGTTGGTTATTTGTTCTCAGTATAGATTGGGTGGGTATACCTGATTTCAGCCATAATGTTCTTTTTTAGTAATTTTAAAGTTCGTTATAATTTTATTTTTCACAGTTACGAGTAAAGTTATAAAAACGCTGTTACCTACAGAACTTTTAATACTTCCATAAATTGGAACAACTCTCCCAAATAACAAGAAAACAAGTTTGGTGAAAACAATTTGGTTTAACAAAGTGGTAACAGAAAGGAATTCAAATTGTCGCTTCGTCGACAGTGTCGCATAAGTGACAACTGTATTTTTGTTTCACATTGTATGGGGATGATTGATTACTATTGAGGTTGGAAATCGCTACAATATTTGAAAAAATAACGTAGTGATTATTGAAAAACATAACACTTCCTTTGGCAGTCGTGTAAAAATGAAAAAAGAATGATTGCGATCGGACCTCAAACGGCGGAGTTATGAGGTAAACAAACATTTAAAAAAAATACAGCCCGAATTGAGAACCTCCTTCTTTTTTTAATTTGGTTAATTAAAAGGAACACAGGAAAATTATTGAAATTTGTGGTAATCCTTACGACAAGCCATAAACTACTTTTTAGTACGCCTACTTACCTACTTTCGACTGCCAATGAAATTCAACAAAATTGTGACCGTAACATAAATATTGAGGAGTTTGCTTTTGAGAAAGGTGGTTTCAAGTGCTCCATCAATCTGTACCTAGTTGTTTAGGGGCCTATTATTTTTGGTAGAAAGAAGTTCAAAATTGAGTACCTAATTTACTGGAACTACAGTTCCATATTAACTCTGAGTTTAAGATTATTTAGTTTTATTTTTTATTTAAATACTTAACAATCATATTAAGAATATAAACGAAGTAATAAGAGCGAATGTGGGAGTCTATGAATGACTCTAGTCACTTCCTAATCTATTGTAGGTCCGCGAGGCGGAGAAGACCACGCCCGCTTTTCAGACAACACCTATTGTCAGCTTTTATTGGAGCAATAATTCATTCCGGTTTTAGATTTATTAAGTGCAAGTAACTGGTATGGCGATGTTCCGATGTTCCTCTTGTTATCTCAGTCTTTTGTTGAGTTCTGAATGAAATGTAGCTTATGGTATGGTAGGGATGTTGGAAAGACGTTTTGGCGTGGTTTCTAAGATAAATTGAATTAGTCGCTTGGGTTACCAAACAGGGCCTTTAGTAATTAAATCAAAGTACATGTAGATTGTTATTTATTAGCATGTTAGGGATTGTACAGATCTAGAGAACAAAGCCTAATAAATGAATAGAATCTCGCTCGCACAAAACCCATAATTTAGGTTTTGTTCGTTATTAAGAGTTAACGGCTGTAAAAGCCGTTAACTCTTTGACTGTTGCTGTTGAAATCGCAAACGAAAAACTTAAAAATCGCAAATCGCTAAATCAAACTCGCAAGCACAAGATATATGTATTTTCAACAGTTAAAGGGTCTTTCTGCCCCATCCCGTTTACCCATATTGGTTTCAGTTCTTGATGTTTTCGTGTTTGGTTTTTAATTTTCTTATTTCGTAATTTAATTACTTTTAATTTTACTTCACTTGCAGTTTTACGGAACTAAGTGTATTGTAATAATATAGGTACTTACTTATCAACCAGAGTGCATATAATACTATACAACTCTACACAATACAATTGGTGTAATTGGAGCCGTGCTGCTAAGCACACTCTTTTTTATTAAAGAAGATAGAATAACACATATTAATAAAGGTATACTAACCCAAAATCGTTAAATAAGCACGACTTTCTAAGCCCCAGTGGTGGCGTGACTTCTACGTCGTATTTTTGTATTTGTCGGCTGAACAAATTTGTTTCAAAATATCGGGTCTTGTTTGCAAAAGCGGGAATATTCGGACATCGGGACAGACTGCCTGAAAGCGGGACTGCCCCGCCAAAAGCAGGACGTATGGTCACGTTAAATATACATAATATATTTCATGGATCTTAAAACTTCCATAAAAACAAACGACACCCAATTTCACGACAGGCATACTATCCATATTAACGAGCATATAGGTTACATTAAGTTGTCTTTGTAACTACCTACCAGTACCAGGCGCCTACCTCAGACTATCTGGTTTTAATGAATCATTAACCTGGCCTATAAACTTACAGTTATTACACACTAGCTCAACCCCGTGGTATGATCTGTATTCTGTATAAATTCTAAGCCCACATGGAAATATAGGGATCGATAGAAGGGCTCATTATTTACATTGTGAAATTCGTGTCATGCATTATAGAGTAAATTTCTTAAAAGCCGTCTCGCAGCAGTTAGTGGAAGCAATTTTTTCAAATAGATAAAAAGTACCGCTGTGTGTGTGTACTGAAAATGACCAGAAATTGAATGCCACTAGTTTCGTTATGTAAATCCCGCTTTAATTAACGCTATTTACATACGTACCCAGTTTCATAGTATTTGGTTTGCGTGTCGCCACAATGTGGCGTCGTCGAGAGATCATAGGGCAAGTCTATTTAAAGTTTAGTTCTGTATTTATTGATATTTGTATTTTGACATATTAAAATATAATGTGGTATCTTTAGGTACAAATACTAAAGCTAGACTTTTTATTATGTCTGAACCGATTGTTACAAAACTTGCAAGTAGGTAGATAACTGGAAAAATATGAAACACTGTCATCAACTCTATGCATACATACAAATTTATGTTGGTTTTAAATACGTACGTAGCTGGTGAAATAAAGTAATACTTTTTCATTATTAGTATTAGCTAAATTGTGTAGGTATGTATGTTCATTATCTCACCTCCCAAAACATCATAACTATATTTTATTACATCGCGAAATATTCTTTTAATGTCCACATTAAGCCTTAATGATGAGATGACAGTCAGGTATGTATCTACCTAATATACCTTTATGTGGTCCCTTTTTAACGTTACACGGAATCGCGGAAATTACATTCCTTAATATTTTATTTTCTGTTACTCGGTATTTTTATTTTAATAACTGCAGGCACAGTTGATTTTTTTATGTTTTAAATTAAAATGAAGGTATGAAATATGATAAAAGCTAATATGAATTTAAACTCATTAAAAATGTACAAACTTCTAAATGTGGGTGATGAACTACCCACATTTAGAAGTTTGTATATTTTTATAATCACTAAACCTAACCAAAAAGAACGAGAGCATCGGCCGCAACAAGAAGCACCGACAACTCCGATATATTTTATAGTACTTACGGAACCTCCAACACATTGGGTGTTTTGGGAATTAAAAAAGTTTATTAAACTTCTAACTCTACAGACGGGACAACACAACAAATATAGTGTTCCAAAAACTTCCAGTCCAGCTTACACACCAGCTTACGTTCTTTGATGAAAAAGGAGATCCAAACAAATGTTTTGTATACAAATTGCCAATGGTAACTCTAATCCTCCAATAAAATAAACTATATTATGTGATGGAAATGACATTTCAGCTCCATTATTTATCTAGTGACTTGGAACTAATTTAGAAAAAAAAAGTTAAAAAAAAACCTTTTATTTGAATGCGTTAAAAAAAAAAATATTTTTTTCCTCTACGACTTTTACTATCACAATAATTTAAATTACGGTTACAATTTTGTTGATTTATAGTCGCAATGTAGTTAAGTACCCTAAAAACGTTGAAATAAAAAATATAGTTAAAAATTGAAAAAGCGACATAGAATAAACAAAATGAGAAAAAGATAACCTTTACATACAGCGCCACCATCTTATCTATTTTGTCATCTGAAGTCGGGCAGTTTTACTGGCTCGGTCCATATTGTGGTTTGACTGCTCGAGTTGGTCGAGTTGTGTTGTGTACAATTCTTAGAGTATACATCAAACTATAGAGCGCGCCTATGGGTATTTGCCTACTGCTACTATAGAGCTCTTTACATAGATATTCAAATGTTGAGGTTGAATAGTGATCCGCGAATCATTTTTACACCGCGGCACTGAACATTTCACCATAATTATTACTAGAATAAATTCTAACGAGAGAAACAGTCAATTCCCGTAACCCTAGGTGACTGACGACATCGTTTTGTCATTTTTGAATGTTCATACCAGTGCTTACAGTTCATACTCGCATACCAGCGCTCTATAGTTTGCTTATGTATACTCGAAGGTACAATTCGACAGTTACAATAGCTAGTTTTAAATGCAATGGCAATTTCTTTGCTACTGAATGAAGTGAATACAACAATTTCAATTGTGTCAATCGAGATTTGTTAGCAACAGAGTTACGTAATCAGCTAGCTGATGTCATAAAGAATTAATAAAGAATCTCATATGATATTCTTCTTTTGTATGAATACAGATTATTTTCGTTGATAAGAACATTTTATCGCTCACTCACAATATATTTATGTAGTCGAGTAGATGACGTTGTCTTGTATTATTATCGGTTCTTTATTGACAGATAATTTATACATATGTTTTTTCGTTTTTTTTTGGGCGAATCTTCTAATATTAAATGTAATATTACGATGTCGTCAAATAATTTACCTACCCACGTTCATTTTCGTGTATTTGGCCAAATTACTTAATAAACTTTTTAAATTCACACTATTTGTTAACATAGTTACATTTTACCGGTTGTTAATCGCGTATTATCATTTATTTTCTCACTTCGACGTTTCAACCATGTTACAACGGTTTTGGTCGCGATGGAACTGGAGCAGCGGAGGGTGTCGTCCGCTATAAAACTATTGTTTTTGTCCAGTAGTGGGTAGGTGAAGTAATTTTAACAGTATACATAAATACATGTGTAGGCAATATTCCTAATAGCTAATATTTATTCTATGACCGTAGCGCAAGTAAAGTGTGTTTGTAACAAATTTGAAATGTCAACTATTTTTGTCCTGATTTGCCGAGTAGGTTTCAATCATTCAGTATGGGAACAACCCGACAGGTCGTTTCGGTCCATAGTCAGATCCGGGACGGTTGAGACTCAGTGACTTAGGCTGAAATCTACATTTATAGTTCGTACTTTGTCTTAGCCTTAGGCTGAAATTTATAGTCCGTACTTTGTCTTAGCTCAGACTTACCTAAGCTTGAGCTAATCAAAAACTTTGACTTGAGACAATTTTGGTATTTATGACGTGTTGCTAAGTTTGAGCTAAGCATGTTGCAAAGATCGCGTTATAAATACAAAAATTGTCTTGAGTTAAAGTTTTTGCTTAGCTCAAGCTTAGGTAAGTCTGAGCTAAGTTAAAGTACGTACCATAGATTTTAGCCTAAGGCAAAGACAAAGTACGGACTATAGATTTCAGCCTAAGTGTAAGATACAAAAGGCCCGGGTACCGGGACTACGACGGTACGGTTAAGACCTACATGATACACCAACAGGATTGGGACATAAGCAAACGAAACCACGTGTCACAAGTAGTACTCAACTTTTTTAACACCCTCGAAACTGACGCGCGAGAAACAACTAAAACTTTTATCAAGATAGCGTCCCGGGAATGTCGAGGTAACAAAAAGTAACTTCCTAAAACGACAGATGTAAGTAATATAGTACTAGAGACATAGAAAACAGCAGACCTAGACAACATTCTTATCGATTAACGAAATCGCAATCGACAGATTTTTTTCTGTATTAAAGTGACATATAAGTTCGCTAAAAGTCACGTGACTTTTCGAAAACTTATGTCAATATCATACAAAAAAAATCTGTCGATTGCGATTTCGTTATTCGATAAGAATGATGTTGGTTAGCGTCTGGGCTACTAAATCTATTATATATTTTTTTGCCGGAAAACGTATCAAACTGACTTAAAATCAGATAAATTGGGGACAAAAGTGCTTACCATTTTAAAAAGAAAAATAAAAGCAGGTAATAGTCTAATCTATTGTAGCATACGCCGGAAGTTGAAGTGGTTAGGCGACGTGAAAAATTACAAAAAAAAAATTGGTCAAAGGTTTGTTAGAAGTTCGTTTGCGATAGTGTATAGGAAATAGATACAAAATGGACATCGACGATATAAAACAACTTCGGCGCCGCGCCGGCCCTTTGAATAATTATGTCGATTAATTTTACTAAGCCTTGATGGCTTTCTATTCAGATTAATAGTTAGAATGTGTTACAGTTACACTAATTAAGTTTCTTGTACACTTTTGAGTACCTACAAGAAAACACTTTTAAAATGCTTGTTTTAAATTAAACTTGAGTAGTTAGCTGATTTAGATATAGTTTAGTTTTTAATTAGTTTAATTTTAATTTAAGTAATTAGTTTTATTTTAGTTTTAATATTATTTTTGTAACTATTTGATTTAGCGGTAATAAAATTGTGATGTGTTTAACAAAAAAAAAACTTGAGTAGTTAACTCTAACTCATAGTAACTGCTCATGTATATTTTACAACAAACATTTTCTAGTTCCGGTTTCATTAACACATAATCAGTTGTTACTTATTTTCATTCGCAAAAACGAGAATGGAATGTCTGCTATCAATGATAGCCTTTTTATTACACGACTGCCAAAGAAAGGGAGTGACATAGGGTACATTAAAATAATAAATAAATAATAATAAAGATTTTAAACGCTACAAAGCAATATTTTACTTGACCATGAAAATCGGGGAAACGCGCAACATTGTTTATTTAAACGATATGTTTTATTCTTTCGTAAATTTACGACTATTACTTTTAACTGATAAAGTTTGTGATGATATTTTAAATAAAATAATAATTAAAACTACAGGAAGTCGTTGAAATAGGTTGACTGGGTTGTCTTCAGATATATGTCAATCGGCTTCGGCTCGGTTGTCTTGTCTTAATAATGACGTACATACCACTAAAAGAAGTCCCACCCTACTGCATCCACCATTTTTTAAGGCTCCTAGATGCCTTAGCTACGAGATCAGAAGAATAGCCAAATTAGACCATCTTGACTATGACTGATTCACCCCAAGGCGAATGATGGTGCATCTTGTTTTTTTCCTTTTCAGTTACAACGGCAGTCGGGTTTTTATTTTTTTTAATTACAAATAAATATTAATATTACTACTGGCAGATACGAACAAGCGTCGAAGCGCACATAATTGACGGCCTCTGTGGTGCGTCGGGCAGACGCTCGACCGCAATGCAGAAAGCCTCGGGTTCGATTCCCGTCAGGTGCAAATATTTATGCTTAAAATATACAGGGTTATGGGTTTCGAATCCAAAACCGTTCAGGGGGTGATTTTCCACATCAAAACGAATAACTTTTGTTCTACAATTTTTGAAAATTCGTTTTTTTTTTAAAAATTTAAGGTTATATATCACTGAAAAAAGACGACTGTTATTGAAAATAAATTCAATTTAAGTTTTTATTGTAGTAGACCAAACTAAAAGAAAGGACATCTTAAGGTCAATGACTTCTAACTCTATGAAACAGCTGATTTTCAAGTAAACTTTACACTTAAAATTTTCGAAAACTACTTTGAATTTTAAAAAGTCGTAGAACAAAACTTATTCGTTTTGATGTGAAGAATCACCCTCTGAACGGTTTTGGATTCGAAACCCATAACCCTGTATATTTGTATCTGGTCTGGGTGTCTTTCCATGTATAATATATATGTATTTACAAAAAAAGTATAATTTGTAGTATATTCGTTGTCTAGTACCTATCCATACTACAAGCCTAGTGCTTAGTTTGGGGCTAGATTGCGCTGTGTCTAGTAGTGCAATATTTATTTATTTTATTTATTAATTAGGTAAACTGTGCAAAGAACTACACTGTCGATTACCTATCTAGCGGCGGGCGATTTAAAGCCAATTTCTAAAACAAACATACATTCACGGTAAAAATATGTCTATATCTTAAAACGCGAAAGTTTGTATGTGACATTGTTACTCTTTCACTACTAAACCGATTGCTATGAAACTTAGGATATAATTAGCTGGACATCTGAAATAACACACAGCCTACTTTTTATCCCGATATTTCAGCCGCAATAGAACTTATGCGGGTGAAACCACTTGGCGCAGTTAGTATACAAATAATTACTTAAAACAAAGGTCTAAAATAAATTAGTATACACGTACCTACCTACACGAAAATACCCTTTGTAGCTTCACATCCATGTTTATTTATTTAATAAACATTCAAATTACTGTAAAACAAAATGAGTATCCATTTTGGGTAAAAAATTATAAGGGTAACGTTCACGAGAGGTATAATTCAATAAATACAACAATAACAACCCGAAAGGATCACTTAAGCATTACCAATATGTCGACTCGATCATATTTCCCTTACAAATTGGATTGTTATGTACCGTTGTTGCAATTCGAACGGTAATAAAATGTAATTCGATATCGATACCAGTGACGTGATCATTCGATGAAACACCAAGATATTACGACGCTTATCCAACGTTAAGGACTTAAACAAACCATTGGTAAAAGTCGGGCGACATAAATTGCGTTATTATAAATAATTTTGCATATTACCCATATTAGATAGATATCCTACTAATAATAATGTAAAGCTGAAAGTTTGTATGTATGTTTGTTATTCAATCACGCAAAAACTACTAAACCGATTGCGATAAAACTTAAAGTAAGTAGCTAAAAAGTTGGAATAACACATAGGCTACTGTTTATCCCGATATTCCCTCGGTATCGGGACTTACACGGGTGAAACCACGGGGCGCAGCTAGTAGATACATAAAAGAGCATTTGGCTTCTTTTTTCAAGTTAGATGGTGTGAGCTGTACAGGATTATCCATGCAGGTTTGTATAAAGCTTATAAGTAAAGTAAAGTAAGTTTAAAAGAAAAGGTACGTCCGTCCGCGCGAATAATTTCTGTGAAATGAACTACGAATTTTTTGCATTATCTTTTTATTAGCGCTATCAAAGCGTGCCTTTCAAAATTTTTACAGCTTTTTAAAAACTAAAACGTTTAATACAAAATATTTTACTATGTTCACGTGATGAGTCGTGGCTAACTTTCAGAATCTGTTGCGAGGATGTCATGTCTGCCAAAGAAGCCGCAGAGCGTGATTAAGAGATTACTTCTTCCGATTTCGCTCGTTCCCAGCGCACCTAGAAAACTATCAAGGTTGACAAGCCTCCCTCCTAATGAAGTTCACGGTGGTGGTTTTGGAGGTGGTTCACCACCAATTCATGGGTCCGAGATGATGGCGGCGGCGGTATTGTCCACGCCGTTTTTCATGAAGGTTTTTCTTTTTAGGGTTTTAGGAAAGGGGATCTTTAAGACTAATCACCCCAGGGGATTGTAGTTGTATGTGTAAACAGTACCCTACTTTCCCCAGGAATTTGGTATCGCGAAGAGTACTGAGGAGTTTTAGTAGGTCCGGGTAAATGTCCAGCCGCAGGAGACCCTCACATCCCCGCCGCTTTCCTCGAAGCGGTGGGGATGGTGGATAAGGTCAAATTTCTCATCGTATAAAAACGGAATCATGAATAGTAAGAAATAAGCTGCTGATAGACACCTATTCCATAAAGTTCAACTATAAGTTCAACTGGTTGAACTAATTGCACCAAAAAAATCCATTTCAACTTTAATATTTTTTTTTGGAAATGTTATACTTTTTTTGAAAATTGAACAACATTTATATACAGACGGACCGACGAACGGACAACGGACAACAGAGTTTCTTGTGACTACGGAATCCTAAAAAATGGTTAGAATCCATATGGCTACTTGTCCATTCTCGAATTTAGTCCAAAAAGGAACTGTCTGAATTGTAAATAACACCTTTTACGCTCCATAAATGTTAAATAGAAACAGGTTCTACGTTTTTTCATTTAAATAAGAAACGATACAGAAATGACCCTTGTTATTTAGTTATCCTATGCAAATTCTTGTTTCTTTGAATTGACCTAATTCGAGAAATCATTAATTCACAAGGAAGGTATACCTTAAAATCCCACACAAACAGACACAACAAATCAATTAAGCAACTTGGATTAATGAATCAAACTGTCGCGAAAAACTATTTGATACTCGTACTTACTTGGGGCTTGGGGGAGACTTCGATCGACTTGACACCTTTTGCCCAGAATAAATACAACCTTAGGTCGGATTGCCAAGCGGACTTGTCCAGGTTCCATACATGTTAGTGACCGGTGCGGCAACTAAGGATCATAACTTGATCCAATGCCAATGGCACTAATATTATTTAAATATTTAATTCCATGTTATCTGGCTTATTATTTCAAATACCTACTTAGTATTAATCTTATTTTTTCATATCACATAAATACAATTTATAACCAAAATATTACAAAAGCTACAATATAAAAAATATTAAAAAAAACAATAATTAAAAATATGTACATATATAAATTAAAATTAAAAAATATTTTCTTCTATTTATGTAAATAACTAAATAGGTATATAATACAAAATAAAATAAAATAAATAAATATTGCACGAAATCACACACATTGCTATCTAGCCCCAAACTAAGCACTAGGCTTGTACTATGGGTACTTGACAGACAACGAATATACTACAAATTGTAGTGTACAATGGCTTTTCAAAGGTTTTTATGTAAATTGTAAGTACAAGAGTATCTGATTTAATTATAAATTGTAAGCGTTCTACAACTTAACACTTACCATCTAAATATTAATGATATAAAACCACAGACATCTAAAAACACTCCCTTTTCGTTAACTAAAAAGAATCATGCCAATTTAAAAGCATTAATTCACCGAAAAAGTCTACCTTTTCCGGCAATTATTTGCGTAATGACGCTTGAGGCTGTATAATGGGGGATTGTATTGTAATTATCACGTTTATCCTCCAATCCCCAGGTGCGTTAATTGTCATTTTGTTAAAGCTTTATTTCGTTCGTTTCAGATGTGGAAGTCCAAGTATGAATCGTGTTCGTGAGACGGTGTGTTGCAGGCAGTAACGCGGAGTTTATTCTAGTGTTAGTAGTGATGTGGTCGTGATACAGTGGCGAGGTGAGGTGAGGCGAGCGTGCGGCGATGAGGCGTGGGATTCGAAGCCAGTGAGTGCCGGATGCGGCGCGGCAGTGTTTACAGCGTGAGCGAGGGCGTGGAGCGGTGCTCCTGCGCTAGGTAGGTAACTTATTATTTATATGGTTTTTTTTTATATGGCCGGAGTTTTCGATTCTCGGCTCAGCCAAACAGCAATTTATTTATTTATCAAAACTTAAAACTATAACTAATGCGACAGTCAATCACTTTCAGAACTTATTATATTTTACATTACATCTACTTATATAGTTTACTGTATTATATGTACAGTAAATTAATTGTCTGAAGAGAAGAATTGACCTGCACTAAGTAAAATGTTTTTACCAACTACCTTATTTTGCTTCGTTAGTTTTTGTTAAAGGTGTCTGTTCCGTTTAGGGTTTTCGGAAACTAACATGACCTGCCCACTTAGACAGTCGGGTTTCCCTAAGTCCAACCCGACCGAGCAGTAATTGGAATATACGAATACGAGTATTGCTCGTATTCATATATTCAAATTCTCAACTTGCGAAAATTAAGACATATTCTCCATATTATAATATTAAAAACCCCTTTTTCTAACCCTCGTGAAACTGAAGGAGATTTAAATGTCTCTGTTTCTGCTGATTTCGTTGGATGTCGAACTTCTGCGCCGAGTGGTTGTGACCACTCCCTGCAGTCGTGCGATTCACATAGAAAAATCACCGACATCGAACGAAAACTTTTATATCGCTCGAATGGATACCACAAACGATACAAAAATCAAGCCTAGGGCTCTATTATAGAGTCTTAACGCTTTTCAAAAAAAAGTTGAACGTTAAGTTTACTTCACAGTATCATTTTATTATTAATCTTGGAAATATAATAAAAGGTGCGAGTAATCGGAACCGTCCGTTATCCTTATCTCACTTATTGGATAAACATTATTCTTCTATAGGCTCGGAACAAACCACAACGACTCTGTCGAGTCTTGAACAAATCTTCATCTTGGCGTTTTGCTACTTTGTGAACTTTGTACTGGTTTAGACAAAATTTGGTTAGGTTAGACATTATTCTACTATAGGTTCTTAACAAACCACCACGACTAGTCGTCGACTAGGCAATTAAAACTCAATATACTTAAATAAAAAATAATAGTAGTTTATGCACCGTGATACTAAAGCCCTGTCTTATATAGTCTTACAATTACATCTCAGTTAAACTTGAAAAAGCTAACTGTAAAGCAAGCGAAAGTACTTTATATAGTTCATTATTAGGTAAATGTAACATTATTAGGTAAATATAACGCGAGTAAAACCCGGTAAATATTGTGTATTATTAATCAAAATCGCGAAAATTTAAGACAAAATTATGAGTCTCAATTTGTAAATCATTTTAGCGTTTTGCTACTTTGTGAAATTCATGTCGGCTTATACAAAACTTGGTGTTTACCATCATCAAGCATTGTTTGAATTTGTAGACATAATTACTTTACGTTTATTTACTGTCTTTAAACTATGTACCGATGAAAATGTATATAATACTAGCTGTGCCGCGCGGTTTCACCCGCATAAATTCCTATCCCGTAACGTATTTATAAATAATAATAATAAATAATAATAAATAAATAAATTATGTGACCAACACACAGCGCCATCTAGCCCCATGGTAAGCTGCTAAGCTTGTGTTACGGTGACTGGACAACGGATAGTATCGTATTTATACCCTTAAACTAATCCCTGTACCAAATTTCATTCTAATTGGTGCGATCGTTCCTATTGACCCATCACGTATGTGTCACGCCAAGCATTGCTTAACCCGTACCATCATTTAAAGTACCCTATATCGTATTTATACCCTTAAAACTAACCCCGTACCAAATTTCATTCTAATTGGTGAGATCGTTCCTGTTGACCCATCACGTATGTGTCACGCCAAGCGTTGCTTAACCCGTACGATCATTTAAAGTACCCTATATCGTATTTGTACCCTTAAAACTAACCCTGCCCTGTACCAAATTTAATTCTAATTGGTGCGATCGTTCTTGTTGACCCATCAAGTATGTGTCACGCCAAGCGTTGCTTAACCCGTACGATCATTTGAAGTACCCTATTTTTTATTTATACCTCTATACTAACCCTGTACCAAATTTCATTCTAATTGGTGCGATCGTTCTTGTTGACCCATCAAGTATGTGTCACGCCAAGCGTTGATTAACCCGTACGATCATTTGAAGTACCCTATGTTTTATTTATACCTCTATACTAACCCTGTACTAAATTTCATTCCTATCGGTTCCGCCGTTTTCTTGAGATATAAATAGTGTAACTAACACGACTTTCGTTTAAATAGCTGCGTCCCGCGGGATTTACCCTCGTAAGTTCCGACCCCGTAAGAATATCGGGATCAAAAGTAGCCTATAACCTTCCTCGATAAATGGACTATCAAACACAAAAAGAATTTTTCAAATCGGACCAGCAGTTCCTGAGATTAGCGCGTTCAAACAAACAATCAAACAAACTCTTTAGCTTTATCATATTAGGTATAGATTAAAGTTTGAAAAGCCCGCTTGTCGTTTGTGTAAACAGCTACCTAAAAATCCATTGATTTTTGCACCAAGAGAGCAAGATTTTATAACCGCCAGGAGGACAACATAGTCTTTTAGTAATTAAAAAGTAACTGCGGTTATTAACTTACAGTCAAACTCATCAAGTTGAAACAAAAAGAGAAATTGCGAAAAGAAATAAAAATTAACTGAAGTTTTCATTTTTTATGTAATGTAGGTACTATCTTTTACTGTAGTGTTGTTCACATAAAGCGTTTATCTATCTATCTATCTATAGCTACCTAAAATTGTAGTCAATGGAAATCCTTTTTTTTCTCTTTTCATAAAGTTTTGGGCTTTGTCAGTTCCCTTAAAGTTAATTTGGTCTGATTTCCAATAGTCAATAGGGTGGAAAAAGGACAGCAAAATCTATCTATAACACCGATCGGTCCAAAAATATTACATAAGGCTTAGTATCAAGGACAAGGCCTGTATGATATATTTAGGGGTGTATTCATAAACGTTAGATAAATGAATGTTATCAAAAATAATGTTCTGCATAGACAGACTCCTCTCTCGTCTTTTACAAAACTGCGAAAGGAAGACGATAATTTTAAATAAAGTTGCGTTAACAATCCCTGCCAAAATATAAAATTATAAAATGTTTAATTTCCCATATTGTTAAATAATCGTGTACCAGTATGAATAAAAGTTGTTTTTATCCACAATTAATTACCAAGCATTAGATTCTAGGCGTAAAGTACCTCTCCGCCTCTGCCAACATCATTTGGTAATCAAAACTTGGTAGCTAACTAATAACTCGTGATAGAGAGGTGATAGCCAATTAGTACATGTCAATTTTTGTGACTCTTATACTGAATCTTTGCATCTGCATTTACTACCTTGTACAACTTGGGCATGTGTGCAGGCTAAAGCACTTAAAATAAAAGTGGAATATTTAGATTACTCAATGTTATTTTAAGTATTTCTAATCCTACCGTGATGTCTAATAAGTCGTCGCGAAGTCGCCGCGTTGTAGTTCAGCTAAAAAAACATCAAATAAAAAAACAAAAACCAACTAAAAAAAACTGTTAAATTTTTTTTTAAAAGTAGTCGGGTTTTTTTTTTATTTACTTTATTATTTTGAGTCAATAGGATGACAAAGCAACGACAAACGATTGTGGTAGCGCGGAATAAGAAGGTACAATAATTCTTAACATGTATCAAGCTCCTGATATTTAACCGACTGTATTACGTTACTGCGAATAACAGACTGCAAATAATGTAATTGCGAAACACGTTACTGCGAAAACCAAAGACCGCGAACGAACATAACTGCGATGCCATCTGTGGGAGTGCGAATCATCCAATACGTAACCAACACGTAGCGTCTCTTTACAATAACAATTTATAATTGTGGATATTTGGTAGCGATTTAAACAGGAAATCGGCGATTAATTAGAAAATTACCGATAAGGTACACTGCGTATTTCATTTGAAATTTTCTCTCTGGTTTATTGTAATAAAGTCTACTCGAGTTCCACAAATAACAATCTTTTCATTATCAGAGGATTAACGAAACCGTTTAGTAATAATACTACCTTCCTATGTAGGGACTCGTCAATATAAAATTTCGATGTAAAAATTCGTTATAAAAAAACCTTTTCCACTGTTTTCATAATAACGAGTAAAATTGTTTTTTACCTTTCATTTTTTTTATTTCGAGATTCGAAGCCTACCCTTTCTCATCGACACAGATACGAGTTTGTAAAAACGACTAAGAGTACCTAGAAATTAATAGGTAGGTTATCTGGGAAAAGTAGGTACGACTTTGGTTAAAATTTCCATTATAGTTATTATAGACTGGCCAAGAAGTGCGTATTGTTTCCTAAGCGGTATGTACCTAAGTATTTTTGTTTGTCGGATTTATCAATACAATGTCCTACCATGATTGTTTCCCGTTGTTTTATCTTCCTTTTATCGCTTAAAAAATAAAATAAGTTTTAAATATAAAATACCGAGACTACTTTAGAAAACCACAAATATTAATAAAAAACCATAGTTTAAATTTGTTTTTTAATTTAAAAAAAAAAAAAATTTACTTAGGTCCGATTTAGGTTCTGCAATAAGGAGATCGTGGTAAGGGACATAATTTTTAGTTTTGGGTAAATTAATGCTTGCCGCCTTTCCCCTTAAGTCGCACTATTTGATCGTATGTATTACTACTACTGAATATGGCGATTTTTTAATCGGAACTTCTTACTAAATTAATGGATAACTAAATTAGGAATATATTTGGCAATCAAAATATTCTTCTATGACACAAAGAAATGAGGTTATAACCTCATTTCTCTAAGAGACTTTCAGAGAGTCCTCGAGACTTTTAGACTCACCCACTCCAGTATATTTGCAAGGTCTTTGGTGTTTTATTGGCAATCATAGAGAAATATCGTAGATATTTAGTCGCTTGGCCGTAACAGACGATCGAACCTGCACCGTACTTTTTAATTTACAGTTAACATTTTAATAATTTTAGAAGTAAGCGCACTTGCTAATTAACTGCAAGTCAGTTTGGGAAGAAATTAGTTTTAGCCCAATATGTACAAAATTATATAAATACTTAAATGAAAAAATAATAATAAAAAAATGTACACCGACAGTTATTACTAATGTCAGTGGTGCAGCGCAGTGATGCAGTTCGATCGTCTGTTACGACTAGCAGATTTCATTGAAATCACATAATTTTATAAATCTACGACAAAAACTGAATCACTGTAGCTTTACTAGGCACTCTTTGAAAACATTCCAAATGTAATTACAATTTGTTGAAATAAATTTCAAGTTCAGTACAGTGTCACATTTCGTCCAACTGGCCGTAATTAACTGAACACGGCACGTCCCGTGATGAGATAAGCTGAAAAGTTCTTTGTTGTACGTACTAAAATAATTCAGCACAATTTCGCAGTAAAGCTAGAAAAATAACTGCTACGTTGCCAGCAGCTACTGCAAAATTAAGGCCTAACAAACTGAAAAGGCAAATCTGTTCAGTTCATCTGATCAGTCTAAGTTAGATTTGTTTAAATTGCTTTAGGGCCGACAGGGTCGAACTGTCTGTAGTAAATAAATAAATAAACTGAAGGTAGATGAAACACGCAACTAGGTACTGTATCACATTTAATTAATTACATCATTTTTATCAGTAAATTTTAATTAATTGACATCAATTTTTTTTTGTAAGTCCCTAATTTATCCTGCATGGCTATGTCCCGCACACCTTCGGGCGTTCGTTGTTACTGCGAAGGAAACCATCATGAGGATGTCCTAAAACCACAAAACTCACTATAATTCGAACGCATAGGACATTTGTCGATCCGAAGTAGGCTCCCGTTCTTATCGCCAAGCTCCTCTCAAAAGCAGCAGCAGGACACAAAAGCAGGTCCTGTAGCAGGACACATATACACTGTATACAGTGGGAAAAACCGTCCATGGAACTGACTATCATACTTATGATATAGCGTTGTTGCTTACCCTTCGACCAAAGCCCGCTGTACTGTAAGATGCTGAGAAGAGCGCCGTCTGAATTCAGTTAAAGACAGACGTGTCCCCAAAGTGCACTAGGTTCTACAGTGGAGATAGTTAAGCAGGCTAACATTGTAATGTTTATGGGTACAGGTAGCGCGGGCGCGGGTGCGGGTGCGGTTGCGGGTGCAACCATGGCCGGGTGATGGAGCCCGGCTGGTGGTCCCCGTCGCCGTCGGCCTCGCCGCCGCCGCCGCCCCGCGCCCCGCCGCCACGCTGCCGCTGCCGTCACACCTACTCCAACAGCTACACTTGTTTACCACATTATGGTAAGTACCAAGCACTTACACAAAGCACGGTGACCGGTCTAAACTAAAGGTGCAACCTCACCGCGAGCATAATTCACTTGTAATGTAACTTCAACGTGCGCGTTGTGTGTGTGTGTGTGTGTTTGAATATTTAGTCTAAGAGCCCGTGAACCCCAGACCTTTGTTATTTTATAAAAGCTGAAAGTTTGTCAGCGCATGCTCCCAACACACGTAAGAACGAAGGCCCATTATGAAGTTTGCGTTGCGGTGGCTTTGACAAGTAAACGGTACTAAAGGTGTGTAAAATGCAGATTTAATTTCGTCAAATAATAACGAGTGATTTTTTGGTATTATTTTCATAATATAATTAAAAATCACATTATTCATTGCCAGACTCTTAGCATGGTGGCAACCCCTTTCAGCTTTTATAAAATAACGAAGGTCTGGGGTTCACGGGCTCTTGCTCTACTAGAACATTGGGTTCCCTACGCTACTTCGAAACACTATCTATCGAAACACCTTTCGCCGAAGACGATTGACCGATAGACCGTTTTACCGAATACATTACATTACACGCGAATGCTCGCGGTGAGGAGGTACCTTAAAGCGAAACTAGTGGCATTCAATTTACAGTAATTATCACGAAAAAATGCGTAGACACAGCAACAGCGGTCATACTATTTATCTATAACTTAAAATAGCTTCCAATAAATGCTGCTTTTGTAAAATTGACTCTATAAACCATGCCATTAGTTTCGTACAGTAAACGGTTGGTTTATATATCTTGTTGGTCAATAAGCATGGTTTTGTAATGTTAATCAGGCTTAAGTTAATGTTATTGGTTACCTGGAAAGAATCGCCCTAAGGCGATAAAGCCTTCCATAGTGCCACAATAGATTTTAGTTTTTCTCTTTTATAGTTGTTTAACTATTTAATTTTGGTTCAATAAAGCACTTTTCTATCTATCTTAGCCATATTCAATACAAAAGAGCTGTAATTCCGACAGGTCCAATGCCCGCTTTCCACTGCGAGCGGAACGGAACGGTCCTATTACGGACTCCGCTTTACCCGCTACGATGTTTTTTATACAACTCGTCTCCGCTTTAGTGGAAGCACTTGTATGAAAATTATCATTACGACTATATCGGAAGCTCGTAATGGGACCGTTTTGCTCGTAGTGGAAAGCGGACATTGCGTCTCCATTTCCAGCACCTTATTCATTTACTTACCTTCGCTTAAGGACGTGACTCAAGTGAAATCCCTTCCGAATAGTTTCTTTCATAACCGGTATCAAATAGATCTTTAAACAATGTATTGTGTTATTGTACATGATACAAGAAGTGTCTCCTTCATTTTAAAAACAATAAAAAATAACTTTAAATACTACTATTATACAGGCAAAGTTACCCCTGTTTTACAAAATAAATCAGTTTTTCTTCTAAATCCTTAACCGCTATATTTTCTTATAGGCATCATAATATTAGAAAATACAATACCTAGAACCTCTTCATCGCATTTTGTAAAAATATTATTTTAATCTTCGTTAATGATTGATTTTACGAGAAATTGTAGATTTTTTCACGCAATTCCATCTCGCTTATTTATATGCAATCGGACAAGGACCGATAATTATCATCTATTGCCGCCTTAACGGAGCTCAATGGATCAGCTAAACCGGAATACGATAAAACTCGGTATATAGAAAAAAAAATCTTCTATGGTTTTCGCGATTATTTATAATACCACTTTATTTACCGGGTTTTATCGCGTTTTATTCATGATTTTAGACGAACGGAGCTTTCGCCAATTTTTCAGTTGACTTTTTCAACTGAAAAAAAGTGTCTTATAATCGGTACATAGAATTCTGGATTAACATATAGGCTATGTACTTTATCCCGACACTCCCACAGGAACGTGAAACCGCGGAGCGAAGCTAGTGTAAAATATCTTAACACTTCGACAGTAACTACATTGTAAAACTAAAGTGGACTAGAAATAGTTGGTTATTTGTTCACAACAGCACGGAAATCCCTCCGGTCCGACCGGAGCTGGAGGAAGCGCTCGTGGGTGGTGAATAAAACGCAGTTAAACCGAACAGTTACCTACTACCTACTCGTTACAGGCGATGACAGGAAAATCCGTTGTGAATCGCTACTACACTACTGAAGCGTCAGATAACGTATGTGAATGTTACCAATCGAATAATAACAATAGGTACAACGTACTTCAGTAGATGGATACGTACAATAAATAACAATAGCTCCTATCTATTTGTTAGGACACTAATCTATTCACAGTTAAGAGGAGTATTTGAAGGGCAAGTCATTCAAGTACACAAGGTATAACTTGGATGTCTATTTACTTAAGCCGGAACTTCATTTGTTTTAGACGTCTAGGCCAACAACTTCAAAAAATTTAAGTGTAAAGTTTGCTTGATGTATCAGCTGTTTTTTAGAGTTTGAGGTCATTGACCTTATGTTGCCCTGTCATTTTGTTTGGTCTACTATAATCAAAACTTCAATTATGTTTATTTTCATAAGCCGTTGTTTTTTTTTCCAATGAAACATAATCTCGAAATTTTCAAAAATAAGTTCAAATATACACATGAGTCGCCTAGACGTCTAGAACAACCCCCTCTTGGCTTAAATGGGCATCCCCGTTACACCTTGTATAACTAAAAAAAAAAAGTTCTCTTTTCCATTATTGAACATGATCCGATTTCGCTATCAGCGTTCTTTTTAAAATAACCCAAAAAAAAACCTTTCTTTTTTATTCAAAAATAATGGAAAATGCGCTTAAACATTACCAGAATCGGTTTAGTTTTAGGGGTAGAAAAAGCTTTTGTTGCTTGAAGAGCGATATGAACGATAAATCACTTAACATTTGAATATACGCCTCATTACGATCCAAAACACTAATATCACTTAAAATTAATGTTTCAGAATTGAAAATGTAATAGTTCTAAAACAAATAAAATTAATGTAATCGCTCCGAAACCCATAATAATGATCGTAAAAAATCTAAAACACAGTTTTTATAGAGAAATAATAATAAAAGTCGATTTTATAGTACAAAACTACCCAACTACTTGGACACTAATTTAAGACTGTTTGAAAATTCTGACACAAATCTGTGGAACGTTAACGTTTTTTTTTTTTTAAATAATATATCAACATCAAAGTGGTTCTTTACCTAAATTACATAATAGCCGAAGTTTCACTACCATCAATCTTATCATCAGATGTTTTTATCACTGGCATTTCAAGATAATTGATTTACTTCTACCTACTGAGAATCTCTAAGAATTTGAATTCCAAATATTGAGAGCATCTTTCTATTTGGAATCATAAAGGCGTTTACCCTGAATTTAACTAATGTTTTCGTCGTCGGAAAGATTTATCAACATAAGAAAAAATGCTATTAGTAAATTGGTAAATCACGACTTTCGGACAAATTAACGCAATTTTCGTTTGCAAAATCTTTGAATGAGAGGGGAACATTACGTCGTCAGTTTGATTGGAAGGAAAGAAGACGTTCAAAATGGACCAGCTATGTTCCACAGATATCACATTTTGCACTTCTAACAACTAGTAATACGAAATTTTTCATTCCTTATAGAAGAAATATGGTTTAATCAATAGGTTTACATGATCTAAAGCCACTGTGGTAGTATTTTCGTTTTATTTCCGCTAAATTAAAAGATGTTGTATGTAAAAGTTAAACAGTTAGCACTACACATTCTCCTAAGTTAGAAGCCGCCATTTTTTAGGTTTGGAGCTCTTAACCTTGAAACTTTAATTTACAAAATATAATAATCGAGCGGAAAGTAAACGAAAATACTAACACCGTGGCTTCAGATCACGTAAATCAGTTGAATAATCCATATCTTGAGTTTTGGGAATGCCTTTAAAACTTCATTAATGTACTTCTACCCCCTAGGTCTGAGCTCTGGGGAAAAACGCCGATCTTCTTTTATACGATATCTTTCTTCGGAAGCTAAAACGTATCTGTTTACAGTTAAAATAAGTATAAAAGTCTGAAGCTAAATTGTTTTTCTTATGTTTACGATATTCTGCATTGTAATAAAACATAATATTTACCGGGTTTACTCCCGTTTTATTTATTAATGGCATTGTTTCAATTACCGACGTTTCTACCATGATTAAGCTGACCGTAAACTTAACGAAACGTCGGTAATTGAAACAACCCGCTAAATATTGTATTTTATTGTTACTATATTGTTTTGAAATAGCCGTTTGACAGGCCTTGAATGTTACTTACAAATGTAGGACAAAACTCTCGTTAAATATTTTTTCTGAAAATTAGAGCTAAATTTGTATATTCCCAACGGCCACCTTCTGCTTGGCCACTGTGACTATGGGTAACTTATTAATGTAGTCTTGCCCCGTCCATTTTTTCCCAACAACGGCCACCGATTGCAGATAGTGGTCTATTTTAATAACGTGCTCGACATTGTCAACAAGTAAAATTCACAAGCGCAGGTAGATCTATACGAAAATATAATTAGTAGACCTAAAAAGGTCCTTAAAGCTATTCTGCTAGCAATATTGCTTTTTGACAGATTCACAATAACCGTGCACCTGTCATAAAACAAAGCGGTGAGAACCAGGTGAACATTTATCGTGAATGTGTCAAAATGCAATATTGCTAGCGGAATTGCTATGCGGCCTTTTTAGGTCTACTGTACTTTTTCTATAACTTTACCACCTTGATTTTATTTTATAAAACAGATACAATTTTGGGAGGAAACAAGATTATTTTAGATTGTTTTAGTCAAGATTATTGTTTCAAACAAACAATATTCTTGAAATATAGAATGTCAATAATCTTGACTAAAACAAAAGACAGTGGAGTAAGGCGAAAGCACTCCGTCGCGTAGAGTGGTTCCGATATACCTAGAAACTAGCGGCGTCCTCGTGTGTTTTTAACCGACTTCAAAAAAAAGGAGGAGGTTATCAATTCGTCTGTATGTATAATATTTTTTTTTTGTATGTTCACCGATTACTCGAAGACGGATTGACGGATTAAGATGATTCTTTTTTTAATGGATAGGTAGGAGCTCCAAGATGGTCCCATAAAAATTTGATGTGGATCTGATGAGGGTCTTCGGAGTGATGAACGGAAATGCTCCTCAAAACGCAATAATCAATCCAGTTATTTATCGATTACTCAAAGATATCTGGACCGATTGAGATGATTCTTTTTTTAATGGAAAGGTGGGAGCTTCGAGATGGTCCCATAAAAATTTGATGAGGATCTGATGAGGATCTTCGAAGTGAGGACCGGGAATGCTACTCAAAACGCTGTATTCAATTCAATTGTTCATCGATTACACGAAGATGGCTTGACCGATTGATATAGTTCTTTTTTTAATGGAAAGGTGGAAGCTACGAGGTGGTCCTATGAAAGTTTGGTAAGCATCTGATGAGTATCTTCGGAATGATGGACAGGATAAATTACTCATTTTTGGACTTCTACCAAAAAGAATAGACCCCTAAAGAACTAAGTACAGATTGATGGGGCACCTGAAACCACCTTCTCATCAGCAAACTCCTCAATAATTAAAATTACGGTAACAATATTGTTGATTTTTAGGTAGGTAGGTATACTAAAAAGGGTAAAATAAAAAAATAATTTAACAATTAAAAAACCGACTTCAAAAAGAAACAAAAAATAATTTAAAAAACAACCAAAACAAAAGAATTGATTAAAATGACCAAAATAACCTCTACATAGGTACAGAGTCACCGACTAATTAATCTGTTTTATCATCTGAAGTCGGGCAGTTTTACTGGTTGGTTCCATATTGTACTTAGTTTGAAGTCGGTTTTTTTCAATACGTGCTACCATATCCGTTGTCCTACAAGAGCTCCAAATAGTTGAGTAGGTACCTGTATAGTTAAAATTCGTTTTTATAAGAATGCTGTTCATTTCTTAGATGGTTGGCCAGACGGTGAAGAGGAATCTACAGGTGGGGCGCTACGAGAGCGCGAGTTGCGGTCCCTTCACCGCACGGTGCCGGCACTACGGCGACGCGAGCTCGACACCCGCGCCATCAAGCATCACTTCTATCCGGAAGGGGGGTGGGGGTAAGTCTCCAGTTGCTGTCATCATCTATACATAATATAATTTTCAATGTCCTGACTGACTGGTTGAACTATATAATAACCATTATTAACGCTCAGCCTAAGCCGCTGACATGAAATGTGGTGTGTTCATTGTGATGTGAAAGCAACCTAAGCAATGGTTTTCTGAAATGAAATCTTAAAGGGGTAAAGGTGGCCCAATTTTATGTTTTTTTTTTAAATCGATACTTATTAAAATTGGTACCTAGGTACATACAGTAGGGGCGGGATAATTCTAATCCAATAAGAATATTTACTATCCTAATTCCGAAAGTGCTAGATACCCCGACTTTCAATACGAAAGTCATAGTTTCGAGTCCGGGCCGACCGAAAATGTCTTTTTCTTGAAAAAAAAATCAAGTGCACTTATCAAGTTCCTTAGTATAGTATACACTCAACAAAGTAGTTGTACACGAAAAATTGGTGTCCATAATTATCAGAACTTTAAATACTGATTTATGATAATTAAAGATAATATAAAAAGTCAGCGGCTCGACCCAGTGACTCGGAGTTTAATGTAGATGGAATCAAAATTTCAAAGAGAAAACACCTCTAATATTTTTTCTTACGAATAAAATCACTCAGGCTCAAACAAGAGTTTCTACTTCGCGGGGATCGAATTACAAAGGATATTTTAAAAAATAACAAGTCACATTTCGTATCTAAGTGTTTTTGTAATTTGGAAAATCATGACATCAATTGATTTACGTCGGCATCTATTTGGATATTCACTTCGAGTCGGGAGGAAAATGTTGAACATAAAATGACGCTTTCACTGATATAACCCGGAAAATTTTATCTCGCTTCAAAGTCACGTACGGTGTCCCCGTCCAGACCTTTGCGAACATTTTATCATTCTGTTAAACCTCATAAACTGACGTGAAACAAATATTAGCTTTCATCAGTTTTATGAGGTCCTATCACAACTGGAATTTACTTATTAAGAATTTAAAGTTGACTTATTTATCTTAACTAAGTCACATTCTGAGGTATATGTACTTATTACAATTTATTTGTAACGAAACATGGATTTGGAAAGTACCTTATATGGGATAGAGCTTACTAAGGAGCAGTATTATAAATCAAGATCATAAAAATCGATCCAAGTTTACAATGTAAGATTATTATCAAAAGCACCCTTGTTGTTATTAGGCAACTAAAGAAGACATAAACTACCTTATCGGTGTGCTATCGGCACGCTTACATAATAATATAATATTATATGAGCACATACGTAGCCTTCTGGTTCAGATAAATGTTCCGACAAGAGAGTAGGGAATTTCGAATTTCCCTCGCGGTTCAGACGTGATGTGACGCAGAATGAAGACGTATTATATCGCCATCAGTCGCACCGGGCAACTTTATTCAGACTCCGCCAAGATAAATAAGGGATTCCGTAAGCAAATTTGGATAACGTTACGTCACCGTAGGAATTTATTAATGTGATACCTAACGAAATATGGCGGGCGGCGGCGATCATCGGTCTTAAGGTGGATTTACACCAACCAAACAAAGCACTAGAGCTTTAACTCTAGATTGTGAAGTATAAACTGTAGCTCATTTTCTTGTTCAAGATCAACGAACAAGAATACGGACCAAGAACTAGAATTTCAAACTACTAAGTAAACATTGCTAGAACAGAAGAGCACAAGATACCGCACGCTCCGGGAAGCGAGCGCGTGCGAACACGTTAGAACGTTCAAGTTTAAAGCTACTGTTCGCGCGCTCTCACATTGCTGTTTACATCATGCGAACGAACATTTACAGAATATTCCATATCATCTTTGCGAACGTTGACAGAATACCAAAAAAATATTCTATCCCTGTTTACATCAAAATAATTTAATAGATTAGTGGGGATAGAATGAGCATGCGGTCGTTTGGTGTAAATCCACCTTTACAATCAACTCATTTTTACACCGGATATTGACTGCGTACCGCAGCTTATTAATGGTATCGAAAATCGTGTTTTTTCGTTCATAAACATTATAACATTCGTGTAAACATTAACATTATTCAGAACACTAGCAGCTGGCTGTAACTCGTATTTACTGTTTTTCACTGGAATGTTAAATTAGTGGGTGTTGATGGAATTCCCAACATTGGATAATCAATCCGCCTACTATATAGCGTGTTCCGACGTTGACCATTTAAGCCGAAAGTGTGTTGTTCTAGACGTCTAGGCGAACAACTTTAGTCCTACAACTTTTGAAAATACTTAGTAGTTTTCGAAAAAATTAAGTTTCTGTGAAAATCAGCTGTTTCTTAGAGTTCGAGGTCATTGACCTTATTTTGTTATTTTATTCAGTTTAGACGACTACAATCAGAACTTTTATAACCTTTATTTTCAAAAACAGCTATTTTTTCAGTGAAATATTAACTCAAAAATTTCGAAAAAAAAAAGTTTTATTTTTTAAAAGTCGTAGATCGAAAGTTGTTCGACTAGACGTCTAGAACAACCCTATATCGGCTTAAATGGTCATCGTCGGAACACGCTGTATTTTGTTTCAAATTTATTGCAGGAAAATACTTATACCCATTTGCCCACAATAAAAGTATAATTGTTATACCCGCACGATCCGCAAGAGTCTTCCTTATTCTACCTCTTCGCCGCTCTACGCTATGTGTGTGTAGTCAGCATAGTTTACCGTTGTTTTTCAGCGCTATTATTTTCCATTTCAAGGTTTCTTGGATGAAATCACTTTGAACGATAAGGCCGTCAAATCTGGCAATAAATGTTTTTGAAAATTTGGAGAACTAATAGATTTCTTTAGAAGTTTCCGGTTCTAGGTGCTAAAATTATGAAAGTATTCCATGATACTTACCATTGCACTTAAAATCCATGCGTATTATTTTACTTTCGATTTTTTTTCTAAGAATACGACACCGTGTAAATAAAGGTGTTAATCCATGAATAAGAGAAAGGATTTAAGTTTAATAGTTAAGTAGGTACACTACCATCAGACCCTCACCGTAGTATCTCATTAGGTACTTTTGGGAGTTGCTCCGGAATAAATCTCTCGTTTTACATAAACCTCTATTTGCACGAAGCCTCTAAGGTCATCTTCCTCTATCTCTGGGGTCTCGCTATTATTATAAGCTAATAATGAACCCTTCTTTGGTTTCTGTAGCAATTCGGGCTTATGAACTATAATGATAATGTGGCATTATACTGTTTCAGACATTGTTATTAGACGAGTAAATCTCGTGTTTCTTCTTAGGTACATTGTATGTACTATTAATCTAGCTGATTACGTAAATTTGTTTAACAAATCAAGATTGAAACTATTGAAATTGCCATTGCAATTAAAACTGGCGACTGTAATTGTCAAATTGTTTATTCGTAATTGCAAAAATCATCAATTTCAATTGTAAATATTTTTTAAGAAAAAAAATTTTCTTCAAAAATCCACTTGCTTATATAGTTGTTTAGAGCGCTGCCGCTGGGGTACCACCCGCCGCCAGGGCTAGCCGATGTACTGCTTGCAGCTTCCGGCGATGCCCTGGCATAGCGGAGTGAAGGAAACTCTGGGTTTTTAGTGGGCAAATCACCATCCAAACCAGGGGAGACCCCCACTCACCGGGCCGCTCTCCCCCGAGAGCGGACTGATGGTCTTAATTAGATTTTCCCAGGATAAAAAAAACTCTTCGTGAATATATCGTAAAAAGCGGCTATAGCATTGAAGAACCAACCTGGAGTGCTCTTTGCGGGATGGTGGGTAAACTACGTGGGTAACAAAGCTAACATCCTAAAGATATTTTAAGTAGGTATTGGCAGTACAGAACTTACATACTGAGCTAACCCCTAATAATTTGGGGTTGTTTGGACCCCGGGCTCCCGAGAGGGATACAACCAGGAACATCACGAGCGATAAGAATGGGGGTTGCCATGGACTTCTTAATGTAAGATCTAAATCGCCATGTGAATAAAATAAATTTTAATAAAAAACAACCTCGACTACTTTAAAAACATCAAATAATAAAAAAAAACATATTTTAAGTAGTGTTTTTTTTATTTTATAATTTGAAGTTTTTTCAATATTAATTTCTTTGTTTTTATAAGCATGACGATTTAGGTCTTGCTATAAAAGACCATGGGCGTGGTAATCCCAATACCGTTGAATCTCGTTCTAATACGAATGTAATTTCCAGGTGGATTGTATGCGGCGCTGCTTTCCTCGCTCACCTCTTGTCTACTGGACTGCAGTTAGCGTACGGAGCATTGCACGTGTATGCGCTCAAACATCTCAGACCCTCTGCTGATCACGCTGGTAGGTATCTTTCTTCAAAATGTGTCTTTGAACGGCTTGTATATATCACAGGCCATATAGCTTGAAGGACAGATAATCGTTGCGGAGTAAAAGTCCAAGTCCTGTACCCATATCATCTATCCAGTGGATGTCTGACAACAGTAAAAATTGACAGGCACTATGCAATATTGCTGCTTTGAGGTGATCACCGGTAATAATCACGTCACGTCAAAGCAGCAATGTACCTACTGCATAGTGCCTATCAATTTCCACTGTTGTCAGACATCCACTGAATAAATAATCTGGGGGCTGCAGTGGCGACCACGATCCAATGCGAAACGGAGTGTGGGAAGACCACCTACACATTGGATCGACGACATTGTAGCGCTCGCGTGGAGTCGTTGGATGGAGATAGCCGCTTCGTATGGGGAGGCCTATGTGAGGCAGTGGATGGATAGGGGCTGAGATGATGTATATTTAACCAATGTCAAGTTTCAGGTAGCATTAAGGTTACCTTTGACATTATCAGATCGGGCATAAGTTTTTCTTTTTATCTGTAAAGGTAAATTGAATTTGAGTTATTGAAATAATGAACCGTGAATCTATCTAGGTATTAGGTAGGTAGGTCAGAAGACCAGGTTTTCAAAAAGGGTTCCGAAAATCATTCAAATAGTTCAAAGTTAATTTCTTTGGGTTGCATTGATTTGAAACTCTTCTGTTAACAAAATAATGGAAGCAAAATGAAAATTCATGTTTGACTCTGATTTGTGCAGTCTAGATCGTCGGAGTTCTATCGCAAAGGCATTAATAACCTTCCCATTAGATAGCAGCAATGTATAGATAATAATGGCAACTATTTTGATTAAATAAATTTGTTAAAAATTTAAAAAATTAACAATTAAGATTTTCAATACAAATCGGCAATTTCATATTTCGTAAAAGTATAAACTTTATACTTTTACTTTATACTTTTACTTTATACTTTTACTTTATACTTTATACTTTATTACTTTATTTACTTTATAATAATATTATAAAGCTGAAGAGTTTGTTTGATTGTTTGTTTGTTTGTTTGAACGCGCTAATCTCAGGAACTGCTGGTCCGATTTGAAAAATTCTTTTTGTGTTTGATAGTCCATTCATCGAGGAAGGTTATAGGCTATATTACATTACGCTACGACTAATAGGAGCGGAGCATCCATGAAAAATGTTGCAAAAACGGGAAAAAAATCACCCTGTTCCGAGATTCTGTCGCGTGCGCTGAGTAAACGGTCAGAGTTACATAAAAACCATATATGAGAGAATTCTTCCTCTAAAAAGGATCTAATAAATAGTCCGCGACAGCATATGTCTATCTCTTAAGGTTGACTCAATATAACCTTTTTTAGAGTAATGAAATTTGTTGTAGAATAATGCATTGTTTCCGAAGGTAATTTTGTAAATATGATATTAATCCTTATCCAAATAAATACGTTATGCATTAAAAGTATTTAATTTTAAACATAATTGTCCTTAACATCACTTGATTTCAATGAATATCTCACGAGATATTACAGTTTTAAAATAACTCCACAATAAAAAAATAATAAGTACCAAGCGTGCATATTATATACGTAACGGGCGACGATGATGAGGGTGGCCAGCCAACTCTGAGGCATCATGCCGCGCGGCTCAATCGGTCGGCTCCATGCGAGAAGGTTGTGTCACCAAACTACAGTGCTTTTTAAAAATTCTTTTGCAATATCTCATTGTACTTTTGATTCTTAATATTTGGTTTTATGTTGGTAATTAATATTAGAAAGAGGTTACGTTGGTAACATGTATGTATGTATGTATTTGGGGTAATCTCAGAAACTTCTAGACCGATTTCAAAAATTCTTTCACTGATAGAAAGCTACATTATCCAGATATGACATAGGCTACTTTTGATCCCGATTTCCCTCGGGATCGGGACTTACGCGAGTGAAACTGCGGGACGGCAGCTCTGAAAAATAAAGTCGTGTATTTCTATTTCTAACTCAACAACCCGTAAACCGATATGAATGAAATTTGGTACAGGGTTGGTTTAGAGGTAGAAATAATATATAGGGTACTTTGAATGATCGTACGGGTTAAGCAACACTTGGTACAACATACGTGATGGGTGAAAAAGAGCGGGGAGTACTTTGAATGATCGTTAAGCAACACTTGGTATGACATACGTAAGGGATCATTAACGTTACGGGATAGGAAGTTACGCGGGTGAAACCGCGGGGCGCAGCTAGTATATAATATAAAAGAAAGTCGTGTTAGTTACACCATTTATAACTCAAAAACGGCCGAGCCGATTTGGCTGAAAATTGGTGGGGAGGTAGCTTAGAACCAGGAGAAGGACATAGGATACTTTCAATCCCCGCGGGAACGGGAACGGGATTTTCGTAACGGGTTTCGGGTCGCAGCTAGTTTAATATAAATACAACCTACATTTAATAATGAAATGATTAATTCACGTAACAAAGACAATGAAAAGATCGATCCACCCTCAGTTAAATTGAGCAGAGGTGAAATAATACGGTATTATTAAACTTTCTCGGACTCATTCCCACTTCCTGATTTGATTCATAATTGAATTACCCTAAGAATTGTCAATTAGGTCGAAATATTAACAACCTTGTAAAATTTGATAAAAACAGCAACAACTTTATTTAAAACGCACTTTTACGATTTAATAGCGATATTAAAACAATTTATGTATCATAACACGGCATTAACTTTACCAAGACCGCATTTGTAACTTCGCAAGAATGTAAATATTTGTAAAAGGAAGTTGGAATCGGTTTTTACACGACTGCCAAAGGAAGTGTTATGTTTTTGCCGTGAGTGTATGTATGTGACCTATTTTTGTGCCGTCGTAGGGCCTAAACGGCTGGGCCGATTTAGATAAACGATACATCGTCAGATTCGTCATGACCGCGTGAGTGACATAGGGTACATTAAAATAATAAATAAATAAAGACAATGATGTAAAACGCTTTTAACCAAGATTTGTAAAGACCATAAAAACAGAGAAAACGCGTAACATTGTTCACTTAAACGATATGTTTTATTCTTTCGTAAATTTACATATGAAAAGAAATATTTAAAAATTGAGTTTTAAAATAATTAACAATAAAATTATCGGAAGTCGTTTAAGTAGGTTGTCTTCATTAATATTCCTAAAGCTACTAAAAGATCTTGTTATTCACTCTTCTGTTAAAAATGCTGGCGGTTTTTAATTATTTTAAATATTTTTACGGTTCCGCACCCAAAGGGTAAAACCGGGACCCTATTACTGAGACTTCGCTGTTCGTCTGTCACTAGGCTGTACCTATCTCATAAACCGTGATAGATAGACAGTTGAATTTTTTACAGATGATATAAATATTTCTGTTGCCAATATAACAACAAATACTAAAAACTACTCTCGTACCGTAGGTATGGGAGTCGCCATAAATATATATTGATTTTTGTAATATAATGTTTTTTTAAGGGTAAGTATTGTTTATTTTTATATTTAGTGTATGTTTTTAATATGTTTTTGTTGTTTAACAAACGTGATTTGTTACCGTATTTTTTTACCGTAATGGTACCTATGGAACCCTTCGTGGGCAAGTCCCACTCGCACTTGGCCAGTTTTTTTATATCTACCTGTACCTAGCGAGGTGCTTTGACAACTATATGTGGAAGAGATGACTACAGAAGCAAAGATCGGCATGATTACTTCAGTCTTAAGAAGTCGGCCGATGTAGGTACCTTATACCAAAATAAAATAATACGTTTGATCTTTGCACTTTATTTTAAACTACCTGCGCCCCGCGGTTTCACCCGCGCTTTTTGCAATCGGTTCAGTAGTAATAAAGTCACAAACAGACATACATACATACGAACTTTCACGTTTATAATATTGAGTGAAATTCGGATTTATTTAACTTGTATGTGTAAATTTTAATTATTTTGGCTTTTATCAATTAGGCATATTTAAAGTCTCCTCAAGTCTCCTGAGATAAAATAACGGCTGTAAATTTGTTTAATTTTTTTTCAGATTAATATTCTGGACAAGTATACCTATCTATTGAAAGCTATATAGATAATAACTTCTATAATGAAACTGAATTTAAAAAACAAAAAAAACACATTTTGTACTCCTACAAAAAAGTGTAATTTTCGCGCGAAAAAGTCATCTTTCTCCGAGATCGTAACAATATAAAGAAGAAAACAACTTCAAATCTGAAGCAGACATCATTCTCCTCAAGGAAGTAACGGAAGTGGAAAGTAATCTATCAACGGCAACCCTCCGGTAGTACTCAAATAAACGGACGACGACTACAACTTTTACAACGAGTCAAAATGAAAGCATAACGTCATTATCCTCAATTCCCATCACCCCCTGTCTCCTTAATAAGGCAGTCGACTCATGACTCCTAATATAAATTCGAGGCACCCAATATAATTTTTTCTACTGTTTCAATTTTATGTTTATGAGAAACGGTGCCTTATTTTTGATTCGATTATGCCACTTTAAACTATTGAAATAGCTCGATTTCTGCTGGTTCTCTTTCAATGCCAGACTCCTGCGACGAATGGTTGAGACCACTTGTTGCGGTCAAGGGAAAAAATACCGATATCGAACGAAATCATTAGACATCGACATACATCAATAGCTCGAAACAACACAAGTGATTCAAAAATATAACCCTAGGTGCCATAAACAAGAAGCCTTATATTTGATTCGCTTGTGCCACTTTGTACTGTTTAAATAGCTCGATTACTGCTGATTTTCGTCGATGTCGGACTCTTCCAGCGAGTGGTTAAAAGATCACTCTATATCAGATAGCTATATCGAACGAATACCTATCACATCAAGCTATTCACTTCATCCCATAATATCTTTCTTTCTTCCTTCCTTAGCTCTTTCTTCAGTTCTTATCTATCCAAAGGTTGCCTGAAAAATATCGCTTTAAGCGCCCATTGTGCCACCTAGATTCAAGTTGTAAATAATTTTCTTATTATTGTAATTTTTAAAGTGTGTCGCAAAAAAGAAATAATCTATCTAAGTATATCGCTAGAAATTGACAGAAGCGACTGCAAAAACAGAGAGCCTGGTGCGAGAGACAAAATAGGTTGTAAAGTAGGTGAACGATGTTTCCCGGTGACCGGTATTCACGAGATCGAACCGAGCTGATTTATTGAATTAATTTTGGAGGGTTAATGTCTGAACTGAATATTAAAGGTACAAATAATTTCGGTTATGAGAGCGGTCTTTGTTGACAGTGGCGTGGGCGGAGTAGTAGAACATAATTTAGTGAAACGTCGGTCGGTGGTGGTTCGAAGTTCGAAGTTTGCTGCTGAAATCCAGCTCTATTAGCGAGTTAGGGATCGACAAGCAGAGGGTAGACTTGCTTCGCTCCTAACTAATTTAACGTGGATCAAAGTCAATAAGATACCTCCTCGTACATTTACTTAGGGGTTTCTCGAACCGGGTGCTCAACAAATTTAAAGATTCGATGTAATAGTGTTTAAGAATTTTCCTGAGAATTAGTTAAAAAAGGAAGTTAGGGATAGGTACGACTAGTTACATTACATTGTTTCAATGCACAATTGACATTATTTAGAATATTTATTTTGTACTAACAACGCCCTGCAGTCTCATTCGCGTATAACAGTTACAGATACAGATCTTTATTAATAACTCCAAGTTACAAGTCAAAAATAATGATATCTAAGTACAATAGGTAATAATGTATTACAATTAAGTTAAAATTATTAACTACAGAAGTCCTTATCCCGTGGGAATATCGGGATAAATGTATATGTGTTATTCCAAGTCACAAGCTATCAACATACCGTGCATATTGTTCCACTTCAATCAGTAGGCATAGCGGTTTTGGCGCGATGGAGCAACAAACATACTTTCAAACACACAAACTTTATTTGATTTTTATAGTAAATAGGAATATAAGGTAGAATAGGTATATAATAAATCATTATTATCTATTTATCCAAATCTTTATTAGTCTATAAAACTATCCAAATTTCAGATATAGCAACATTAATTAAATTATCATCTGTTTTGTTTTGCGCTGTTTGTTCGGAATTTATTGTATGTTTGTTTGTGCAACGAACGTTTGTGTACGAGCAATGAAAGATAATTTCATTCCATTAACATTAATTAAGGGGTTTATGAATAAACGTCACTTAAATTTAAGTGACGTTTATTTTTTAAATAAATTTTAATGGAATGAAATTATATTTCTTTGCCCGTACTATTGTACAATTAAACATACAATAAATCATAAACTATACTTTATTTATCTTTAAACTACAAAGCATTTTATTAAATGCAATATAATGTATGTGTTAAAAGATAATGAAAGTTGTATCAGTTACAAAATAATGACAAATACACTTTTTAAACTTGCACAATTTGTACTTATATTTTCCTTTTTCCGGGTCTTATTCGCGAATTCGCGTGTGTAATTCTCTTACCTCTTACCACCAGAAGTGTTGGTCGCGAAGGGACAATACGCGAATAAGACCCGAGAAAAACGTTGAAATGATACGTATGATACAATCAGGTAGAATACCTAAATATTTAAAATTTTGTGGGCTTTCGGTACGAAATCACTATCCTTGTAGAGTACCTAACAAGTCGCAGCTACATTATTAATTTTGCCAAAATAGATGTGCTAACATTGATACTTACCCATAATAATTTTATTCGTGTAAGTGCCTAAACTGGTATCTTTGATTGTACAGAAACTTACTTGCGTCACATATTTAGAAGATAATCCACAAGAATGTTACCGTAAAACCAAATGGTAGGTAAAGGAACATCACTCGATACATGGTGGGACAAACACGTTTAAACTTAGTCGCTGAACTTAGACTAGACCATTCGTCAACTTAAAATCGTATGTAAAATATGGGGAGGCCCGACCCCGGATATTCCACGATAAGAAAGGAAGCAGAAAATACCTCTACCGTCTGCGTACTTTCTTACATGAAGTCGCAAGTTCAATACCTGGCGCGTTGTAGTTTTTAGGATATTTTTAAAGGTTTGGTTAAACCTTTGGTTTTCCTTATAAACCTAACTGAAAACCCGTAACCTTATCACATACTCTTTAAATACAGCCTAACATGATCCAAATCGGTATTTTCAATCTTCTTAAGTACTCATATCAAATTGAAAAAAAGTGGAGCAGGTAAAATTGGCGTTAAATTGGAGAGATTTTTTTATAAACGGACTTATTACGCTCATGCATATTGAAAATTTCAGCAATATTTCTTATCTCAAATGGAATTATTCTAATGGAATCAGGAAAATGATGGCACAGAAAAACATATTAATACGTATTTAATGTAATAAAATGGCTATAACCACAAATAATAATACGTAAATCGCAACCGTGTTAAGTGAAAACGGAACAAGCGGACTATTTCCGAAATTACTAGTGTCTCCCATTTGGGCTAATGTTGTTAGTGCCGTATATTTCTCGGCCGGGCCAATTAACTGCTACCTCCGACTAAGAGGAGAGACGTTAATACAAGATAAAAGATTAATCTCTATCCCCATTTCTTCCCAGATATATTTTAACTAGAGATGGGCCTATTATGGCTTTTGCCGACTAGCAGACCAGCCGTCTAGTTGGGAATTAAATTGGCGACAATGGAGATCATTATAATTCTGAAATAAATATCGCCCACAAATGACAAGTTTTGGTAATTTTGTAAGAATTCGTACTATTAACAAAATACGTAGCTTTAACAAAACCTTTCCAAACTACTAAAAAATAATCGAACCGTATTCGAAAAAATAGAATAGAGCTAAAGCAGAGTTAAAACATTTTAAAGACCCTGATTTTTCGGACTATCCACCTTCAAAATGAACTTAAATGTAGGTTTTGTTTCATATTTTTGGTTGACGGCTAGTCGGCACAAATTGCCAACTAGCCGGTACCTACCGACTAGTCGGCCCATCACTAATTTTAACTTTTTGAAATAAGTATCGTACGTGAGCGATAGATACACCTACTTTATTTTTATTTATACCTTAATTGCCATTTTATACGTCGAAAATGGGGTGTTACGTAAACAAATAACTTATATTCAGTACCGAAAATTCTCGCAAGCGTTACGAGAAACCATCAATCATTTTTCACACCTGAAGCTTCAGCTAATTTTAGTAAAAATAATAACCGTTTCTGTTCCGAACATTTATTGCCTCAGTAATTCAACTTTTGCGTTGATTCAGTTCATTGATTCCGTTGAGTTAGAGAGTTATAACTTTTGGTTATATAATTTTATAAAGTTGGATGGTTCTACTAAAACACATTAAAATAAATTATGCTTTCTCTTCTTACTAATTTTTCTTTGAAGATTGTTGTCTTTTAAACTAATCTTACAAAGAGAAAAAGTTTGGAGTAATGTTCTTACCTGTGTTTGTTGGAAGTAATCTCTAAAACTTATAATCGCTCTGTAATGAAACTTCAAAATATGTGAATACATATTTAATCCTCGCAACATTGGCTAATTCTATTCCGTTTTAGTTAGTTAAATTACAATATCCGATCCAAAGTTACTTTATTATTTAGTTAATATTAAAATTACATCTACAATACAGCATTTATTCACTTAAAGAGTACTACAAAGAAACAGACACGATTATTCATTAAGTAATAAATTGTATCAGTTTTTAAATTACTGTAGACTGTACCTAATCTAAATTGTTGTATGCCTGTAGTGGGTAAGTGCTTGTATCCAAAATATGTTTGTTACTTAAGATCGTTATGTACATCACTTAAAGAATAATAATTTTTAATTCTAATAACTAATTTAAAATGAATATCGTTAAAGGTTTTAATGAAAATATTATGGTTTTATCTAAATTATTTCATTTAATTCAAACATTAATTTTCCTGAAGGTACCCATATTGTAAGATCCGGAATAAATGTTGACTTTGTCCGGATCCTAAAGCTACATACTCGTTTACAATAAGGATTAGCCAATCCACAATCCTATCTGTAGAGTTAAGATCTAATAACATAAACCATTAAACAAACAACTATTTAGCAAGCATCTAGTAACCCGTTGTCCTAGGCGAACAAGCATACATCAGATTAATAGATTGATAGACAAACAGATTGTCACCGACATAGCTAAGACACGATTTTACCGAGTTTTATTCGCATTTTATTTAATAAAGGCATTATTACTAGAGATTTAACCTTAATCGCGAAAACCTTAGACAAAATTACCGACATAACTCTCAAAATCATATCGGTTACTAAACCGTAAGTGGCAATGTTTAGGCCATATAGCTGGAAGAACTGATAACCATAGGGGAGTAAAATTCCTCGAATGGCGACCATGATGCAATGCGAAACGGAGTGTTGGAAGACCACCTACTCGGTGGACCGCCGATTGTGGCGGTCGCGGGGAGTCATTCTATGCAGGTAGCTCGCGATCGCTATTTGTGGTGTCGTATGGAGGAAGCCTATATCCAGTAGTGGACGGATAAGGGCTGAGAAGATGACGATGAGATGATAGACAGATTGACGCAAAAACGTACAAGCCCACAATCACCTACAACGAACAACGACTACCATAGAATGTAGACAGATCTCTTATTAGAAATATTTTTAAAGGAAAAATTCATCTTCAAAAATTCACTTGCGGCGAGATGAATTTTTCCTTTAAAAATATTTCTAGTAAATATGCCTTGAGCAATAAAAACAAATTTACGAAAGATCTCTTATTATAAGAGACAAGAAGTTTATTGTCGCTTCACAGAAAGAATTTCAAACTCGGCTCTGACGGCCGAGTTTCATCAGTTCCAAAATCAAATTGTTTGGATAATTTACTCGCACACCTTTCAAAAATATGGAAAAAAATCGATTGTTGTTAGACTACCCACTATATAGGATAGATAATCTAAGACGACTACCTATTTGACATTTTCTGCCATGTCTCGCATCATGTCGCTTTGCCACGTACTTAACCTAGAACAACAGGTTATATGGGTATAAGTACTAATATAATACTCGTAATTTATAATTTTCAATTCATAGTTTAGAAGGAGATACAAAAACAGTAGTCATAGTTTCGTCTAAGACTAGATATTTAACAGCCACATAATATATTTTTTATTACATATTATACATTATTTCCATTGGCAATGGATACATATTTCTGCCGTTTGCAATCGAGACCTTGGGCCCGTGGGGAACCGAAGCTTTAGATTTTTATAAACAATTTTCAAAATTATTAGTATTAGCTTCGGGTGACAAAAGAGCTGGCAGCTACTTTGGCCAACGAATTTGTATAGCAATTCAAAGAGGCAATGCAGCCAGCCTTTTGGGTACCTTACGTAGGATGCATTTTTGGATTTTTAATTTTAATTAATTTTATTTATATATGTATGTTTGTATTAGATTAAACCTACATATTATTTAATAAAATGTTATTGTTTAACACAAATTAAATTAGTTGTTACATAGGTAGATATAGGACAGACTTTGTAAACGTTCCTACAAAGCATCTACTGAAATAAATCAATTTATTTACTCGATCCCGATGAAAAATACATTTCGATATGTTATGCAAAGTGGAAATCCGCGCCTGATGAGAATCCTATTGTTTTTTATTAAACGTACGAGCTTGTGTTAGCCACAAGCCGACAGCCGCCTATAGCTTCACAGTAGTGAGGATCGAGCATTATATTTATTGCTGGTATAAATCCACGTTGAGTGTTTGAATCCCTGTGCTAGATTCGGAATTTTCGTACAATTTCAGGCCTTCAGATTTGAATTTTTCAACCCTATTTTCAAGTGAATTGTTTGACGCTAAAGCCCCAAGTCTTTTTTAGTAGAGGGTGTACCTATAGGTATTCCCTTTATTATCTTTCAACGTCTTTCGAAGATACTTTGAAAGAAAGAAATAAAATTAAGCATTTATAATTCCTACTTATTTTATTGTTTGTAAATGATGTATTTTAAAAAATATACAAAAGATAGGTAATATATATTTTAAAAATTTGACCTTAACATTAAATAATATATATACCAATAGCATTTATTGATCATAAAGATAAAAAAATAGACACGCACATAAAGACGTAGGTAATAAACACGTAGAAGTATTTCGTAAATTTGTTTTTATTGCTCAAGGCATATTTACTAGATATATTTTTAAAGGAAAAATTCATCTTCAAAAAAAAAATTCATAGACAGGGAAACATTCATATTCTTAAATTCGCTGCTCGAGATGGGAACTTGCGTGGCCGAGCGGTTAAGGCACTGGAGTATTGATCCAGGGACGCGAGTTCAAATCTCGCCGCAAGTGAATTTTTGAAGATGAATTTTTCCTTTAAAAATATACGTAGAAGTAGGCAAATTAGAAATCAAATGAGACGAAAACAAACGACTTAGATAAGAATGCCGTTTTCGCTCCATAGTAATTAAACAGAAATGAGTGCAGACCAAAAAAGTTATATTACTAGAACTAGAATGTTCACGTAGAACTAAAAAGTGTTCCGCTACATTGCCGTTCCGCTAATAGTATTATTAGAAAGGGACAGCATGCTCAAATGAACACTTTTTAGTTTTACATGAGCATTGTAGTTCGCGCAGTTTTACAAAGTGAAGCAATAATTTTGCTTGTCTATTGCCATACACAAAAAATCAAAGGCTGGTACAGGATATGGGAAGCAAGTATAATTTTGAGATTTTGTTGTGCCAGTGCGGTGTGTAATCGCGGGGTATTTTCAAATACTTGACTTTTTAGTCTCTCTTGGTTACGGTAGACTGAAGTGATATTTCAAATCAACGTGTACTTACCTAAAAAACCTCAAAAATTTACAAAGTTTTCTACATACAACCATGTTTAATTTTATTAAGATTTCTCTTTGTTACAGTATGGGCTGGAGCGATATGCGTAGGAGTATCTCGGGCGGCCGGCGCGGTAGTGGCTGGCCGCAGGCGGTCGCCGCGCCTCATCGCTCTGTTGGGCGGGTTGCTGTTGCCACTAGCTTGCCTCTTCACCTCATTCGCTACTCAACTGCATCAAACATTGTTAAGTTACGGTGAGTGATAGGTACAGTCAGCAAAGGACTAAGGGTACCAGGTGAATATTTTAAAGTTTTTTTTTTCTAAACGTTTCAGTAATTATTGGTTATTCTGCATGAACTAACTAACACTTTGCATGTTTTAGCGATATCAAGCATGATAATAAATAATTGATTAACCATTGTTGAAAAAAATTAAAGTTTAAATTATGCATTTGGTACCCTCAGTCCTTTTCTGATGGTACGATCTACAATGAATACTAGAAAATATATAAATAAATATGTTCCAGTTGCGCAACTATTCATCATACATTTTATAAGCAAATCACGTTAAATCTGTCGCCATTGTCATTAGTGGACCTAAGTAATGGACCAAACTCTCCTGTTTTCCGCCTGTCTGATTTAGCATCTTCTAATATTGTTTCACAGACATTAATCTATTTTTTTCCAAAAACACGTTTACATTAAGGGTTGTACTTTCTTTTTCAGCTATGACCGACCTACTGCCAGTTAAGCTTGCTTTTTCTTCGAGTTTTTTCTTTTACATAATCATTATGAGTAATTTAAATTCTACGACGGCTTTTTATGGTTTTGTTGCAGATTGTGTTCCTTAGAAAAATTTAATATATCTTAGGCTGAAATCTACAGTGCGTACTTTGACTTCGCTCAGACTGAGCTTAGCAAAAACTAAGCTTAAACTTTGAATTGAAATTTATAGTCGAAATTCATGTTGTATTATACGAATAAAATAAAAAGAACTTCATACTCATACATAACAGAGAAGCAAAGTTTAGGCCATTATTTTTTATTAGTTTACGTTTTAAATTTGAAAAACTTCGACTTTATAGTAAGCAAAAACGTAGGATAGTTGCGATGATCGCTTTATAAATATAAATAGCAAAAATTATTTTAAGTCAAAGTTTTTGCTTAGCAAAGACAACGGACTATAAATTTCAGCCTTAGAATATCGATTTCTGCTCAAATTGTATAGAGACAACAGACATGCGGTAACGTGTGAAGCCGAGTTCAAGCTAACAGAACTGGCAAACAGCAACCTTGTATAATACTAAACGAATAATAACTATGTTGTTAGGTGTGGTGCTCGGCATCGGTTGCGGGCTGGTCCGCGAGGCGGCCGGTCTGGTGCTGGGCGCCTACTTCCGTCGACGACGACAGTTCGTGGAACTGGTCGCACACGCTGGCGGTGGGGTCGGCATCGCGCTCTTTAGCGTCGCTTATAAGGAAGCTGTAGGGTAAGTATAGTTACTTTAGATTATAGGAAATTTACAATAGAACCTTACGTAAGGTGCTTTACCAGGAGCATTCGCGTGTAATGTTACGTTCATTACTTGCATCACCGAGGGAGCAAAACTGACCATGTCAGGGAGGTAGTATTTGCAATGTAATGCTTAAAGCGTGTAAGCGTGACCTTATGTCAATTTCATACAAAAAAATCTGTCGATTAGCTATTTCGTTATTCGATAAGAATGTTGGCTAGGGCCGCTGAGCCGAGTTTAAAATGCTTCAATGTCAAGCAACCATTGTTCTTCTAGGCTTTTATAAGAGACCCGTCTGAATTCTTTAGCACCTAACATACTTCTTAAGTGCTATCCAAAAGAAAGAGACCAGAAAAGAACTGGAGGACTGTGGGAGTTTTTGTGCGAAAACTTCAAATCAAAAGGAAACACATATAAACTCATCATCTTCATCACACATAAATAGGAACGCATTACTTGTTTTCTGCTCTCATAATTATGTTCCATACGCGACAGTTGTAGTCAGATGACTTGGTAGAAATCACAGATGTCTGAATTTATCTCCTCTGTGGTAGAAATCAACGTTTGAATGTATGCGTGCTAGTAGTTATCCTGCAAACTAAAAACAAGCAGGCAAGTGCGCTGTGCTAATACATATTTTACTGATATTGACGAAGCAAAAGCACAAACATTTGTTTAATGAAACAAAAAGTCTTTTGTTTTATGAATGGCAACATTTCGTTTTATAATGTTTTATAATTCCATGCCCGTTTAAAGAAAATAACTCTCCCTTGACTCACCCCCACGGTATACATTAAAGACTACAATAAAACCTCCTTTGTCTTGGAAACTAAGCGAAAGCGAGCGAGCGAACGATAACTGAACTACAATTCTGTATTGTGTATTGACATTTTTTGATGTACCTAAATCTAGATAAGTTCTAGATCTGGATACTTAATTAGATAATTCTACTTACTTACCTAAGTACCAACACTAATTGAATTCGCAGGTGGAAATTGCTTAATGCATGTAATTTCAGCATACCTAGACTTAGTTATGATCATCAATTTAAATCTGTTGTTTATGTTCGTGGACTTTATTTAAGTCCGATGACATAAATTACTGATTATCAGTTGTAACTTAACTGGAGTACTAAATTTAATTCCAATCAAATGTCACTGTCTCATTATGGACGAATGAGCTCAAATCGAATAGTTTTTTGTCACTGTTTTTAGTGCACCAAACATTTATATTCAATTTTTAACGGGTAAGTCCTTGTAATCTGAAAGGGGTTGTTCTAGACGTCTAGGCGAACAACTATTGTTCTACGACTTTTGAAAATTCAAACATTTTTTTTGAAAATTTTGAGATTATGTTTCACTGAAAAAACAGCTGCTTTTACATTATCTGCTTATTGCTGGAAAACGTTAAGTCCTTTAAATCTGTCACTTTACGAATTGAGATTGATGTATTTAATGATCATGTTCATTTCTAAGAAGATATTTATTTCATTTATTTACATGTAATATAGGTATATATATATTATTATTATTATTTAAGTAGTAATATGTATGTATAATTTATAGTTTTAATTGTTTTTAGTTATATATATTTCACTTAAGTACCATTTTCCTGTGTAAACACCCTACCTTTCACCTATCTTGACTTCTGGTCCATCCAAAGGTTGCCTGGAAGAGATCGCTTTAAGCGATAAGGCCGCCCATTGTGCCACCTATTTTTAAGTTTTGTTTGTTTTCTTTGTATGTATTTGTATTTGGTGTGTATAATAAAGAATTTATTCATTCATTCATTCATTCTGCTTTTGAAAATAAAGATAATTGAAGTTTTGATTGTAAACCATCAAACTAAATAAAAGGACGACATAAGGTCAATGACCTCGAACTCTAAGAAACAGCTGATTTCAAGTAAACTTAACACCTAAATTTTACGAAAAGTACTTCGAATTTCCAAAAGTCGTAGAACAAAAGTTGTTCGCCTAGACGTCTAGAACAACCCCTTTCGGATTAAAAGGGCTTACCCGTTACACCTTGTATACATGTATATAATGATAGTTACAGTTTACCGGGTCTTAATCGCGTATATTATTATTCCTTACCTCGAAGTTTCGACAAGTAAATAATACACGATTAAGATACGGTAAAATGTATAACTATGTTAACAAATCGTGTGAATTTAGAAAGTGTATTTAAATAATGATTCTTACAAACTGTAGCCATTTGATACTGTCCCCAGCCTCATTTAAAGGAAAAATACTTGGTCTAAAATAAAACGTCCTTTGTCTAGGAAACTAGGGTGGCGTCTAGGGCTGCAGGCGGTAACGGGAGTGCTCGTGATGGCATTCTTCCTCAGTGCGGTGTACCGGAGCGCTTCGTTATATCACCCGCAGCGACGCGCCATTTTACACCTCAAAAACCAAAGAAGAAAGGTTGGTGACTTTAGCTTTCTTTATGTTAAAAATAATAACGTAGGATTTTCTTATGTTTTCGCTACTTTGTATTGAAACAGTCTACCTTGTAAAAAAAGTCAGGAATAGGGCCCTAAACGTCGGATGGGCGTTGTAACAATGCTGATAATAACAAAAACGCGATTTAACCGTTAAAAATGAGTTTAATTTTAAATAAACGTAATATATTGAGACTGTAAGACTGAAAAATATCTGCTGAAAATATTTCTTTGCACCGTTTTTTTTTCTTAGACATTTTGCCTTTGGGTAAATATTTAACCGTTGTAACTATTTCGTATAATAAGTTTCCAATCCCGAGTTTATTCAGCGATAAAAGTCGAAGTTATGACTAAAAGTGATGTCACAAAGCAAATTTTAGGAAATTTTATTTATTTATTAGGTACACCAACAGTAATACGCACATGGATAGATAACATAACAAAAAACATTGCCAGAATGTGTTTACAAGTTATTTTGCTTTAAGATGTCAATGTTTAACTATTGCGTTGACTTTTACTATCCGTAGAAGAAATACGCAGTAGTACCTTATTGTTTTCAATCAACTACATTATGTATTAGTATACTTTTCAAACAGTTTTAGCTCCACTTGCTCCTGCTATACTGTAACTCTATTTGTATTTTTAATTTCCACGAGATTGTTTAAGTAGTGTTTTATTTTATTTCTGTAAAACTGATTTAATTTAATTTTACTTGTATATTATTTAATTAAATGTCACATTTTCAACATCAATTTAATTAACAGTTGTAATAGTTAAAATTCATTCACAACAATCTTTGTCAATCAATTCACACAAATCTTTTTAAGACATGCATTAAAAACGACAATTTATGTAGGACGTAGTCTAAAACCCAATCCGCATAATCCTACCTTAAAACGGAATGGCCGTCCCGATGTCCCTCTTAATTTATTCTGTTAAAATGTTAACTCTTTATCATAAACACGAAACATGAAACTTTACGCTAATAAAATTGCCTCCAAATAATATAACTTTTCTCTTTAGATAAAAGTTTTGACGGAAACTTTAGGACAAAGCGCTTAACGTAATATCGTTTATTGCCGTTATAAAACTTTATAGCGTCTATTTTAATAATAATATTTGCAAAAAAAACAATTTAGTTTTTTTGCCCAAAATTAAATGTTAACTTAATGACTTTTATCCCTTGAAGGTAACACGAATTAGAATTAAGGAAGTAATAGCAACAATGTTTTTTTCTTATTTTTTATAACCTATTACAGTATTACCGAAAAGAGTTTCTTGGAATAACATCAAGTAAAATGCTAAGTAAAATGTTTGCTTGATTAAAGTTCCACTTAGAATTGTTTCTAATTAAGTTACCTTCAGTTTTTGGACGGCACTAACCATAATACAGTTACTGAATATAAAATTCAACTCATTTTTAACCGACTTCAAAAAAAAAGGAGGAGGTTATCAATTCGTCTGTATGTATTTTTTTTTTTTTTTTTGTATGTTTACCGATTACTCGAAGACGGATTGACGGATTAAGATGATTCTTTTTTTAATGGATAGGTTGGAGCTCCAAGATGGTCCCATAAAAATTTGATGTGGATCTGATGAGGGTCTTCGGAGTGATGAACGGAAATGCTCCTCAAATCAATCAATCCAGTTGTTTATCGATTACTCGAAGATGGCTTGACCGGTTGAGATGATTCTTTTTTTAATGGAAAGGTGGAAGCTCCGAGATGGTCCCATAAAAATTTGATGAGGATCTTCGAAGTGACGACCGGGAATGCTCCTCAAAACGCTGTATTCAATTCAATTGTTCATCGATTATACGAAGATGGCTTAACCGATTGATATAGTTCTTTTTTTAATGGAAAGGTGGAAGCTACGAGGTGGTCCCATGAAAGTTTGGTAAGGATCTGATGAGTATCTTCGGAATGATGGACAGGATAGCATCCCAGAATTCAATAAATTACTCATTTTTGGACTTCTACCAAAAAGAATAGACCCTTAAAGAACTAAGTACAGATTGATGGGGCACCTGAAACCACCTTCTCATCAGCAAACTCCTCAATAATGAAAATTACGGTAACAATATTGTTGATTTTTAGGTAGATAAGTATACTAAAAAGGGTAAAATAAAAAAATAATTTAACAATTAAAAAACCGACTTCAAAAAGAAACAAAAAATAATTTAAAAAACAACCAAAAAAAAAAGAATTGATAAAAATGACCAAAATAACCCCTACATAGGTACAGAGCCACCGACTAATTAATCTGTTTTATCATCTGAAGTTGGGCAGTTTTACTGGTTGGTTCCATATTGTACTTAGTTTGGCTGCCCGACTTTAGATGATAAAACAGATTAATTAGTCGGTGGCTCTGTACCTATGTAGGGGTTATTTTGGTCATTTTTATCAATTCTTTTTTTTTGGTTGTTTTTTAAATTATTTTTTGTTTCTTTTTGAAGTCGGTTTTTTAATTGTTAAATTTTTTTTTTCGTTCGATATTTTCTTAATTTTAAGCATATTTCAACGTCCGACGTTTAAACATCGCATCGCGGACACCGAAGTAAAACCTTCAGTTATATACTAATTCAAAAAGAAACATGTTATTGCAAAATCAAAATAATTGTAGAGCAAACTCTAATAATACATATTGACTTAAGTACCTAATATTGTAATGAATTAATATCATTGTTTGATTTAGGTGAAGGAAAAGAAAGGCCTAAAGAGACCCCCAGTGTTCGACGTAAGCCCTCTGCAATCTCGGCCTGCAAAAGTTTTGTTTTTGGCCTCCGGATTAGCGGCTTTCGGACTCTATACCCCGGTGTTTTTTCTGGTAAGTCTAATTGGTAAAGTTGTGATTGGACCATGATTGCGTTGTGATTAAAAGATTTACTCTTGCCGTTCGTCCTAAAAAGGATTTACAGTCAATCCGTTTGCTAAACCTTTTTTTAAATATCGACGACTTCAGACGAAGTACCGACTGCGACGCGAAAAGTGGTACGTCAAATTTTTGCCGTGAAACAAAAATTATTTGTATGTTCTACAGATATTTGGACAGGGTTCTGGGTGTTTCTATATAGTCAGGGATACTACGGGCAGATTCTATAGGTACACATAAAATTCAAAATCCTGATTGACTGACTGAACTTTAACAACGAAGATCCTAAAGACATGAAATTTGGAGGGCTTTCTTTATCTCTAGCCTTATTGAGGTCGAAGTAATTTTACCACCTCTTGCTTCTGTCTGTCAACCTTGAAAGTTCTTATTTCATGGAAAAGGACTAAGAAAGCTCCCGCTTTTCCAACCTCACTCCATGTTTGTTATTATGGGTTTTTATGAATTCTAACGGGTTCGGGACTTACGCGGGAAAAGCAGTACACAATAATTGACCATTGATCTATACGAATGATGGAAAATGGTCAGTGTGGGCGGTGGAGTGTTTCAACCACACGGGAAGAGCCGGTAGCAGCAGCTAGTTTATTCATAAAACACGCCTTGTCGCTTAGTTCGCTAGGAGTAATAGTGTTCTGTGCTTTGTTCAGATTACGACGACGAAGTTGAGTCTTGTATATATTTATTTACTTTCTTTTTAAAAGGAAAGAGATTTTGATGCTCACATTTTACATGTTAACTTTTGATTAAACCAAAATACGTAATATCCGTAATAAAAACCAAGATGTTTTGGCAACAAACATTATGCAGGTCGAAACGGTAGACATTCGGTTAAGGTACCCATGGGTAAAACGATTCTTAAAAGCCTCAGTGAAAAGATATTGCCCTATAAAGGAAATGAACGAAGCCAATGAGGAGCACTTATTTTTAAGCCACGCACTCGTTTCAAGCTTCCTGGAGTGTGCATTTCAAAGTAGGCGAATGTATAGTTGTGACAAAATCTTTAAAGTTTTTAGATCAGAACTCTTTGTTCAAAAATGTTTTTTGTGGAAAATCATATATGCCACCGCATAAAATAGCGTAAAAGTTTTTGTTTCAGCAGCTTGTCATCAACAATTTGTTGACGGGAAGGAGTCAAGAGTCAAGTCAAAATTACTGAACCAATTAAAATCGAACTTGGAATGTAAACTGGATAAATTCACAAATAACATACGAGGCTACTCTTTACCCCAATAGATTGAGTCGTGACTTACACTGGTGAAACAATGTTCCTTCTTCTTCTTTGCGTTTCAGTGTTCAACCAATAACATCCTAGCTGCCCAAACCGTGCCACAACGTTGGCAGCGTCATTACCCTCGTTTTAAGGTCGTCCACAGTACAGAGCCTCTTATTTTAATTATACGAAGGAAAAAAAACTATCATCCAGAAAATCTGTCATTTATAGTAGGGCATTATGACAGATTTTCTTTCTGAAAACAAAAAAAACTGTCTTAGAGAAAGAAAATCTGTCATTACCTATAGTAGGGCATGAGTAGGGCATTAGCCTCTTCGTTTACTTCCCGCGCACCGCAATAACCTGTAGTTAGTGCCGCCGGGCCGGCCGTTCATAGACTAAATACTGGAAATACTTTACAGTATTTAAGTCTATTGTCTATTGTATCGTGACAATTAATGTTTTGGTAGGTTGGCATACATGGACGTGAAGGTCAACGAAGTGTGAAAAGGATGGATATACTTCTGTACGGCTATTTTAATAAGTAAAATCAGTATATATCATAAATAAAGAATTTATGCAGAGCCCGCGAGATTTGACATTTGACATTTGGTAATAATTGACCCAGAGGTGCTTTTAGCACATTTTTTTTTTATTGGGTAATAATTGACCCCAGGTGCCTTTAGCGGTTATTAACAGATTTTCTTTCTGGATGACAGTTTTTTGTTTCGTTTAAGTAAAGTAAAAGCTCAATTTGATGTTTCTTTTTAGGCTCTGCAAGGTTTCGAGGAGGGTCTCGAGGAGAGTGCCTTGGTCCTGCTGCAGACGTTCTTGGGGTTCGCCGCGGTGCTTGGCTGCGCCGGCTTCGGCCTGGTGCTGGTTCGACCCTCGGCGCAGTGCCTTGTCTCCAAACAGTACTTGTGCCAAACTGCTATGCTGGGAATTGGTAAGATAACTTATTAGGGTCATAACTATACAAAACCGCAACTTTAAATTTGAGGGTTACTTAACCCAGATACAACGAATATAATTGAGCAGCTTCTAATTTGAAAAATAGTATAGGATTTTTTTAATTTATGACCTGTTTCATTGTTTGAGTAGCCCTCAAATTTTAAGTAACGTTACTGTTTTCAGCTATAAGTTATTATAATAGGACTTAAATTGCAACAATTAATTAGTGTTTGTAAAGGGTACCTAATTAATATACGTAAATGAACAAAGATAGTGCGAGCACGAATAGGAAATCGGATATTTCGTTTTACTTGTAAGCAATTACAACAAATAATACAAATCTTAAAGTTTGCTACACTTCTTATCTGAGCGATATTCAGTTCCCGGTCGCATCCCTCTCGAGAACCGGGGTTCACTAGAACCCTAAACGACTTGGGGTCAGCACAGTAGGTAAGCCTTCATTGACTGACCATACCCACTGCAAATCGACTTGGCAATATGTTTACTGCCGACCAAGAAGTTTATCCGCCACTCACGGAGAACTCAAGCTTTCCTGTCTTACCGGACCCTCAAGGTGTCGTGCAAAGTGGAGACGTAAGGAAGAGTTCCCGTTGTAATTCGGTACTTTCAATTACAACAAACAATATAAGTTTGAAGGTTTGCTATACTTGAGGGCATTGCGTTAATAAGTCGTTTAGCTATCAGGTCATTTTGATTTAGAGTCAATCTGATAATAGGACGTTATGCTACACGATCATTTAAACAATAAAATTTAAAAAAATAGAATTGTGTCGTTTTAATATGCGGAATTTTGCTTTTAGGTCCTTCTGACACGTAGGGCTTGGACGGGATTTATAGATGGATACTGCACTTGAATCAAAATTTTTAATCAACGCAGGTTTCCGTTACTTTACCATCAATAATTCTCTATAGGCAAATTTTACCCAAACGCGACGTTTCAAATAAAAGTTAACTATATAAACAATAACCTGCCTTCCCACTTAAGTAATTTTCGAATTTAATTTTCGGAATTTCCTTACTTTGAATTTCGCCATTCAATTTCTAAGAATTTGAAAACCTTTCTCACAAAGCTCTTTCATACTGTTGACAATGAAACAGCTAATATACTTGAAAGCAGTATTGAAATTACACGATTTACTACTACTTTTGGTCAGTCGATACACCTCAGGAGCCTGAAAATAGTAGGTACCATTAATTGGAATTAATGATTTATATAAAGTTACAACTCTCAATTATAGCCAAAACACAATTACATCTTGGAGTCTTCCAGTCTAGAGTGTTACCCGGATCTAACGTCGATATTGGCATCAAATTCCGCAATGTGCAAAGAAATAACTTGCGCGGTGCTCGAACCACGGCATTGATTAGGATTTTCGCGATTTTATGCGAGCTTTGGGGACAAAGCTAAAGTCACTGTTTTGCACTGGTTTTCACTTTTAGTGAAAACACCTTCACGAAACTAAATTGATTAATATGCCCCCGAAATTAAACAATTTACGCGCATTTAAACTAGGTTTCACGAATTGAAAACTTTATTTGACACTTTTTTCTGAAGAAAAATATGTATAGTTACCAAAACGTCAGATTATAGTCTGAAATTAAAAAACGTATGGTTCATATTCGTTCATTTGAATCCCTGTTCATTCAAATGAACGAATATGATCCTTTATCTCAAAAATCCCGACTTTTGGATAAGAAATGCAGTATTATTAAGAAAATTGAGATCTTTCTAATGAACAGGGACTTGTAACACCTTTTTGAATAATTTCAGTTTTTTCTCAAAAACAGAAAACGGAATAAAAAAAAATACTAATAATATTTTTTATAGAAAATGTAATTGTTAATTTTGCTATAGAAGTGTAAAAGTTAGGTCAATCAAATATAATTAGAATCCGAGATAAGCTTCCAATAAAGTTTGAAATGGGTCTCCTGAAAAAACAACGTTTTTGACATAATACTCTGTTCATCTAAGTGAACGAATGTTCAACATTTAATAATAATAAATAATAATAATAATAAAATATTTATTACCAAAAGAAAATATACATTTCTTACATACTAGAACATCGTTTTGTGTTTTGTTTAGGTATTTCGATGCTGGCGTTAAGCAGCGTGGAAGGGTACCACGGCTACGTGTTGTTCGCGTGGCTGTACGGCCTCTGCCTCGGCGGGTTCCTCTACTCAATCAAAATGCTGACAATGGAGCGCGTCCGAGGCCGACACTTCACCAAAGTTTGGGGTGAGGACCTCAATTTTATTCCCTCAATAATAAAAGATCCGCGTGCTTATTATTTCCACGTTTACAATAGACGCTTTGAATCTGCATTTTCGTAGAATTCCCTTTGAATGCTCTCTAATTTTTCATGTCGTAGCTTTTTTATTTTGGTTCCAAGAATCGGGAGGAGCAACGCCTTAATGAAAGTACCTATAAATTGAACTTTTTTTTTATTTATTCATAATTTCAGAGGTTTTTATGGTTCATTTTTTTTGTGTCCTTGCATACCTATAATTTATTACCGTTTATGTGTGATGAGTTTCTCTCGATAGTACTATAGGTATAGGTGTGTACATGCAGCCGTTATTAATGATGTTGTATGACATTTTGACCTCATTGTAAAAAATATGTTAAAAGTACTATTTTTATTTTTATTGCTTTAACCTGCACTGGGCTATAAAGTTCCACAATAACACAACGCCCGGTCGCTGAATACGCTGAGCGGTATTCGAACCAACAACGCATCTTAACTCAAATTGGGAGTAGTGACTTGACCAATTAGTCTGCCGGCGTCGACGACTCTAACGTCGAATCTTTGCTTCTGTATTTTATTATCTACTAACAAATAATGCCGCTAACATGCATAAGCTAATGGCATGTTTTCGGCATGCATTTGTGTGCGTTGACCGTGCGTTGATTTTGTATTTGTAATTTTCATAATAAAACACTTTATTTACCGGGTTGAATCGCGTTTTTATTTATGGTTTTAAACGAACCGAGCTTTCGCTAACTTTACAGTTGACTTTATCAGGTTTTCAGCCAACCTCGGTTCGTTTAAAACCATGAATAAAAACGCGATTTAACCCGATAAATAAAGTGTTTTATTATGCAAAATCGCGAAAACCATAGAAAAAATCATGATATTTTTTTTTTTTTTTTTAATTTTATGTTAAGTTTTTATTTATCTCTAATATTTAATGGCTGTTTGAACATTGTACACACCATAACGCTGTTATTTTAAAACCAGGATTCGTGCAAGGCGCGGAAGCAATCCCCGTGATGGTAGGAGTCCCAGTGACGGGGTACATCAACCAGCAAGTGCCGCGCGCCGGATTCTACTTCTCGTCTGCGGCGACGTTAGCGGGCGCGCTGTTGTTGTTCTTTGTGGGGTTCTCCAAGCGGGAGCCAGAGGGCGTGCCGGTGACTGGTATGATTCATAATTGTTTAAACTATTTGAGCTATTATTATTATCATCATCATCTCAGCCTTTATCCGTCCACAAATAGACCTCCCCCATAAGACACCACAAATAGCGATCAGTAGCCACCTCCATCCACCGACTCCCTGCCACCGCAACAATGTCATCGGTCTACCTAGTAGGTAGTCTTTACTGTTTCGCATTGCATCGTGGTCGTCACTTGGGGAGTTTTACTTCCCAATGGTTATCTGTCCATCAAGCAGGAGCAACATGCCTGCTCATAGCCACTTAAGTCTACTAATTTTGAGAACTACGATTATATCACGCAGATTTCATCACCAAGTAATAGCTCTCTCCATAACCCGCTAATCGACTCTCTCCCTTATAAAATATTATTTACACATGACTAAGTTATGTGACGTTTGTCTCTGTCTGTCAACTTTGAAACTTCATGTGACAGTAAAAGACAAATAGCTTTTATAAGTAAGGGGGTCTAAGTTTTTCAACTAGGCGCTTAGTTAGCGACCACGTTTCGGATCCGTAAGTTATCTCTGGCTGTTGCCAAAGATGGCTTACGAGAAGAATCAAATCACATAAATCAAAATTAAATAAATTTATTCTTTAAAAAAAATGTGATAAACATTTTTTTACAAACGTCAAGTTAAATAACGTGTCTTCGGAGCGCGACTTCGAATGAGAAGAAGACACAAGAAACTAATGTGGCTCTTTTTTTGGTTTCATTGTTATTGCAATGATCATGTGATTCACTTTGTCGCATGACACACTGATTAAAGACTTTTGGCGTAAGACTCTGTGGAATCTGTGGCTCTGACTATTACAGATTATAAATTAACGAATATTTTAAAATATTATTACATGGCCTCTTTTGGTATTCACTTGTATTTCATTCGGTCAAAATACTAAAATAATTATGATAGAACTTCACACTTTACAGGTAAATCTTGCTAATATTATAAACGCGAAAGTTTGTATGTATGTATGTGAGGTTGTTACTCTTTCACACAAAAACTACTGAACCGATTGCGATGAAACTTGGAATATAGGTAGCTGGAGACCTGGATTAACACATAGGCTACTTTTTATCCCGATATTCCCGCGGGAACGGAACTCACGCGGGTGAAACCGCGGGGCGCAGCTAGTTCTTTATATTTTCAAAATTTCATACTTTGTTTTTATTTTGCATTTGGTAGCTCCGCCCGCGCCGCCTGTGGCTGAAGCCTGCGGCTGCACGACGCCGCCTCGCTTCGCGCCGGCCCCGGCGTGGTGCGCGTGCGGCGCTGCGGGAGCCACTGCTTACTGCGGTTGGACTCCTACCGGTTGCGCCGCGTCTGGTACCCGCTTACCCAAGTCTTTGTCGTACGCTGCGCCTTTAAACCGGCCTTGTTGTGCCGCGACGCATTATCCCGAGTGTTGTCGCAGACCGGTCCCGCTTCGCCCGTCCCGATCGGTTCCTGAAGGGCTTGCGTCACGAGGGACGGTCCCAGGGTTTTCGAGGACAGGGTCGTGTCGGTCCGCGTGCCGCCGCAGAGAGCATCACCTCATCGAACAGATCACCACTTCTGTATGATAGTGATAGTTATAGTGAGCAGAAAGGTTACCGCGGATTTAGCGTCGCCATCGTCATCGAAATCCGCACTGCGCCAAGGAATAACGAGCACAGTGCAAACCACAGTGTTGTTTTGCATACATTTTAGGTCGACGCCGTTGATTTTAACTGTCATTGAAATCGTCGTCTCTTGAACTACCGATTTAAATAAATGACAGTTCAAATCGACGGCGTCGGCTTCAATGTAAGGTTAACTGTAAAAACCTGGCGCGTAGATCATCCTTTTCGCAGTGCCGATTTCTTGACACCTCAAGTCGACGTCGGCTTGAACTTGCGCGGTAAGTCTGCGGATCTTTGTAATGTCCCGGTTCCTATTCGTTACGAATCACATTTTGAAATTTCTAAGCGTGTAAATATCCGTTTTCGGTAGATTTTAATTAAAATATTAGATGGAACTGATGAAGCAATAAAAGAACTATGTTGATGCGTTTTTATTTTATTAGTTTTGTTGATTGTGGTATCATTTCCATCTTAGAAATACCTGTTTACGAAATTTCCGGGAAATGTTTTTATTTACTAAAAGGATTATTCGTAATGTGAGTTTGTATTGAGGCACATAATTTATCAGTGAATTGAGAGCTTTTTAATAATATCTTACAAAAAAATATGGAAAGAAAATAAAAACCTCCAAGATAACTTTATCTATAATATTAACGTTATTAATTATTTATAAACTCAAGGGACCTCCTAACGAAATTCACTTTTATAATGTAGGTAGAATTAAACTATTCTTCAAGATCGATGTATCCTACATAACCTGTCGTTTTCCGATACTAGTAATACATTACTTAAATTGTTAAAACTTACCTAGAGCTAAGTATAATTTTATCTTTGTTATTTAGGAAATAGATCGATTGTTCTCGAAAGAATATTATTTTGTTATTAATTTTCTTATTATGTTCGTGAAAACAAGTCAATTTTAGCAACTTAATGTGAGCAAATGTAATTATAATTAATTGTTTTAATTATTTTATTAGCGCTGTTATTATAATCATTGCAGTTTATATTTGAAATAGTTTATATTTTAATGTTAATAAATGCGATTGTTTTGTACCAAAGTCTGATTTTACAGTTTGGTGATATTTGAATAAATTCGACATAGAAATTAAATACAATCGTTTCATTTCATACAACATCTTTAACATGAAGATAGGTACTACGTAACTATTCTATAGGTAACTGGTTTCACCCGCGGAAGTCCCGATCCCGTCGAAATATCGGGACCAAATTTTGCCTATGTTACTTCTGGATACATATTCTCTACGTTTCTTTCTATGGGAGAAAGATTTTGTTTCGAAGTCTATATGTACCAATCAGACAATCAAATAAATCTTGCCTCTTTATAATATTCGTGGTAAGTAGTAGGTATTTATTATAAGGTCCATAGGTGACGACCTCTGTGGCGCATCGGGCAAACGCTTGACTGCAATGCAGAAGGTTGTGGGTTCGATTCCCGCTGGGTGCAGATATTTATGTTTAAAAAAAAAACTGGTCTGGGTGTATTTCTATGTATAATATGTATGTAACAAAAGAGAAATAAATATAAGTAGTATATCCGTCATCTAGTCACCGTATCACAAGCTTAGCAGCTTACCATGGGGCTAGATGGCGATGTGTGTTGGTCACAGAATTTATTTATTATACGTAGTACTTAAATACTCGTAGTATAGACCTGTAGGCAAATATTCATATTTCATTTTTCTGTTTCGTTGGACGCAGGAAGGCCGTAGTGGTCGGAAATCCGTTCAGAAAGCACAGTAGGCAACCCGAATGACCTCCACATTATTCACTTCACTCCTTGACCTCTCTTATTTTCCCCTGAACTCAACAGACAATATCATCAAGAAAATCCGATTCAAGGCGCGTTCCTATTTCAATTTGAAATAAAAATCCAGCCAAAAGTAAAATTCCAAGTAGTCAGAGGGAGATAGGTAATTTGGGAGAATTAGATGTAAAGGTGAAAACAGGCAAACTTGTCTGTCGACCGATAGCTTGTCGGCTTGAAGACAAACAACCGAATGGGTACCTTTACAAAGAAAAATAATTATAGCTATTTATCTAAGTAGAGCTAATAAAACAATCAGTGTATTCGCAGTTGTCGGTTAAAAACAACTAATTTTAAGGATTTATACGACCACTGAAAAGTCGTGAGTCGCAACCTTAGAATCGCAAATTATTTTCACACAATCACAGAATTAGCGACAGTCACAAAGACTGACATGTATCCGGCGCGACTTATCAGCATGCTTTTAGTCTAATATTTAATTCATTTTGGACTTGTTTTGAAGCTATGAATACGATCTAAATTATACATAAACCATTATATATTCAAGTAATCTAAATAAAACAACACCATACACTCTTTCCGATTTCGAGTTAATATCGGAATCAAAAATAGCCTACGACGATTAATCTTCGATGAAGTACTTAGTTAATTATTGATGTTTTTTTTTTAATTAGTTCAGTAGTTTCGGAGTCTATTCAATACTAACAAACAAACGAATCTTTCCTCTTTATAATAAAAGTATAGATCAAAATACGATCCAATTAAACACATGTTAGTTAAACAATTTGAGTAGATAGTGTATGTTCCCCCTAAGGCTGAAAGTATCGGTACTCGTAGTAAGGTAGTACGAGTATATTCATTTCGTTCGTCATTGATAGGTTCGAGATTTTACGACAGCGAATTTTACATTTATTATATTTTCCTTTTCACATGTTCAGCCATCGTTACAAAACGCTATTCAGCAGTTCCTTTTCTTACTGCCCGAGGGTCTAACTTTGTGAGTTTTGAAAATACGATATTACTTAGGAGTTTTGAAAATTGAAATGAAATGTTCTTTACGAAGGAACTTTGAGATCTGCTTGGGGTAGAGTGGACTTTAGGAAAAATAGTAAAGAGAATATACGTTAATTAAGTTAAATGTTGGTAATTACATACTCGGTAAAGTTTCATACTCATTTGTTGTGACCATTTAAAGTACTTCCGCAGAAGAGGAAAAAGTTTAAGTTGATAGCAAAATGCAGCAAATAATGTCTTTAGATATTATCCATTATATACTCTATCGGATGCTAAATTTTCGCTGAGCCATATTGTTTTAATAAATACGATTACCATTAGTCAAAGACTTTCATTTTAGATTCTAATAAATATACGTAAGGAAAAACGTTTATATAATGTGTATTTATATATGTAGGTTAAGTATGTTACTAAAATGACTACAAATAATTTGCATTTTGTTAATTAATGAAATATTAAAGCAATTGTGAAAATATAACCATTCTCAGAAACAGACAGCAACAATATATTTTCAGAAGCATTTATTTTATACGGAACAGTTTTATATGCAATCCAAGATTTTTCTGATAAAGCTACAGTGAATGCTGTGCCATTTGGTTCCAATTTCATTTAAACAATATCATTTTATTATAATATAAAACATAATTTATTTACAGATTTTAAAAATAATAAACATCTATTAATAATTTAACAGATTTAAATCACGTTTAAATCACAAATGAATTTCATCTGCCGTGTCAATAAATTCGTTTATTTAAAATGGAATCACGAATTTATAGTAAGTTTACTAACAATGTCGTTACAATGAGGTGTTATTCTCAACTTTGTTAAAACATTGATAAATAAGGTGCTATTTTAACTAACTTATAATTAATTGGATCGTATCTTGATCTATACTAATATTATAAGGAGGAGAGATTTATTTGTTTGTTTCTTTATTAAAATGAATAGCTTCCGAAGCTACTGAACTGATTTCAAATATTCTTTCACCAATAGAAAGCTACATTGTCGTACTTTTAGCATCGATATTCCCACGGGATCGAGACTTACACGGGTGAGACCGCGAGACGCAGCTGGTTATAAAACCTCGACATTGACATATGATTCACGCAGGATGCCGTACGCATCAATGATGATGATAAATCAATTATTTTTTATATTCAAATCATAACTAGACCAGTTTATGTTTCTAGCTTGTTGTACTCTAATTATTGTTGCCTCAATTTACGCGGGTGCCGGGACCACAAGTAAATTAGCTGGGGTTTCAACATTTTCTACGATCACACCAATAGCAACATCCCGCGGCTTCACACACGTAAGTTTCGATCCCGTGGAATTTTCTAAAAAGCCTTTCTTGGATACCTATAATACCTACTATAAGAAAGCAACAAATATACAAGTACGGAGACTAAATAAGAGAAATTAATAAATGCTTAGGTACAGAAATAAAACTCATATTACGATTTTTATTGAGTTATTTTAATATAAGTATTGTTGCAATGAAGATCTAACGTTTTGAAACCTATCACAGGCTTCTTTTTCAAGGTCTAATAGGCTTCGAAACATTGGATCTTCATTGCAACAATACATAAATTAAAATAACGCAATAAAAATCGTAATATGAATTTTATTTCTAAACAAAATTGTGAAAACGGGAAAAACTACACTTTGTACATTTGAAATCATACCCTAAACCTTTGAAATGATACTTATATTGGTTATTTCCAGCCCCTCTGAAATCAAGCCACTAACAACATAGTTTTTGCATCGATACGTATTCGCTCAAACAATCTCAATAGGCAATTTATATGAGACTCAATTTTAAAAGATCACTGCACTCGTATTTCAGTGCTTTTGTATCACTACCTAATAAAAGAATATAAAACAAGTTTAGTTTTACTATCTCTTTGATCTAGAAGATAGCTTTCAGCAACATAAGTCTTGATTAAACTGGTCAGGGCGAACGTAGTAAAACTTATCCACATAAGGTACTTTTGCTTACCGAACTAATTCATCAAGAGGTTTCTAACTTTCACCACGAAGCATCAAATAACGCGAACCGAGTAAGTTATTAATTGCCTAACTTGAGTAACTTACCTACTGTACTATTACAGTAGTAAATTGTGATATTTTGTGGTTTGTATACGCATAGGATTGACAAATATAAAGCGCTCGATTATTCCCGTGTGAATAATTAGGGCACGCAGCGCATAAATCCGGGGCTATATTTTTGAATCGCTTGTGCCAGCGAACGATTTTAATACCTAGATTTCTACTGATTTTCGTTCGATATCGGCAATTTTGTCGATGATTCTCACGGCCTCAACGACTGGTCTCAATTACTTATCGCAGGAGTCTGTAAAGTCGCCTAAACAACGGAACGACAATAATACAAAGTCGCGAAAATAGAAGAAAAATCTATAGAAATCGAGCTATTCAAATTGCCCAAAGTATCGCAAGCGATACAAAAATAGAGGCAATGAAATGCATAAATCGCAAGCGACATAATTCGTTTGTAATTAAAGCTTTTCAATTACCGAGTGGGACTCTGGAGCAGTAAAAAGCTATTTATTTTATGAGTGCTATTTTATGCGTCGTACTGCGACCTACGACTCGTGATTATATTATAGTGGTCGACATCAAATTAGAAACGATATTTCCTACACTACAGGGTTTCTGATTTAGAGTTCTGTCAATTTGAAATTGTAGATTCAAGTGTAATACTAGTCTTTCGATAGGTTCAAAGTAAATTATGATTATTAGAGCGGGATGAGTTGTTAGCTAAATGCCTAAGAGAGAGCAAGACGAAGTTATAACTTCTGCCTCTGTAACACTCTGTCAGTGTTTTGAATAATATTTCAAAAATTCGTTTACTGATTTCGATCAGCATTGATTTATCACGAAATATTCAATTTAGTATTAAAAAAAGATAAAAAAAAATTTGTATTTTATGTCATAACTAGCTGTGACGTCGCTCGTTCGCAGTTGTGGAAAGAAGTAGAATAAAGAAATATATACGACCGAACGAACGGAAAAACATGTCTTCATCAGTTGAAATATTACTATTTCACTTCGTACGCGGAAGCATTTTCAATCTATACTCCCCAAAGCTGTATGCCATAAATACCTATTATATATCTACGTACTAATATCGGTACTATCAAGTAGAGGAGTGACTATGACAACCAATATCCATCGCTTGGAGTAATAACAGCTCGTGCGTGACTGTACCTATGTAGATTGCGCTGCACATGACCGCATGCGACATAGTTTCCCACATATTGGCATCCATATTAAATCTACCATCAGGAATATTAAACGGAAGCTTTCATATTAAAACGTAGAGCTTCATTATGTTAACAACTTAGATAGTTTTCAGGAATCTTCTTCTTTTACTTTTTAACCGACTTCAAAAAAAAAAGGAGGTTCTCAATTCGTCGCGTATGTATTTTTTTTATATGGCTATATTCCATTTGGACATTTAGCCAGTGTCAAGTATTATGAATATTAGCAAGTTATTTGCATCGAAATAGTCAAGTCGTCATAGTTAAAGTCAAGTCGAGGTAATCATTGTAAAGCGGCGGCCATTTATAATAATTGTTCATGGAGCTTTGGAAACAACGCTAAAGTCCATGTTATACTCCGATTTTCACTTTAACAACACTTGTACACCTTTACGAAACTAAATTGATTAAAATGCCCCCGAAATACACAATTTACACGCATTAGAACTAGGTTTACAAAAATGAAAAATTTAGCAACACATCTTTTGACCGCGTTCCCGTCAAAACTCGTTTTTTTTACCAACTTATACTAAACACATACAAATACAGGGTTATTTCTTTCCTTGCAGGGACAGTTCTCTACATAAAAAAGAACAACTTTTGGAAATTGGAAGTAGTTTTCGTTTTTTTTTAATTTAAAGTTTACTTAAATGAGCTGCTTCTTATAGTGTTTGACTTTAAGTTAACCATTTATTTGGGTTCAACTACTGCAATCTAAACATTAACTCCCTTACTTATAAAATACTAGCTACGCCCCGCGGTTTCACCCGCGCAAGTCGCGATCCCGCGTTGTTCGAACACCTACCTACCGCAATGCAAAAATCCACACTTAAACGGTCGACCATTGAAGTACTGTTGAAGCCAGGCGCTACCGCGCCTGGCATCATCAGTACTTCCCTGGTCGTCTGTTTAAGTGTGGATTTTTGCACTACGGTAGGTAGGTAAAGTTTGTATTTCAGTAAGTGACGATGACGATGACGAAGGATGATGGGATTTTTGGGGTCAAAAGTATCCTATGTTACTCTCCATCATTTATTTAAACTATCCCTATGCAAGTTTTCATCCAATAAATAGTTATCACCCGCGTAAGTCCCGATCCCGCGGGATTTTCCGGATCAAAGTATCCTATGTTACTCTCCATTATTTAAACTATCCCTATGCAAATTTTCATCCAAATCGGTCAAGCCGTTTGACCGTGAAGAGGGAACAAACAAACAAACAAACAGACTTTCGGATTTATAATATTATAAGTAGGATTATTTACACATGACTAAGTTATGTGACGTTTGTCACGTTTGTCTGTCAACTTTGAAACTTCATGTGACAGTAAATGACAAACGATGCATAGTTATGCTACGCATTAATTAGTGTTTATAAGTAAGGGGGTTAAATTTTCGATAACAAAAAGTTCGAATTGCACGGCTTTGTATTGTAAAGCAATAATCCTGTATACCTAATCTATCTATATGCATACAATTTTCATCTTAAGCGGTTCAGTAACTTTAGCATTTATTATATTATAGTGGATTAGGTATATCTAACATACCTATGAATGAATGTATGTAATCGGAATTATAAAGTCTGTTTCTCAATTTGTTTTAAATAAAACCACGAGAAAATCATAATAGAATAACCAATGAACCGGGTCCCAAAACATTTAGCAACGTTTTTCCGACCGAGTACTTAATTAAACACTTTGACTCGTACGCCTTTACATAAAGTTCAAAATTAAAATTGCAAGGTCCTTAATTTATTATACGACGATGTCCCATGTGTAGGTATCTTCCTACAATTTATCATACTCGGATGAGCTATTTTAAGGATCGCATATTTTCTAGCGAGGTTTGCGCTTTAAGCCCGTATGAATAAGGCAAAAACCATGTAAAGACCTTTCATTTCCAACTTTTTACAGAAACTTTTGGTATGTGACATTCGTACATTCATTGAAATAACTGCGTGCGTCAGGGTAAAGTTAACCTTTCGAAAGACATTTTATTTATGTCTTCGTTTGCTAAATTTTGATTCGACGGCATGTATGATTGAAGTTAAATTATTTTCTGTTGCTGGTCAAACTATTCATAAAATCTCACTAATATTATAAACTCGAAAGTTTGTATCTATGGATGGATGTGAATTGTTACTCTTTCACGCAAAAACTACTGAACCGATTGAGATGAAACTTGGAATATAGGTAGCTGGATACCGAAATAACATATAGGCCACTTTTTATACCGAAATTGACATTCCGAGTCAACGCCCTAACCTAATATTAGGCTACAGATGTACTTGTGCTGTCAAAATATTTTTTACTTCATCGTAGACGATAAAGTTAAAAATGGACGTTGTAAATTGAATGAGCTTACATATCTACATGTTTTATGTTGCTGTAAGCTTATATTTATCGAATATTTTTCAATATATTCTCTTATGAGACTTCCCTTACAATGTATCCTAAAATGAGTCACTTTAAACCGAATGTATATCGAAGTTTTCAACTTTTCATATTCCTTGTAGAAACAATCACACTAAACCATCAAAAAATTTCAATAATGTAATGTAGGTTACTTAAAAATGTATAAAACTTATCCATGTGTTAATCAGAAAAATCGCACAACTCAGTTCAATGGGCATCGTCGTTCATTATAAATTAAACTGAAATGTAGGACACGGTTAACTAAGCCACAGTTTACCTAATAGATAGTATTCTACTAGTAACGTAAGTACCTAGTTGATTTGTAGGTTATATGTAGGTGAAAACAGTTTGTTTTTAACTCATAGTGACGCCAAACCTCAATACGTTTTTAGACATGGACTTATTCGTAAATCTAAATCGTCTAGACTCTAGACATTAATGTCCTTAAATTAGGCTAAATGCGAATTGATAAAAGCGTCACGGTCTTTTTAAATAAGAACACATTAATTTTAAATCTGTTACCACTGTCAGATAAAATTCATTTTGAAAAAATTATAAACGGTGAGGTGTGAGACGTAGAAAATAAGATATTTGAGACTTTTATTGATACACTAGATGCGCCCCGCGGTTTTACCCGCGTAAGTTCCGTTCCCGCGGGAATAACGGGTATGTGCTAAATTATTCATAAATATGACCTGTAATACTAATGAAAACAATCAATAAATGAATATGAATATGATAAAAAGTACCCTATGTGTTAAATCCAGGTTCCCAGCTACCTATATTCTAAGTTTCATCGCAATCGATTCAGTCGTTTTTGCGTGACAGAGTAACAACCTCACATACATACATGCTTACGTACATATAAACTTTTGCGTTATAATAGTAGTAGGATTTGTCCAAGCCGACCTAAATGGAGCAATAACAACACTAAAAATCATTCTATATAACTAAAAACTAACAACTACATAACTGAAAATTAAAATTGATTCATAACTGACAACTAGATAACTGAAAATTAAAATTGTTTTATAACTGAAAATTCTATAAAATTAGTATGTAAGTTGTTTAAATACGAGTTAGTACTACCTACGATCACTACAAGATAAATTATTAGAGGTTATTATAGGTCTTTGCTACAAGCTACAAAAGAATTTTTCTAAGCAATATGTTGCTTATATGAAATAATTTACATCATATAAAGTTTAAAAAGTTACAGAGTTACTAAGTTTTTAATAAGTTGGTCATAAGGTATGAAGAAATATGCTATCTATATCAGTTATGTGCTGAATGAATACCTCCTAAATGGTTTTATTGCGCCTCCATGCAAGGTTAAAGTAAAATTTACGATAAAACATCATCATAAAATATGAGATACCTATGTTATCGACAGACTAACACATAAAATGTCGTAATAAAATTAATAAAATATTTTTTATGTTTAAAGTTAAAAGATTCTTTTCAATTTGCACATAAAGGTGCGCAATATACCTACCCAGAGGCGTAAAAGTTTTTATTGTTCCCATTGAGAACCTCCATTTTCTCTTGAATTTAACAGTCAAATGTAATTATTCGCTGGTATGTTTTGGACAATAAGGATTTTACAATTTAGATTTTCGTGGAATTATGTCGACCGTCGCAAACAGGAGGTTGTATAAGCGCTGCGTCGAGGTGCCAACTTCTAAGTAAACTGTGGTAGTATTTATCGACTACTTACTTTAGATTTTTAAGCGTTTACAGAACAGATATTTTTTTGCATATTAGTGACTAACTTTTCGCGTTGTTTGAACACTACCTGTGCTAAAAGCAAATCAGATGTATTACTGAAAAAGTTATCCAGAGACAGACTACTACTGGAAGAAAATTATCAAATAGATATACTGCCAATCAAGAGCCTTATTTTTAAATCACTGCAACGGAGTTCAGGCGATTTAAATAATTCGATATCTGCTAAGTTTGATACCCGACTCTTGCGGCGAGTAATCGAAATATTATCGCTCGAAGTGGCTCAAGTGATTTAAAAATAGAGTCCCGGATTACTTTGACTAAATTTCAGATTTCTAAAAAATAATGCAGAAATCGTGCTGATATTACAAAACTTATTTCTGCCAACAAAAAATAGTCATTTTTTTCAAATCGTTTCCCAAATTATTTGCATATAAATCGACATGTTTAGCATACATATTTGCCGCGAAATAGTAAACGATATTTCTAGAAAAGAGACAATTGTGTCTCGATGTAGTGAAACGATACTACACCAATATTATGAACGATTTCAGAGATCAAAGCGTGATAGATACCTATCACAGGGAAAAATGAGACGAGCTCAATAAACGAGTTGTGTGGTTCCGATGAATGATCCCTAATCTCTGCGGAGGTTCATTCACAGATATTTCAATATAGCCTTACATACAGTATCAATCACATAAAGTTCTGTTGACACAAAGAATTGTGTACACACATAAGCGGAAAAGAGAAAATTACTCTTTTTCTGTATATCATCAGAAGTGTACCTCTATAGTAAATATAGGTTACAAGATAAATTTAAATAAATAAATAAATTCTGTGACCAACACAGCGCCATCTAGTGCCATGGTAAGCTGCTAAGCTTGTGTTACGGTGACTAGACGGATATACTACTTATACTTATTTTTCTTTTGTAAATACATACTTACATATTATACATAAAAATACACCCAGCCAGATACAAGATTTATTTTTAAACATAAATATTTGCAGCCAGCGGGAATCGAACCCGCAACCTTCTGCATTGCAGCCAAGCGTTCGCCCGACGCTCCACAGAGATCGTCCCAGTGCACACTAGGGATACACTGGGACGTACCTATAACTCCTATATGCGCACGCATAGATTCAGATTCAGATTTATTTATGGCTTTCATGAATTTACAGTTATTATTTTTAGATTACTAAGTACATACATGATACCCGGTGGACTTAGCAACACATGTTAATAACTCTTCTTTTTTTTTTAGTATTAATTACATCCTTAAATTAAATTATCAAATTACAAAACTCAGATCAATACAATACAATACTTAGAAATGCTCCTTTAAATGTTTTGATGGTTGAGCGCGAGTAGACATCATAGGAAAATCTTATTATGATACACCTTTTAAATTCACATGGATATTAATAATAATAAAAAATCAAAATAAACATATAGGAGCTATAGGTGCAGTAGGTAAAGGTTAAGCCTGGTCTACATTTGTATCATGGAAGACTGTGTATCATAATCCCAACCCAAACTCTAACGCGATAATGATCTTTGGCGATACAGATACGCTGATCGGATCGTGTAATGGAACCTTAAACTAACCTAAAAGAAATCCTAAAAGAATCCTAAAGATATGTAGAGACCTATCCTGTGTTCACGGCAACAAATTGTAATAGGACCCTTAAACTACCTAAATTAAAACCTAAAGTTATCCTAAATTAATCCTAACTTATCCTGGTTAACAGATTGTAATAAACCTAAAGAAACCTAAATTACCTGAACTTACCTATAGCTTTTCTACCTACCTACTATACCTAATTTTATTTATATTCTTAGTTTGTGTAATGTTTTATAATGGCTCGTGAAAGTCTAGTGGTAATCGGACCTACGTAGTGAATTGTAGTGACCTAAGTTCTTTTAGATAATATAGACAAGATTTCCTAAAGTCCTACATCTGACCTAATAAACCTCTGTACCACCTATCCTTCTCTAATAAGCAAGATTTATAGAAAAATCTAAAATGATCCTCTACTGCTGTATTTGTACAAAAGCTTTCTTACCTCTTGAGTTTAACTATTACTGAACCCTAAAATTAACCATAAGATATCTCTATTACGTTAACTACCTATGCCAGAAGCTATTAGATTGATGCTACTAGAAATGCTAACTTATGACTATGGGAATAGGATATAAATGAGTGCACAGTGAATAAATTTTTAAATTATTATTTTTATTACCAGTGGTTCGTAAGTACTGCACTGGAAAAGAACCACCAAGAAAAACCAGTGAGGATGAATATTGCGTTTAAATGATTTTATAAATAATTAATTGTGTTACAATAGCAACTTGACCCAAAATGAGTGATCGTATAGTAATCGAACTACTTCCTCAGTGGAAACCAACAATGATAAACTAAAAAAAAAATAATTTAAAAATTAAAAAACCGACTTAAAAAAAGAACTAAAATAATTTAAAAACCACCAAAAAAAAAAGAATTGATAAAAAATACCAAAATAACCTCTACATACAGCGCCACCGACTAATTAATCTGTTTTATCATCTGAAGTCGGGCAGCCAAACTAAGTACAATATGGAACCATACAGCCAGTAAAACTGCCCGACTTCAGATGATAAAACAGATTAATTAGTCGGTGGCGCTGTATGTAGAGGTTATTTTGGTATTTTTTATCAATTCTTTTTTTTTTGGTGGTTTTTAAATTATTTTAGTTCTTTTTTTAAGTCGGTTTTTTAATTTTTAAATTATTTTTTTTATTTCACCCTTTTTAGTACCTACCTACCTACTTTCGACTGCCAAATAAATTAACAATACCTATTGTTACCGTAATTTTAATTATTGAGGAGTTTGCTGATGAGAAGGTGGTTTTAGGTGGCCCATCAATCTGTACTTAGTTCTTTAGGGGTCTTTTCTTTTTGGTAGAAGTCCAAAAACGAGTAATTTATTACATTCTGGGAAGCTATCCTGTCCATCATTCCGAAGATACTCATCAGATCCTGACCAAATTTTTATGGGACCACCACGAGGCTTCCACCTTTCCATTAAAAAAAGAACCATCTCAATCGGTCAAGCCACCTTTGAGTAATCGGTGAACAAGTGAATTGAATACAGGTTTTTGAGGAGCATTCCCGGTCCTCACTTCGAAGATCCTTATCAGATCCTCACCAAATTTTTATGGGACCACCAAGGGGCTTCTACCTTTCCATTATAAAAAGAACCATCTCAATCGGTCAAGCCACCTTCGAGTAATCGGTGAACAAGTGAATTGAATACAGCTTTTTGAGGAGCATTTCCGGTCCTCACTTCGAAGATCCTCATCAGATCCTCACCAAATTTTTATGGGACCACCTCGGGGCTTTCACCTTTCCATTAAAAAAAGAACCATCTTAATCAGTCAAGCCACCTTCGAGTAATCGGTGAACAAACATAAAAAAAAAAAAAAAAAAAAAAAAAAAAAAAAATATATACGCGACGAATTGAGAACCTCCTCCTTTTTTGAAGTCGGTTAAAAATACTTCGAGATCAGTTTTATATTAAAACTAATCAAAACCCTCCTCTTGAGAGTTTAGACTCAGGTAACTTTCGTACCTAGTCTCCTAAATGAGTTCCTCCTTATGAGAAATTGTTGCTTGGTAATCTAATTCAGGTAACTTTTGTACCTAAGGCCTTGAAGTAACGCTTCGCCATTGGAGCTACGAATGCGCTAGGAAGACATGGTTATGTCTTGACCTTCGAACCAAATCAACAAACCAAAGTTTTCCCACATCCGGGGATTGTAGAAAAGGTAAATTATTTACCCGTAAATATGATTTGAACGATATCCATTCATGTTAAATTCCACCAGGAATATATTTATAAATTATATTCGTACATTATGTACTTAGGTTTATGTAGATTTATGGTCATTTTACTATTGTAAAATAAAGAACTTTTGTTCAGATAATTTTTAGCCTTTATGATAAATATACAAAGGAAATCTCATTTAAGACTTTCCTGTATTTTATCTTGGAATATGATAAATGAATTTACAATAATCAATCAGGAATCTTTTATAGATTTTCCTGTGAATTTGGACTAACTATGAATTTACAATAATCCTGTAAATAACACACAGAAATAGGTATCCCTCGACTACAATATTTTAGTCTAGAAATACAAGACAACAAATATAAGGATCTCTACAAAGAACAAAATATGTGGGAATCGAACCTCACAATATAGCTCCATAAGACTAAAAATGTAAAGTAATTAGTTCTCTACATAGAGTATATTTAAGGTATATACCTCTGAAATCAACACATAGCAGTACTGTACGGGAATCGAACCCTTACGAATTCATGATAATACATAACATTTAGTTCTCGTTCACGGAGAATATTTTAGGATATTTTCTATATAAAACATCCCAAACTAATAGTGACTGGGAATCGAACCCTTCACTAAATTTACAGTGACTAAGTAGATCAACCTAGATCTACTAAAATATAGAGCCCACTCTAGGCAGTACATACTACATCTTTGACATTGTTTCGTCTTAAATATGAAGGCTATCTTTATATTATAAGTATAGAAAATCTTAAAATCTAAGACTTACTGACATACAATACCAAGAAGTAGATATACACTGACTCTAATTAAAAGTAACAAACACTAATAACTTATTAATTAATAATTAAAACAAAAACTAGTGACCCCGGCGAAGTCCCATTGCCCTCTGTTACTCAGCTTAACTGTTACTGAGCCTAACTCTTACTGTCTGACTGTTTATCCCATGTTCCCAAAAATCTCAGCTATTCCCCCGCGCTCTAACCTTCCCCTCTGCTTCCTTAACCTATGACGTGATTTGTCATTTGCAATAAATAGGCGGTCCCAAACAGCGCCACCTATGCCTAAGAACATGAACTAACTATCCTTAATCAATAACAAACTATCTATCTATGAATAATTTCCGTCTAGGTACTTTATATTTGAGAATAGTTTTGTGTAAGTACCGGCGTTCCGGTACATCCGACCCTCAAAAATTTGCGACGGTTAATAACTCATTAACCAAAGTAATTTTTAACCCCAAATTAAAATTAAACTATTCTCAAATATTAAGTTTACAACTTTTCATAACTAACTTATCAATTAAATGTAATCTTATGATTAAAAGATGAATTAAAATTTCCATGAAATACATGTATCAACATTCAGTCTTCCCCATATTATAAGAAGAGAGAAAAAAATGTATAAGTACTATTCGTTTTGACCTGTATCATGTGAATTCAAGTATATAGAATAAAGGATATATATTATATACATCATTAATGATATATATTCGGTCGGTCACAACCATATAATCCTTAGTGTGTGTGTGTAATGTGTAGTGTGTACCTAGTGTGTAGTATTTTTAAACTGAAAGGAAAAAACATTGGCTTATTTGGAAAACTGCAGGATGAAAATATGGCCCCTTCAATTAGCAATATCCAACAACACTAGAACGTCCTAGCCGAACTCCCTATGAAGGTAAGGCTTTATTATCACCAAACCGTACCCTAATGGTACCAAATGCTCTCCATTCCTTTCGGATCCACACGTGTGGCTTACTGGGACTGGTTCACATCGTTACAATCCGGCTTATCAGATCCTAGAGCCTGTTCCCTTAAAAATTGTAGATGCCAACTATCACCTGAGTTTTCAAAATACTCGTCTGTCCATCTTTATCAGTGTATGTAAGTGTGGGGAATCGTATCGGTTTGCTGCGTGTGAGTAACGGGATTTATATGAAATCAGTTATCAATAGTAGATACTGATGATTGACCACTGTCTTAACCTAACACCAAATTCTCCATCATCAAATCCCTTTGTGAAGTGTAGTGTTACTTGAACTCAGATTTCAACAAGTTCGATTGGCAAGTTGCTAATCCATTAAGGCCGTTTTATTATACTAACCTATACTTCGTTTTACCCCCCCTTTGATTCGGTGTGCTAATAGTATGGCTTATATCTAACGCGTCCCTCTGCCTTCCACATTCATGACCAAACATTCTCCTTCCTTGACTAGCAATGCATCACAAAACTAGTACTTAATAGTGAATAAAAAGAAAGTAAAAGTGACCTAATGAGTTTGTAAAACTTGAAATGATTGTAAAAAATTAGCAAAAAGATCCCTAAACAAAATTATTTCCCGTAAGAAGACAAACATTGACCCATCTATTCCACGTATTAAAATTTAATATTGCTTATTTTATAGACCTATTACAATGTTGAGCTAACTTAACGATATCCAAAAACATAACACTTCCTTTGACAGTCGAATAAAAACCTGAAAACAAGAATACGTTAGTATACTTGAATAAATAATAAACAAGTGTTTGACCATGATGTCACCCGATGGTAAGTGATATGACTTGATCTAGAAGATACTTAGTCATTTACCTAGAAGATACGTAGTATTTGTCGTACGATAAAGATTGAAGATGCTGGATGAAGATTGCGATGTATATTATAAAATTTGCTGGATGGAGATTGCGATGAATAATATAAAATTTGCTGGATGAAGGTTGCGATGTATAATATAAATTTAGCTGGATTATTTTTAAACCGATTTCAGTGAAATTTCAATATCTGTCATATTATGTCAATGACACTTGTCTACTATAGAGATGAAACTTGATATTTTTGGGATTAATTTGTCATTTTGCTAGGAAAACATCTTTTCCCAAGCTGGATTTCAATGAATGTGATGAAACTTTATTGAATGAAACATTAGGGATGAAACTTAGTAGGTATTCTAGCTTCGACATGAATCCAAGCTATAACTTAATCTATAAATCTGAAATAAATATCTTATAAAACATCTAATTGACTAAAGTTTGTTGTAATAAACCCCTGATCCTGTAGTGTTCCTTGAAAACTCGACATTCGACATCATACAGTACTAGAACTCGTCCTTTAGATATCTGACACACAAAATCAGCACTTGTCCTTTAAATATCTGAAAATATATAAGTAGAATATTTTAAATTTAGAACTATAATCTACTTCGAAAGTTTCTATAAGTAGGTCCTAAATGTATATTAATTACCAATCCATAATATTATGATTATATGTTAACAATACTAGAAAGCTCTGGAATTAAAAACGTAACGAAACTAGAATGAAAAAACTAGTCATAACATCGAAATTAAATGAAGATCATTTTAGATTTCTACTATCAAATAAACAAATTACAAATCGTCCTATCTAACTAACAACGCACGTACTGTGTCTGGTACTAACAACAGATATACAAGAGATATACCTACTACATATTCTACCTCTTCCTTTTATTGTAAATACAAAATATTGTCCATATACTATATACAGAATACACCCTGAAGAGAATAAACATCTAGGTGTGATTTGAATTGTATTCGGCGCGAATTGAACCCACGACCCCCCGTATCGTAGTCGAGGTATCACCCGACATACCATGTGAGACTAACAAACCCAAGAACCCATGTGCTATAAGATTTCTTAATTATTAATTTGATCAGTTTAGTATTAGATTGTGACGAATTTAGAAAGTCTATTACTATTATTTACAATAGATTCGTTTTAAAATAACTACTTGTATAAACCTATCTAGATTTGACAAAACCTAGTATTGTATTTATGCATTTGAAACTACATTTGAGATTGCGATAGGAACTACTAAGTTTGATAACCTAATAAGCCAATCTTTGACAGACTGTTATGCACCGTTTACACGTTGCTAATTTCCAAGCCGAGTCGGTTGAATAATAATACGCGAATGACTAAAATTGTATCATACCTACTAGAAGGTCACTATACTAATTTAATAAACCCTATAAATGTTTTCGACTTTACCTATTTTAAAACAAATAATAATTTAAGATTTAATTTTAATACAATAATAATTAAAAGCTAACGTCCTAAATAACACATTTGATTTTCATTGAACGTCTTTCCCGTTTATAACTTTTGATTGCCTGGAAGAAATTACTATTGGCGATAAGGCCGACTATTTCTACTTATAACCTACTGCTACCTTTTTTTACCATAAAGCGCAAATCTATATACATAATCTAAACCATACTAACATAACTACGCATAAGTTCCTCTAGTCATTTTTGTTTATGATTATACTAGTAGCACCCCGCGACTCCACCTGTGCATGATTCTACCATAAAAATATCAAAATAAGATGAACCCTATGTTACTCTTCGATAATTTACCTAGCTCTCAACTAATGTCAAAATTTCCGAAATCTACCCCATCTACTATATACCCACCTACTATTATAAGTAGTTTCGAACTTTATACATACAAACATACAACCAAATCAAATATATTTCTACTCTTTATGCCAAGAATATAGAAAAGTAAAACAATTTAAAAGATATCGTAATATATAAATAAATAATTGACGTATTACGAATATTTGATAATAATCTACAAATGTGAAAATAGATTTCAACTACAGAACTGATTTTAAATTACGAGTAGCTTCACTTTTTAAATACCAAATGTTTAAGTTTATTACCTAGTCCGTATTTACTAATTTAGTAAAGAACTGTTTCACCCAAAATATACCTAATTGAATATCACCTGCTGATGGTTACTCGATTTGCCCTATTACCTAAGTCTATCCTAATAAGGTACCTAAGTTTTGCCCACATATGCAAAATATAATGTAAGTACCTACCATGATTCGAACAAATAACAAAGTCTACGCATGTCTTTGTATGAACCGCTATATAAACACAAAGATCGAATTGATCCGCCTAACTCAATGCTTACGTTTGTTTAAAACACAATCTACCTATTGTTGTAACAATAACATAAACTAAAATCTGAGAGTGTAATAAACAACTCACGCTTTATTACCTGCTGTCGAATAAGTACTTGATAAGCTAATCCCGAGTGTGAGAATTTTTCCTAATGTTAGCTAACTAACGACCCTCTTAAGTAAATTCAAAACTTGTAACCACTTGTAAAAATCTCAAAATATGTTTCCAGAAATGTAACTCTTAACTTATTGACAGACATATGAAAGCAATAAAAATCCCCAAGTTAATTTCTACAAAAAATACCGATACTGTTGCAAACAAATAACAAATGGTCATCTTTTAAGACAAAAGAACACGTGTTAGTGTCTTGTTTTGTCTTGTCCAACACTCAAGTACCTGTTATAACTATCTTTCAAACCTTTCATTTTCTTATAACAAAACTATTTACGTAAAACATAATCTATCAAATACCTATTTGTAGTGACCCGTTCTACCCCTTTATTACAAAACTCTAATAACTGTTATAACTATTTGCACACAAACAAGTTCTAGACAACCAATGGTTTTTTAATTTTGAGTGCCTGGAAGACATGGCTTTCAGTTAAAAGACCGCCCTTTTATGTAATATATAACTCTTACGTTACCTATGGCATGTAGGTATTTATAATAATATACTTATATTTCAAACAATCTATACCTTCCTATTTGTAACAAATTGTAAGGACCTACGTAGAGACATCGCTTTATACAGTAAGGCTACCCTTTTTCAAAGTACAAACGTATACATGAATTAGTTACGAATCTAAATAAAACTAACTTTATTCGTGAATCACTACTTGTGTCCTGCGGTTTTACTCGCGCGAATTCCTATTTTTGCCTATGTCCTATGTTCTACACTCTTGTTTTACTTATCATATCTATCTTTTACCAAAATACATTAACAGTTGTTTTTTTTTTTTTTTTAACGAAAAATGTCCCTGTCCATAAAATAGAATTTTTACCTAGATTCGAACATCTGTAAATTATCTCCCTTACTTTACAAGTAGTGTTATTTTTGTAACAAATATATTTTATAAGTACATATTTAAGATATTGAAGTTTAGTTACGACCCCCTGCAAATTATATTTTTACCCTAATTTACAATGTTTTAGATATCTAACAATCTTGTCTAAAATCTATTCCAAACACGGCAACAAATTGTGAGATCATCGAAATCTCACTTTACACATTACACAAACTAGACATCTAGATTTTAAGAGACCTAAATCCTGGTTATAGGCACAAAAATATCCTGGTTTTAGGCACCATATTATAAAAAGACTATTATATCTAATCCTGGTCACTCGGCACTAAATTGTAATGGAACCTTAAACTAACCTAAAAGAAATCCTAAAAGAATCCTAAAGATATGTAGAGACCTATCCTGTGTTCACGGCAACAAATTGTAATAGGACCCTTAAACTACCTAAATTAAAACCTAAAGTTATCCTAAATTAATCCTAACTTATCCTGGTTAACAGATTGTAATAAACCTAAAGAAACCTAAATTACCTGAACTTACCTATAGCTTTTCTACCTACCTACTATACCTAATTTTATTTATATTCTTAGTTTGTGTAATGTTTTATAATGGCTCGTGAAAGTCTAGTGGTAATCGGACCTACGTAGTGAATTGTAGTGACCTAAGTTCTTTTAGATAATATAGACAAGATTTCCTAAAGTCCTACATCTGACCTAATAAACCTCTGTACCACCTATCCTTCTCTAATAAGCAAGATTTATAGAAAAATCTAAAATGATCCTCTACTGCTGTATTTGTACAAAAGCTTTCTTACCTCTTGAGTTTAACTATTACTGAACCCTAAAATTAACCATAAGATATCTCTATTACGTTAACTACCTATGCCAGAAGCTATTAGATTGATGCTACTAGAAATGCTAACTTATGACTATGGGAATAGGATATAAATGAGTGCACAGTGAATAAATTTTTAAATTATTATTTTTATTACCAGTGGTTCGTAAGTACTGCACTGGAAAAGAACCACCAAGAAAAACCAGTGAGGATGAATATTGCGTTTAAATGATTTTATAAATAATTAATTGTGTTACAATAGCAACTTGACCCAAAATGAGTGATCGTATAGTAATCGAACTACTTCCTCAGTGGAAACCAACAATGATAAACTAAAAATACTTCGAGATCAGTTTTATATTAAAACTAATCAAAACCCTCCTCTTGAGAGTTTAGACTCAGGTAACTTTCGTACCTAGTCTCCTAAATGAATTCCTCCTTATGAGAAATTGTTGCTTGGTAATCTGGTTCAGGTAACTTTTGTACCTAAGGCCTTGAAGTAACGCTTCGCCATTGGAGCTACGAATGCGCTAGGAAGACATGGTTATGTCTTGACCTTCGAACCAAATCAACAAACCAAAGTTTTCCCACATCCGGGGATTGTAGAAAAGGTAAATTATTTACCCGTAAATATGATTTGAACGATATCCATTCATGTTAAATTCCACCAGGAATATATTTATAAATTATATTCGTACATTATGTACTTAGGTTTATGTAGATTTATGGTCATTTTACTATTGTAAAATAAAGAACTTTTGTTCAGATAATTTTTAGCCTTTATGATAAATATACAAAGGAAATCTCATTTAAGACTTTCCTGTATTTTATCTTGGAATATGATAAATGAATTTACAATAATCAATCAGGAATCTTTTATAGATTTTCCTGTGAATTTGGACTAACTATGAATTTACAATAATCCTGTAAATAACACACAGAAATAGGTATCCCTCGACTACAATATTTTAGTCTAGAAATACAAGACAACAAATATAAGGATCTCTACAAAGAACAAAATATGTGGGAATCGAACCTCACAATATAGCTCCATAAGACTAAAAATGTAAAGTAATTAGTTCTCTACATAGAGTATATTTAAGGTATATACCTCTGAAATCAACACATAGCAGTACTGTACGGGAATCGAACCCTTACGAATTCATGATAATACATAACATTTAGTTCTCGTTCACGGAGAATATTTTAGGATATTTTCTATATAAAACATCCCAAACTAATAGTGACTGGGAATCGAACCCTTCACTAAATTTACAGTGACTAAGTAGATCAACCTAGATCTACTAAAATATAGAGCCCACTCTAGGCAGTACATACTACATCTTTGACATTGTTTCGTCTTAAATATGAAGGCTATCTTTATATTATAAGTATAGAAAATCTTAAAATCTAAGACTTACTGACATACAATACCAAGAAGTAGATATACACTGACTCTAATTAAAAGTAACAAACACTAATAACTTATTAATTAATAATTAAAACAAAAACTAGTGACCCCGGCGAAGTCCCATTGCCCTCTGTTACTCAGCTTAACTGTTACTGAGCCTAACTCTTACTGTCTGACTGTTTATCCCATGTTCCCAAAAATCTCAGCTATTCCCCCGCGCTCTAACCTTCCCCTCTGCTTCCTTAACCTATGACGTGATTTGTCATTTGCAATAAATAGGCGGTCCCAAACAGCGCCACCTATGCCTAAGAACATGAACTAACTATCCTTAATCAATAACAAACTATCTATCTATGAATAATTTCCATGTTAGTACTTTATATTTGAGAATAGTTTTGTGTAAGTACCGGCGTTCCGGTACAATCGGGTAATTGATACAAATCTGGACCCGCCTTTATAGGCAAAAAGATTTACGTGTCGTAAGAGTTGTAGTAGGTACTTTACAAACCGCATTAATTTTCCTAATAGTAAGGTATGTAAAGTTAACTTAACTTTTGTATTGGCTGCATTGGTATATGAGAAAACTGTTAAATTAACAATAAAATTTCTCAGTCGTTTCAGTTATCCTTTTTTAACTTATCAAACTAACTGACTAAGAAATATTCAATCAGACAGAAGTTTTCAGAAATAAATTTCTGCGGTCCGGTTTTTTAGTGGAGTTTCAACTTTTTAATAGAAGGCATAAACTTTATTATTACAAAATTTAATAGTTCTTGAAACAGTTTTAAATTATAAGGCAGATTGAAGTTCTGACCAGTTAATTATTCTAAGACAACTTTGAGTTTATGTGGCGTCTTTCTATTGGAGTGTTATGTAAATTACTTATTTAATAAATAAAATATTTTAAGTGCATAATATTAACGTTTTTAGGGAAATATACTTTCACAAACACTGCCATGTCGATTTAAACCGGCCAAGTTACCGCGCAACTTTCGTCGTAATCGGCATCGAAATTCCACTGCGCAAAGGAAAACCCTGCGCGATGAAAACGATAGCGTTGATATGCATGCATTTGAAGCCGGCACCGTCGAGTTGAGCTGTTTGAATGCGAGCTGCATTTCCATGACAGTTGAACTAGACGGCGCGGGCGACGCGACGGCATCGCCTTTAAGACGGCGATAGATGATAATTATCGGTCCGATTGCATATAAATGAGCGAGATGGAATTGCATGAAAAAAATCTACAATTTCTCGTAAAATCAATAATTAACGAAGATTAAATAATATTTTTATAAAATGCGATGAGGAGGTTCTAGGTATTGTATTTTCTAATATGATGCCTATAAAATATAGCTGTTAAGGGTTTAGAAGAAAAATTGATATATTTTGTAAAACAGGGGTAACCTTGCCTGTATAATAGTGGTAATTAAAGTTATTTATTATTGTTTTTGAAATGAAGGTGACACTTCTTGTATCATGTACAATAACATAATACATTGTTTAAAGATCTATTTGATACCGGTTATGAAGAAAAATATTCAATCGGAAGGGATTTCACGTCAGTCGCGCAGGTTATTTCTTTGCGCAGTGGGATTTCCATGCCGATTACGACGGAAGATGCGCGCTAGCCTTGCATGTGGACAAATGGATTAATGGTGGAATCTGGGCCTTGAAATATTTTTTGAAGTAATTTTCCAAAAAGTATATTTATGATAGGTAAGTAATTAAATGCATCTTCAAAAATAATCTCGCATAGCCTAGTTGGTAAGGGCACCGGAGTACTGATCTGGAGGTGCACATTGGAGACTCCGCGTAAATTCAAATGTTAAACATACCACCAGTGCAGCATCCATTGGTAAAATTTCAAAGTTTCTTAATTTCTACAATGTAGGTACTCAATAACATTACTGTAATTCAAATAATAGCTTTAATTTTATAGACATTTAATTTTTAAAAGTACTTACCTTTTTTGTTTGAGGTATTAAACTGAGTGGTGAAACGCTTAGGGGGTTTAGTGCCCCTAAGGTTCAGAAGGATAGAGCTAGGGTTAGGTGGCCTACCTGGGAAGGTCAGAACCTACCTATCGTTAGCTAAGTAAAAACACGTTATGACAATTACAAGGATTTATTTATGAAAATGACTCTGATTATAATGCAACAGACTAGTTTAGTACCATGACTCTAAATTGAGATAGTGATTCTAAATTAACAACAAGGACTCTAATTTAACAATGACTAAATTGAAACGTTAAATGACGTTAAATTTTAATTGCAATGTGGGTTCGATATGCGACCAGGGTTCTTGCACTTAAATCCCCAAATCTACTTAGCTTCTATGACGTTCGGAGCCGGCCGCTGGCTACGAGAGCGCCGCCGGAAGGACGCGGTGTGCCGAAGCGCGGAAGGTGGTCGTAGGTCCGGGAAGGGTGTGCAGGTGCCCGGGGAAAGTGCCGGAAGAGTGCCGGGGGAAAAAGTGCCCTGAAAAAAACCAAAAAAAACTCTGAAGAATGCGTAGGAAAAAACAATATTAAAAGCGAGGAGGGTAGGTTACTGTTGCGAGGTCTGTTCCTGCTCAAGCATGATTGCCACGTGGAGGTCAAGTGGGTGAGGTGCCCGGCATGTGGCATGGCGCAATCAGCACGTGGCTGCTAACCAAGCGCGCTAGGAGGTGGTGCAATGAGATGGCGAACACGCAAGCAGGGTAAAAAAATAGCGTAGATGATGATGATGATGAAATCGGCCACCTCAATTTCAAAGATTAAAATCCTCTGAAAATAAAAGGTGATCCGTGCCAGTAAGCCATCATGTGCGTGTCAAGGTAGCGTGGCAGCACAGCACTAGAACAATATTACGGCACCATAGCACCAGCCTCGAAATATTATGGCCACAAAATATAAATTAATTCAAGATAGATAGCAGGTAGGTAATATAAAACATTCAAAATTCAGGCTAATCGAAAGCAAGGCATAGTAGATTGCGAGTGAAAACACGTGGCTGAGCAAAGGTCAGACCAAGTACATAGTTAGGTAGAATGCTGAAAAATTAACAAATGAAAATGTAATGCTAAGCGTTCGGCGAAATACGACACAAGTAGATCGCAAGCAGAACAATCTGCATTATATTTTATCGCAATAATGAAGTTAATGAAATGAAATATGTAATTAAGTACATATGACGTGGATTCAAATACGTAGAAATGGAACGAAATAGCTTTAAATACGTTAATAAAATTGAACAGGGACACTAGGTACACATAAATGAAGAGAAAACTCACCGCTAGGTCAAACGGGCACTTTTTTTATAATTAAAAAAACTGGATTTAATTTATTAAGTTATGAGAAGTAAGGCTCCGATGGAAAAGAAAGCAAAATGGCCGGACGGCCCTTATATACTAAAATTCGGAAGTAAGAATACCGTCGTAGAGGGCTCACTATCCTAACATAAGTTGTGTCCAAACTAGTGCGGATTTATTTGGAACTAAGCGGGAATCATTACAAAATGTAGTTGGATTTAATATTTAAGTGTTAAATCTTCCATAAAAACAATGAAACTAGGACAACCATAAATCGTCAACACGATAGTGTCGGTATAACCTAAGCCCTAGGTCTAGGATAGGCGAAATAAAAGCTATCATCTGAAACTAGAACAATATACTATACTAGCGCCAAATTAATCCAAAGAATCCAAAATGTCTGAAGTTGTCAGGGATATCAATTAGACAGGTGGGGGTTACACCTACCTAATGATTACGGTAAATTTTGATAATCATAGACAAAATATAAAATTTCTAGCAAGTTTAGCAAAATGGGATAATAAATTTTAACTAATCAGCCTATTAAAAATATCAAAAGCTGGTAATAACCGAAAGAAAAAGTTTTAAACACTAAATTTAATAAAAAGGGTTCTCCTATTTGTGAAAACGAAATAAAAAATATTCCAACCAAAGACAAAAGAGTGGTTTGATTGGTAGTTTGTTAATTATGGAAAAAAAACGAAACGTCAAACTGACAATGTAAACAAAACTACGTATTTAATTAAATTGATCGTTTTAAAATGAATTTATCTAGTAATTATAGGTAAAGTATGCCTACCGCGACAAATAAAATGTGAAGATTTGCCCGGTACAAGTAGCTGGCCAGAAGGAATGATAAAAACAACAAAAAAACCATACGAAAAGTTCGAGGTTATACTTGTGATTAAAAGGTTTTATTAGGAATTAAACGCTAGATCATTAAGCAATAGGTAAGTAACAAAAAGGCAATTGTTACAGTGGGTAAAAAATATAAAGTCTAAGGCGATTATTATTTTTTGACATCTTTATTTTATTGGTTTTCTTTTAGATTTGATACTTAACCATGCTAAACCAAAAAAAACTGACAATTAAGATTTATTTTTTATTATATATATTTTTTAACGGAAATAGAAAAAAAGTATCACAATCCTTTAAATAATTAGACCTACAGATTGAGCTAAATTTGCCTACCGTTAGAAACCACTATCAATGTACCTATTCGTACAAATTAAACCAATTTCAATTGCCACCAGCTGTCCCTGTCAATTTAATGACGATGCGATGGCAACAAACCGCTCGAGTTTTGGCGGGAACGCGTTGAGGAGAAGTGTTGCTAAATTTTCATTTTAATGAAACCTAGTTCAAATGTGTGTAAATTGTTTAATTTCGGGGACATATTAATCAATTTAGTTTAGTGAAGGTGTGCAAGTGCAATAAATGTGAAAATCGGTGCAAAACATGGACTTTAGCGTTGTCTCCAAAGCTCCGTGAACAATCTTTGTAAATGGCCGCCGTGTTTACAAATGATTCCCTAGACTCGACTTTAACTATTACGACTTGACTGTTTCGAGGCAAATAACTTGATATATATTAATAATACTTGACACTGGCTTATTTCCAAATGGCTATAATCGGTTCACAACCGATAATAAATCTTACATCTTACTAATAATATTATAAACGCGAAAGTTTGTATGTATGTAAGTACGTATGTATGTATAAGTATGTATGTATGTGAGTTTGTTATACTCTTTCACGCAAAAACTACAGAATCGATTGCGATAAAATTTGAAATATAGGTAGCTGGAGATCTGGAATAACACAAAGGCTACTGTTTATCCCGATATTCCCACAAGAACGGCACTTACGCGGGTAAAACCGCGGGGCGCAGCTAGTATTTTTATATTACCAGAACCCTTTCATTTAATTTCTCGTCTCGATTGAACTTCAATTAATGACCTTAATAACTTCTCGCCTGAATCGGTGTCCTAATTAAAACCTAAAGCAAGCGGGTTTCATCAAAGAATCAAGATCAAAACCGTAACACTGATCTGAATAGTAAATAGGTAGGTAGGTACACACTCAAATTATGTATCTACAATTTGAAAGCTCAAACCCCCTCAGACCCCGAATGGCAAGCTTGCGGATGGCCGTCAGTGGGGGACGTTATCTACTCGTATACTTATAATAAAGGAAGAGAGAACAAAAAGTCTGTACTTGGAAATAAATTAAAAAAAAATGGTCTAGGGGACTTAGGATAAGTAGTAGAACAAAATTAAATAATTTTATAAATTCATGCCTGTCTGTCTGTTTCTCTGTCGGTTCCTTATAAAATTAAAAACTACTAATCCGATTGAAATCTGGTTTTCAATATTGGATAGGTCTATGTTCGAGGAACATTGTGGTATACTTTGCATCCGAATTCCAATTAGTAGAACCCGAGTAATGAACGAATAAGTGCAACCGCTCGGCCGCCCGCGCCCGTGATAATGCGTTATTCCGCGGGTGAAACCGCAGCTAGTAAAATATGAGCTGTAGGTGCTGGTCGCCAGTTTTTATCACTAGCATTCTTTTTAAATCTAATCTACGTCTTAGGTCGGTGCGATGATCTGTCACGTTCTAAGAGATTCTGTTTTCTATTTTTTTTTTTAATTGCATTCGGGTCAGAGAAATTGGGAAAACCATAAAATACGTATATTTTATAAAAGTATTAGCTGAGTAAGTCCAATATAAAATTTATAAGAATATTTAGTAAATGTTGATAGATAACTTGGCATCACATTCTCAGTTTGTTATGTGCAATATTTGTAATGAAAATGGTGACTAGCCATAACAGGATTTTAGCGTGACATAAACATTTTTCTTGTTTTGATGTAAGTATTTTTAGGCGTATTTTTCTTAGTTTTTGCTTTACCATGTGTAACGAGAATGACGATTTAAGCCGAAAGGGGGTTGTTCTAGACGTCTAGGCGAACAAGTTTTGTACTACGACTTTTGGAAATTCGAACTTTTTTTTGATAATTTTGAGGTTATGCTTCACTGAAAAAACAGCTGCTTTTGAAAATAAAGGTAATTGAAGTTTAGATTGTAGTAGACCAAACTAAAAGAACAACAAAAGATCAATGACCTTGAACTCTAAAAAACACCTGATTTTCAAGTAAACTTTACACTTAAAATTTTCGATAACTACTTACCTACTTCGAATTTCCAAAAGTAGAACAAAAGTTGTTCGCCTAGACGTCTAGAACAACCCCCTTTCGACTTAAAAGAGTATTGCCGTTACACCTTGTATAAATATTGACTCGTATGTTAAACTATCCTTTTTTTAACTACAACACATTATCTACCTATCCTGAATATCACCAATTTTATTTATTATTTAAACCATGAAACATCGTGTTTTTTCTTGACTGACACTCATTTTACGGTTTAACGTAGGAACAACATAGCAACAATGCTGAAAATAATAACAGTGATTGCTGGAAATAATAACCGGAAAAGAGTTTTATTTCAAGAAAACATCAGATTAATCGGTACATTGAATTAAACCCATAAAACCATTATTGATTTGACATAGGCGTTAGAGCATACCTCGTTCCACCTACCTTTTATAATATTATATATTAGACTAGGTGCACCTCGCGGTTTTACCGGCGGAAGTGAAAAACGCGTTGTCAGTTGTAATGGGCACGGGCGGCCGAGGCGAGCGGTTCTCGAGCGGTTGCACTTTTTCGTTCATTATTCAGGTTTTACTAATTGGATTTCGATGCAAAGTATACCACGACCTTCCTCGAACATAGAACTATCCAATATTGAAAACCAGATTTCAATCGGATTAGTAGTTTTTAATTGTATAAGGAACAGACAGAGAAACAGACAAACAGCCAGACAGACATGAATTTTAAAAATTGTATAATTTTGTTCTACTACTGATCCTAAGTCCCCTAGACCACTTTTTTAAAATTACTTCCGAGTACAGACTTTTTGTCCTCTCTTCCTTTATTATAAGTATAGAGTATAGAAGATTAGATTCAATCAATCTAATTAAATAAAAAAATAAATTTCTGTAACTAACTATACACGGCAAACCACAGTTAACTTAATTTTGTGTAACGTTAGGTACGTAACTAGTAAAACTACCTATTTTTAACGAAAAACACTATTTCCGAATTCCCAAAAAATCACTTAGACGTAGATAATGTAACAACATCCCAAGAATTTGTGTTAATTAAATTACACCTAGTCTATTACAGTAAGTACTTACTTACCTAAGTAAAAAGTTTCTCGGTAACAAAATAAAAACGGACCCATCTCAGTGTTATTTTATTATGTAATTATTACATGAAAACAAATCACGTAGCCTATTGTTATCCAACTTGAACTTACGTGATGCGAATGTTCTGGAAGTATAGGCAAATAAAATCTTGCTCTGAAGTTACGTGACGGAGTTCTTTAATAACATTCATTTTAACTTGACTAAATCCACATCTGAGGGGTAATTGACTAAAAAAAATATATAAGGTAACGTTATCTTTTTTGTGTTTACTTCGTTTCTTGGTAAATGATTGAATTAAGCATTTTATTTGACGACCATTGTGGCGTGTCGGAAATACCCAGCTGAAACGCGGAGTTCAGTGCAAGTTCGATTTCTGCCGGGGACAAGTATTTATGCTTAGATTAGTTTATGGTTTGGATGTTTCCATATCTTTAGTATGTACATATGAATTTACGAAATAAATATTATAAGTATCGGTATACTTAAGCATTATAATATATCCATTGGCTGTGCACCATAACATAAGCTTTACATAGTCAACCATGGGGCTTAATGGCGCTGTGTGATGTTAATTTTATTAATTTATTTTGTCAGACCGTATGCACAAAAAAAAATTGACTCTACGGTCTGGGATAATGTTTTACTATGTAAAGAACCGATGAATACTACGGTTCAATGTTCATGTTTACTAATAAGTGTTATCTTACCAAGATCGAATCGGCACTCATTATCATCCGTTCCACTTCGTTCCGTTAATATTGGTCTTCTTCCGACCTTTTTTCGAAAGCACTAATTTAAAAAAGATTGAAATGGGCCCCGTCCCATCGCTCCTTTTAAGATAATTGTTTACGTGATTTTCTTTGAGCGACCCTCGACGAGACTGAGTGATCGTAAGATAGGGTTCATCCGACAGAAATCGAAAGCTTTTAGATTGACGCTGCGATAAAAAACCGTTCTTTATTCTAATGCAGTGAGTCGTCAATTTCAGATTATTTTATGGGACTATTTCAGAGAAAGGCGTGAAAAGTTATCATTCTTCATCAAATTAATAAGTTCCGTATAAATATATTGAACTGTTTGGATCGAGACAGAGAGGGGTAGAGAGTAATGATGAGTACAGCCTAGGATGAACCAGTAATCACAGAAGTTTTCTCATTGAATATTACACTGTTGCTTGTTTAGCGAATGTTCCAAGTTTTAGATTGATTATGCAGATTGCAGGGTCGTTAGACTATTATATTATGTAAGTCAAGTGAAGTAACATAACTCTGTCAGCGCTGAATCGGCATCTCGAACCGACACTATATGGAGCGGCGGCTACTTGACGCCTCTTGAGATCCACTTGCCTTCGAGAATCAAATAACATCTAGGGCCTTCATGCGAGGTTACGAAGCGACTAAAGTCCCTCTTGATTGTGACACGTTCAGACATATTGCTTTTGTTAACTTCTATGCTTACTATGGTTACTCAAGTACCAATTTAGACAGGTCTCTCAGGACTACAAACTCGGCTTTGACTGTCGAACTTTCAGTTCCGAAGTCAAATGGTTGGGGTAATTACTCAACTTTAATAAAATCGGAACAAAATTCGAACGTTTTTGTTAAAATACCGAATATTGATGATAATCTAAGTGGTTAGTTACTTTATTATAAAGTTTATACAACTTGTGGTTAGTTGATAAGATGCTTAGCAACAAATATATCTTGCTAAAATTATAAACGCCAAAGTTTGTATATGGATGTATGTATGTGACTTTGTTACTCTTTCACGCAATAACTACTGAACCGATTGAAAATTGGAATATAGATAGCTGGATACCGGGAATAACACATAGGCTACTTTTTATCCCGATATTACCGCGGGAACGGGACTTACGCTGGTGACACCGCGTGGCGCAGCTAGTATTTTATAAATACTAAGAGCAATACTTTGAGTATCTAATTTGTTTACTTACTTACCTACCTACCTACTTATGTATCAATAGCGTACCGTCTTAGGAATCCGAAAGCCTTTGATTAATTCAGTGTATCCTTTAAAAGTCAAGTAGATACTTTGGTAGGTAAATCCTGGTAATACAACAAATGTCAACGTTCATTAGAGCCGGATTCCTTACCGGGAGCATTTGTTAAAGTCTACATTTTCTTTGATATTTTATTTACAATAAAATCCGGGAGGAATCCGTCTTATAAAATCATTTATGTGCAAAGGTTGAAGGCGTGTAAGTGCCTATGTGTGTTTTATTTAAAAGTACCTACCTTCACACTTTTTGTTCTTTTATTTCATCATTACCTACTATAGATTAGAGACATATTTTATTTATAGCTTTATTACTAAAATATGGAATTAAACCCTTCGTTTTAACTATTTAATTTTACTTAATTTTAAGATATTTCTAGTCTTCCGGAAGCCTTCCGTTAATATCTGACAATACCTTAATTGTATGGTAAATAACATTTTTTCGACCACCTCCACGCTTCGAAAGGCACGTTAAGCAGTTTGTCCTGGTTATCTTTGATAGCAGTCGTGAAGTCAAGTTATAGGCCCTTACAGCGATCTGAAAACTTTAGCACTAGGTGAAAAGAACCACTATGTAAGAAGAAGAAGAAGATTGGTTGATTAACACTTTATTGTACCAAAAACACATTTAACAACAAATTAGACAAAGAAAAACTTAAAACTAAAGTGGCACAATGGGCGGCCTTATCGCCTATAGGTGATCTCTTCCTAATTTTACTTTTTCATTTGCTTCTATAAAAACCACGATGGAGACTTACTCGCCATTGTTAAAACTCGTACATAATTCATATTATAAATAACATTTACCGGAATCCTCTATTTAAAAAAAAACAGGCTTAAGTACAAAATATCGAAGGAAGTAAAAGATTATTATAAATCAACTACATTAAAAATCGACTAAAAACTGACCTCATTTTTTGACTTTATTAGCTTTCGGATGATCGAAAACCCTTTTCAAGCTAAATATAGATAAGGCGTGTTCATTAATCAAGTAATTTATTGTATGGTTTCATAACTTTTAGCATCACCTCTAAATAAATCAGCCGTCTAAACGCGTGTTTGATATAAAATCAATTATGGGTCGCCTTTTGGTGCAGCCAATGATTAATGAACTTTTTATAACGGTTCTGGCCAACCGCCAAATCTATATTGACATTAGCGAGTTAAAGGGTGGTATTATGCTAGTAGTCGTTTATAAAAGCAGATCGCAATCGGATTAGTCTTAGTCTTACTAGTTATACAGTTAGGTCCATTAAGATAAGACTTTTTGGATACGAATTAGGTTGATTAATTAATTAATATATTAGTAGACCTACGTTGAGTCATGCCCGGTTTCTGAAGTTTGTTTGACGGTGGTTTATCTATTCGATATCGTTATTGGTTCGATAACTAGCGTTTATAAACAGCGGAGTGACAGTGACGGCTTGTCACATGTATAGAAAAACGGAGACAGATAACTGGAGTGAGTATGTATATCTCAAGGATATCTTCATTGAATCAATAGGTAGTGAGAGTTTATGTTCGATGTTCAGAAACCGGGCATCAGTTGTGTATTTAGAGGTAAGTATAATATTCGCCAGTTTTTATTGACAAAAACGGATCATAAAGTAGCATTGTTTCAATAGGAACCGTTTGCGTTTCCCGGGTCTGTCTGAAATGGAGATAAAAATATGAAATGCGTAGGTTATTTTGTTCATCTAATACCGAGTAAGTAAATAATACAAGCTAAGTATTATAAGCAGCAATCATACTTAAATCTATGCATGTAGGATATTATACCAAGATAAAATTGGATAAGGATTACCTTTACAAACGTGTAAGTGGTCTTCTCAACCATAACATATATTACACAAAGTGTTCTCAATATCGTCAAATATGAGTGTAGGGTGTACTTTTACCATTATTTAGAAAGATAGGTAGTTATTTCGATTCCTGTTTACCTACTTCGAAAAAAAAGTTCGTCAAATCATTGCTTGATATTAAAATTAATTCACTTTAAAAGACAGTAGAAATCTATTTTATTTTGTATGAAACCTTTGTTTCGGTCTTCGTGGTTTAGTGATGCAGCGAGTGTGGTTTGATTTCAAAAGCCATTATAATGAGACCGAGCCAATTAACGGATATGCAATGATACGTACAGCAATTGAAATAATGATGAATGTACAAAGATAGTTTACCTACGTGCCAATTTGATGCAGATTTTGTTTGCTTTATTTATAAACTGCGCCTAGCAGTTTCACCCGTACAAGTTCATTCGGGAATAAAAAGTAGCATATGTGTCATTCATTACATTACCTATATTCTGTGTTTCGTTGCAATCGGTTAAGGACGCGACTGATGTGAAATCCCTTCTGATTGAATATTTTTCTTCATAACCGGTATCAAATAAATCTTTAAACAATGTATCATGTTATTGTACATGATACAAGAAGTGTCTCCTTCATTTCAAAAACAATAAAAAATAACTTTAAATACCACTATTATACAGGTAAAGTTACCCCTGTTTTACAAAATAAATCAGTTTTTCTTCTAAATCCTTAACCGCTATATTTTCTTATAGGCATCATAATATTAGAAAATACAATACCTAGAACCTCTTCATCGCATTTAATATAAATATTATTTTAATATTCGTTAATGATTGTTTTTACGAGAAATTGTAGATTTTTTCATGCAATTTCATCTCGCTCATTTATATGCTATCGAACAAGGACCGATAATTATCATCTATCGCCGTCTTAAGTGGTTTTTGCATGATTTAGTAAGAAACATACATACCTACATAAAAACTTTCCGCTTTATAATATTATAGTAGTATTAGTGGCGCGTCGGGCAAACGCTTGGCTGCAATGCGGAAGGTTGCGGGTTCGATTCCCACTGGGTGCAAATTTTTATGCTTAAAAAATAAATATTTGTATCTGGTCTGGATGTATTTCTATGTATAATAACTGGGTATTTACAAAAGAAAAATAAATATAAGTAGTATATCCGTTATCTAGTCACCGTAACACAAGCTTATCAGCTTACCATGGGGCTAGATGGCGCTGTGTGTTGGTCACAAAATGTATTTATTTATTGGTAAAGAATTTAACGTAATATTAAGTCGATACGTAAAACTTAATGATAAAGTTTCTAAAGAACTTTAGTAAGGTGTCCAATAAATTAATATTATGAGAAGTTTTAAGGTAAAAGACACCTGTTGACTTCCTAGCTATTAAATATGCAGCTGAACAAATGAAAATTACTGTAATATCTACCTTAACGCAGGAGCATAGAGTGAAATTTCATGTTCTATAAAAGTTCATATACAGTTGAACTGCTCGTAAAAATAGCGAATATGCATGCAGCAGGTGGAATAATATCGGAAAAGTTCATTATCAAGTTAAGATACGAGTATAACTGCAACAGAAAGTTCATTTCAGATGCTGAAGTAGTGAAATATTTACGAATCACCAGCAGTACCCAACATCTTTACTTAAGAGGACGAATCGAAGAATTTGTAGATTTGGTTGTAAATAATAGGGGTTAAAGTATGAAATTGCCGTTTTATTGCAATAGGTTCTTTGAATTGACATAGAATCTTCATGGTTTGAGGTTTTCGAATGAAACTTTTTTCAAATGGTTTCTGTGATGTTCTTTTTTTAAAAAATGTGAAACATTTGAATATCGACTTTCAATTGTTTTTGTTATTCAATTTAGACAAGAAAGATGGATACTGCGAAAATTCGAGTGATTTTTGAATACGACTTCCGACGCGGAACTAACGCGGCAGAAACAGCCCGCAATATCAATGCTGCGTTTGGAGAGGGGTCTACTAATGAACGCACCGTGCGATTTTGGTTTAAACGCTTTCGTGATGGAAATTTCGACTTAAAGAACGAGCCACGAGGAAGACCGCCCACACAGGTGAATAACGATGAATTAAGAGAGATAGTGGAAGCCGATCCTAGTCAAACTACCCAGGAATTAGCGGCATGGTTTAACGTTACCTTACCCACTTTATTGACTCACTTGCGTCAAATCCATAAAATAAAAAAATACGAATAATGGGTGCCTCATGATTTGACTGATCTGCAAAAAGAAACGCGTGTTGAAACTTGTGTTGCCTTGTTGAACCGGTACAGAAATGAAGGAATATTGGATCGAATTGTAACATGTGATGAAAAGTGGATTCTTTATGATAACCGGAAAAGAAAAATGCAATGGCTGACCCCAGGTCAAATGCCACAACAGTGTCCTAAAGCAAAACTTACCAATAAAAAGGTAATGGTAACTGTTTGGTGGTCTCACCATGGTGTTATTCACTATAGTTTTCTTCGATCTGGTCAAGCAATTACGGCAGATGTCTATTGTGCCGAACTCCGAACCATGTTGACAAAACTAGCAGTAAAACAGCCCCGACTCATGAATCGATCTTCACCATTATTGCTCCACGACAACGCGAGACCTCACACAGCACGAGAAACCATTTTGACCCTTCAGGAACTGCACTTAGAAACCATTCGTCATCCTCCGTATTCACCAGACCTTGCTCCAACGGACTACCATTTTTTTCGTGATTTGGACAATTATCTACGTGACAAGAAGTTTTCTTCCCAGCAGGCAGTACAAAATGCTTTCACACAGTTTGTGCAGTCTAGATCGTCGGAGTTCTATCGCAAAGGCATTAATAACCTTCCCATTAGATGGCAGCAATGTATAGATAATAATGGCAACTATTTTGATTAAATAAATTTGTTAAAAATTTAAAAAATAAACAATTAAGATTTTCAGTACAAATCGGCAATTTCATACTTTAACCCCTAATATAATATCTCAGTAATTGCAAAATATACGGGAAACGTATTTTGGTATTTTAATTTATCCTTCTTTTGCCTTCATTTTGGTAGTTTCGTTTATACGATTAGTTAAATAAAAAAAAATGTTTTCCAAAAATTTAAACCCGACGGGACTTGAACCTGCTCATTTGGGGAGTCCGGCTCCAACGCTTTATACATTTTGGTCACAGGTGCTCGTCTAGTCGAGTTGAAATCAAGGATCGTATCTCTTTTTGTTTTACGTTTAAGGCACGCAGCGCCATCTACTAGCCTTCATAGCGGATTGCCAGCATGCATTTTCCTATTTACATTGGAATTAATATGGATACAGAAGTTAATTAGTAACACAACCATTTCGAATTGATAATTTTACCTTACTTCGCTCTGCGGTGTATTTACCTTCCTGAAGAATTCTGTAAATGACAGAAAACATCGAAATCTGCTGCTATACGAAGTTGTCAGGACGCCATAAGGCCCCTTACTTGACCTAACAACCTAACGAATACTTAACGTACCTTCCAAAGAGTGGCGACTCTTGAGAAATCGTATTTTTTTGTCGCTTTTACCCAAGAAATCAGCACTGCATTGCACTACATCAAGCTAAAGATAGAGTGCAGTGAAAAAAGGAGTTTAATAGACTGCACCAGAGGAGTCACGATCCTCAGCATTGAGGAAGCGACTGAGGAGGAGGAGGATCCAAGAAATGACCGCACCAGACGTTGCTTAACTTGCCAGACTATACAAGATTGGCGGGCGCCAGGCCAAGCTAGATTACAACCTTGAAGGAGCCGTGTTTTCATTACGAAACTAGTTTCGCGAAAGTTATAGTCATCTTTGCCAAAAAAAAATGCGTAGTACCAGCGATTTTTTGATAAAACTAGTGTCGAGCAAGCAACGCTACACCGTCACCTCAACGTCTCTTCCCATCAAGTGACATGGACATTGAGGTGAAGCGACTTCAAATGCTAGCCTACAGACAACATGGAAAAAAAGCAACTTAGATCTATTTAGCCCTAGAACTTGAAAATATAAAATTACGTGCTTAGAAATCAATTCGTAACGAGTATTTTCAAAGGTAATAAAGGTAATTTAGTTGTCTCTAAACCGGCAGTTTAATTAGCATCGAAGATTCTTGTTGTGTTCATGTTGCTCAAAAACAAAGGATTTTAGGGTTCCATACCCAAAAGGTAAAAACGGGACCCTATTACTGCGACTACGATGTCTGTCCGTCCGACGTTCGTCAATCTGTAACCAGACTGATTTTATTACCGTGATAGCTAAATAGTTAAAATATTCACAGATGATTTCTTGCGGTTGCACCTATAACAAAAAAAAACTTAAGGGGAAGCTCCCACACAACAAACGTGCTTTTTAAAAGTAAACGCGACGTATTACCACTATGCCAGCAACTGATGCCAGTTAATTACTAGATGGCGCATCTAGTGGTAAACTGGCATCAGTTGCTTTTACGGATTTTGCTAGTTCCATGCAGTGTTTACTTTATGGTTCTGTACCCAACTGTGACGAATGTACGAAACCCTTTAAGCGCGAGTCTGACTCGCACTTAGCCGGCTTTTTTATTTCATCCGCAAATTAGTATTCCACAAGGATACCGTGGAGCAAGGGAAAGTTATCAATTCCTTTCTTTTAGTTTTCCTTCAACATGGTGTCTAGGGAGGTCCTTTGTCTCAAAGGATGTGTCACGAATAGTGACAATTTGTCTTCTCGTGAACAATAAAATGGGTAAAACCCAGAGACTGAAAATATTTAGATTAGTTATTAGTTGTTATATTACGTACATTAAAATGCGCACATACACACACACACACGCAATCTCTCACTCAAAACGCGTACACACTGCTCCGTTCCGTCGTGTGACCTAGTGAGTAATTGCACTTGTGATCACCTCTACTTCTCCAAAAGAACGAACGAACAAAAAAAATCCAGATAGAAAACCTGTCAAATGTCAATAGAGTAGGCATTATGACAGTTTTTTTTGTGAATTACTGGTTTTTATAGTTCGTTCGTAGAATTAAAGTAGGTCCTCTACTTTAATTGTGTCCTATTCGAGTCTAATTAAAACGTATACTCGTACGCTATAATTTGCTTATCATTGCTAAGGTAGCAGCTTCTTTATGAACAATAGACTAGAAGAAGAATTTTCTATCTTTTCATTGATTGAAATAGTAAAACCAATAAAAAATGGAATCATTTTTAGATTAAAAAACAGCACATTGTCCAAAATTCGAAGTACAAGTTAGTGTTGGGCAACATTCCAAACAGTAGTAGGTACCTACTCACATTGCGTTGTTAAATTTAAAGTAACGGCCACCGTGTTTTACTTAAAGTCCCATGACTATAATAAATTTCAGAAGACGAAGAAATTGTAATGCTCTACTACGTTGCACGTCGTTTCACGATAATACAAATGGTGAACAAAATTAATCTGCTTCTTTCCGTACATCTAATGGTGTGTCATGCTCATTCAGTGTTACACTGTCACGTTTTCAGGGTCGCTCTGAAGCCTCTAACAGTTTACTTGTTATTAGAACTTCGTGTCGATCGCGCTAGTATAGTCAGAATACGAATTAAGGTACCAGACGTGGTGCATAATTTAAAGTTTTTTTTTTAAATACCGGTTCATTTTTTTTTTTTTTGCATTTAATAACTAACACTTCGGAAGCTTTAGTGATATCAAGCAGAATAATCAACAATTACTGAATTAATTCGGGTCCATAACCGGTCGTTAATTCGTATTCTGAATTTAGTTTCGATTTATAAATAACGTATTTTGTTCATAATTTACAATATTCCGCGCTACCATGATCATTGTCGTCCTGCTATGTCGTCCTTTTGTCACTCAAAAAAATAAAGTAAATTTTACATAAAAAATACCCCGACTATACTTTCAAAAACCACAGACAATTTTTATTTTAAATAATTTGATGTAATTTCTTCTATAGTTTTCGCAATTTTGCATAATTTTATGTGTTTTTTTTTTTTTTTTAGCTGAACGACAACGCGACGACTTCGCGACGACTAATAAGACATCATTGTAGGACCCATTATGTGTACTAATGCGATCTCAACCGGAAATTTTAATAATAATAATAACCAGACATCATGTAAGTTTAAAAAGTGAGTTTAGTTAGTAGTTTTGCGCTTCGGTGACTTCTTAATCTTGACTTAATCTAGATTTAAAGACTTCTCCCAGAGATACCAACCGGGGCGCGTTTTTAAATTCCGGTATTCAATAGGACGCAATACTGCCTCGTCATGTTTAGGATTTAGGAACCAAATTGTTTTTCCAACCCGTGCGCAATACAAGGCATGACAAACCATGCCTCCAGTAGAATACGGCTTTGCAAGTTGCACAAACCTGTGTGCCTGTCGAGGTAGTATTACCTCCTGCCGGGGCTAACTGCTTAATATCTGCTTTTTTTCTCCTTCCGAAGCATGGAGGAGCTCCAAAAAATGTTTTCGGTGCACACTTTATCAGTCAAGCATTTAGGTAAGTAATGGCTTCGTCAAGCATTGCTTAACTCGCACGACTATATCAGACGGAACAGCAGGCGCTGCAGCAGCCATGATCGGAGTGTTGCGGGCTCCCGCCGGGTGCGGGAATCGAACTATTCATGCTTTAAAATAAATATTTGTATGTGGTCTGGGTGTCTTTCTATCTATTATATGTATGTTTTTACAAAAAAAAGAGTAAATTATGTAGTATATTCGTTATTTAGATCCCATAGTACAAGCCTAGTGTTTAGTTTGGGGCTAGATTGCGCTGTTTGTAATGTCGTGCAATATTTATATTTATTTATTTTTATTTACGCTTCATAGGCTTAATTTTTTAACTATATATCCGTCTGAAATTAATGATTATCTCTTGTTAATGCGGAACGTCCCTGACACATCAGACGCAAACTCCTTAATCTCTATAGACGGGAGGAACGCCGCGTTACCGCCATTATAGTACGTGCGGATGCGGGCTCGCCAAACCCCAAACCAAATTAAACAGATTACTTCCCCTTGGAAACTCAATGCGTCTTCTAAATACCACATTATTTAAATTAAAATACGGACATTATGAAGTCAATTTTAGTTAGAAATTAGAATACAAAAGTCGGGAATGAATGTCGCTCAGACGAGATTCTTCGTCGTTCCCTCATTAAAATTAATATTTATTCATAGCCAAAAAACCTTATTCGTGGCTATTTAAAATATTTTTTATTTGTTGAGTACTTTATTAATTCACCAAAAACTTTATCTATTAGCCGACATGTAAAGCTGCTTTGTTTATGATGAGACGGTCGCTTCCGTAACTTTCTAGAACAATAAATTGACAAATTACAGCATACCCTGTAAAAGTCTTAAAGAGTCGAGAATTGAAAATTTTGCTAAAAAATAATAAACAGACCGAAAAATGGGTCGAATTTAAATCCAACATCGCGAAAACAGTAGAAATATCTAGCTTTTATGTTACAACTTAATGAACTTTACGTTAATAATTACTTAATTACTAAGATATATTAATTAAATAAATAATGCACCACATTACATACAGCGCAATCTAGCCCCAAGCTAAACACTACCCCCTTATTTATAAACGCTAATGCTAAACGCGCTACATAACTATGTATCGTTTGTCTTTTACTGTCACATGAATTTTGTCAAAGTTGACAGACAGAGACAAACGTCACATAACTTAGTCAAGTGTTAATAATATTTTATTTTATAAGTAAGGGAGTAATTAGGTATATATCCGTTCACTGCTAGGCCTGTATTATGAGTACTAGACAACGGATATACTACATAGTTATACATTTTAGTACCTCTATACTAAACGTAGAACAAACTATTGACTTACTGATATAGTTTAGTTACTTTCATAATAGGTCATAATAGTTTAGTTACTTTCATAATAGAACAAACTATTGACTTACTGATATAGTTTAGTTACTTTCATAATAGGTCGTAATAGTTTAGTTACTTTCATAATAGAACAAACTATTGACTTACTGATATAGTTTAGTTACTTTCATAATAGGTCCCGGGAGTTAAACGAAGTAGGTAGGTATATAGGTACTATTAAATATTCTTGTAATTTTCAAGAGTCCGTAGTTCTTTGACGTTATGAATGGGCTTGTATTTTGTATTCTAGCTGAAATCTCACTTCACAACAAATTAACATAAATTTCCGATTAAAATTTCCTTTATTAACTTAAACAAGTTTGTTTTGTATCACCGTGTTTGTCACTGAGATTGTCATTAAAATTAAATCATGAAAGATTAAATATTTTCTACGTAGCTTCCCTTTGTTCTATCTAATCTCGTTGGTTGAATCTTTGGTGAATTAAGTTTCAACTTTAAGCTTACCTTGATACTTATTAAATAAATATTCATTAGATTAACATTAAGTAAGTTAACGTTCTTGCTAATCACAATGAAAATAGAACAAAGCCCTATGATATTCATTACCTGGACGAAAATCAAGAAAATTTGTAGCTTTTTATATGCCTACCTAAATAATTATTGCAGGACGAGCCCGACGTTGTAAATAGCGCCATCTAGACCAAGCAAACGCAAAGTAACCTAAGCTACTGAAACGATGAAACTCGGTAGGTATGTAGAGACAGCTTGAGACTACTTTTTATCCCGATATTTCCACCGGATCGGGACTTACGCGGGTATAATCGCGGGGCGCTGCTGGTTCATTATAAATTTTTACACAAAATCATTAATCAAACAAAAACAGTGTAAATAAGTATCTACATTGCAATATAAAATTAATTGAATTAAGTGGGTAGGTACATTCCATTTCACATTTCAGCCAAAAAAACGATTAACATATTTCATATCTGAACTAGGCGTCGATCGATTTGGCAAAATAATAGTCAGTCGTTGTCGTAAACAAATATTTAATTTTCAACTATAAAAACGTTTAAATTCAATATGAAAAGTTAACTGACCTATGGCTTGGTGCCAGGAACGCTGCGCGCTCTAGATGCCTACTTTAAAGTGCTCTCTCACCCTGAGTGTTTCTTGTAATGTAACATTAAAGATTAGAATTTGAGCATTCGTTACAATACTCTCCTGTCTGACTGAACATTCACGTGTAATGCAACATTTTATTACTAGTGAAGCGCATTGATGTTAAAAGGGGTTAGGGGTGAAGTCGTCCCCCTCGAAACCGGGACCGGGGCCCACTTGACCCCTTTCGAATTTGGTTGTAGTCAACTGGGCCCAAAGGTAGCTTAAACATTGGGACGAGTTGACTACATTTAATTTTCGCTAGGGGTGAAGTGGTCCCACTCTTAAGTTAAAAAAAGACTTAGTAAATTTTGAAGCAAAAAAAAGTTAATAGAATGATTTTGGTGGAAAACAAAAGACGATCGAAGTGCCAACAAAAGACGATCTTACCTAACTCCGAAACTATTGACACTAGACCACTACTTTCTTAGCACAAGTGATAGAGCTCTTCGAGATCTGCATTTTGGATGACAGCTGTCAAACTAAAAACGTCAATATCTCGGAAACTATTGACACTAGACCACTAGTTTCTTAGCACAAGTGATAGAGCTCTTCGAGATCTGCATTTTGGATGACAGCTGTCAAACTAAAAACGTCAATATCTCGGAAACTATTGACACTAGACCACTACTTTCTTAGCACAAGTGATAGACCCTAACCCGTTAAAAGTAGCATAAAGTATTGTACAAGGTGCACGATGTTTGAAATGCTTGAACCTGTAATGGCACAATCGACTTTGAGCAGTACGTTACAATACTACCCGCCGACAGACGAGCATTCACGTGTAATGTAACGTTTTATTACAAGTGAAGCGCATTGATGTGTCAAGATATTACATGTTGTATTATTACAAGCGCGCTAAATGTTATGTTCGAATCTGTAACGTTACATACATTACACGCGAATGCTCGAGGTAAGGGAGCAACTTTATAGACAATTTGTTCCCAGAACCGCGATAACTTTAGAACACGTCACTCTAGAGAAACCCAAGGGTGTTGTCTGTATGCCGGATGGGTAATCGAGTTATATCTAGTAGTCAGCCAGCGCGGTCAAACCGCTAACTTTCCACCCTAACAATTACAGGGTGCGATGCCGCTTTGATCTCAAAAGCTTAACGATTTATTTACTTTTCGATTGAAGGCTTTTACGAAGAAATAAAGAAAAATATAAATTTGACGACAATTTGTAGAACAATAGAATAATGATGTGAAACAAGCTTGGTTCTGACAGAAAATATTTGTGTCTCGTAAATAAACATGACTAACAGCGTGATATTTTTTTAACTATAGTAGCGCCCCGCGGTTTCACCCGCGTAAGTTCTAATGCCTTCGAAGTATCGATATGCAAAGTAAACTATGTATTATTCCAACTCACCAGCTATTTGCATACCGAGTTTTATAGCAATCGTTTCTGTAGTGTTTGCGTGAAGGAGTAACAAACATATTCCTTTAGCTACTTACTCACAGACAAACTTTCACATTTGTAATATTAATAGGATTTTTGTAAAGCAATAGCATCATTTTAAATGCCTTTTAATATGCTTTTAATTAATAACATTAGTAGCATTATTATAAAGATTTGTATTTTGGGATATTAATATCTACTTTTTTTAGTTTTTCAATCCCTTTTCTCTAGAGTTAAATTATTGTAGAGCATTTGAATGTAGTACACGCGTTTTACTTACCACGATCGATATGTTTAATTAAAATATCACGAACTGATATAGAATCAAATGGTAATTTCCTCTGGGAAAGGTATCCATGCGATAATAACTGAATATGTATGACGAGGAAGAAATAAATATTTATAACTTACTAGGTAAGTTTACTATTATTATAAATCAAAGCCATAAAATAGGATTCATCTCTTGTAATGTAAGACGTTCACAAAGGCGAATCGGGAAGCCCCATCCATAACAGATGACTACCCTTTCTCGTGAATTGAATGAAGATATTACGTACTATACCTGGACTTGCACTGGTATAATTACTTTTGTAGAAACGTAGGTACGGAGCGGAATATAGTTAGGAATTGGAATAGAGTAACTTTGCTAATAAAACGCAGTCTGTGTATTATATTGTTAAGTTTAAATTATGTCATCTGGTTCAAGATGCCGTACCTTCGTACCTCTGTCGGGTTGTGAAGTAAAATTTAGGAATCGATTATATATAATATATTAAGTTGTATTTCCGCAATCAGCCCTTCAACTGGGCCTGTGGTTTGCTCACAATGTTTTACCCTGCACCATAAGAGCGATGTTATGAGCGCACATAAATATTTCTTAAAGAAAAAGGCAATGGTGCGCGGCCGGGATGCGAAACCACAACCTTTCGAATGAAAGTCGGGGGATCTACCACTATACCAGCACCGCACTCATTATAATATTTAGTATAATGAGAGCTGAAAGCGCCCGCGTAAGTCCCATCCCGTAGGAATATGGGGATTAAACGTCTATGTTACTACAAAATATTGTCTTTTTGAAAGGTAAAACAAATTTTGAAGTTCAGTAATTTCGGAGAGAAACAAGCAAACAAACAAATATTGCCTCTGTATTATTGATATATATATATATAATATTTATTAACAATCTGACTTACTAGCGTAGTGGCAAACGATTGTTTCAAATTATAAGTAAAATATAAAACAAATAGGTATTATATTAACAATCTGACTCACTGGTGTAGCGGCAAACGATTGTTTTATAATTTTAAGTAAACTATAAAACAAATATTATGAAGATAAAGTAACAATGTAGATCATTATTTAGAATATCCATATCTTCTAAAGTAGGTACGTGTTACTTTACAGCATCGTCATTTACCTACATATAAAACTATTAAAAGTACCAATATGTACCAAAATACTTACCGTTTCCATTTGACCCCGATCCGAACAAAATAATACATTGTTTTCTAATAAACTGTTACAATTTTATATTGGATTATTTCAGACATTTACGTCCGAACGGGCTGTGAATTCTTATACTTAACCATTTCTTTAAGTATACCTATAGGTCGAACTAACCGGACATGGACCATTATCCCCCAGGACATGGACCATTATCCCCCATCGGAGGAAATTGGAAGACTGATCGTAACTGTTTACGGTAAGTTAAAGATATTAAATTAATCTAAAGTTGCAACTAGCACGTGATTAGGTTTATATTACGAGATTTACCGTCTGTTCTCAGTGATAATGGAGGCAAACGAAGCTTGGTAACATTATATCGCGATCGTAAAACGTGATCATCTAACGGAAGCCAGGTCGCGAACATTTGGACTCTGTATTACTTCGTACCTATCGTAAACCGCTGCTCAGTTATAGCCTCTTTATATCCCTTTTAAGTCAAAGCTGTTTAATTTATAACGAAATAGAGAACTTACAAGTTCCCTAAAAGACTAAACTTAAAATTGATGACGTCTTTGGTATGAAAACGTACGTAGTAGGTAGGTGAGTTAGATTTCTTAAAAGTTAGGTAATTAAGAATTTGAGAAGATTTTGAGAGAGCAGTACCTATTATACAAAAAGATGACATAGACGTTTAGTAGTTTAAGAAAGAGTTACCGGAGACAAAATTAAACGACAGCTTTATACTAAGTACAGAAGCATGTACTTATCTTTATATTCCCTTACAGTTGTATACAAATTAATTGGTTAGTGGAAACTGAAAAGTTTGAAATTAATTCCTCTATTCCACTTTATCGAATCTCCAATATATTTGCTCTGAGTTCACCATTACCACGCAGTGGGATCACATTATCTTGGAAATGTTGAGAGAAATCGATGAAGTCAATTGAACGTGTTCATTTAATTGTACAATGAATAGGGATTTCGGTGAAACGTGTCGTGTACGCACAAATGGGCAGAAGGCGTAAACTGACAATTCAACCGTGAACACTAAACGCCAATGTTAACTTGAATAACGGTAAACTTATTTTTTAATTAAATTCATGTTAAAATAATTCCGAGGCTCCAAGGCTGTAGTTTTGGGGGTAAAACGACGCTGACTGTAAGTTTCATCGTATATTCCCAACGGCGACCGACTTTGCAGGTCGTGGATTAATAACTATTCTAATAACGTACACAAAATTGTCACTAGATAATGGCATAGATGATCTAAATTGGACCAAAGACCATCGAAGTAGTAAGCAGTAAAACTACTTATGTAGATGCTGGTAAACAAATAAGCTGCTTGCGAGGTGATTTCAGTGGTGCACTTAGTGATATCCCGCAGGCAATATTCCAAATTCCCATTAATTTTACTCATGTCATGTTACCGGACTATTCCCAATGCTCCCAGAAACATTTCCCAAAGATTTCAACAAGCTGTCAAAGTCAAGTCGCTTTTGTACTGCATGCTAGTATGACATTATGGTCAAAGAGCCCGAGAACACCAGATCTTCACAATTGCGTTAAGGATGAAAGTTTGCCATTGCATGCTCCCAACTCAGGTTAGTACGATGGACCATTATGAAGTTTGAGTCACAGTGGTCACAGAGGCAGTTAGCAGTTTTCATTTGGCAATTTTAGCAGTTTCCAGGACGCCCTAACTTACTTACAGGACATTGTTGGTAATACCTTCTGTTTAAGTTATTTAACTATATCGTCAATAATATCGTAGACAAGATTGAATTGCATTGAGCGAGCAAGTAATTGAATGTCGAGTACACAACACGATTTCACCGAATTTACGGTTCAGTCGATTTAATCTGAGTGCATACTTGCATACGCTGCACTCTTTCAGATAGATAGATATATTGTTTGGCAAACAACGAACAAATATGTTCACAAAGTTTGAATACTTTAGTATTATAATCTATAGTTACTATACCCACCCATAATCTACAGAACTGGACTGGCCTCAATTAGAGACTAGAAAGAGAAAGGTCGCTTGATAGTAATGCATTTCAAACTCGTCTCAGACGACTCAGCTTTGTATTTTGGGTAACACAATCGTGAGTTACTACATATGTAGAACATATTTAAAAGAAAATACTCACTTTATCCGTAAGCTATATGTGTCAAATATTCAGCTACTAAATAAACAGAGCACAACACCATCTGTGGCAAGAAAACAAATTATCTGATTTATAAATAAATCGTTGCATTTTAAATGAATATTGCCCGCTCTCGGGACACTATAAATTTAACGATCTCGTTTGTTAAATGAAGGGTTTAATCACATTGTTTTTCATTAATTGAAGAATCAAAATGTACCTATTTTACTCTGAATTTATGATATGTTCAATTAAGGTTATATATACGGTAAGCAACATTGCTTTCTAGACATTGATTGTAGACATTATGTAAATTAGGCATTTTTCCTTTTAGCCGACCAGCCCTCATATTATCTATCCAGTGGACGTCTGACAACACAACACCCGTTCTCGAACACTATTTATATATGTTATAGCGTCCCCACCGTTCCCACCTTTCGGTATACCAGCAGGGGCCGCTATACCCGAGCGCACACCCCTAAGGGCGACGTCAGGGATCGAGTTTAAGACGGATCTAGTCCCCAATGCTAGACTGGTTCTCATAAAGGAGAGTAGCCTCGTGCCCAAGGACACTACCTGGTTGTCCAGACAGGTACCGGAGCAATAAGGCCGCTCACCACCCGCGCCTCAAAGAGGAGCTAACGACAACCTCGCTGGGGCCGGCAGAGAAGCCACCTCCCACATCTCCAGGCACGCTCACTTCCCAACACACATCCGTGTGCCTACCAAAAGTGACCTACATCCTGGTAAGGACCGGACACATCTAGCCTAGTGTCCTACGCATTAAGGCATAGCGCAGCCGGGGATGCGGTCCCAACGGTCCGACTTACGAAGGTCCGAAGGACACAGCTAAAGGCCACCCCATGGCCTCGCGCACTCGTCCACGACGTGCAAAGCGCTCGTCGCGTATGAGGGCAGCCCCCGGTGACAAGCATACCGGGGAGACGCAAACGTTGCCACCCTCTGCGACTGCAACCACAACCCCCACGAGTCCTACCTCAATATTGGACGGCGTCCCCTACTAAGCCACCGATAGATGCAGCCTTTCTGGGACGCCGGGCAAGTCCAACCCCGTGGTAACCTAGTCACGACGTCTGACAACAGTGGAAAATGACAGGCACTATGTAGTACATTGCTGCTTTGGGTACCGGTGATTACTTCAAAGAAACAATGTACTGCATAGTGCCTGCCATTTTCCACTGTTGACAGACGTCCACTGGATAGATAAAAGAAATAATAAATAAGTAAATAAATAACTTACTTAATATTTTAAATCTGAAAGTTCGTTTGTTTGTTTGTTTGACCCTCTTTACTGTCAAACGGTTTCACCGCTTTAAATGTAAATTTGCATAAGAATAGTTTAAATGATGGAAGTAACATGGGATAGTTTTGATTCCGTTAATCCTTAGTGATCGAGACGTAGGGCGCAGCTAGTTAGGATTATTTGATAGTGCAGTGGTAATTAACCCTCTACCATACGCTGATAAATGGAATAAACAAAACCTACGAAACCTTGAGAACTAAATATAAACGAATTCCTTACCTACCTATGTGTTTGGCTCACGTTCAATTCAGGATTAATGATAGGTGTAAATTGAGGATGTTTTCACGGCGAAACTATCGGTTTCACCCTCAACGGACCTTTGGTGTCGTTCCGCCACAAAAGGTTATACGATATTTTAAAATACACAAAGAAATAAATTGAACCTGAAAAGCCATTAAACCAATTTTCAAAAAACGACTTTCCTCTTTTTTCTATAGTAAAGTCAACATGGTGGTAAAACATGTACGTCAACTTATGTACAGTGTAGAACTGCACCATTTGGTTTTACCATCTCCCTTCTACCATCAGACATCCTGGCAAACTGATAAGCGCACCGGCTCATGGTATAAATACCCGTCACCCGAACCAAGCGTTTCGCATCGTCATTCTTTATTCGTACTGCGAGGGAATAAAATCAGTGGCCTGAGTATCTTCCCGGATGCCTACAATTAGGGGGTATTTAAGTCACTAGTGAACAGGTATCTCCTAGATAATTATGGTTTAAGATATTTATTTCTCAAAAAAGAATTTACAATTCACTTACATTGAGAATTATTAATCTAAACAAAATTTTTATCTGCTAGGCATACAAACTATTAATTTAAATAAAAGTGGGTATATTTCAAAAGTGTTGCAATGAATCGATCGCAGTCCAATATCCGGAGACCAAACTCCTTGTTCAGTTGACAGTGGCGCTAGTTGCTACGTCAAACTTTTCTTCAAGTACTCTAATTGCTTAGTTTCACTCTTTGTCCGCAAACCAAATTAGCTGTTTTTTTTGTTGTAAGGAAGTGGATGGGCAACAAAGATATATGGAAATCACTATGCACTAGATGTGACTTTATTTTTGTAGGTGAACGCATTTATTTAAGCGCAGATAAGCATAGATAAGCGTGCAACATCTATCTAAGACCACATCGTCGGTTACCATCAAGTGAAATAGCGGTCAAACGCTTACCTATCAATTATTAAAAAAAGATGCTGAGCCGTTTTGTTACTAAATACCTGTGCTAAATAATATCAGGTAGAACGCGATTAGTTGGAATTTACAAATTTTATATTTTATTTTTAACAGTAAAATTTAATGTTATTTGGAAGTGGTAGTTTCATTTAAGTGTACTAAGTATAATTAAACAGTTCAAGAGCGCGATGATAATAGACCTATGTTTCATCTGAAAATAACTAAATTACTTAAGTAAAGGATAAGTATTATGTAACTCTAATGAGTTACTTGGTATTTAAGCAGCAGCTAACTAAATCTCTAAAAACCAAGATTGTTAGCAACCGATTCTCTGGGTTTTGCTTGACAACGTGCAATAGGATTTTAGTAGGGAAGTGTACCGTTCAACCATTATTATGTAACACTGTATTTGAATTTCAGTGGAAATTGTTTGTTCGATGGTTAGACATTGAGATCCGTTCACAATGGGCGTAAAATGTTCCATTGTTGAAACATTCGCTCACGTTTTTATTCCATGTTGCCGCCTGTCTGACTGACAGTTGGGTGACACGTGTTCTCAGCTACGTTACGTAACTTTACAAGGCTTTATTGCGATTTTTTGAGTAACAAAAATAAAAACTAACTTTTGCTAAAACTGTGAAGGTATGGTTTATTAAACTTACCTACACGATTTGTACTCATATTTTTATTTATACCGGGTCTTATTCGCATTTTGTTATATTTCAAATCTCTTGACGTTTCGACCATGTTACAATAGTCTTTATTGCAAGGAGACCCCTCGCCAGAATTAAAAAATAAGAAAATGCGAATAAGAGCCGGAAGAAAATTAAATATATGTAGGTAGGTACATAAAGGTTCTTGAAAAACTGGTGCAATGAGAGCCCCGTCAAAAATGAAGTTCGTTAGAGACTACATCGAACTATAACAGATTTGTGTGACGTGTGTCTTCGTTCTAATTTTTGAAATAAATGCCAAATTTTTAAAGATAAAAAAACTCGTATGTACCTATGTTATACCCAAGCACCTACTCTATTGTACCAGACACAATCAATTAATGAAAAGGGCTGTTACGTTTTTTCATTCGCGCGGCATTCCTAACATTCCCAGCGCAAATTAGGACAGTTTCAGACGAACAGATTTTTTTTTTGATTTTGTTTGTGTTGTTCATCGGTTAAAGTGAAAGGAACGATTTGTCTTCGTTAGCAGTAGAGTCCGACAAAGTTATCTGTGTTGCAGAATCAAATGAAACTAAGATAATCACTCGCACAGCCAAGAGTTTTCTAAAAGAGACGTCGAGGTAAATAAACTGACAGTGGCGACTCAACCAACGGCACAGATAACTTGGCCGAAGCCGAACTGTACATCCCAAAGCTGCTGACATCAATCAAGTTTTTATCTAATAGAAGTACATTGTACACCTGTATTGTGAGAAATGGCATGAACTCCAGCCCTTAATTTTGTAAGGAACTCTGATTAATGAACCCCAACTTAGAAATATTGTAAAGAAAAATTGCTATTTATGTCTAACAAATTAGATTGTTACAGGTTGGTAATTTATTAGGTGAATTAAGCTATTCGTTGACGCAATTTCAATACATATTGAGTGATATTTCAATGCTTTTAAATGTTGACTAGTCTTATTTATCTATAAATCATTTTCGGACAGAAATGAAACTTATAAAACAATTTAGTTTTTTCTTTATTACTCTACTAGCTGCGCCCCGCGGTTTCACCCGCAGAAGTGAAAAACGCGTTGTCAGTTGTCAAGGGCGCGGGCGGCCGAGCGGTTCTCGAGCGGTGGCAGTTTTTCGTTCATTACTCGGGTTCTACTAATTGGATTTCGATGCAAAGTATACCACGACCTTCCTCGAAAATAGAACTATCCAATATTGAAAACCAGATTTCAATCGGATTGGTTTTTAATTGTTTAAAGAACCGACAGATAAATAGAGAAACAGACAGACAGACATGAATTTTAAAAATTATATAATTTTGTTCTACTACTTATCCTAAGTACCCTAGACCACTTTTTTTTATTATTAATTTTAAAAATCCATCGAATGGCTTGGATGATACGAGGGAATTAAGAATATCGCTAAAATATAAGATAGACGCGAAAAACATAATCCTTGCCTTGCAGGCAACCGGGTAAAAACTTCTATGGGTATACCTATACTATTTCGACCTACAACTGAATTTTTGGAGCTCGTTGGCCTTGCCAGTTCATTAGCCGATCTTGCATTGGAACACTTGGCGCGGTTAAAAACATCTCTGCGATCTGTGGTTTTTACTTTAATGGCCGGATAATTTGTGTGGCAAAAAATTACTTTCTCGAGGTCCTCCGTGCTTCGGAAGGTACATTAAGCAATAAAAGACTTATTGTTATCTGTGATAGCAGTCGTTAGATCAAGTTTTAGGCCTTAGGGCAATTTAAAAACTCTAACACTAGGTAAGCCACACCACTACGAAAAAGAAGAAGACCTACAAATGACCTACAACTATATTTATCTCCTAGTCGGTCGTCAATAATTCGTCACCCCATTTAACGCTCAGTTAGTCAGTAAACGGTCCGAAATTACAATTGATTCTCATTCTATAACCGTCCGGGCTGGGCTTCGGGCCTACGTGCCTGAATTCACTCCTAATACTTATCATAATTAAATAGAACCAATTGTCCTCTGAATTATACGAATTCTCTCTTTTAATTGGATTATCATGAAGGCAAGCGGTCAGCTCACTGAGGCTTGTAAATAGAAATAACCACTTCAGACGTCCCCACATTTTTACCCATACCTGCTATTTCAACAACCGGGCTAGTAGCTTTATTAGAACAGTGAATCCATTAAAGTTTGTAAATTTATGTTACCTACTTTTTTTTTCTTTTATAGCTATTAGCCTTTATTGCCAACAACTTTATTTTTATTTATAATGTATACCTTTACTTATACCAAAGACCATTAACCCTAATAATTTATCTATGCTTATACCTATGCCAATAATTTATCGGCCTGTGCTGCAATACAAAAGACAATAATGTGTATTTTGTATTGCAGCGCTGCACAACAAATGAAGCGAAGAATGGAAGAAGCTGGATGTGGCCAAGTTCGTGCCCCACAATATTTTTAATGTCATCAGGGCATCTACTTTAATTCTACGAACGAACAAAACAAATGGCACCATAAAGAAAATCTGTGCCTGTGAAAATCAGAAAATAATGCCTTTATAATGACAGATTTTCTTGATGGATTAGCATTTTTTTTGTTTATTCGTAAATTTAAAGTATCTATAGGCTCAGAGCTTAATTTACCCTACATTTTTCCCTGTTATGTCTTTTGTTTTTATTTTCTCTGAATATACGACTGTGATACGACCGTCCAATCGCTATTTTAGTTTATTTGTTTTCGTCATAGCATCCTTGTATCTTTGTTACGTATCTTAATCCACAGATTTTTAACCGACTGCCCAGGAAGTGTTATGTGTTTTGCGCGTTTCTTGTATATAGGTAGATTTCTTAATTACATCACTTTTCCATACAACTAGATGGGTTTCAAAAGTTGTTGAGCACCGTTAGATTCTCCTCATCAGTCCAAGTAATTTTATTTTGCTGCCTCTCTTTGATACTGAATATGGTAGAAGTAGAATAGGTATGATATGTCAATGATATCCATTCATTTCAATGCGCTCATCTACTCGAAGCCAGGCGGTTTTTTTTTCGTTTGTTTTTAACCGACTTCAAGAAAACAACTCCTGTTTTCTTGTAACTCGGCGAACAATAGGCTGAACGATGTACGTAAAATCTCAGCAGATGGCGCCACCACGAGCCTAATTCGAAATCTAAGAATCATGTGTAATATTAATATTTAACCCCGTCGCTGGATGCCACTTGGCACAGATGATTAGCGCGCCCTCTAGAGAAAGTAAGTTCATGGTCCAAGTCCCTTTTTGAATTTTAAAACATTTTTTTTTCTAAATGCATAAAGTCTGTACTTTCTGCCCTTTTTACCCTTAGTTGTCTCATACTAGGATCTTCGTTATTTAATGTGCAAAATTGCAAATTTAGATATAAAACCTTCATTCCACGTAATAGGGCTCGGCAGTGGCGCGGGCAGCATTAATTTTCTACAATTTTCCCTTAAACATCTGACTTTGTGCGAATGAGGATAATTTTCGTACAGGTAAGTGAGTTTATTAACAACTAGCTGCGCCCCGCGGCTACACACGCGGAAGTGAAAAACGCGTTGTCATTGTCAGGTCGCGGGCGGCCGAGCGGTTCTCGAGCGGTTGCACTTTTTCGTTCATTACTCGGGCTCTACTAATTGGATTTTAATGCAAAGTATACCTCGAAAGTAGAACTATCCAATATTGCAAACCGGATTTCAATCGGATTAGTAGTTTTTAATCGTATGAGGAAAAGACAGACAGACAGATAAACAAACAGACAGACATGAATTTTAAAAGTTATATAATTTTGGTCTACTACTTATCCTTAACTAGAGGATTAAGGATAAGTAGTAGACCACTTTTTTTAAAAATTTACTTCCAAGTACAGATTTTTTTCCTCTCTTCCTTTGTTTAGATAAATAGATAGAAGATATAGAAAAGAAAACCCTGGTATGGAACTTCATTCCAATAAAATATAATAGATAATGAGACTGGTGCACCATTGTGTTGACCTGACTTTGCGATTGAGTTGCAACTGCGATGTCACGTACTGCAATGTCTCTGTCATCGAACCGGTTTGTAAGTAATTATTGACGAAAATCAGCCCGCAGTCACCAAATGCATCTGTTTAGTGGAAAAAACATAATTAATCCCACCCACTGGTCTCGTCAGACTAGTCTGAAGTCTAACTATCAATCTAACAAGTGGGAGTCAGTAGTAATAAGGCTGCTTTTCCACCAAAGATGTGTAATGCAGGTGTGTTGCGAAGATGCGAAATCCACGCTACGAAAATACGCTAAGCTATGTGCAACAATGAATATGATTGGGGGATATCAAACGCATCCATAGCATCGTAGCATAGCACATCTCTGGTCGAAAAGTAGCCTTAAAGTCAATGAGTCCATTAAAGTTATAGAGACGCCATTGCAGAACAAATCATTATTGAAAAGCGGCACAAAGTATGCTATACAACCTCATTATTTATATTCATTCACATAATTTAAAGAAGAAATAGACGAAACTATTGTTATCTCTTTTTATAACATAAGAGTCAATGCTACTTGCATGACGTAAGAAAGAGATGTCATAATATTATTATGACATCTCATAGTGGTTAGGAGAGAATGATAAAACGTCGAAGTCAAAAACACCGTTGAGTTTTTGGAAAAAAAACTGTTCAAAAAATAAACTGAAATAAATAAATACAGCTTTACTTACGTATAAAATGAAATATTTTTGCCAGTTTTTGGAGTATAATTCGTGCATCGCCTAAATACGCACAAAGGAATTGTTGTCTGTGAATAATGTTGTGAAAGTGAACTAAATGTACTGTGTGTTAACAAGCGGGTGATCGTGACGTGAGCTGGGATGGAACTAAGACGTCTTTGGCTAGCTAGCTTAGATTTGTGTAGCCAAGAAATTCGGCATATTACGTATCTAGAGGTTTTTACATATCTCTGCTTAAAGTGAAAAATGTAGGTACTTATACAAAATTAAATTAAGGTGATGACAGAATTTGGCGTGACACAAAGTTGACAGACAACACAAAAAAGAAACCGATTAGACAACTGGTTTTTTTTTTTGGCGGGAATGCGTTGAGGAGATGTGTTGCTAAATTTTCATTTTTGTGAAACTTAGTTCAAGTGCGTGTAAATTGTTTAATTTCGGGGGCATATTAATCAATTTAGTTTCGTGAAGGTGTACAAGTGTAAATAAAAGTGAAAATCGGTGCAAAACATGGACTTTAGCTTAGTGTTCTCTCCAAAGCTCCGTGAACAAACATTGTAAAAATGGCCCCCTTTTTACAATGATTTCCTCAACTTGACTTTGACTGTGACGACTTTTATTTATTTCTTATCGGTTGTGAACCGATTATGGCCATTAGGAAATTAGCCAGTGTCATGTATTCTAATATATTATGCAAGTTATTTGCATCGAAACAGTCAAGTCGTCATAGTTAAAGTCAAGTCTAGGGAATCATTTGTAAACACGGCGGCCATTTACAAATAATCTTCACGGAGCCTTGGAGTAACACTAAGTTAATGTTTTGCACCGATTTTCACTTTCATTCCACTTGTACACCTTCACGAAACTAAATTGATTAATATGCCCCCGAAATTAAACAATTTGCACGCATATGAACTAGGTTTCACAAAAATGAAAATTTAGCACCACATCTCCTCAACGAGTTCCCGCCAAGACTCGTGACGACTTGACTGTTTCGTTCAATGCAAATAACCTGCAAATATTGATAATACTTGACACTGGCAAATGTCCGAAAGGAAAAGCCATTTTAAAGAAGAAGAAGAAGAAGATTAGACAACTTCCAAAATCTGTAAAAACAAAATGGTATTATATTTCAAATCATAAACAAACATCGTTTATTATAGTTAAAAAGTAGGTTCTAACTAGACAATATTGTACCAGTACGGTTATAGTACAATATTGTCTAAATCACCACCATTAAATATCCTACCAAATAGTTTATACTAAACTATGTTAAGGTCCGTCAATTGATCAATATACAAAATAACATTATCATTAAGTAAATGGGCAGTTTCATCGAAGTAAATTTAAAGGGCGTAGCAACCTCAACGAATAACCGGACTCGCTAACTAAACAATATAGAACTCACTTCAAACTTAGCTGACCACCAACTCACCTGTTGTGAACCTAAGAACCAAAGTCTCCAAGTCCTTGTAAATGAGTTTTAAGAGCTTTTTTGTTAAGAAATCTTTGCCCTCGACCAAATACAAGAATATTACGTGATTTTTTTCCAGCATTGCGATAACTTCAGTAAGTTTGTAAATTGCTTATTATACTCTTGCTAGCTGCGTCCCGCGATTTCACCAGCGTGAGTCCCGATCCCGTGTAAATATCGTAAGCTTGGTAAAATAATTTTAAAATCAGTCCAGCCTGTTCTTTACAAAGAAACAAACTAATAAATCTTTCTACTTTTATAATATTAGTATAGATAGATGAACATTTCGTATGACTATGAGTCTAATAATGAAATGCTACTAAATATTTGAGGTCTACTTTGACAATTCTACTTAACTCAATTTCATATTCATTTTTAATTTAGAAGCCGCTCAATTATGTAACTTTAAGTAGCGTTTCAGAATTCGTCCGTATGGCACCTTAAGCGTCAAGAGTTTCCTCGAAGCGACCAACCGACGAAAGTTTGTTAACGACGACGGAAACATTCTAAACACTCCGTAATAGCCACTTTCTGAATTTGTGTTGCAATAAACCTTTGACTATATTTAAAGAGAGGTATATCACCATAGAATAGAGAAGGAAACTTTAATCCTGAACAAATGGTCGCTGAATAAACTCAAAAATTATAAAATCTCAAAATATGACGAGACGACAAGGAGTGTAATTACAGAAAATTAAATATTACTTAATATCGTACACATTGCATCGTCATCTAGCTCGAAACTAAGCAACCAGGGTGTTTGTACTGTGGACACCAGACTGTATCGTCCAGCCTTTTGTTGAATTTGTTTAATTCAAAAGTTAATTTTCCAAAGACTTACCTACGTGTTCGTTTCCTTAATTTCGAACGCACTTAAATGCTCTAATGGTCGTGACGTCATGCATTCTATCAGATGACAAGCGATTTAAATCCTAATGCAACCCCAATGAGATAAAAGTAATCATTTTTTTTTGTTAAAAAAAAACACTATAAACAAGAACCTAGTAACACTATCGAGATATTTAGTAACATACCCAAACAAACAATTACAGCATTGGTAATATAAAAACTCCTCCTTTTTGGAATAAGGTTAAAATGACAAAAACATTTTTCGAAAATGCGCTTATATCTATCTGTTTTCAATACGATGAGTTAGTTTAAGTTTGTTTATCTCTTTGTGATCGAATGTACTCTCTAGCTCCCTATATTTAATGTTAAATATCTTTAACTATATATCTTCTAGCTACAAAGTCCACAACCCGTCGCATCGTCATCATGAGCCGGGAAAATTCCCTAAATGTTTTTCAAAGAATATAAAGGCCTCGCAAAATCCTCATTCGGTTAACCATGGGTAACCCATGAAATATAATATCGTTTAATTGCTTGAAAAATGACGACGAGACTGCACCTTTTACTGATGCTTTATGATCACAATCTCGTGGGTTCTGCTAGCTGATTATTTAAATCTCTTGCTGACAAATCTCAATTGAAACAATTAAAATTGTTCATCTTTGATTACGCAGTAGCAAAAACGAACAAGAAATTACATTACAATCGCTAGTTACAATTGCAATGGCAATTTATTTGCTACTGTTTAACGTGAGTACAATTTTTTTATTTTTTTCAGTCGAGATTTGTTAGCAACATAGTTACGTAATCAGTAATCTGAAGAGTTATTTCTAAATGAACGGTTCATCAATGAATCTTTACAGTCTCATTTATTGCTTATTTTATTCGCGAGAAAACGCATTACTTTAAATGCTCGTTTTTCTCTCGAGGTGTTCGTTTCATTCGTTTATCGTTTTCTGAAGATTTATCAATTAATCTCTTCAAATCTACAAGAAAAAAGGAATCGATGTTTTCTCAGTCGAACGAAGCCTCAATACTTTTATTTTTTTATAAAAGTATTGAGGCTTCTCTCAATACTTTTAGGTTTATTTTCATTGAACCAAATATTCACGTTCTCTTAGATTTAAATTAAATTATATTTGTTTTATAAAGTTTAGTAACCGAAACAGAAAATATTTCTTTGAGTAGAAATCCGAATCTGCCACTCCTTCGGGAAATTATTTTTCACAGTTGTTTTCCTCGTCCGAAACAATTTACAGCGATAGGACATTTCGAATCAAATTACTCACAGCTTTTCGGGGAAATAAGTTAGGAATAACAATAGTTTGATATGGAATATTATATCTTACACGTAATGTGACATTAATTTATTGCTATACTAAGAACTGTTTACACGTTGCCGTTTGCCGAGTCGTTGTCATGAAGCCAGCAAGCCATTGCAAAAGGCTGCAATTTTGACGTTGTACTAGTTCAATCCTTACCGGCCTGTTATTAAAAAGAATGTCCAGAACACGATATATTCTTATTGGCCTAAGATAATCCGCGCTACCATGATCGTTTGTCGTTGCTTTGTCATCCTTTTGTCGGTCAAAAAATAAAGTATATTTTTAATTAAAAGCCGCCCTAAGTACTTTAAAAAACCACAGATAATTTAAAAAGTCATCTTTTTTTAAAGTTGTTTTTTTTATTTGATATGTTATTAATTAAATTTTTTTTAGCTGAACGAAAACGCGGCGACTTTGCTGCTACTTCTTAGACGTCATGGTAGGGCGGAATGGCTCAGTAATGAGAAACGTGTGAACGAACCTATTACTCGTATGTGCAAACACTCTGAATCCTACTAATACGACATTTTGGATACTATTTATTAGATAGATAGATTTATTAATACATAATACATTATTCGCACAACCAACAATTTACAGTCATTTATACATCAAAAGTAAAACAAACATACACAGAAAGCTTAGCAAAAGCTTTAAGCGCGATTTATATTACGAAACTAGTGATATACAATTTATAGTAGTTTTCCCAAAAAAATAATTGCGTTATCTATATGATGAAATTGTTTACAATAACTGCTGCAAGACAGCTTTTGTGGAATTGACTCTGTAATAATGAATGACAGTAGTTTCGTAATGTAAATTAGGCTTTATCCATTTATGATTTTATCGAATTGTAGTAATATGACAAGGTAGGTGATCACTAAGCCGACGAACTTGAAGGGGAGAGAGATGTCGATGTCCAGCACTCGAAGCAACCGGAATGACAGATTGCGGGTTTCTGTCACTGAGAGAAGCGAACGAGCGGTGCCACGCCCCGATTTATCTAAAGAAGATGAGAAAAATTGAAAATAAATTTAATCAATTTTGTGAAGTAGGTACTTAATGTTGAAATTAAATTAATATAATAAAAATTAGTTTGTTTTGTATTATGACACTAATAATTAAATCCAAATATTTCGTATTTTGATTTTTATTGCTTGAGCTACACATATCTACTGTAAGTGAGTTATTGAAGATGTAGGTATGTTTCCTCTAAAATATGTCTAGTACAAAAATGAAATTCATATTTATAGAATCTAAGCTATCGGTCTGACTATCCACCAAGTTTATTGAATAAACCCGTTTTTACTAGCTCATTTTAACTTGACTCTCAATTAACATAATCAGAATGGTAAACAAACGAAAGCGGGTCGTATGTTGGTGGGCGGGTTGTGTGTTTGCGAATGTGATTGTGGTTTTCTTTTATAACTTAATTTAAACAAACAGTATTACTTTCGTACTGTAATATTAGTAAGAATTATCAGTAAGAATTGTAATATTAGAAAGATATACTTTGTTGCTCCAGTGCCACTATAGCTTTAATTGGATGTTTGTATGTATATTTAGATCTTTAAGACTACACAACTAAACAACATTTTTTTTAATAGATATAATGATTCAATAACAAGGTCTCGCGGGGTCGGGACTTGAAACTGCGGGGCGCAGCTAGTATTCCGTAAATGAATTATGAGTTTGAATCTAAGTAACTCACCTAACTTATTCTCATAGAGTTTAGAAGCTAGTAATTCCCTTAGACGTTTTACTTTGCCGTGGACACTTTCACTAAAAACACACGAAGAAAATATAGGTGCCATTATTGTGATCGCACAGCACAGACACAGTATCACCGTCACAACCATGAAGTCCTAAAAAAGGGCCCAGAATTAACGATTTTAAATAGAAATCAGGTAACACATAAATGTATAGATACCTAGACTCACCGAACTGCGCAAGACTTCCGATGAAATTCGGTACAGCATACCCAAAATCGTCGCAAATGATAACATTATTATGATCATGAACTGAAAAAACATGAAATCTATACTTATAATAAAGGAAGATAGACAAGTATAGACTACTTGGAAGTAAATTAAAATAAGTTGTCCAGGAGACTTAGAGAAAGTAGTAGAACAAAATTATATATTTTTAAAATTCATGCCTGTCTGTTGGTTTCTCTGTTTGTTTCTTACACAATTAAAAACTACTTATCCGATTGAAATCTAATTTATATATCGGATAGTTCTATTTTCGAGGAACCTCATGGTCTACTTTACATCAAATTCTAATTAAGAGAACCTGAGTAATGAAGTCAGCTCTGCACGCAGACGAAGTCGCGGGTAACAGCTAGTACACAATATAAATATTAAAATATTATCTATTACTAATATTATAAAGAGAAAATATTTATTAATTTGTTTGTAATGAGGCTCCGAAACTAATAAACTGATTTCAAAAATACTTTCACCAATAGAAGCTACATTATCGCGGAGTAGCATAGGCTACCTAATTTTAATCTAGATATAAATAGCGAGATTAAAAGTTCGGAGACACATCTAGTAAGACATTTTTTCAGTCTTATTTTGATATAAAATATATTCATTAGGAATTATATTTCTCAGATCAAATAGTTACAAAAATAATATTAAAACTAAAATAAAACTACTTACTTAAATTAAAATTAAACTAATTAAAAACTAAACTATATCTAAATCAGCTAAACCCTTGGTGGAGGGAAAAGTGGCCAAAATGCTGGCTGCATTGCCCCGTTGTATGCAAATACTTATTTTTTGGGCAAAATACAAGCCAGCATTCCGGTCACCCGATGCCTCCACCAAACGTTTAGCTAGCTCTCTGTACAGCTCCAGAGCGGCCGACCCCCACGGACCTAAAGTCTCCACCCCAAACGGCACAAATACGTAACCTGAATCTAGATTACTATATTTGTGCCGCTTGAGGTTTTCAGCTTTATCAGCGGCAGCTCCTGCCCGCGTCGTGGTCACTGGAAGATGGGTAGAAGCCAGCGTATCCACACATGTGGCATCCCAAACTAAAGGCCTACCCATCTTCCAAGGAACGAGAGTCATTCCGTCAGGTCTCTTGCCGTCGTCCCGGAAAAGACCGTTGGGGGCCAACATTGACGGAACGCCTGCACTAACAAAGGCCCGACGGATGACATCGTTCAGGCTGGAGTGCCGCGGTATCCTGCCCGCACTCTTTTGGCAGGATAGTCCGTGGTGACCGAGCCGGTCTACTGTATCTCCGCAACTACACAGGTGAGGAGCTGTACAGGCAGCACCTACGCGAAGAGATGCGGCCAACCGAAATGTGTTGTTATCTAAAAGATTGCCAATATTACGGGATGGTAGCGCCTGTAACCAAAGCCCCGATTCCCATCGCGCGACGGCATGTAAACGAGCACGCTCTGCAGAAAAACTTGATGTCAATAAAAGATCATCGAATTCTAGTTTGCAGAGCGGCTCGTCCCATTGCCTCTGAGACGTGGGGGCCTTGGGTAAAGACTCTGTTGGGCAAGCTCTTTTCCAGCTTTCTGTGGCTTCAATTAAATAACTTAACTGGCAATTTGGAAATATAGGTTCTAAAATGGTGTGTACTAAACTCGACGTACTATATATTGAAGACAAGAAAGCTGGCAATGATACACCAGAAATTTTGCGAATACCGAGACCTCCAAACATATATAAAATATATGTTTTTATATTATATAATATAAAAATATATATTATAAATATAGGTATATTCTATATATATTTATAATATATATATAATATACATAATATTGTACCTGATATTTAATTGCATCCATCAAATTATCATAAGCATTCACGATTAGTAAGTAAATTTTCATAATTGTCTTCATATCTGTTGGATTTAGTTTTTCGGTCATTCTATTCAAATCGTATTCTCTGTACTCTCCTAGAATAGTTTTTGATGTCGACATCGAATGAGACAACGTAGACTCGAGAAAATGGTTGATCAACATCAGTCTAGGATTTAGAAGGCCCAGTAGGTGCCCGTAGTAACTTCCTTCCATTGCATAAAGAATCCGAAAAGGCAATATAGGTAGTGAGGAAACATCCAACCATCCAGCATCGTATGGATAGCTGAACAAAAAAGAGATCAAGACCAGAGTAAGAAACAACTGTAACAAGTTTAAAAGGCTATTTCTGTTAACGAGGGGTCTGCATCCGACTTCAGCGTCAAACTTATTCAATTCGACGTAGTATAAATGGAGTTTCTCACGACGCAGTATTGTAAAAATGAAGCAACATATATATTGGAGGACGCACATGGATGAAGTTACGATGTAAGAGTTATAAGAACACAAAGCATAGTATATTATGCCTGCACCAAATGATATGCAATAGAAGTATGCGAAAACTCGAAAGAGATTATTTTTTACTAAGAGGCAAGACTTATTTAGGCCAAATACAGTTTTCAGAACAATAAATAGTTTTGATATTGTATCAATATATATTTTTCTTCCATCTTCTTTAATGAAGGTGTTTACTCGCAGAGTCGGCGTCGCGGGCGGCGGCAGAGCCATATTTCAGGAAAATAATAATTAGAAGGTACAATTTCAATTCATTCATTTAGGTTTCATTTTCATAATGTAAGTAAATAAATTATTTCATTACATTATTGTTTCATTAACATGATTGACAATCAACAATGTTTTGCAGGTACTAAAGCCTTGTCTTATATAGCGGCGGACGTCATATTGAATCCAAAGAGTACGAGGGACTCTAGTGTTATAAACTATGTACCTAGAGTCCTGAGTGAAGCGTGGGATTCAAGTGTCCAAGATTAAGACAGGATTTATTACCGAGGTGAATACTCTACACATCTACTGCGAGACAATAAAAATGGCCACAAAAATATGCTTTTCAGAAAGCATTTAACAACAAAACAATTGATTGGTGCTACGTGTATTATAGTACACACGTTTTTCAACACACTTGCGAGGAAACAGAATAAAAATCATGATATTATACTTTTTAAATAAACTAAACCATAATTAGTAGTCTGAGTACCTATGTTTTACACTTCTCATCTTTTTACTGGTTTGTTCTTTATTATTGTTTAATTTTTGCTTAATAGTTTGTTATTAGACTATCTACACGGTTTTCACTGTAACTTTCTTTTAGAAATTCGTTCTGGACTCTCGAGATACAAGACTAGTTCGAGGCCCGTTGTGTTAACTCAATTCATTTGTAATATTTCTTGTCTAATAAATCATTACTATTATAAAAAATCACCGATGAGATTTTTAGTGCGACCACGTTTAATTAAACTCATTAGACCAGTTATAAACAGTGGCACGAGATGGGGCCACAGACTAGTAAGAAGATACTAAAGTATGATGGGGGGAACTTTCTTGTTGACTTTTAAATGACATCGAAAGTCATAAAAAATAACTGCAAGAAAATTTTCATGCAATTAATCACGTTCATGCATGACAAATAAATGAAATACATACTCAATAGAGTTATATTTTGAAAATAAATACTGTACCTTTAGTATCTTCCTACTAGTCTGTGACCGTACCGAAATTTGGTTTGGAAAACGCCCCCGTGTAAATATCACATTTATTATAACACAATTTCATAAAGAGCTCATTGGCTTAGCTGCGCCTCCAAATCTTTTAAAATCGTGCGGGTTAAGCGACCCCTGGTGCGATTTTATCGGGCTCGTCCATGCTTCGGAAAGTTGGCCCCGGTAATTATTTCTGATAGCAGTTGTTAGATGAGAGACCTAAAACTCAAATTATGCCGTACAACAAAATAAGAAGAATGCAGAATAACAATCTTATCATTAATCTAACCTAAACAGTCGAATCTAAATGTATAACTTTGTCGAACTGCAAGATAATGATGAGATAAGTAACAAGCAAGCCTATGAACTTGAAAGGAAGAGATATATCGATGTCGAGGACACGGAGCAGCCGGAACGTCAGGTTGCGAATCTCGATGAACTCGAGAAGAGCACGAGCCACACTGCGACTTGATTTATCTGCAAAGTGAAATATTAACGTAGGAAGTAATTATATATCTACCTATTTTATTTTAAAACTAGCTGAGTCCCGCGGTTTCACCCGCACAAGTCCCGATCGCGTGGAAATTTTTAAACACCCTTTGTTGGAGAATACCAGCAAATTACAAAGACTACATCTTTCAAACTTCATGTCTCTAGGACCAACGGTTTAGGTTAATATATAGGTCAGTCGGTCAGGATCAAAGGTTTTGTTCTTTCCATGACATTCAATTTTATTTGTATAGTATGGATGAAACTCATTTTCCGGTTTTAATCACATTACTATTATTATTTCCAGCATTGTTGCAATACTTTCAGTTCTATAATGTCTAGTGTACGATAATGACCAGCGATATCCCTTCGGCAGTTTTGGAAACCAAAGGTTCAAAACCAGTTTTGAAAACAGAACAATTTTCCTTTTTGGAAAACTGGGTTTCGAAAAAAAGAGGAATAATACCGTTCCTACGTTTCGAAGTCTTTACAGACTCCTTCCTCAGGGCTCTTTTATTTTATTTGTGCTATCGCTTGATGTGTCCAGCTTATAAATATCGAGTTTCCTATGTTTTATTTCAAAACTCTTTTTGGACATATTTTAAATAATTGTTTGTAAATAATACATAATTCTAATTAGGAATGTACTTCTAATCTACATTGAATAACTGACTACTTATTTTGATTTCAATTGAAATTAAACTCAGTGGCGTTAACTAACTCAGTAGTCAGTGGTAGTAACTAATTGTATACCGAAAAATGAGTTTAATTTCATTTCAACATCACGAAAACAAAAGAAAGATTTTTATTTTGATTAATAATATAAGTTACGCATTCAACAGGTTACCTCACCCAATTTATTTTCATATAACGAAGCAGCCAGTAGCTCTTTCAGTTTCGTCACTTTTTTGTGAACACCATCTCCGAATATACATGGCCCAAACAAAGGCAACATTATTGCCAAAGCTAAAAAGAAGTTTATAACCATCCCGAAGTAGAAATCCTAAAAAAAATCCCATGTAAATTAAAAAAAAAAATCTGCCTCCGTTTTACACTCGTTACAAGTATTTATATATTGTCATTTTTTATACACTCCAAATTTAATTGTACTTACCTTTTTATGTAGAGCATCAAGCAATACTATGAGATATAAACCCAACAGCGTTATAAATGACATAATGATGACAGTTACGAACTGAAACAAATAAAAACAATCAATCAATCAATAAAGCATTCATTTTTCTCACAAAAATACTTAATTCAACAGTATCATAGCAGAATTAGTATTGTACTAACATAGCACCAATGAGCAACAATAAGCAAGATTTAAGTTTAAGATGACAAAATGGTTTAATTATTCATACCGGCCATTTTATAGCTTCTATAAGATGTTCGTAAGCTTCCACGATAATATGATAAATATCCATCACTTTTTTCATATTTCTCGCTCCATGTTCATTCAGCTTACATTTCTTAATAAAGCCATACTCTTTAGACGAATCTTTACTTTCAAATTTAGTAGAATTCATCGACGATTCAAGGTAGAGATTGATTAATTGTAGCCTCGGTCGCAGCAGACATAGTAAATGTCCATAAAAACCGACCTCCAATACGTAAGCTAAACGGAACGGTATAAATATGACGGGAAATAGGGTCACTAGGCCAATCTCGTACGGTAACACGAAAACGACCGTAAATAAAAAGCTTGTGAAAACAATTTGTAACAAATTGTATATTGTCGGACGATCGACTGAGGGTGTACATCCTACTGTGTCGTCGAATTCATTCAATTTTACATAGTACAGATTTAAACGTTTACCACAGAGTAAACAGCACATCGCACAGATTAAATACTGAAATATACTGAACGAAATCATTACTGAATACTGTTCGGTTAACTGTGAAATAACTGCGAAATAAATTATGCAGCTACTGAAAAGAATGTTATAGGCGATGACATATAAACGAGTAGAATATTTTGGCCATAAAACTGCTGTTCTGTTTAGACCAAATAGTGCATTGGCGATAAAGAAATATTTAGAAATTGGATCTATGTGCATGTTCAAATCCCGTTTCATATAAGAATTAACAAGAACGCTAGGTTGGGCCATTGTTAGTAATGAAATGAAACATCGGAACACAAAACACTTTGGGCGAATTATATCCGTCAATAAATTAAACTAGCTGCGCCCCGCGGTTTCACCCGCGTAAATCCTGAGCCAGTGGTAATATCGTGATCAAAGCCTATGTTACTCCTCGATGAACATGTCTATTAGGTGAAAGATTTTTTTAAATCGGTCCAGTAGTTTTAATGCCTATTCATTACAAACAAATATAACTTTTCTCTTTATAATATTAAAAAGGTGTGTTTGCGTAAGATCGGATTCGACGAAGTTCGGATAGTTCAATTTACTCCCAAAAACGGTTTTTGAGTTCTGGTATTACTCAACACCTTCCTTGTACGACTTCCCCAATAGACCGCGTGTTCTCGTCTAAAGTGCGTTTAATAAGCGAAAATAAAAATAAAACATTGTTTTTTTTATTCTTAAGTAGAGCTAAGACCGGATTCTGTGATGAACTTTAAAATGTATGTCATAAAGACTATATTACGACGCAGTAGTCCGTAGTTGCACCGTTAACGTCCGATTTATTTTAGTTTAAAAAAATATTGTCTTAAGTTTAAATTTCTGTAAATCTTGAGCCACTGTTTGAATAAAACAGTCAGTTACATTTCTATTTACATAAATTCGTAAGAAATTAATTATTATCTTACTAATATTATAAATGCGAAAGTTTGCTTGTATGTATGTAATTAAATAAATAAATAAATATTGCACAACATTACACACAGCGCAATCTAGCCCCAAACTAAGCACTAGGCTTGAACTATGGGTACTAGACAAAGGATATACTACATATTATACTTTTTTTTTTGTAAACACATACATATTATACATAGATAGACACCCAGACCAGATACAAATATATATTTTTAAGCATAAATATTTGCACCTTACGGGAATCGAGCCTGCAGCCTTCTGCATTGCAGTCAGGCGTACGCCCGACGCGCCACAGAGACGTCACTTTGAATTTGTCACGTCACGATAATTGACTTTCTTACTCTTTCACGCAAAAACTACTAAACCGATTGCAATGAAACTTAGAATATAGGTAGATGAAGACCTGGAATAACGTCCCGATATTCCTGCGGGAACGGGAATTACGCGGGTGAAACCGCGGGGTGCAGCTAGTATAGTTATAAATGCTAAAATTAATCGAGATAAGTATTTTAAAATTATTTTTGCAAAATCCAAAAAAAAGGCGAAAATAGTCCGATCTTAGGCAAACGCACTTATATATATTAGAAACACCTGATAATATCATATCCGAACAATGTCATATTGTCTACCCTCGACGTGTTATCAAATAAGCATTAATTTTGTCTTTACACTTACACTAATTAAATTGTAGTAGGCTATAAAGAGCGCCGAGACAGGCGAAGTAATTGGTAAAATGTGGCTATAAGCACTCAATTAAACTAGTGATTAGTGATTTTGATTACATTACTGCTACATAATAATAAATTTGAGTTTTACGCCATCGGGTCTATATAAGTGCAACTGCAACTCGTACTTTCAAATTCAGATTTAGCTATTTGATTGCAATACAAATACAAATATTTCCAATTCTGAGTGTTTATTTATGTAAAAGTCTGTAATACATATTTACTAAGAAAAGCGTAGATTAGGTATGTATCGGTTAAATGGATCCATACCACAAGCGTAGTAGTAGGTATTGTTTAGTTTGGCACTGTATAAAATTTCCAACAATATTTAATATTATAAAGACTTCAGGAAAAAATTAAATACCTATTCATTAAAGAAAAATCAAAAACTGAACTCCGGACATTGAAAATACATCAACGGTCTTTACTAATATATTTTATGTAGATAACCTTTTTCAGTAAAAAAATCTTGTTCGAGATTAATTCGCCGTTCGAAAAATCTCTCTTGGAAATATTACTTTTAAATTCATTAATATTTATATTGCTACTTTGATTTGACCGCAGTTATTTTATGGTTTTAAATGTTTGCGTTTCCTATCAATTTGTGTCGGTACATGGACTTGAACAGACTTCCAATTGTCATTCACAATAGTAGAAACTGAAAGCTTTTCGAAACAAACGTGTTTGTTTAGGTTGAAAAATCTAAATGCATAAAAGCTTCGTTTCGTCGTGGTTGATAATTGAAAGACACCTATAGGTAACACCAAACTATAAAAATGCATAGCTATACAATAATCGGTGAACATACAAAAAAAATACATTTATTATACATACAGACGAATTAAGAACCTCCTCCTTTTTTGAAGTCGGTTAAAAATAGTCAAGGTAGAGCTGTAGTCGCACCTACTGTATACCTACTATGTTTTATTTTATTTTATTGGCACACATAACCAGGCATACAGCAGGAGCGACCACGGCACCATCTTGACCATTTTTGTATTTATGCATTTCTGGATTTCCATATGTCTTTTTTTTTTCTTTTGTCCTTTTTAGACTCCCTTTTTTCACATAGTGGGTTAAAGTTTATGAACTTTATTTTTTATTTAATACTTTACCGTTTCTCGATCGGGTCTATAAAATAATGTAATGTTGTAATGTGCTCGCCAAGACCTTTATTTTGATACCTAAAACGTGATTATTATCTCAGTTTCATTTTTTTAGAGGTTAGAATCTAAGTTTTAAATACCGTCTTCTAAAATATTGATAAAATTTATAGCCAATGACACCCGGTCTATTATTACAAATCTATTGACACCTCATTTATTAAAATCGGTTCAGTATTTTAGTCGGGTCGGTTTAAATCGGTCCAGTGTTTAGGCGCTAAGGCGTAACATGATACATGCATACACAGACTGCCAAAAACATTACCCTTCCTTTTGGCTTCGCCGTCCTTCCTTCACAGTCGTCCCTCAATTCTGAGGATCATGACTCCTGTGGTGCAGTCCGATTGACCGCCTTTTTCCATTGCCTGGCTTGATGTACCGTGTTCGGATATTTGGTCGGTCCAACGCTTGGGACTCCGCCCACGTAGCCTTTCCCCCTCAACCTTCCCTGTCACCATCAGGCGGTCAAGGTTATCCGAAGCTCTACGGGCGATGTGACCAAATTATTGGAGGACACGCTGCAAAAATTTAGTGGAGAGCCTTGGTGACGTTGCTATCTGCAACTCCCCCAGAACAGAGACGTTAGTACGGTGAGCGGTCCATGGTATCCGCAGAAGACGACGCTAACACCACATCTCAAAAACTTTGCCTGTCCGAGGCTTTCATGGTCCAGGATTCTGCTCTATATAAAAATATGAAGAAGACGAGGGTGCTCACTATATGATGTAAGTACTTTGGTGCTTTTCTTGATATTTCCGTTTTTCCATATCTTTTTGAGCTTTGCCGTAGTCGGGTAAAAAGGCTGTTTAACAGATTCCGCAAGCAAATTATGCATTTTGATACAGTCACAATACCTACTTCACTTCAATAGAAGAATTCTTCTGAAGACAGAGGAATTCTTTAATTCTATTCCGAGTTCTCTTCAGAAACGACAGACAGTTTAATACAGCTATTATTAAAAACTACGAAACCCAAATAACATTATATATGATCAGAAACTCGAATAAAAATATGGAAAAGAAATACAAATAACAAATCATATATAATCTAAACGAATACTTGCGTACATACATCAAACAAATGGAATAAAAGTTCCCGCTGACATCTGCTTATTGTGAGAGTTCGAACCGAGACGAGTTGATGTCAGCTGATGTTTCAGGATTCAAGTGAAATTACACAATCATGAAGTAGCTGGCACCGAAAAGACGAATTCATGGCTTATAAAAATACTATAGATCTCAATCGGCTCAGTTTATGGTATTTTTATGTTACCCCGTGCCCTACAAATCGTAATATCTGCGGTCGGAAGATACACTTAGGTACCTACACAGGGTTTTTACGATTCAATTTCAGATGTCTACTTGAAATGCAAAAATATGAGTAATTTGCAAGTGAATTTCATAAACACCAGGAAAAGGTCATTTGCGAATTTCACTTTTAGAAATTAAAAATCGCCATTTGCAAATCCTCTCGCCACTAATATTGAAAATACAAATGTCTATTTTGTTGGCTTCATAGTAAATTATCTCGACCCACTTAGATCTAAGATTTGGGAAGAATATTTTCTACATAGACACAAAATGATTTTATAGATACTTCGATATGTTTAGCAGGCAAAAAATACTGGTAGAACTGCAACTAGACTATTTCAAGTTCGACATTCGAGAATTAAGATAAATGGACGAAACCGCGATCAAAACTTAGTTAAAGCTGAATATTTGTTTTTTAGTACAATTATAAATGTTGGTTCATTTGCTTAACATAAAAAGTGAATGCCGGAATGACCGTCCTCTCTCGAATACACCACGAAAAAGTTGTGAAATGCCTTTGTGTCCTCTCGACCCCTGGACTGCTTACAAACTTAATAATGACATTTTTTTAAACAACAACAAAGAGACCCCACCGCAAGGGGTAAGTACTTCACTCAACTTTACTTTGAAGTGAATTCCATTTTATTAGCTCACGCTAGACATACATATTTATGTATAGTGGGCTACTATACTGGTTAGGTAAATGAAACTTACAATACTATTTATTACTCCCGCGTTTCGGTTTGAATTGTTTGTACAATCATCGTCATCATCATCATCCGAGCTATGTTCCCGATTACATTATTCTCGGGAGCCCGAAGTCCACTACAAACTTTATCTATTTATAGATTTAGCTAATTACGACTTTTACTTTTATAAATGGCCTTGTAATTTCATTTATTAGATCTTTTATCCAACGTAGGTACAAATTATAGTCAGAATACTTATCTGTGGCGGGCCTGTAGTAATTTCAATAGACTGTTACAGAGTGTTGACAAAGATTTGGATTTGTTTAGTACCAGTGCTGGGACAGTGAGGCGGCGGCTAACTAGGCATTTCTTTGAGGGTGAATGATGTGTATTTGTTTTTGTTTTATTTTTTAACTGTTCCTCTTAAATTTGCTTAACTTATATTCTTTGTGAAATGTATTGTGATTTTGTAGGTGGTTAAGTTGATGGTTGATAGCTCACTCCTTATTTTAGTATCATAATATTGTTAGTCGTGAGATCCTATAATTGGCTTTCTATTGTTACACTATCACTACTGTTTTATAATAGCTGTTGGATTTCCAAATAAATAAATAAATTAATTAATTAATTGTATTTTTTACCTTAAAATCCGCGACACAAAGCTAAGCCAATACAAAGAGGAAAATGTAATAATGACTAGTAATATGCTTGTAGAATTTCGGCTAGCAAGATGAATAAGTTATTAGCCCGCGGCCATTTGAACTCCCATATTATAGGTACGTATGGTGTAAATCTCATCTTATCTACACAACAATCCTTCAATCCTAGGCCTTGTTTTTTAAACGAAAACGAAAGAAACAAAACAAGTCCAATAAGCCACTATTCTGCGGTGCCGAAAGGCGGGTTTTCACCAGGCAAAGCTGCATTATTTATTCCTATTATACTGGCACGTAAATATAAGTAAGTAAAGTGCCTAAAATATCAGTATTTTATCGGTAGAAAATGTAAAATCGTACACGTACAGTGTGGTGTTGGGGAACGTGCTAACAGCTGACGCCTCGTCGAACGACAACACTTCTTACTGCAATGTCATTTTACTCAATGAGCCTTTTCCACTACCACAAGGTTATTGTTACGTCTCGATAGATGTCGTGATAATCTGTTTTTTATTATTAGACTGGCTCTAATTAAACCATTGCGATATGTACTAGAACTAGAGATGATATCAAACAATTGAAATGTTTTATTTACGCGAAATAATTAGAGAAAGCCGATGCAGTGCTCACTATTTGTTATTTCTATCGTCAAAGTGAAATGCCAATCGCTGCAAGTGCTAATAACCAATCAATGACGTTTAATGTGACGTCGTCATTAGTATCATGGAATTTAATGAAGCTTTTAATTGTTTCAACGATGTATCTTTCTTCTGATGCCGATCAACAGATTAAACAGTGTTAAGTAATTTGTTCAAGAACTTTTTCTAATCGGTATTTAACTCTATACTTCAAAGTTGATAGTCACATAATAAAATATAATTTCAGCATCGGTTCCCATCTCTGATCAAGATTAAAACTCATTCACACCGTGATACCGACCTTCTCACAAAACGTTAAGGCACGTTAAGCAGTTGGTCCCGCCCCCAAATTATCTATCTAGTGGATGTCTGACAACCGTGGAAAATAACAGCAATCTGCAGAATGTACATTGTTGCTTTGAGGTAATTACCGCTAATAACCACGTTACGTCTAAGCAGCAATGTACTATTTATAGTGCCTGTTAATTTCCACTGTTGTTAGACATCCAGTGGATAGATAACCTGGGGGCCGGTTGTTATCTATGATAGCAGCCGTTAGTTCAGTAGCCTTAAGGCGACCTGACAACTCTGACACGAGGTGAGCCACACCACTACACGACAAAAATAAGATGAAGACTCACAAAACGACATTGTAGGTTTATATTTCTCTATTAACATTTATAACGTCTTATTAATAGGAGATTCTAGTTTTAAACAACAAACCCACTTACTTGACATATTTTCAAGGAAAACGCCTAGCGCCTACATCTTTATAAACTATCACCATTCATTTCTTTTCACCTCGTCTTTTTTGAAGATGTCTTTTTCTTGCTTTAAAAAATTTCTATAATTACGAAAATAATATTAGCATATTACTTACTTATTACATAAAAGTCTGTCCTTACTGGCAAACGGACACCTCAGCGTTTAAACACGAAATACATTCTTAAAATATAGTATCAAATTTTTGGTGGTGACCTCTAATGGGAAGATCTTCCACCGGGCAGGTTGTTTTTGCCCGGTAGGCCGCGGCCCGACGATGTCTCATCGGTAGTTGTATATGAGCTTATCTTGGAAATAATGTTGATATCGCGATCCAGGATTTCATACTAGTAACGCCATCTAGTAGGTGCTGTGGGCGACCGCCACAAATTAATACCCTACCAGAATACCGTTCTTTTTTTATTTTTCTTGAGACGGAGGGCGGTACCTCATTATTTATAATCAAGTTAACGGAGTAGGTATTACAACAAGATTCATAGATAATATTTTCTAATTTCACCGTACCTACATCCTTATTGAAAATTGTGGGACGTTAATGAATACAATATAGTATACATATACTTCACTCGTCTTCGGCGTAATGTTAATTAATTTAATAAGGTTCAAAAGATACGTGTAAATACAATTTTACCGTTTTCTACATTATTAAATTGCAGTGTAAGCAGACTAAAGACTGTTGATTGAACGATGATGGAGTTGAGATTTTGTATCTAAGCTAAGAAAGGATTGTTGACTTAAAAATATTCTTAAAGAAAAAATACTTATACAAAAATACAACCCATAGTTGACACTGGGCGGGATTCGAACCAACGCATCTTTACTCATTTTATTCCGTTTTGATCGGAAATGTAATAATTAACAAGTGTATCTTCTTTACTGGTTATTTCCATGAATCGCTTTTAGAGAAAAAAAAAAAAATAGTATTTTTGGTTTATGCGCTAGCAACTCTAACTGTCACTTTTTTTCTGCGATTTTCCATGTTCGCGCGCACCTTTACTTTCTGCGCTGTTTCTCAGTTTTTTACCTGTTTTCTACGCCACTCAGTAAATGTCTTAGTGTTTAACAACGACTACAATGTTAAACGAAAAGAAACTTCTGAAAACAAACGAGAAATATACGAAGAAACTTAGAAAAATCAAAAGACGCCATCGCGTCACACGCCTTGTCAATGATGCCGACACTCTGGATACGACCACGGAGGGTTCAAACGGTGAAACCCCACCCTCAAAAAATCAAGGTAAGGTTAAATATTCGATATTTTCACAGGCTCACAAGTTTTTCCCCCGGTTTTACCGGCAAACATAACCTCAAAAACCGTCTCAGACACGGCACGCATCACCGCACCGTCAGAACGGCGGGTTGCCTGCAACTGTAACGTATATACCCAAGCTCTGCTAAGGCCCGAACGTGATTCTAGCCCGACGCAGCACAAGACTTTAACCAGCACACTTGAAGCGGGTTTTTCTTTTCTCTGTGCGTGACACATTTGAATAAAGATCAAAAACAGGAACGCGATTCTATTAGTTTTTGATGCGGCACATACAACATGCCTCAACAGAAATCGCCCTAGAGTGCTCTCTGCCTTTTCTTACTCTGTGTATGTAGGTACGTGATACCTCTGCACAAAGTACAAGACAGGAACGCGATTCCTTAGTCTTGATACCATAATACGCACGAGATGCGTCTTACCATCATCGTAAGCTTAGATAAATACCATATCTATAGCAGAAGATAAACACTATACTATCCCCGCAGAACCGGAACCTGAAGAGGACATCGTCGAAGCCCTTAATATGGACTACCATGAAGAAAGTGACAAATTTTATGGCAGAATCCACACAAAATTAGCAACAATATCCTGTTAAACAGAATAAAAAAGGAAGAGAAGGAAAATATTCTAAAAACTTTAAAATACAACTAGGCTTGGCTATGGCTATCACGCGGGTGAAGTAATGACTGAAATTATTAAACATGACGAAGTGGATTCTGCAGTCCTAGTTAGAAAGCTAAGCGGTGCCACAAAATAACTTCATAAATTACAACAACACTAAAACAAGAAAGTTACTCATCATTCTGCTCCTAGACAAAAATTTCAACTCATTTGCACTGAAGAGAAACGAATTTCTGTATGGTAAAAATTTAAGCAGCATTATTAAATGAAACCAAGAGGTGAGAAAACCCTCACAAGGAATAAAAAAACCCGTGGCTAGGCCCGCAACAGTCAGACCGGCCAGCAGCTCTAAACCATTGGGAAACTGCTACGGTCCATCGTTAACACAGTTTTGCCTGCAAACCAGACCTGCAGTACTACGAGGTAGACCGAGGACCCGCGGGACTCAAGGTCACCCACCAGCACGTCGACTGAGCACCAACCCGTCACGCTCCGCGAGAGCTCCGACACGAGGCGCCCACACTAGGCGCTAGGCCACCAGGTACAGGTACAACAGTACTATTTTTTTTCCTTGCTGGGAAAAGGTCACCAGTGACCCAGTCATATTACTATGGGTGAGGTTACTACATACCTTTTATTCATCTACCATTACAAAATTGTATACCTAACAACAAAACACCTACCCAAGATATCAATAACACCCGAAAGGCCATCAATAACTTGGTAGAGCTAGGAGCTGTAAAAATCTGCAATCATAGTCATGATCAGTACATTTCTAGCATCTTTATTAGACAAAAATCTAATCGTAAATTTAGATTTATACTAACTTAATTTAAAGAACTTGAATAAATTCTTTGCTATAGACCATTTTAGAAGAAAGACATCAGAACTGCCATTAAAATAATAAACAAAAACTTCTACATGTGTGTTATAGACCTAAAAGAATTGTATTTCTTAATACCTGTAGCTCTAAGCCACAGAAAATACCTACAGTTCATGTTCGAAGGTATCCTTTATGAATTTACGGCACTGCCTGACAGTCCCTGTACAGCTCCCAGTTTTTTTCGCAAAGTTATTGAAACCAATGGTCGGCCACCTACGCAGCCAAGGTCACCTATCAACCATGTACCTCGACGACTACCTCTGCACAGGAAGAATATAATTATGACGAGTGCATTGCTAACCGCAATGCCACACTCAACATTTGTCAATGCCTAGAGCTAATAATCAACTGGGAAAAAAGTTCTCTTAAACCACCACATATTGCAAGTTTCTGAACTTCAATATAAACACTCACAACATGACCCTTGAACTACCACAAGAGAAATGCAATCACATATCCTCTATGCTCAAAAAGTTTTGTTCCACCAAAACTTGTAAAATCAGAGACTTTGCCAAATTAGTAGGCACCTTGGTACCCAGCCACATCATATGTCGGGGCACACATAAAAAACTTTGAAAGAGAAAAGTACCTGTCTTTGTCACATAGTAATGATGATTATGAAGGCACTATGACTATCCCTAAGAAAATCTTACCAGACATCGGTGGCTAGGTAACATAGAAAAAAGAGTATATGCCTTAGACAATTCACCCTTGAAACCTTTTCAGGCTCCTCACTGTCGGGCTGGGGCATACACTGCAATGGCGAGAGTGCTGGCGGGTTTTGGTCCATTAAAGAACAAACCTACACATCAATCAACTCGAGCTCACGCCTGCCTTTTTTGGCCTTAAATGCTTTGCTAAATTGCTAAGCCACTGTGATATACTTTTGCGCATCGATAACACTACCGCTATTGCATGTATCAACAAAATGGGCATCGTTCAACTTCCACACCTTAATAAAATAGCAAAAGCCATCTGGGAATGGTGTGAGGAAAGAGACATAAAACTCTATGCCTCATACATCAAATCAAACGCAAACGTGTTAGCAGATGAGGAATCTCGAAACACAAATATAGACACAGAGTGTGAATTGAACGACGCCGCTTTGTCGCCCATAAACGTTTGTTTGGGCAGCCCTGAAATAGATCTAATTGCATCTAGAATTAACAAAAAATGTGACGTCTATATCTCTTGGAAAAGAGACCCGCATGCGGCCAATATAGATGCTTGCACTGTTATATAGCCATATTTTTTTTTACGCCTTCCCACCTTTTTCGCTCCTACTAAAATGCCTACAGAAAATCAAAAATGACCAAGCGAAAGGCATATTAGTATACCCAATCTGGCCATCTCAGCCATGGTACCCACTAGCTATGAAATTGTCGGCAACAAGACTTATAATCTTCAAGCATAATACTAACCTCCTAATATCCCCTTTTAGGACAGAACACCCACTACGAGACTACCTTACCCTGGCAGCGAGCACATTCTGCGGTCTGCATTCAAACGCCGAGGTTTGCCAGAGAGCTCGCTAGATATTATGTTGTCCTCTGTATCAGCAGGTACCATGAAACAGTATAATTCTACTTGCAAAGGCTGGTGGAAGTTCTGCCACTCACACTGTCAAGGATCGTTACTAGCATCTATCCCCTTTGTCATACAATTTCTAACACTAAAGTTCGAAAAGGGGAATGGATATAGTATCTGTCATAAACCAGCCCTGCGGGACGCGTTTAGACTTAAGTCAGCTTTTGCAAAGTACGTAGACATATGGAACCCGTCAGTGGTACTGAACTACCTAGCCACCATGCCCAACAACTCACCTCTCAGCCTGGAGATGCTGACTAAAAAGACAGTAACCCTACTGGCACTGGCAACTGCACAAAGGGTGCAAACCCTTCGCTGATTAAAATTCTGTACAAAACCCAAAAAACAAACCGTATTAGAAATTCCTTTCTACAGTCAAGAACTCATATGCTCATATGTTCATATGGATTGCCAGGGCGCCCCAGTCATATTTAAAACATACAGCCCCTCAGAGGCTCAGAAAAGTACATCTTCACAACTTTCAAAAAACCCTACCTCCGGGTTACAAAACAATCGATAAGCAAATGGATAAATAAAGAACGTGTCGCAAATACATGTCGCACAGTACACGCCACCGTGCAACGTCATTAGCAAACAAAGCAGGCGTTTCTCTAGACGTTATCAGTAAAACCGCCAGCATAATTCCTTGATCTTCGCTAAGTTTTATAACCTACTCATTTAGAGGTCCACCTTCAGCACCACGCAATTTGCGCAGGCTGTTCTTAACTCATCGTTATCCACGACCTAAGTCATGATGATTAATAATTAGGTACATGATTATTACATAGCCACTCAAGCTAACTATCCCAGAGTAATATGACTAGGTACCGAACCTAATCTAAATAACCTAAATAGGATTATTTAAGATACTTCTTGAGACTGATTTTACTTGTCATGATTAAAACTAAAATAAAGTTGATTTAAGTATACTTATACTTAATACTAAGTCTAGTTGTGACTATTGCTAAGTTACATAGTAAGCCATCTCAGTACTTATAATTAATGTACGGTCTAGTTAATAGACCTCCACTGAAACACTCATATTATTAACTATAATAAATCCATATTTTTTCTCTCCCTTTGTTCTTCAAAAGTGTTTCTAATTTTCCACCCATTATGCAACTAAGTAACTCTGAACAGATACACTTGTTAATTATTACATTTCCGATCAAAACGGAATAAAATTGGAAATTGGACGAACTTACCTTAAGTGAAGTCCAATTGTAATTTTATGAAGGTTTGATCGGAAATGTAATCACCCACCCAACCCCATAGAGCCCAAGCATAATGGGTTGAGGCTAGACATCAGCTCTAAACCTAGTGACAGTTAGAGTTGCTAGCGCATAAACCAAAAATACTATTTTTTTTTTTTTCTCTAAAAGCGATTCATGGAAATAACCAGTAAAGAAGATACACTTGTTAATTATTACATTTCCGATCAAACCTTCATAAAATTACAATTGGACTTCACTTAAGGTAAGTTCGTCCAATTTCCAATTTGTACTGTACTGACTTGATAACCCAATTAGTCTACGGGGCGGCGGCGTTGGTGACTCACATCTTCAATTTTTGCATTGATTATTCATTTGTTACCCAACTATGAGATTTAAGTATGTTTTTGCCGTTTCAGTTTTTATGACCACTTCCGCATTGAACGACTTCTAAATTGGCATTGACTTATATTGTTCTAATAACTTTTACTCGCTTTTAACTGTCTGCTACAGTACTACGAATATCAAGCGAAATTCAAGTCTTTAGTCATTCATCCCACTTTCCACCCATATTTTTGACGCATTATGGAAGGTTTTGATGAAATTGTTATTTTTGTATGTTTTTAGGCAATTAATAAGGTAGATGAGGGTTGCGCCCCGAGCCGTGATCAATCATTAGACAGCATTAGGTGGCGCGTCGGTTCAACCCTTGGGGATTATTTTTATTGCCAATACTCTGAGCTGAGATCGATGAGCAATTTGTTTCTATTGTTAACGCAAATATGCAGCCATTTCTGGACTCATTTGTCAATCATGAAACTCAATAATATTATATTTAGATTTTTCTGAAATTCTACAAATTCGTCTCTTATCTACACGGAAATTATAGTGTATTATAAATTATAATAGAGTACCTACTTACCTATTATACATATACTAACAGTTTCCCGAGGTTTCACACTTCCAAGTCCCGGAATATCGGGACTAATAATATCCTATGTTACTCTTCGATAATCTAGCTGTCTAATTAGTGAAAGAGATTTTAAGATCAGCCCAGTATTTTGTTTGCTTATTTGTTACAAACAAACAAATAAAATAAATATTTTCTGTTTATAATATTAAGTTTACAAAACATACACCTATAAAGATTCTATAATAATTTATCTAAAATAAAACTGAAAATCGTACCAAAATCCAACTTATATCACCGCTTTTTTTCCGTCTGAGGTTTTTTTGGTTTCGAAGATAACGACTGCGTCACACTGTTAGATAAGATAATTTTATTTTATTAATTGACCGAGCAAATGAAGCGTGTCTGCTTGAAATGAGGCAAAGCTTTCATTTCTTAGAATGTATAAGTACTTACGTAGTTATATGTACGAGTAGGGATTGCAAAATCCGGATTTTTTTTAAATCCGGTTTTCAGAATTTTCCTTCGAAAAAAAATCCGGATAATCCGAATTTTTCGAAGTTTTAAAGTAATTTGATAAGACTGAAATAAAACAGCATAAGTCATTTAAAATCTGCGTTTATTTAGATCTTTAGAACATTATAGAACAATAACAAGATAAAATCTGCATTTTTTCTAATCTAATCACTAATCAAAATCACAAATCAGTCTTATTTAAAAAAAACGAGATCTTAATACCATGAATACGTCCAGTGTTTTCGTACACAAATTCTCAAAATCGTAAGCCGCAGCCCGCAATTACCCATTGAGGAGGTTTTTGATGAGGTAATGGTTCTAGATGTTCCATTAATTCATATCGAGTAGTTAAAGAGCCTATCCTACTGGTAGAAATCTAAAAGTGAGTAATTTATTGCAATTTGAGGAGTTATTCTGTTCATCACTCTGAAGACCTTTGTCAGATCATTACCAAATTTTATGAAACCGACTTTAAGTTGCTAACTTTTAAATAAAAAAGAATTATAGTAATCAGATTTCATACGGCCGAAATATAGTGTAGCCCATTTTTGCCCCTTTGTGGGGGATGTACCCCTCCAATCAAAAAACCCCGACGACAATTCTAATACTCATAGAACCTGTATACCAAGTTTCATCGAAATCGGTTCAAAAATGCTACCTGTAGAGGAGTACCAACAAACAAACTGACAGACTTGATGCAAAGACACTTCGCTCGCTCGCTCGGTCAATAAAACTCCATAAAATTTTAAGGCGAAGATTTCCGATTTCAATAGTTAGTAAGTATGGCAAATTGCCATAGCAACACAAAAAAATATTTAAAAAAAATCGATTATTATATTAGACGAAAATAGAACTAGTTATAAAAAAATGAATCAGTCATATCCCTTCTAAATGTCAATACCTACAGTTTGAGTTATTTTTCGAATTAAAAATTTAATATTTTGTGAATAAAGCAGAAAAAACATTAATTTTTTTATCAGTTTTCATAGTTTTTCCAAGATTTTTTCTATCGAGCGAAGTTATTCAAATGGTGTTTTCAGTCTGTCACGTACCTAGTAGGCTTCTTGAACTACAAACATGTAATTTGTTTGACTCGTTTGTTGATCGTAAAAAAAAAATAGTTTACGATTAGGTACATGAAGTCGAAATAAACATACTAGGTCGATATCTGATATTTCGAAGTTAAAAGCCTTAAGATGAAAAATGTATAGTATAATAGAAGCAGGGGTCTTAACTTAATCTTAATAAACCATATTCACTATAAAACCTACTCGATAAGCAAGCAAGCAGCGTCCGTAAAAGATTACTTTAGGTAATAAATAATTGTTCTCAATTATTTCAAATAGAAGGCATCCGATACGACGTCACACGCCTTCAATCAACAAATTTCACCCCGCAGGGAATTCGACCTCTAGAATGTGACGAACCGGCACTTTACCCAACTTTTTTCTTTATCTGTCTTTACTTATTAGCTGCTGTGCTAAGGTTGTATTATCTTTATCTCAGATGCTGAGTCAAGAACAGTTTAATAAAACAATTTCCGTATATTTCTGTAGGTACAATAAACAATTACCTACTAGTATTAATTTTTAATCTTTAGATAGGTACACATTTATTATTGTGGAATGGATTATAATGAGTAGAAAAAACGTTAAGTTTTAATAAGTGTCGTTGTTTCGAAGTAGGTAAATTGAATTTGGCTCGTTTACAAAATGTTTGCAGTCACAAACATCGAGTTGTACTTACAATACTTGTAGATAGGTCCAACAGTGCATAATGAAAAGAACTCACTATTATTTGTAACATAATTACTTTAATCTTTTAAAAATTTTGCGTACCTATAAAAAAGCAACATTTCTCAAATGCTGTTACATTTGAGAAAAGTACACAGAACATCACCAAAGAACAAAAAAATGTTGACAAAAGTTCAAAGTAATAAAAAAGCTCCAGTTTTGGCGGAAACGCATTGAGGAGATGTGTTGCTAAATTTCATTTTTGTAAAACCTAGTTCAAAAGCGTGTAAATTGTTTAATTTCGGGGGCGTATTAATCAATTTAGTTTCGTGAAGGTGTACAAGTGTAAATAAAAGTGAAAATCGGAGCAAATCATGGACTTTAGCGTTGTCTCCAAAGCTCCGTGAACAAACATTGTAAGAAATGGGCCCCTTTTTAAAACGATTCCCTCGACTTGACTTTAACTATGACGACTTGACTGTTTCGATGCAAATAATTGCAAATATTAGTAGTACTTGACACTGGCAAATATCCCAATGGACAAGCCATATTAAAGAAGAAGAATAAAAAAACTAAAGAAATTATTAGTTTATAATATAGTGGTCGGTGGTTAGCTAGATCACTCACGTGGATACTCATATATTAGTTACATTTTTATTGGTAGCTGCCACCCAGTCAATGCTTAAAATATCGCTCGTAAACTTTGATTGATGAACATTCAACACCCGAAAATCTTTTATAGATACCTACGTAATTTTTCAATGCAAGGCGAATAACTTTCACCTATTTCTTCCTATTGCGGCTATCGTAAATGCTATACCAATAAACTTAATTACGCTAAGGTTCGCTGAACTTATAAAAGTTAAATAGAGCGTAAATAATTAACCATTTAGTCCGTTTAAACTTCTAATAGGTAAAAGTAAACTGACAATATCAAGTATTGATTGCTTAAAAGAGATCGCCCTCAGTTCGCCCATTGTGCCACACTAGATTAAGTTTTGTCTTTTTAATTTCAACTTTTTGATACAATAAAGTATTTTTAGGTATTATCTATCTCTTTATTTTAATATCTACACCCACAATACAAAGTACTTTGAAATAATGCTTTTAAGTTGAGTTAATGGAACTCCAAACTTTATAATATTACAAAGTTAAACAACAAACACAAACCTTGTTAAATCTTAATACACACTGGTAAATTACAATTCTTGAATTACTTTTCTATTCTGGAAACAAATTCCATCTTACAACTTCATAATTTTAAAAGGAGATAAAATGAAGTGGTAGAGTTTAAATCTTTGTAATGGGTTATCGTTACAAATACTTAACTAATTTTGATAAAACTTTCGGGACTTAAGGAGGCTACTCTTGTGGCAGTTTTCTGTTCTGCACTATTTCTTATTCGTTTATTTAAGTTTACTTCATGGCATTCCAAATTCCAATGATACCTATCGTTCCTATTAACATAAAGAGCCCGTTAATTTGATGTTTTCGATGTTTTAAAATTCACCGTAAGGTGCCGTACAATAACTTTTTAACCGACTTCAAAAAAAAAGGAGGAGGTTATCAATTCGTCTGTATGTATAATATTTTTTTTTTGTATGTTTACCGATTACTCGAAGACGGCTTGACCGATTAAGATAATTCTTTTTTTAATGGATAGGTGGGAGCTCCGAAATGGTCCCATAAAAATTTGATGAGGATCTGATGAGGATCTTCAAAGTGAGGACCGGGAATGCTCCTCAAAACGCTGTATTCAATTCAATTGTTCATCGATTATACGAAGATGGCTTGACCGATTGATATAGTTCTTTTTTTAATGGAAAGGTGGAAGCTGCGAGGTGGTCCCATGAAAGTTTGGTAAGGTGATGAGTATCTTCGGAATGATGGACAGTAGAGCATCCCAGAATTCAATAAAATACTCATTTTGGACTTGTGGGCAACCTACATATAAATATATTGTATCTATGTATTGAATGTACTTGTATTTGAACTAAGTATATCATAGTATTTATTTACTATATTATACCTACACAAGTTCACTATACACATCATACCTGATTTACAATATGTTACATCCTATCTATTTACAATATTTATTCCACATTATTTATTTACTTATAATTATACTTATCTATTTAAATTATCAAACACAACATAAACAACTCACAAATAATATTCGAGTGCCTACCGGTCGAGGAAAGTACAATGCACACGCGCGCACGCACTACTAGCGCGCTACGTCACCGTGCGTCATCGTGCGCGGTCGGAAGCGCTCGGAGCCGCTCGGTACCACCGGACAGTATCGACGGTTGACCTACCTACTACCGCTGGACAGTCACGATCACCTAGTGATACGATACGCGTTCGCTCATTCTTATTTATTATTAACTACGAAATATTTAGTACTTGTATGTTGTTTACGTCCGTAATTTCCTATTGTGCCTTCAAATAATTTGAGTGTGGAAATAAACTGTAGTGAAGAGAAGAGGAAACCCTATCTATTATTTACCTACCTAGGAAGAACTACCTTCACCACTGCAGGTCATATATCCCTCATTGGTGACCCCGTTTCGAACATAGAGGAAAACCTTCACCAGGACGAAGATGAGCGGCGCAGGCAGTGATAGCAGCGGTGCTGAAACGGCCAAGGAATCAACAGGTGATACCAGAAAGCCTAGACTAAAAAAATCGAAGCGCGTTTCCATTGACGCAGATGACTCGACATTGGAAGTTTGCAGAGTGGGCGTACGTATGCCACCATTTTGGCCCCAAAAACCAAAAATATGGTTCGCCCAAATCGAGGGACAATTTTTAATGTCCCGCATTACCGATGACACTACCAAGTTTCATTACGTGCTCCATCACCTCGACCGGGAGTATGCGGTTGAGGTGGAGGACATAATAACGGACCCACCAGCTACGGGGAAGTATGAGAAGCTTAAATCTGAGCTGATTAAGCGTCTCTCAGTTTCCGAGGAATCCAAGACCAAACAATTTTTGGAACGGGAACAGCTCGGCGACAGGAAACCGTCCCAGTTTTTGCGACATCTACGTAGCCTCCGGTCCGATTTGTCGGATGGCTTTATTCGCACCGTGTGGACCAGCCGTTTGCCATCAAACTTGCAAACAATCGTCGCATCACAGCCTACCCTCTCACTGGATGATCTCGCGGACCTGGCTGACAAGGTACACGACATTGCTCCGCAATCGCCTCAGATAGCCGCGACAACGTATTCTCCACCGGCGCCAGGACCGTCGTCATCCCCGCTGGACATCATGGCCCGGCAGATCAGCGAGCTGACCAAACAGGTTAGCGCACTCACGGCGGTTGTCAATGGACCGTCAAGGTCTAGGCATCGTGGACGACAGGATTCCCGCCAACGTAGTCGTTCGCCTTCTGCTAGGAACAGGAGTAGGTCCCAGTCAAGCTATAGGAAGTTCCCACTGTGTTGGTACCACTTCAAGTTTGGCAACAAGGCGGCTCACTGCATGAAGCCCTGCGATTACCAGCAGGGAAACGACCAGGGCAGTCGTTAATGGCGACTGAAGACTGCCCCGCATCCGCCTCCAACGGTCGCCTGTTCGTCACAGACCGCAGGTCGAAGTTCCAGTTTCTGGTCGACACCGGAAGCGACTTGTGCGTCTTCCCCCGTTCTGCGCTGCGGCAACGACGTGAGAAGACGAACTATCAACTATGCGCGGCCAACGGAACACCGATAACGACATACGGTTACATCGAGCTAAATTTAAATTTAGGTTTGCGTCGCGACTTTGTATGGCGTTTTATTGTAGCCGACGTTACGAAAGGCATTATAGGTGTAGATTTTTTATCGTTTTTTAATTTAACTGTCGATATTCGTAATAAACGCCTAATAGACGGCACTACGAATATCTGCACCACAGCTTCTATAGATAAATCTGTATCTAACATATTAAGTGTGAAGGTAGTCGTGACTGGCGATTCCAAATACCACAAAAAACTCGCGGAATTTCCAGAACTAACTCGACCCGCAGGTACTCGGCTCACACCTAAACACAACACACTACACCACATTCGTACCACATCAGGCCCCCCAGTTTCTAGTTCTTTTAGGCGCCTCGCACCTGACAAACTCAAGATTGCCCGATCAGAGTTTGAAGCGATGTTGGCCAATGGAACTGCACGTCCCTCCGAAAGCTCCTGGTCGTCACCACTGCACCTGGCTCCGAAAAAGGACAACGGTTGGCGACCCTGCGGAGATTATCGCCAGTTAAATGCCAGAACCATCCCAGACAAGTACCCAATCAGACACATCCATGACTTCGCCCATAGCCTGTCTGGTTGTACAGTCTTCTCAACTATTGACCTCGTTAAGGCCTACAATCAGATCCCTGTTTTTGAGCAGGATGTGCCAAAAACTGCGATCACAACCCCCTTCGGACTTTTTGAGTTCCCATTTATGACATTTGGTTTACGAAATGCTGGTCAGACTTTCCAAAGGTTTGTTGACGAGATGACGCGTGGCCTAGACTTCTGTTACTGTTATCTGGATGATTTTTTGGTCTTTTCAGCATCTGAAGCCAAGCACGAACAGCATCTCCGTCAGATATTCACCCGGATGAAAGATTACGGCATTCTTATTAACACAGCCAAATGCGTTTTCGGAGCTTCTGAAGTATCGTTTCTAGGCTATCGCATCAATCGTCACGGCACCAAACCTTTGGAAACAAAAGTGGAAGCCATTAAAGAGTTCCCTGTACCTAAAACTGCAAGAGGACTCCGCAGATTTTTGGGTATGATTAACTTTTACCGCAGATTCATACCAAACGCGGCAAAAATACAAGCCCCTTTGAACGCCTTACTGACCGGTTCCATCAAAGCATCTCACCCAGTTGACATAAGTGGAAACTCACTAAGAGCCTTTGAGGAGTGCAAGCAGAGTTTGTGCGCAGCTGCCATGTTGGCTCATCCTGACTCAAGCGCAAAGCTGGGCTTAGTCACGGATGCGTCCGACTTAGCGATAGGTGGTGTCGTTCAGCAATTGCAAGATGGTCACTGGCAACCGCTAGCCTTTTTCTCTCGCAAGTTGAACCCCACGCAGCAAAAGTACTCGCCGTATGATAGGGAGCTCCTGGCCGTATACGAGAGTGTTAAATACTTTCGACATTGGTTGGAAGCGACTATTTTTACGATCTACACGGATCACAAGCCGTTGTGTTACGCGTTCCACGAGCGCAAAATTAAATGTTCTCCACGGCAATTTCGACATCTAGATTTCATCGCCCAATTTTCCACCGATATCCAGCATATCGCAGGGCGAGATAACGTCGTTGCTGACACGCTTTCACGAGTCGACGAAGTACACGCTCCAGTGGACCTCGATGTGTTAGCCGAAGCTCAAAAATGTGATCCCGAATTGGAACAATTAGTTAAAGCCGAAACCTCCTTGAACGTAAAACGGTTAAGCATACCTGGTAGTCGCTCTGAGCTGTACTGCGACGTCAGTACAACGGCTGCTAGACCGCTTGTCCCTAAACCCATGCGCAAGAAAGTTTTTGACAGTTTGCATTCACTTAGTCACCCAGGTGCGAACACGACAGCAAAGCTCGTAGCGGAACGCTTCGTCTGGCCACAGATGAGGAAAGACTGCCGCGAATGGTCTAGGGCATGTTTGAGCTGCCAGCGCACAAAGGTAAACCGACACGTATCGACGCCTCTTGGCACTTTCGATTTACCTTTGGCGCGATTTAAACATGTGCACTTAGACCTCATCGGGCCACTACCTCCGTCTTGTGGATATCGGTATTGCTTGACAGCCATCGATCGCTTCACGCGATGGACTGAAGCTGTCCCTATTGCCGATATCACAGCAGAATCTGTGGCCAAGGCTTTCCTGCTAGGCTGGGTTGCTCGATTTGGTTGCCCTACTGACGTAGTCACAGATCGCGGTAGGCAATTTGAGTCGGCACTGTTCGCACAACTGTCAAAAACTTTAGGATTCAGGCACCGTAAAACTACTGCGTATCACCCCCAATGTAACGGGCTTATCGAACGTTTTCATCGACAGCTCAAAGCGGCTATCATGTGCCACCCCGATTGCAGTTGGTCAGAGGCATTACCATTTGTTCTACTCGGCATTCGAAATTCGTTTAAGGACGATCTCCAAACTTCACCTGCCGAACTCGTCTACGGTGAACCCTTACGCTTACCAGGCGAGTTCTTTGAAAATAAAGTGGACAATTGCATCCCCGACTACACAGAATACAAAGAGCGCATGAGAACTTTCGCTAACACTCTTCAACCAGTGCCAACCTCTCACCATTCAAAGAAAAATATTTTCTTATACAAAGACCTGAAGTACTGTACCCATGTCTTTTTACGCGAGGATGCATTAAGAGGAGCACTACAACCAGCATACACTGGTCCCCACGAGGTGACAGAAAGAGGAGACAAAGTTTTCAAAATAATGGTCAAGGGACGAGTCGTAACAGTATCGGTAGACCGATTAAAACCGGCCTACATACTGTCACCCACACCGGACGACCCCCCTTATAAGCCTTGTTCACCCCCCCTGACACCCGATTCATCACCTCCATCGCCACCTACATCATCCCGAATTCCATCATCAAATGTTAAGCCTTTGACAACGACCCGTTCCGGGCGTCGAGTAAGATTCCCAGATTATTATCGCCCCTAACCCGGTCTCTGGAGGGGAGTGATGTGGGCAACCTACATATAAATATATTGTATCTATGTATTGAATGTACTTGTATTTGAACTAAGTATATCATAGTATTTATTTACTATATTATACCTACACAAGTTCACTATACACATCATACCTGATTTACAATATGTTACATCCTATCTATTTACAATATTTATTCCACATTATTTATTTACTTATAATTATACTTATCTATTTAAATTATCAAACACAACATAAACAACTCACAAATAATATTCGAGTGCCTACCGGTCGAGGAAAGTACAATGCACACGCGCGCACGCACTACTAGCGCGCTACGTCACCGCGCGTCATCGTGCGCGGTCGGAAGCGCTCGGAGCCGCTCGGTACCACCGGACAGTATCGACGGTTGACCTACCTACTACCGCTGGACAGTCACGATCACCTAGTGATACGATACGCGTTCGCTCATTCTTATTTATTATTAACTACGAAATATTTAGTACTTGTATGTTGTTTACGTCCGTAATTTCCTATTGTGCCTTCAAATAATTTGAGTGTGGAAATAAACTGTAGTGAAGAGAAGAGGAAACCCTATCTATTATTTACCTACCTAGGAAGAACTACCTTCACCACTGCAGGTCATATATCCCTCAGACTTCTACCAAAAAGAATAGACCCCTAAAGAACTAAGTACAGATTGATGGGGCATCTGAAACCACCTTCTCATCAGCAAACTCCTCAATAATTAAAATCACGGTAACAATATTGTTGATTTTTAGGTAGGTAGGTATACTAAAAAGGGTAAAATAAAAAAATAATTTAAAAATTAAAAAACCGACTTCAAAAAGAAACAAAAAATAATTTAAAAAACAACCAAAAAATAAAAAGAATTGATAAAAATGACTAAAATAACCTCTACATAGGTACAGTTTTACTGGTTGGTTCCATATTGTACTTAGTTTGGCAGCCCGACTTCAGATGATAAAACAGATTAATTAGTCGATGGCACTGTACCTACGTAGAGGTTATTTTGGTCATTTTTATCAATTCTTTTTATTCTTAAAGAAAAGATATTGGTGCGCGGTCGGACTGGATTCGAACCCACGACCCTCGAAATGAAAGTCGGAGCATCTACCACTAGACATATTATTAACTATCTTCTTAAATTAGTTTTTGACGAGAATTTGACGAGAAATTGTGGATTTAATCTCATTGACATACAGGTACCAGGTCATTTATTTTTAGAACTCATTATGATTTCATTTGCCAAAATGGCTAATATTAAGGAATTTATGCTTGTTGTTGACTTACCACCACAAGTAGGTACACCAACCTAAATTATGAACTAATACATGATCACAAAAAAAAACATGATAAAACTAGCTGAGTTTTGCGGTTACATCCAGAGATATGTAAAAACTTTTAATAGACTCATTGGTTACATCCCGCTTAAGTCCCAATCCCCCTGGATTTTCCAAAAACATGATAAAAAATACCCGCTATCTTTGTGGATAAATGTGCAAAATGTGATGTCTCTAGGACTGACGGTTTTGGCCTGTGCAATAATTAATATAATATGGTTCAGTCGTTCAGTCAGTCAGGAATTTTATATATAGATTATTGAATTGAATTGAACTAATTTATTAAGTAATACTTTAGTAGAGCCGTTAACGTCTACGTTAACATTCGCCGCTGTCACTGTCAGGTGACAGGTGACAGCGGCCATTACGGTTGGCACCATTAGCCGCCGCTAACGCCGCTTCGTGTTGGCAGCACCGTGAACCGCAAACTAGCGCTCGCGTCACCGCGTCGATTCAATTTTACTTTTTGATCGTTCGTCTGCGCAACAACATCAGCACAAGAGAGAAGATTCCAACAACCACGACGCTATTAAAACCTCAGTTAATCTAAGAACCTTTTGAAGAATTTGAAGTAAATTTATATGTAATAATTCAACAAGAATCTTTCAATAAGAGGAACCACAATCAACAAAAGCAAGTCCCGTATGTCTGCCTGCTCATAATACAGCTCTGTTTACGACCACGCTTATCTTCGAATACTAATTGGATCACTGATTTGATATGCAGAATGCGCTTTCATGTGACCTGGTTAACGTTCCGAATGATTTACAGAACCTGAAATCTGTATTTTCATATTCATAAGGTTATAAAATAAAAATCTAATATATCCGTGTTAGGTAGAAGAGACTTTAGTACCAATCCTACGTAACGCAAAAGTTTGCAAGTACAAGTATGTATGTTATGTATGGGACTTTGTTACTCTTTCAGGCAAAAAACGCTGAATCGAATGCTATGAAACTTGGAATAAAGATAACTGGAGACCTGGAATAACACATAGGCTAATTTCCAACGGAATCAATACTTAGGTACACGGGTGAAACCGCGGAAACTTCTGCTGGTATTAGTATAAAATGGTATCATTAAGCAAAAAGTTTTTATTATATTTTTTCTGTTTTATTTCCCATGGCATTTTCCAAAGACAGTTTTAGTAATAGAGAGCTAAAAATAGAAAAGAAACTACGCCCGCCCAACACTCGGCCGCCTACCTATCTTGACTTCACCGAGCACTCATCCAAAAAACACGACATTTTCCATCTTTGTTTCACAAACAAATAATGCCGCACTCCGGTCCGAGCCTCCTACTTGCCTCTTTCACTCCGAGTTCCAGATAACTTTGAATTATCACACTTTGTTCTTGTTTGACGTCCTCACATAAATAATTTCACTTAAAATTTATAAAAACTTTCTCAGATTCAATTGTCTTTGAGTCTCTGTAACCAGAGAAACGAGCATTCCGTTAAAACATTAAGTAAAGTTTAACAATAGTACTTTAAAGCAATACTTCTTTGCTATGCTTACAAAGACGAAGTATTCTATGTAAGTTTAGCAATGGATTATGCCTGAGATAAGAAGTAAAAGAAACCTAAGTTAGTAACATATAGTCCAAAGACAAGGCGTCTTTAAGCTTCCACTGAAAAGTTATAAGAAGGTGCGATTACCAAAAACGTTCTAGTTAAATCTATTGATTTTACCATTCAATTCTAGGTGCAGCTTTATCGCGGTATAAGATTAATAGAATATAATTTAATATTCAACCTATTAGTTTTCGTAAAACTGTGCTGTGTTTGTTGCGTATACTTTCTTATTTCTAAATTATTTAAGTAAAAATGAGAAGGAGAAAAAGAGAATGGTTTTATTCGAATTTAGGAAAATCGGCAATTTGACCTAGGTACACATTACATAGTACCGCAAATTAAACATAACTGTCATGGCTGCCAACCGTAAGCCTGAGTCAGCGGGCCCGAGGTACCTATTTCTTTATGGAAAGAGCCGCGTGGAAGACAAGGCCACTTAAAAAAAATTTACCTAGTTATTTATAAGCATATTTAAACTTTCTATTCTACGACGGTTTTTCACATGATTGTCATTGCATTGTCACCATTCCCTCATTTGATTTCTAGCTGTCACCGATCATTTGTGACATCGATTACACTATACACTATATACTTGTTATAGTTGTTTACTTAAGTTTCGAAAGGTTTGTTACTTCTCCTTATTTTAATATAACAAGATGAATACAGAAACATCACCGCAAAAAGTAAACGAAAAA